>OY482670.1:166386551-167586551 GCA_960531455.1 Urophora cardui | reverse complement strand
CCCGCCTTCCGATTGGTGGCGATTAGGGCGTCGCGCATTGAGGTCAAAGTTCAGAAAACTCTATGAAGAGTCAAAAAATCAAAATATTTTTTTTTTATCTAATACAATCAATATTTCTGTACCCAAGGATAACAAATATAAATTTTGGTACTGATTGATGACGGGTTAGTGGCGTTTAACGGGGTCAATGTTCAGATTGCCATAGAAGACTTAAATTTTTAGTGTCGCATAATAAACAATATTTTGATTTTTTGATCTCAGTGCGCCACGCCCTAATCGCCACCAATCGGGACCAAAATTTATGTGTGATATCTTTGACCATGTTACTACCGATTGAAGGCGCGGTACAGTCTTTTTATGAACTTTTAATTGTTTCATGCAAATTAAACGCAGTCTAATGTACATATATATGTACATATGTATGATAAGTCTATAACCATGAGAGAGATGCTTTATACAACATATGTATATACATACACTGAAAAAACAACTTACTCAGATTATGGAAAAGTGGGAATGATTCGGCGCTAAAGACATATTTCCATATTTTGATGTACGATTTTCTTCAAATCAAGGAATAAAAACCACGTTTTAAAGAAAATTGTACATCAAAATATGGAAATATGTCTTTAGCGCCGAATCATTCCCATTTTTCCATAATCTGAGTAATTTTTTTTTTGAGTGTACATTTCCACATCGCCCACTGTTCGTTTAGTACTTAATGTGTGCTGCTGCTCCTTGCACACGCCACACAGTGCTTCGTCCCATAGGCAAAATTAAGATAAAATAAACTGCGTAATTTATTCAAGTAATATATATTTTTGTGAAGCTAACATATCACCTGAAATAAATATATAAGTAGAATTTATAATCTCATGCTTTTGTTGCCAATAGAGGTCGCTAAAGTCAGTACAATTTTGAGGCAAAACTGTTTTAAGGTAATACGATTTTTAATGTGTTACAAAAAAAATTGCCAAAAATTCATTTTAAATCGGATAACTCTGAAACTTGCCACATTTGCTTACCATTATATGCCCTAATAGCTGAAATAACTTTTGATAAATGATTTATTTCAGAAAGGTGACTAGTTCCATCGAAACATTTGCGACTTTTTTATTGGAGTTCAAAAAATTACTAAAGTTTGGTGGAGTCAAACAAAAAATTAAAAAAGAACGCCTATTTTTTTATTAGCGAATTTGGTTAACTTTGAAGTGTTCTAGTAGAATCTGTAAAAAAATTGCATTGTTTTTTGCCGGAAATGTAGAAATTCTACGATTTTGTAAAGCCATATTTTTAAAATTTTAAAAATTTTTGCAGAACCTTATATATATGGTATGGAAAAAATTTAGCAAAATTAATGTATGTAGTTAATTTTTCTCTCATGCTATAGGAAATTAGCCTAATTATGCTAAAATATACAGTTTTTATTAATATGTGACAAATACTAACAAAAAAACATACATGTAATACTAAATTTTTTAGGTGAGACACATAACATTTTACAAAGTTTGACAAAATTAAAAAAAAAAAACAAGAAAAAACGACTATTTTTTTATTTTAATTTTCGATTCTATGCTAGGAGGTCTTGCTACCAAAAAAGAAAAAGTTTCAAAAATTATGCCGGAAATCGCTAATTTAGTACTTTATTTAACATCCCAAAAATTTTATTTTTACATGGAAAAATTTTATAATAAAAAAGTATTTCTGTGTTAACTCTAATATTATTGCGCTTTTTAAAGTTACAATTTGATATGTGCCAAAATCATATTGATATTTTGCAATAAAATAGTGCATTAAACTATAACAACCAACATATTTTCTGAACAAATTTAAGAGTAAGTAATTTTCTTTAGAACCATTTTTTGCAATAACTAACGGGAGTAGTCTATCCTTGATTTTAAAAGGATAATTATATATGTTATAGTAAGTTTTTAATGTATTGTGATTACATGTTAATCCAAAAATTACTTTTTGTAAAAAAGGATATATGGGAGGTAGTGATGTCCTTGCACTGAAAAGGACGAAACTTCTCACCTAGCTTAAAAACAGAATTCTATAAACATACACCAAAATTCATTTCATTCTGTTTGAAATTGAAGTTGAAATCACAATTTTAAAATTAAGGATATATGGGAGGTACTTATATCCTTTCACATAAAAGAACGAAAGTTATAACCTAGTTTAAAAGCATAATTCTATAAAGATATGCCAAATTTGATGTCATTCTGTTTGAAATTGAAGTTGAAATCACAACTTTAAAATCAAGGACATATGGGAGGTAGTCATGTCCTTGCATCGATTTGGCCAAAACTTCGTTTTTTTCTTATCTCTATTATTTTATGCCTGTACACAAAATTTCATCGTTCTGCGATTACTCCCCTAATTTTGCCGATTCACTATATTGAGACGAAGCACTGTGCGCCACCGCATGTGGCACGAAGTCAAAGAGTTATGAGCATGTTCATAAATTAAAAGACATTCCCCCGCCCGCACAGGCTTTACCTACCACCAATTTCTCTATCGGAGACACCCGCACAAACCGACTGTCTGTCTGGCTTTGTGTAATACGACTGTGGCATAACTTTGCAACATCTCGCACACCTCAAAATGCCAATTGCAACAACTTCCTGTGCTTTTGCTCATACACGCACGCACACATACGTGCATAAATATTCGTACATAGAGAATAATTCGAGTACTTCCCGTAAGTTACATTCTTTTATTATTGCTGAGATTGCTATTTGTTTGCATTAGTGTGGTTGGTGTTGTGGTTGTTTTTTACTTGGTGGTCAGTGCATAATATTTTATGAGATCTTCGGGATTTTCACTTCGCAAACAAACATATATCAACGGGAAAAGTAATGACCACAATAAGCAAAGTCCAATGTGCATTGATAGAAGTATCTAGTGTAAATAATTGTGTCTCTATGTAACTGTTTGTGCCTGTAAATACCCAGTACTGAAATATGGCAAGGGTGGTCGAGCAATTTGACTAACGGAGCCATACGAAAACATCGTTATAGGAAGCCATTTTGAGCCATAGATAGCATAGAGAGCCAATAGAGTCATAGGCTAGTCTGTAGACAGCATTGCAAGTGAATTCGATCTCAATTAACCCAGAAGTTACGCTAAAATCGATGGCGTCTCTAGTTTGAAAGTAGTTTTGTATGCAGTATCATAACAATCACTTTATATGTGGCTACAGCATTTACAATTGTGCAAAATATACAACGCGAATTTATGTATGGATGTTTTTGAGTATGACTCACGTACATCACTACACTACCCGCCACACCGCAGCCACTTCGTCCGCACGACATAAGTGTGTTTGTGAAATTGTAAACTTGCGGGTTGTTCAATTTTTATTCTACGAACTTTGCGCAATCCATCAAAACGTATTACACACATACAAAACGACAAACGTGCGACACATGCATTTATGCTCATACAATAGACTACCATCTCCAGTTATTCAATACAAACAAGCAAATAAACGTAAAAATTCTATTTTTGTTGGTTCAAAAATTATAGATTCGTTTTTGGTTTTAGTGGCTACAATTTCTGTTAAGTATGAAAGATCGTTTGTTGTATCTGCATAATTTGAAAGCGGAAGTTAAGGCAGTGAGTGGGTGTTAAAGCTGAATGGAATGAATTTGATTTCGTAATGATTTTTGGCTTATGATTTTGTATTTGTAAAAAAATTTTGCTAGGTACTTTGTGTGCAGAAAGGTTGTTTGTCATGGGATCATTCGGATGTCCTAAAATTATTTGTTTTGTGTGTTTATTATACAATGTAAATGCTAAATACGCTACTAATTTGGTAAAAATCAAACATTCCCTTTTTTATTTGCCTTCTTAAAGTGCATAGAAAATGGAATTAAGAGAGTTAAGTAATTTATTTTGATTACTGTTCTACATGCTATTAAGTATGTATACTCTTTTTTGAAGCACACACCTTAATTTCACTTCGCAATCAGTTGGAAGGGAGTAAGTGTATCCTTATGATCTATTGAAGGAAATCCGGCACTGGTTATACACTTATTTATTTAGGACATGAGTAAGTGTAGGTTCAGATATAGCAAAACTACATTCACTAAGTAATATGGCTGTATACTTTTGGGAGCACCTATAATTCTAGAATCTCTAAGAAACTTTTAGGTAAGTGAGATGAATTTTGATGGTCGCCAAATATGTACGAGGATCTTTGGTTTAACATCTGACCTGAGCAACATCAAAATCAAACTATGTACTATTATCTACTGTATTTAAATTTCAATAGAGATCCACCCATCCATCGGTCGACAAAATCTAAGAATAGATTAATGCTCAGATTTGTAAGAAAACATTCAGAAACACACCACAAACTAGAGAAGAAAATTCGACTTTAAACTAGTTAGAGTTAAGCCTACATACGCCATTACCTACGAATGTACATTGTAATTCATCTTCATTAGTTAAGGTTAGTGACGTGTCACATATTAAAGAACTTCCCTCCATTACACACATTTTATGATTGACCAAAAATCGTTTAATTTTCTTTTTTAACCGTCGTAATAAAAAAGTTGCGTGGCAATTAAGCAGAAAAAAAATTGAAATGGGAATGGTAAATGGTAAATGACAGGCTGCACGGCACGTTGTTGGTGGCGCCAACGACTCTTAACACAACTACTTAATTGCCATCTTCTTGTGAAAAATTGTTAAGTGAAAAGTAACCACTTTTTACACAATTACTCGCATGTAGCGATTTTGTCATTACATACATTTGTACGGATATGTTTTATTGCCTTTTCAAAGTATAAACACACAAAAACACTTAATATAAATTGTAAACCCCAAACAGTTTTAATGACTCTCACAAATGTGTGGCAAGCAAATAAAAAGTATCCTTTGACGTTAAATGGATTAAACGAGGAAATCGCTTGAAAATGTTACATTTTACATAAAAATATGCATATATGTATATATCTACATATACCTGTAGATGTCTGTCAATCCTGCAACTGTGACACTACCTCTGTCCCTAGATATTTTAATTAGCCACTAAAAATCCAATTTAAGGATTTAAAAATGAGCGCCGCGTTTAAAGTACTTCCTTCTCCTTCCCAATAAACATTTTTCTTCATTTTCAATTTGAGGTTCATTTGAGAAGTAACCCTATTGTCAAATATCAAACGTTTGTTATCAAATGCACCTCAAATTTCCCTTGATAGCGTTCTCAAACAAAACGGCTCATTTTTAGTATGGGATTTTGGGCTGATTCTCAATTTGATTCATTTCATTTTCTCAAACCTATTTCAAAGGTGGTACGAAATGGAATGCAATCAATAGATGTATGTATGTATTACATATTTGTACTCTAGAGTACAGAAAAATTGAGGGATAGTGAGAAAGTTTGTGTTTTGAGCGCAGAAGTGGAATGGAATAAATAAATGTATGTACATATATATTACTCGTACATATTTGTACTCTGATGTGATGTTTTTCATTTACCCGTGCGGGTGAATTTTGCCGGTACCTTTTGTACAGTTACATGAGTATGTAATATCTTTTTTAATATGCATACACACATGTGAGAAACAAACTGTTTTTCTTAAATTTTGTGTAACTTCACAAAAAGCCACAAACAAATAAAATAAGAGTAAGATATACAGAATCATTATTACACACAGTCATTTTCAACCGTTAAAAGACTGCTCGAGTAGAACAACGAACGCTGCCTGAAATTAGCAAACACACAAAATTTCTTCGTTCCTTCAAGCCTTGACATGTTGAAATTCGTGAAATGGTACAAAATGCGAAACAAGTTTTTTTTTTCAAATGTGTTGTAAGTTATTTTAAAATTGATAAACAATGTTTGATGAACACTTGAAAATATGTTTATTTTCAAATGATATATATGCTGATTCTCAACTTTAGAAACAATATTTTCTCAAACGTTTGATAATTTCTTTTTCAGTGTTTAATGGGTTTATACCGCTGCCAGATCGATCTAGTGCAGTATATACAAATATATGTGGCTATGTAATTAAGTTACAATAATATCGAAGGTACAGTGTATACGCATTTACAACTGCCCTGTAAGATAGATAAGCTATACTGTTGTATGTAAAGGTAATTGGACCTTTATTATGCGCTTCGAGAAACTGTCTGGAAAATCGTAAAGTTTATAGCATGTCTTCACGTGACGTTATTAACTTACTCTTCCAATCGTCATTCACGCTCGAATTAGTTGCTGAATCATGTTAAATTCCATACAAAATTACAGAACGCACGTTTTCAATTGACGGCGATTTGATCTGAATAACCCCACGAATTAGACTTCAATAGCTGCCGTCTCTAATTTTTATCGGAAATCTATCGAACACTGACAGATGCAATCATGAGCGAGGAAGTACAAGAATTAGAGCTGACAATCTGAATAATGAATGACCGTGTGGAAAAACAAAATGTATAGCCACAATAATTTTCTACAGGGTAGGTATGCGTACCTGTCGGGTCGAGAATCATCATCATCACTGACAGCTGTCAATGCGTTAAATAAAGCAGAGTAATCGAATGGATTATTTTAAAATCTTCATCTCCATATGTATGTTTGTATGTGTTTGTGCATAGGAAGGTGCATAAATTGTACGATTAACTTGGGCAGATTGGCGTCCAGCGATTATTGAACTCTAAACGGTCCAATGGAGGATGGGCTGCACAACCAGGCTATACACATCACACAATCAATTATACACCAACGCCTTTTCGACACAACGCATTGGAGCGTGTACAGACCGCATTAGAGTTACAAAGAAAGACTTTGCCTTCGATTTTTTGTTTACTTACAGCGTCAGGCATAATAAGTCTGCATTTTTATGGTAATGGATTTTAAATTTTTTTACCACAAACTTTATGAATCCTTTTAAAGTTGATAAGCAAAGTTTTTATTACTTTTTATGGATACATACTTGCGTATGTGTATGTGTGATATATGTACATATCGTGGTTTAAAGTGCATTTTTGCGTAAGAGGTATTTTCATTTTCGCGTAGCGGACATTGGTTGAACTTTACAGGAGAGCAAAAAAACTGTTTCATTTAAAAACCGTTACTTCTTTCTGCGTACAAACTTAAATTTAAATAGTTACGTAGATCAGTTTGTTAGCTAAAACATCAACTTAGTGTAAAAAAAGAAACAAATTGAATTATTAGGACTCTTTTTTTTTCATGTGCGGTTGTGCAATTTTTATTTGGCACAAAAATGTTCAATATAATTCTTTTTTTTAGTATTTTATAAAGAAAAAAAGTAACAAAACTTATTAAATTTAAAGCTAAAATTAATATTTTTAATTAAGAAAACGTAATTTTGTTTACACATTGCTGGAGAAGTCGTAAGGTAAATGTGGTAAATTGTCATAAAAGCTATGACAATCGTAGGGCATCACTCGTTTTAAGTGTTTTAAATGTTGATATTTACCTTTTGTAATTTTGAGGTGACTTTTGTGGATTGGATTAGGAACATCCGTGTTCTATCTGGTTTATAACCTGACTTGAATGTCTTATAAATTTTCGCATAAGAATCATGGCCTACAAAAAACATGTTTTTATCGCAATGTAATACATTAGTAGTCTTCATCTAAAGTGATAAAGTAATAAATTGTTAAACTTTATCAGTTTATCCGCATTTTTACATGAACGCACCTCGGTAAATAATTTTTTAAACTCTTGTTAGCTGTCATTGGCAGCTTGATTAATAATAATAATATAATACAATGGCGCTATTATAACTCTGCCGAGTTTTATGGCCGAGCTTCTCTCCCAATTCGAGGTGTGCTCCCTTTTGTTTTTCCTACTAATTGGGTGGACCTACAGTTTTTATGCCGGCTCCGAACGGCGAATGCATTTTTTGTGAGAAGCTTTTTCATGGCAGAAATACTCTCGGAGGGTATGCCGCCCACT
This sequence comes from Urophora cardui, assembly GCA_960531455.1. Taxonomy (NCBI): domain Eukaryota; kingdom Metazoa; phylum Arthropoda; class Insecta; order Diptera; family Tephritidae; genus Urophora; species Urophora cardui. Next base: position 167,578,612 of record OY482670.1, on the reverse strand, counting down.
GCCGAGAGGTGACCGCTGCTCTTAAAAAACCCAATAATTGGATTTTTACTAATTGAAAAATTGTTTTGGTGTTTGGCTCGGACCGTGGTTTGAACCCGAGACCTCTGACACAGCAGGCGAGCACTCTACCCACTGCACCACAGCGGCCACCGTAATAAATAAAAAACCCAATAAAATATGTAAACAAAAAATGCATAATGTATGTAAAATTTTTGTAAAAATTATTTCAATAATTCGTGTTAAAATGCCGAAAGAAAGCACAATTTCTTCTTTTGAATTGAAAAAAAGTAAAACTGACAATGTGTCAGACTTGAATTTTACCGAAATTTATAAATTTACGCAACAAAATAGTTCGGTAAAGTGATAAACTTTGCTTAAATATATTTTCCTACAAATTTTGACAGATAATTTATCACAATTATTATTTTATCACTTTACCCCATTTACCAGCAGTTTATCACTTTAGATGAAGACCCTTATTAATTTTTATACACAGCTGTAATAGTACACAGATTTAAATATTTTTATGAAATTTCGTATACAGGTTCCTATCCAGACTGGGACGCTTGAAAATTGGCGAAATCGGACCATGACCACGCCCACTTTTATATATGGGTATTACAAAGGAGCCCAATAAAAACATTTTGAGCGATATCTTCGTCAATTATAAAGAAAATTCAATGAAATTTTGTGGCACAAGTACCACGATAGATAGAAAACCATAAACAGAAAAATTTTGGAAAATGGGCGTGGCATCGCCTCTTATTAGACAAAGGAATCTACGAGATTTCGGAGCCCATAACTCGACAAATAATTGAGATATTATGACGAAAATTGGTGGACTTATTTCTACCACTTGCGGTAGTATATGTGCAAAATTTTAGCGAAATCAGTTTATAACCACGCCTACTTTTTAGTAAAAATATTTCTCGAATGCCCTTCAGAATTTGTAACGTGGCATCTCTGTAACTAAAAATCATAAAGGGATAAAATTTTATAATAACAAGAATATTTATACGTTTAGTCGGATTATTGATACGAATTTTCAAAATGGGCGTGGCTGCGCCCACTTATGCGGCACGGGCTTTATATAAATTGCACCGTGTTTCCAGCAAACGTAAAAAAACTATGAAAGCTTATAATATTTGGCTCCACTCGAACTGAGGCTTCCTTTCTTGTTTTGTTTTTTAATTTTTGATACCTTTAGTCATAATTTGGTTGGGAAAATTGTAAAGATTGTAGCAAAAAAACGTTTTATCAGAGCTTACCAATTAGCAACTTCATTTAATTTGTTTAAAATAATACCTGCTTGATATTTACCTGACATTGTTTGTTTAAAATATTTAACTTTTGCTCCCTTTGATATAAATTCGCCCTTTAATTTATTTATCTAATAACATATAACTTCGCTTGTATGAATGAACTGAAATCATACGCGGTAATGCTGCCAAATTTTAACAATACTCTTCATAAGCGATTATGCAATTTACTGTTATTATGCGTTTTTGTTGTTAGAATTGCAAAGTTTTGGTATGGATCGATAGAGCTGAGCGTCAGGAACTCAGGGTTGGAAAATCTCATTTTTGGCAAAAATGTCCCTTACTCGAAAATGAAAATACCTCTTACGCAAAAATGCACTTTAAACGACGATATGTATGTCAGTAATGTAAGTAGTTGCTCAGCAGACCTGGGCACCCTCAATTACATTTTGTAATTAATTACACCTTCAATTACAATTACATGTAATTGTAATTGCCATTTTTCAATTACCAATTACATATAATTGGTAATTGAAATTCTACAATTACAAATACATGTAATTTTAATTGAGATTTTTCAATTGCAATTACATGTAATTGGTAATTGAAAAATGGCAATTACAATTACTGTAATTGTAATTGAAGAATTTCAATTACAATTACTTGTAAATGTAATTGAAAATTTCCAATTACAAGTAATTGTAATGGAATGGCATCAATTATATTTTTCTTGGGTTTGAGAAAATTTAGTTATATAATTTGTTTTTGTTTCTATTCTTGTTCTTTTTGTTGTTGCTATTGTTTTTGTTTTTGGTTTTGTTTTTGCTTTTGTTGTTGTTTTTGTTTTTGCTTTTGTGTTTGTTTTTGTTTAAGGAAAAAACAAAAACAAAAAATCAAAAACAAAAGCAAAAACAAAAAAAGCAAAAACAAAAACAAAAGCAAAAGTAAAAACAAAAACAAAAACAAAAGCAAAAACAAAAACAGAAAAAAAGCAAAAACAAAAACAAAAGCAAAACAAAATCAAAAACAAAAGCAAAAGCAAAAACAAAAGCAAAAACGAAAGCAAAAGCAAACACAAAAACAAAAAAAGCAAAAGCAAAAACAAAAACTATAACAAAAAGAACAAGAATAGAAACAAAAACAAATTGTATAACTAAATTTTCTCAAACCCAAGAAAAATGTAATTGGTGTGATTCCATTACAATTACTTGTAATTGGAGATTTTCAATTACATTTGCAAATAATTGTAATTGAAAATTTTCAATTACAATTACATGTAATTGTAATTGAAAAATATCAATTACCAATTACATGTAATTGTAATTGAAAAACCTCAATTACAATTACAAGTAATTGTAATTGAAAAATTTCAATTACCAATTAATGTAATTGTAATTGAAAAAAAATGTAATTGAGGATGCCCAGGTCTGTTGCTCAGCTCAGTAGCTGGTGGCTGGTTTTGACTGCTAAAATCAACAAAATTTTTATTTCTTTAAAAAATGTGTGGCATTTCTTTTCATCAATTAGAGACATTGCAATGTGTGTATGAGAATGCATTTACCCTGCAAAAAATGCGATCACTCCGGGATACATCCGGGACAACTCGCAAGGGAGCATGCGATTACTACCCATTTGTATCTCTTTATATGGGTTGAAGTGTTCTCTTTTGTTTGAGCATGTCCTATGAAGAGACTAATTGTACCCAGTTTGTACCCGAACGGGTAGCAAAAGCGCACAATTGTACCCGTTTTGTACCCGAACAGGTAGCAAATGCGACACATCCATTTGTGCGACTAATTGTACCCGTTTGATAACCTTTCGGGTACAATTCGTCTACAATTAGTATACATATGAACCCGTTCGGGTACAATTGGGAACAATTGTAGACTAATTGTACCCGAAAGAGAGCGCTCCCGGACAAATCTTTTTAGAGACTCGTCGCACACTTTTTTACAGGGTAGATATGCGTTCGGGTTTCCTTCGAAAAATGCAATAAAACCTTTTAGCAATCATCAACAGCAACAGCAACAAAAACAATAACAAGTGCAGCTGGCGAGCGCTGGTGGCATACAATAAAAGTGTTGGCAATTAAGTAAACATATAAAATTCATTGTCAGTAGCAGCAGCAACAGATAGCAGATAGGTTTGTGTTTAGCCATTGAGAAGTCAGCCACCCAGCAAACATTCTCGGAGCACTCATAATTTGGAGCACATTATGAGTCCGAAATATGTGTATAATATGAGTCTTAAACTTTTGAAATCATATATTACACCGAAATATGTGTGAAACAGGAGCCTCATAATTTGGAGTCCGATATGAATCCGAATATGTGTGAAATATGAGCTTAAGATTTGTTTACGTGTTTTTTTGTGTTTTTTAAAATGATAATTGTAATTCATTGATGCCGTTTCGAAAAAGGGGAAGTATAAATATCACTGAAGCTCAATATAATGTTGAATGTCCCAGTATATAATGGCATTGGATTGAATTTCAGGTTAATGTCAGGTTCGAATCAGGAGGAGAATACAAAATAGACAACACGATAAAGTAAGCAGTGAAGGTGAAGAAGGCCTGTAAAAGAAGATAACATGCGTTTGAAGAGAACTGGGTAAGGGGAAGGAAAATGCAAAAAAAATATATTTTTGTTTTACTAGCCACAAAAAAACGAAAAAAAGATAGTCATAAATATCAGTCCAATAGGAGTCTTTTATGACTCTTATTCAGGCTCATATGATGTATGAAATTAGGCTCATATCGGACGACCACCTTAAGAACAGAAATACATACATTTCTGACTCCAAAATGAGCTCATAATGAGTGTGAAGACTCCAGTTTAGGATTCCTTTCTGATTCTTTTATGACTCCGAATGTTTGCTGGGCAGCCACTGGAGCACACACAAGTGAACAAGAAAGCATACACATATGTACATATGGAGCATTCCATGGTTTGTACGGGACAAATTGTACGAATTTTTACACTTTTGGATTTGAATTAAAGGCACACGAAAATGTTAACCAACAGAATAACTGGTGCATTATTACTTTTGGATAAAACTCTTATTAAAAGCAGAAACTTGCTTTTGAAATATTCGTGTATGTGTGAAAAATCTTAAAAAAGTTATGTGTTTGTACGGGACAGGGCTAGTCTACCATGATCCTTGGTTTATGTGAACTAAGTGCAATTTTAGTCAAATTAATTGTATTAGAAAAAAATAAAAAAGTAAATGTGGTAGCACTAATATCAAGGTTTACTCAAACAACAAAAATATTAGAAATATGGTTATTCCAAAAGAATTAAAAATGCTGTAATGTGATTTTTTACATTGTTTGTACGGGACAAATGGTATAAATCTTTACAATTCACAGACAACCCAAAAGATTATCGAACAAAGTTTCTAGTACATCAATATTGTGTGGCTAAATTCTAAACAAAAGCCAGAAGCTTGCATTTGAAAAACTGTGATATGTTTGAGAAATCGAAATGTTTGTACGGGACAAATTTACCATTTTCCATGGAATGCTCCATATGTGCATACAAACAATTCTTCTTTCACATGCATTAAATTTTTATTACATACTTTGATTTTCCTTAAACCTCAGCGTAATTTGATTTTACTTCGTTTCAATTAGTTTAACCGACACAAAAAACGAAAATGCTGTTTGTTGTTATTGGGTGAAATGAATAATTCAAAGCAAAACCATGGATCATAAAGCAAAGCAATTTAAGAGGAAATTTGTTTGATTTCAAGGAAAAACTGTTTCTAGTTGATTGAAAATTGTGCTTTTGGTAAGCAATGACGTTATTTCTTTGTATGTATGTACGTGTGTATGTATGTATGAAATGGTAAATGCTACTGGGTATAAACTGCTCGCTACTAGTCGAAATTGGGGGTTTTTGCAAACTTCTTTGTTCCTCAATTAAAGCAATATAAAGAGGCACCAAATCACCAGCAAAAACTATGTGGATAAACGCAAAAAAGTTTCTACAATAAAGTGCACTTGAAACGTCAGCATAAAAAAAGCAAACAACAAAATGATAGCAAAAACAATATAATGAATGGAAATAAAAATCAGAAACAGACAAATGCAACCAACGGCATACAAAGCGCAGCAAAAATATTTTGTTTGTGTGGCCCATCATTTGCACGACAAAAGCGGGCGAACAAAAATCATTTAAAGTCCATTAAAACTTCACTCTGAAATGCACGGCACTTCACCTTGACATTGGTGGTAGTGTGCGAGTGTGAGTTGATTTTTCAGCTGCAAAAGAGCAAAAAGCAGTAGCACCAAAATAGGGGGACAAAGCAAAAAAACCAACATGCAACAATTGGCATTCTGAAAGGGTGTCACAAAAATGAGGGTGGCCAAGCAATTTGACTCACGGAACCATATAGGTATCAACATCGTTCCAGGAACAATAAAAAATAATGCTCGATTTGCTCGTTGTGGGGGACTAAACTTAGCCAAAATGAGCCACAGAAGACCAATAGAACCATTGATTGACTACCCTTGTGCCAAAGGATGCGGTATGGGGATTACTTGAACATTTAAATCTAAAGATCTTTTTACTTTGGGTTCTTGGTCGTTTTTATTTTCATAATTACTTCATTTTTGAAATTGGTCATGAGAGCTCAAAAATTAAGTAATTTCTAAAGATTACCTAGGTACCTACTTCTTTATTAAACTATATATAGCTATGTATGTATGTATATTAGATGCGTTTTTTTTAGATATTCCCTCCGGCACCGGAATATGAAAATAGGATATTTTAGAGTAAATAAACTGAAAAAAAGTTGACTTTTCCAAAAACTGGATGGAGCTACACCGAAAATCGCGCAAATTCCCAGAATTTCAAGGTATGTTTAGATTTATGTATGAAAAAACTTAGGATTTTGCACGAGAAAAAAATTGATATCCACCCGTACGTAGAACCGCTAAATCGAATGGCGTATTCCGTTTTTTGGTACACTCACCAGGGAAGGTAATATCGCGGTCTAAAGTGATCATTTTCTTTTTTTTCTCATGAATCTTCAACTTCTTGCCCTATACTCTTCCCGAAAGCGGACATTATTTTTCAATTAAATCACACGGTAGGCTGTGTTATTTAATGCGCTTTCCAGAAATGTATAGCTATTAAAAATCGAGTTATATTTGAGTTCATCAAGTTTAAGTCAAGTAAAGTCGGGTATAAAAGGGTAATATACCTTAAAATTTCTTAAATTTTTTAACAATTTTGCTCTTAAAGGCGGATTTTGGGGTTATTCGTGATTTTTTATGTGGGTGGATAACTCCACAAATGCAAACAAAAAAAAATACAAAGGTCGAGACGTGGATAAGGGACAAAAAGGGATGGCGCTAAAACATTTTTGGGCAATATGGATATCAAAATAAAGATTTTACCGCGGTGCGAGCGCGTAAAGCAGTTTTTGCCCTGGAGACGGTTACCGTAAAGTCACCGAAATATGCTGGTAAAAAAAAAAAAACAAAACAAATTTTAAGTTTTTTATTCCGACAGACCTCGAGCCGGTAAACAACTTATTTTAAATAAAATAAAATAAAATAAAATAAAATAAAATAAAATAAAGTAAAATAAGAAGGTTGCAAAAAAAACTTTATAATTTCTTCATATAAAAAGTACAATCAGTACTAGAAACACTTCACTCATATATAAGATGCAGTGTTGCCAGAACTTTTCCAGAGTTCCAGCTAGATTCTCAAAAAAAAAAAGCTAGAAAAAGCTAAAAAAAAAATGTTTCACACATCAAAAAAAATTTAAAGCTAAAAAAAGAAGCTAAAAAAATTACTAAATTACCCAGTAGAACATGGAGCGCGATCTCCCCAAGCGAGAGCAGAAGAGTACTCTAATCGATATCCTTTCCGAGCAATATCAAATTTTTTTCAGTTTTGTTTCATTTTGTTTGTGTTTATTACTTCCCTTCCTAGGACAAACAATGTTAAAAGCGAGTATACAAAATTACATGCTTATACACGAAGTATAGGGAGTATTTAATAGAGTATCTATTGACAAGATTAATAAAACGATGATCCCAATTCCTACTGTGTATTTTAATGCTTTATTAATAGGTGATTTCCCGTGGCAGTGATCCAGACAAAAAATTTGCAAGCCACTGCAACAACAATTTTTTTATCCTGATGTTTATCTGGATCAAGAAAATCTATTACAATCTATACGGACCCGAAGTGGCCGCTGTGGTGCAGTGGGTAGAGTGCTCGCCTGCTATGCCAGAGGTCTCGGGTTCAAACCACGGTCCGAGCCAAACAAATTTTTCTAATTAGTAAAAATCCAATTATTGGGGTTTTTAAGAGCAGCGGTCACCTCTCGGCAGTGGGCGGCATACCCTCCGAGAGTATTTCTGCCATGAAAAAGCTTCTCACAAAAAATGCGTTCGCCGTTCGGAGCCGGCATAAAACTGTAGGTCCACCCAATTAGTAGGAAAATCAAAAAGGAGCACACCTCGAATTGGGAGAGAAGCTCGGCCATAAAACTCGTCAGAGTTATAATAGCGCCATTGTATTATTATTATTATACGGACCCGAAATGGATCCAGATAAACATCAGGATCACAAAATTGTTGTTCCACTTGCATGCAAAATTTTTATGCGGATCTGGATCACAGCCAGGGGAACTCGCTTAATGTGTTTTCAAAACACACATAACTTCAAGGTCAATTTAACAGGTCAGTTACATACACACATCACGCCGTGAGCTTAATATCGAACTCTCGTGACCGAGATGTCAAAACTGTAAGGAAGACGAAATAATTTGACATTCAGCTCACGGGAGAATGATGGATAAGCCAGAGAATGAAGAATTTGACGAATTTTAAACACGAATGCATATACACTGAGAGAAAAAAAATATATGGAGGGGTCAAGTAAATTGTTTACCTATTTTGAACACTACTTTCTTTGTTTTGAGTAAATTTTCCTTAAAACATGTTAAAAGGTTTATAAAATATTGTTGTTACATGCGTTACCATGGTTTCATATACTTGTTTTGAAAAAATTCATACATTAAAATAATGAAAAATTCTTTAAGCGCCATTCCATTCCCATCTTTCCTTGTTTTGAAGACTTGATTTCTTTAATTTTGAGAAATTAAATTCCCATACAAATCCCCATGGCAACGAATTTGTTTGAATGTTTTTTTTTTATGTTTTTTCCACATTTTTGAGAAAATTTACACAAAACAAAGAAAATTTTGTATTGGGACGCGTGTTCAAAATAAGGAAAATTATGTCTTTGATCGAGAGAAAATTTTTTTTTTGAGTGTATAGCAGTAAACAAATTGGATAGCTGTCGAAGAAGAACAAGAAGTCAGCTGATATGAAGAACCGACGTGTTTAGTGGAGCCTGCATAAGTTAATTATTTTCATATACTATATGTAAATTTGTACGTCAGTGTCAATAAAAATAACGAAATGTTAAAAAAAATGTTTTACATTCAAATAATTTTAATTATGATTACTGTATGTATGTATATGAGCAGTGTAGTGTCGCTTGTCGTCTGTCCATAGTAAAACCAATGCTTACTAGGAAATTTGCACACCATAGTTGCTTACCGCCATCTATTAGTCATTCCCTAATATACCCAATGGCATTGTGTCATTCACGATTTTTCTTTGATCGAAAATTTTATCGCTCTCTACACTTTGTCTGTCAAATCTATCTGGGAACAGTTTTCTCCATATGAGGTTTTCCGCTTTTAGCAAAAATCAACCTCAACCTTTTACATCCTGGATCTTGAGCAGATAAGTTGTGTGAACAAAAATAGTTTTCTTTAACAAGTGGTAAATTAAGTAAAAGTTATCATTTGTAATTTTGATAAATATTGCAAAAAGTTTAATATTTAATAAATATTAAATTGTTTTCCGTTGTTTCTAAAATAAAGTAAGTTTTGATCGGTGAAATAAATTTCAATAAAATTTTGGTGTGATAACTTTAATTTTTATTAAAGATATAACCCATCGATTCTGGCCCACACACGTGGAATTTTAAGACATCCTATTATAGAATATATTCCGCACATAGGTGCCAATTCCGAAATGGGTAAGTTTTCTTTTTGTAAAACCCACGTGGAAAATCCATCCTAAATTAGTGATAATTTTTTTTCTCTTTTATTTCTTGTGCAGATTTGGCACCTCGTGAAACCCAAATAAATCCTAATTAGGACCTAATAAATCCCGTACCTAAACCAACGTATTTGCATAATGAATGCCCCACAATTTGCGACAATTAAAACCTAATAAAACGTAGTGAAACCTCATGAAACCAAATAACACTTACCAAGCCCTTATCTAAATCAACGTAGTTGCATAATCAATGTTCATCTAAATGCCACTACGCCAAACCACACCAATTCCTGATATAGATCAACGAATGTAGTTGCATCCATAATCTTCATCCAGTTGCAACTACAAAAATCTATTGAAACCAACTAAAGCCTGGCTAACTTCCGATGCAATAACCCCAAATAAATTCCGATAAGAACTATACACATATTCATCCGATGATTCCGCCACTAATTTAACGCTAGCTAATCCAAAACGTTCTATATAGTCGTCATAATCGTTTAGTGGCACATAAACTCCACAATCATATATGCAAGTATGTATGTGCACCTGTGCCACCATCCAAATTCCCATCGAGACATCTAATGGTACATCTGAGCCACACCGAGAGACATCAGAATTACCGCATAATCATTCCAGCATGTTCCAGCAGACGGACTATAGATGAATTGTAATCAACTAGCCGTCATACCGCAATTAACCATATCGCCGAATTTGTTTTTTTTTTCTCTCTTCGAATCACGTATGAAACCGTCTAATTCGTAAAACATGTTCTAAGTCATTTTTTTTGTTGGGTTCGAGAAGATTTAGATCCACCCTAATATCATTTAAATAGCCGTAATGAAGTTGTTTGTTACATAGAAAGCACATCCATAGGTGAAATTAATTGCATAGAAAAGAATTTCTATTCAACATAACTAATCTAAGCTAAATGCATAAGAAGAAAGATTTGAATTAATGGATTTTAAAATTTGAAATGAAAAGTCATATTAGTTTTTGTAGAAACATGATTCAGAGTAAACAAAATCTGGATTTTTGTAACATAGTGTAACCTAATGTAGGAACATCTGTTCCCACTGCACTTTTAGAGATTTAGTTTATTGCTTAAATATTTATAGTTAAAGGGAGAGATTTTTCTTCATCTATACAATTAAACATATTTGTACATATGTAAGTACAAACAGGTTTTGAGCGGCGAAAATCAAAGTGTAGGAAAATGGAAATTGCCAATGTACATAATATGCATACTCACTAATCAATTCCAGCAATATCGCTCATCAAAAGTACACACGCACCGAAAGATCTTTCGTCGTGGGACACATGATGTATGTAAGTGATCTCTTTATTTATTAATTATGTATAAACTCTCTTACTTTGCATAAATATGTATATTGGTAGAGATTTTATTTAGAGCACAATTTTGTTTTCAAGCTTTCCTTTGCATTTTGCATTTCGTCAACCGCAGAACCAAAAGAACTTTCATGCCGTGCAGGTCATGATATATGCTAAGCGCATGAAAATCCCACATTTACATGTATGTAGGTATGTATGGTGATTTTTTTTGGTGAAAAATCTTTACCTTTCCCTAATATTTAAATTATAAGATTACCATACCTACATATACATATATCTAGGCGCCTGTATACTTACATGATAAAATTTTCCCAACGTAAAACAAAAACAACTACAACATAAATATTAGCTATACCTATGTATATATATGTATGCAGGCATATATATTTTGTTTTTTTTTGTACGCGCACCGCCGTGCATATTTTTATATACTCATATACCCCGTAGCATATGCATATATGTATATACATTTTCTTTATGAAATATATTTTAGGCTTAAGCTTTTGTGAACCTTTGATAACAAAAACATTAGTTTCCTTTAAGTTCATTGAGATTGTTTGAAATGAATTTCAGTGTAAATAAAGTTTTTGTAACATGTATTTAAATTATGTTTTGAGGTAATTATTTTGGTGGAACCATGCATCGAGGATATGTGAATAGGGACATTAAGGTGTGACCTTTTTCTGTTTCTTTTGAGGGATCACTATAGAATTTGATATTGGTAATAAGTGATCATGGTAGGGTGGGCAATCTCAGTTGTTGCGCCGACACCTAGCAACAACAACAACATCAAACAGTTGATCGATATAATCAGTTGGAGTCATTCTACCTTGTCTATAGTCTTTCCTATCTCAAATCGTTAATGTGTAGTCCCCGCTTCCTTTATTCCCCCTTTTTACCTACCATAGCACGCGAATTTTTTTTGTTTGTTTTATTAGTAGTGCGAGCAAACCACCCAGCAGTTTCTATTAACCCACCCCAAGCCGACGTTGCTGAGCCGGTACAAGCGCGTGCTCGCTGCTCGAGTGAAAACAACACCAGCTCGTTATAGCTTTACTACGTTATATGCTACAGTTTTATAAATAAAATAAATAAAAATGGCGCCCAACGTGGGGCCTGACTGTCTGAAAAAAAAAGAGTTATCTTCTGTATTCAAACATGTTAGGCGTAACCCTTAAAATATCTCGAGTAAATTAAACCTTCACTCTCAGTTTTATTTCCCGTCCAACCTTTGTCCTATTGTTCGGCTTGTAGGTTTGTCGAAATCGCTTAGCTTCGACATGGCTTGAGATACCAAACCTGAGCATCAGTTGAACATTGCATGCGTTTATGTTTGATTTCATTGATACGCTAGTTTAAAACCTTCAACATAGGACTAGATTCTGAAGTCAGTTTATAGCATAAGCCATTTGATTCCTTGTATTACCATCAGTTGGCATAGTTGATTCCTGGAGTAAGGTTTTTACGTGGTCTAGAACTACGGCCTTCCGCTTCATCATATTCCTACTGGTAGTAGTACCCTAAACTTCCAGCATTATCGATTTTTTTTTATTTTTCTGCAATAGTACATGCAAATGTCTGTTGAATGTCTAAGTTGTGAAGCCAGTTATTCAGTTCTCGTCCGGATCTGACTTCGAGTTAGCCACTGAATTGAATGAGTTTGGTGAATGGCAAAACATTTCAGACTTAAACTTTCTAGCTTACCTTTGCTTTGAACAAACATATCTTTTTTTTGTTTTTTTTGTCAGGTGACACCTTTTTGTTTGTTCTTGCAAGGGTTTGGCTTCATTTTCTTCTACTGAAACGTTGAGTTCATGTTTGCTTGGAAACAATTTCCATGGTGGAAAACTGTGAATTGTCCGCTTTCATGGATTCAGTGACTCAGAATATCTTTAGTATTCTCCACTTTTACTTCTTTTCACACATATCTAGCTGTAAATCTACAAGAGTTGTCGATCATCTCTGTTCACAAGAATCGTTTGCATGGTTTCCAAAAATTTTGTTTTTTTTTGCTTTTGAGCTTTAGATACCTTTTTGTTGCGATTATCGATTCGTTTATTTAAATTTTTTTTATATTTTTTTTGCTATATTTTTTTTTTGTCGAGATATAATGCCATTAAGGCATAGCCGCGAAGACTTAACCAGTGGTGAGGAATCGCAAGCTCATTGCTTCATCTGCACCTTAGCTATCGAGCATAAGTCTCAGTTCCTAAGAACACATTGTGACCATACCTTTCATAGAGGTTGCTTTAACACGAAAGTAGGAACTCAAGCCAATAAGCTTTGCCCAGTCTGCAAGACAGCTTTGAATACCTCAGCAACAGCTTTATTGGACAACCCTACTTCGAGCCAATCTTTATCTGGCCCAGCACCAACCCCAACTAGAATAACTAGGTCACAATCTAAACGTACCGCACAACAAGATTTAGCTATGGCTTCTACTAGTGGAAATAGTATGAATGCCAATCCTGGAAATACCGCTTTATTATCAGCCAATCAATCTGATACGCCAGTCTTCAGTCTTGGAGGACTACAAAAGTCGATTGAAGACGCATTAATTGCCGCTACTACGAGACAAACTGAGTTGTTGTCCAGAACTCTTGAAACAGGATTGGATAGGATTTCCCTCCGTATATCCTCTCAAGGTTCAAACGAGGAAAGATCTACGAATGTTGGGATGCCGACACTCCCCGAAGTGGAGAATCAAACATTTCAACAAATGTTAGGTTTACCTTCTCGTGCTTCTGACTCACCACATATTCCATCAGGCTCTAGTAGCACCCTTACAAATGTGCGACCAGATCGCATTAGTCAGATCATATTGAACTGGAAACTTAGTTTTTCAGGTCGGTCTTCTATGTCAGTTGAAGACTTTATTTATAGAATTGAAGCCCTGACAAGACAAACACTTGACGGAAATTTTGATTTGCTTGCTCGTAACGCTAGTAATCTCTTTGAGGGAAGCGCTAGTGAATGGTTTTGGAGATATCATAAAAGTGTTTCCGTTGTTGAATGGAATGGTTTGCGTACAGCGTTGAAAGCTCATTACAAGGATGATCGGACCGATCATAGTATTCGAAACGAGATGCTGCAACGTAAACAGAAATCACATGAATCCTTCGACCAGTTTTATGAGGCCATTATTGTACTGAATGACAGACTTTCCCGGCCTTTACCTGAACTTTCGCTTATTGAAATCTTGCGGTCAAATTTACTGCCAGAAATTCAGCGAGAAATTTTATATGAGCCATCAAAAACCTTTGCCGACTTACGCCAGCTTGTGCGTAAAAGAGAAATATTTTTGAAAGATTTGTTTAAATCCCAAATACCTGCCCCTCACTCGGTTAGTCGTAAGAAGATAAATGAAATCCAGTTACCTTCAGCCGACCTCTACGAATATAGCGATGAGGAGGACCATGAGATAGATGCAATGTCACTCGAATGTTGGAATTGCAAAGGAACCGGACATCGTTACCAAGATTGCGTAGCCGAACGTCGAGTATTTTGCTATGGTTGTGGGCAGCCAAACACCTATAAGCCCACCTGTAGCAAATGCAGCCCAAAAAACTTACAAGGGCGTGCACCCAAGATAAGTGCACGCAAACAAATCACGTCGAAAGCGACGAACACGGACTAGAGAGCTTATCACTATCTCCTAGTGCCAATATCCCTGAATTTACTACCATACCAATTCACAAGCTTATGAAGACAGATTCAGAAGTTTGTGATGCTAAATATTCAACCCCTGATTTTTCTAGCGCTAAGTCTCGATCACAACTGCGTAGACTAGCGTATAATAAATTTCGCAAGATAGAACGCAAGAAAATTATTGCCGCCGTGATCGGAAGATCACAGGATTTTCGTCCTTATGCCAAAGTAAATCTACTAGAACGTACCATGGTAGGTTTAATGGATACAGGAGCCTCTATTAGTTGTATCGGTGGCGATTTTGCTCGCGAAATTGTGGAATCATCAACAGCTTATCAACCATTGTTATCTACTGTCCGCACTGCCGATGGCCATTCGCAAAATATTATTGGTAAGCTGAAGACACCAGTAACATATCAAGGAGAAACGCAACCGATATTATTTTATATTGTGCCGTCTTTATCACAAGACTTATATCTTGGTATAGACTTTTGGGGTAGATTTGATTTGCTGCCAAAGAGTTTAATGGAGAATTGCATAGGATGCCTAGATATGGAAGATCCGATGATGAGACCGTTGACGTCGGAGCAGCGAAATCAGTTAAATTTCGTTATTAACAAATTCCCGTCTTTTGCCAAACAAGGTTTAGGACGCACCACTGTGCTCATGCACACAATTGACGTAAATGGAGCCACTCCAATTAAACAGCGCCACTATCCTGTATCTCCAGCAATAGAAAAATTAATGTATGACGAATTAGATCGAATGTTGTCGTTAGGAGTAATCGAAGAGTCGTCTAGTTCTTGGTCTTCTCCAGTAGTGTTAGTTAGAAAACCAGGAAAAGTACGACTCTGTTTAGATAGTAGGAAGCTTAACGAAGTTACAGTCAAGGATGCATATCCTATGCCCTTCATAGATGGTATACTTAGTAGGTTACCCAAAGCTGAGTATATCACCAGTCTCGATTTAAAGGACGCCTTTTGGCAAATACCTTTGGACCCTAAATCACGTGACAAGACCGCATTTACAGTGCCAGGCCGCCCTCTTTATCACTTCACGGTGATGCCGTTTGGCCTATGTAACGCGCCCCAGACTATGTCAAAATTAATGGACAAAATAATTCCGCCCCATTTACGCAATGAAGTGTTTATTTATCTGGATGACTTACTTATTGTTTCTGATACCTTTCAACGTCATCTTAGTGTCTTAAAGGAAGTTTCATCGCAAATAGAAACAGCTGGCCTGACGATTAATGTGCAAAAAAGCAAGTTTTGCTTAAAAGAAGTGCACTATTTAGGCCATGTTATAGGTAACGGCACAATAAGTACTGATCCCGATAAGGTTGCCGCAATTGTTGATTATCCAGTGCCGCGCTCTGTAAAACAGGTGCGCCGTTTTCTGGGAATGACGGGATGGTACCATAAGTTCATCAAGAATTATGCTTCCATCGCCACCCCTCTTACCGACGCGCTAAAGAAGAAACGTAAGTTCGAATGGACAGAGGATGCCCAGAAATCATTTGAAGCTTTGAAAGCTCAGATGATAAAAGCTCCTGTCTTGCACAGCCCAGATTTTAACTCGCCGTTTTACATACATTGTGATGCTAGTCACACTGGTATAGGTGGAGTACTCATGCAAATTAATAGCGATGGCGATGAGATTCCCATCGCCTTTATGTCTCGTAAATTGAACAAGTGCCAGCGAAGTTATTCGGTTACAGAGAAGGAATGTTTAGCCGCAATAATGAGCATTAAGAAATTTCGACCTTATGTTGAAGGACACGATTTCACCGTAATTACGGATCACGCGTCCTTAAAGTGGCTTATGTCCCAGTCTGATCTTAGTTCCCGCCTAGCTCGTTGGGCTCTCAAATTACAAGGCTATACCTTCAAGATACAACATAGGAAAGGTACGCAGAATGTTGTACCTGACGCTTTATCTCGTACATTTACAGATGATTTGTCTGCCCTTACTACCGAACATTTTATCGATCTGAACTCTGAGCATTTTAAATCTGAGGAATATGAAAAGTTGAAAGCCAAAGTTACGGAGAACGCTTCTCATTTACCCGATATTAAAGTCATTGACAATTTTGTGTATCGCCGTTCGGAGCATGCCTCTGGCGAAAAAGTAGCAGATGATTCAGTTTGGAAGTTGTGGCTTCCACGCGAGTTAATTCCAATAGCTATAAAATTAGCGCATGATGATCCGCTTGCCTCGCATGGAGGTATAAACAAAACATTGGAGAGAATACGTCGTCTTTATTACTGGCCTAATTTAGTTTCCGATGTGAGAGATTACATTAATAATTGCTCTGTTTGTAAGTGCACGAAACACCCTAATCGAGTGTTACGACCCCCATTAGGGAATCTTGCGGAAACTAGCAGATTTTTCCAAAGATTATATATTGACTTTTTAGGACCATATCCTAGGTCTCGTTCTGGGAACATCGCAATTTTAGTTGTTTTGGATCATTTTTCTAAGTTCCCATTTTTAAAGCCTGTCCGGAAAATGACAGCTGAATCCATTGTACGCTTCATGGAAGAAGATCTCTTCCACTGTTTCGGAGTACCAGAAGTAATAGTATCGGACAATGGCGTTCAATTTAAGTCTCACATTTTTAATGCGTTGCTCGATAAATATGGTGTTCATCACTCATATACTGCCGTTTATGCTCCACAAGCCAATGCCTCAGAAAGAGTTAATCAATCTGTACTATCGGCCATCAAAGCATACATACACCCTGATCAGTCCAATTGGGATGCTCAACTCAGTAGCATTTGCTCTTCGCTGCGTTCGAGTTTCCACACAGCCATTAACGCAACCCCTTATCGACTTGTATTTGGTCAGCATATGATCACAAACGGATCTACATACAAATTACTTAGAAATTTGAATTTGCTTGAAGATCGCTCAGTTCAATTCGATAGGGATGATTCATTTAACATATTAAGAACCAAAGCGGCTGATGTTATGAAGAACCAACATAGCCGCAATGAAAGATCTTACAACTTGAGGAGTCGAAACGTTTCCTTCGCTGTAGGCCAAGAAGTGTACCGTAGAAACTTTCAGCAAAGTAATTTTACCAAAGGATTTTCTCACAAGTTAGCACCTACTTTCCTGAAAGCCAGAGTAGCACGCAAACTTGGAAATTGCTATTATGAACTTGAAGATTTGCAAGGTCGCCCAGTAGGAAAATTTCACGTAAAAGACATAAAGCAATAGTTATTTTTTTTTGCTCCAAGCGTGGATCACTCTTTGCTGGTTATTCCCCGCAAGTGTGATCTTGGTGGAGGGGACTTGTAGTGTCGCTTGTCGTCTGTCCATAGTAAAACCAATGCTTACTAGGAAATTTGCACACCATAGTTGCTTACCGCCATCTATTAGTCATTCCCTAATATACCCAATGGCATTGTGTCATTCACGATTTTTCTTTGATCGAAAATTTTATCGCTCTCTACACTTTGTCTGTCAAATCTATCTGGGAACAGTTTTCTCCATATGAGGTTTTCCGCTTTTAGCAAAAATCAACCTCAACCTTTTACATCCTGGATCTTGAGCAGATAAGTTGTGTGAACAAAAATAGTTTTCTTTAACAAGTGGTAAATTAAGTAAAAGTTATCATTTGTAATTTTGATAAATATTGCAAAAAGTTTAATATTTAATAAATATTAAATTGTTTTCCGTTGTTTCTAAAATAAAGTAAGTTTTGATCGGTGAAATAAATTTCAATAAAATTTTGGTGTGATAACTTTAATTTTTATTAAAGATATAACCCATCGATTCTGGCCCACACACGTGGAATTTTAAGACATCCTATTATAGAATATATTCCGCACATAGGTGCCAATTCCGAAATGGGTAAGTTTTCTTTTTGTAAAACCCACGTGGAAAATCCATCCTAAATTAGTGATAATTTTTTTTCTCTTTTATTTCTTGTGCAGATTTGGCACCTCGTGAAACCCAAATAAATCCTAATTAGGACCTAATAAATCCCGTACCTAAACCAACGTATTTGCATAATGAATGCCCCACAATTTGCGACAATTAAAACCTAATAAAACGTAGTGAAACCTCATGAAACCAAATAACACTTACCAAGCCCTTATCTAAATCAACGTAGTTGCATAATCAATGTTCATCTAAATGCCACTACGCCAAACCACACCAATTCCTGATATAGATCAACGAATGTAGTTGCATCCATAATCTTCATCCAGTTGCAACTACAAAAATCTATTGAAACCAACTAAAGCCTGGCTAACTTCCGATGCAATAACCCCAAATAAATTCCGATAAGAACTATACACATATTCATCCGATGATTCCGCCACTAATTTAACGCTAGCTAATCCAAAACGTTCTATATAGTCGTCATAATCGTTTAGTGGCACATAAACTCCACAATCATATATGCAAGTATGTATGTGCACCTGTGCCACCATCCAAATTCCCATCGAGACATCTAATGGTACATCTGAGCCACACCGAGAGACATCAGAATTACCGCATAATCATTCCAGCATGTTCCAGCAGACGGACTATAGATGAATTGTAATCAACTAGCCGTCATACCGCAATTAACCATATCGCCGAATTTGTTTTTTTTTTCTCTCTTCGAATCACGTATGAAACCGTCTAATTCGTAAAACATGTTCTAAGTCATTTTTTTTGTTGGGTTCGAGAAGATTTAGATCCACCCTAATATCATTTAAATAGCCGTAATGAAGTTGTTTGTTACATAGAAAGCACATCCATAGGTGAAATTAATTGCATAGAAAAGAATTTCTATTCAACATAACTAATCTAAGCTAAATGCATAAGAAGAAAGATTTGAATTAATGGATTTTAAAATTTGAAATGAAAAGTCATATTAGTTTTTGTAGAAACATGATTCAGAGTAAACAAAATCTGGATTTTTGTAACATAGTGTAACCTAATGTAGGAACATCTGTTCCCACTGCACTTTTAGAGATTTAGTTTATTGCTTAAATATTTATAGTTAAAGGGAGAGATTTTTCTTCATCTATACAATTAAACATATTTGTACATATGTAAGTACAAACAGGTTTTGAGCGGCGAAAATCAAAGTGTAGGAAAATGGAAATTGCCAATGTACATAATATGCATACTCACTAATCAATTCCAGCAATATCGCTCATCAAAAGTACACACGCACCGAAAGATCTTTCGTCGTGGGACACATGATGTATGTAAGTGATCTCTTTATTTATTAATTATGTATAAACTCTCTTACTTTGCATAAATATGTATATTGGTAGAGATTTTATTTAGAGCACAATTTTGTTTTCAAGCTTTCCTTTGCATTTTGCATTTCGTCAACCGCAGAACCAAAAGAACTTTCATGCCGTGCAGGTCATGATATATGCTAAGCGCATGAAAATCCC
Organism: Urophora cardui; assembly: GCA_960531455.1. Lineage (NCBI taxonomy): Eukaryota > Metazoa > Arthropoda > Insecta > Diptera > Tephritidae > Urophora > Urophora cardui. The sequence goes on along the minus strand of OY482670.1, from coordinate 167,558,850 downwards.
ACATTTACATGTATGTAGGTATGTATGGTGATTTTTTTTGGTGAAAAATCTTTACCTTTCCCTAATATTTAAATTATAAGATTACCATACCTACATATACATATATCTAGGCGCCTGTATACTTACATGATAAAATTTTCCCAACGTAAAACAAAAACAACTACAACATAAATATTAGCTATACCTATGTATATATATGTATGCAGGCATATATATTTTGTTTTTTTTTTGTACGCGCACCGCCGTGCATATTTTTATATACTCATATACCCCGTAGCATATGCATATATGTATATACATTTTCTTTATGAAATATATTTTAGGCTTAAGCTTTTGTGAACCTTTGATAACAAAAACATTAGTTTCCTTTAAGTTCATTGAGATTGTTTGAAATGAATTTCAGTGTAAATAAAGTTTTTGTAACATGTATTTAAATTATGTTTTGAGGTAATTATTTTGGTGGAACCATGCATCGAGGATATGTGAATAGGGACATTAAGGTGTGACCTTTTTCTGTTTCTTTTGAGGGATCACTATAGAATTTGATATTGGTAATAAGTGATCATGGTAGGGTGGGCAATCTCAGTTGTTGCGCCGACACCTAGCAACAACAACAACATCAAACAGTTGATCGATATAATCAGTTGGAGTCATTCTACCTTGTCTATAGTCTTTCCTATCTCAAATCGTTAATGTGTAGTCCCCGCTTCCTTTATTCCCCCTTTTTACCTACCATAGCACGCGAATTTTTTTTGTTTGTTTTATTAGTAGTGCGAGCAAACCACCCAGCAGTTTCTATTAACCCACCCCAAGCCGACGTTGCTGAGCCGGTACAAGCGCGTGCTCGCTGCTCGAGTGAAAACAACACCAGCTCGTTATAGCTTTACTACGTTATATGCTACAGCAGTGAGCAGCGCTCATTTTTTGGGGAGTTTTAGCAAATAAAAAGGCTAGAAAAAAAAGCCAAAGCTAAATCAGAATTTTTGCAGCTAAAAGACAAGAAAAAAAGCTAAATCTAGCTTGAAAAAAGCTAGAATGGCAACGCTGATAAGATGTCTCCACATAACGTGTTTCGCTCTTTTTATCTGCATTCGCTCTCGCAATCTTCGTTCGACTATGAAACCTCTGCCGAAACTCGCTAATTTCCATACAAATTTCTGAGAGCGAATGAAGAATGAATCACTTGATTCGTTCTCAATCCTCTTGCCAACCCCGATGATATCGATGCCTTCTCTAATTTTGTATCGAAAATCGATCGAAATCTCACACAGACCAAAAAAAAACGCAAAAATAAGCAAACATATAAACATTTAAGAAGAACAAGAATAGAAATGTCAAACTTAATAACGATCAGCTACGTGGAGACGGGTTATTTCGCGAGATGTTTCGCTACATGTTTTGTTGGCGAATCAAGTTTTATGGAGACGGGCTTCAAACATGACACTAGATTAGAGAAAGATACTATTTAAGGCATAAGAATTTAATTAAGGACATACAAAGTACAAGGTTAATATAATATATAATAATATATAATAATACAATGGCGCTATTATAACTCTGACGAGTTTTATGGCCGAGCTTCTCTCCCAATTCGAGGTGTGCTCCTTTTTGTTTTTCCTACTAATTGGGTGGACCTACAGTTTTATGCCGGCTCCGAACGGCGAATGCATTTTTTGTGAGAAGCTTTTTCATGGCAGAAATACTCTCGGAGGGTATGCCGCCCACTGCCGAGAGGTGACCGCTGCTCTTAAAAAACCCAATAATTGGATTTTTACTAATTGAAAAATTGTTTTGGTGTTTGGCTCGGACCGTGGTTTGAACCCGAGACCTCTGACACAGCAGGCGAGCACTCTACCCACTGCACCACAGCGGCCACACAGTACAAGGTTAAACCTTCGCAAAAAGAATGTTAAATTTAATCTTTAAGTTTTAGAACACCTTTTGGAACATTCATTGAATCACGTAAGTGGCGAGAATATATGTATGTATATTTTTTTTCAAGTGTACCACTTCAATTAAAAATGCCAGAAAAAACACGCAAATTGATGGCGAACGAGTGAAAGGACAAATAACAAAGCACAAAGAAACTTTGTTGCCAAATGGACCAGATGACTAGATCGTGGGGAATGGTAAAGCAAACTAGAGGAAAGAAGAGAAGAAAATAAAAACAGGTTACCACACTTTAATGGTGCTAATTAATGTCACAATAACAAATACCTATAAAAAAAAAAACATTTGCAAAAGAATACGAAACAAAAAAAAAACTTAAAAACAAAAAACTGATTTAGATCATTAATACGAATCAGTGAGCTGAGTTGAGAGCGTCTGTGTCGTAAATGACCCACAGTAACGCCAAACAGCAGCCGGATAGAAAGCGTGAAAAGCGTTAAATGCATGCAATTTAAATATGTGTGAATGTGTGCTTAGTAGGTACATATGTATGTAATATGTAAGTGAAACATTAGGAGCAAATCTGTTGCCACGAGTCAGGCCCGTAGCTAGGGGGGGGGGGGGGGGGGCATTGTGGGGCAATGCCCTACCTTAAAACTAGAATGCCCTACCTTAAAAAGGCCAACAAGTGATATCAATTACACTGAAGGTAAATTTTTAACTTTTGAAATATCACAGAGAAACGCCGAGACACCCCAATTTAATTTTTGGCTGTAGAATACGATGGCGTTTTCAGAAAGTCAAAGTTAGCTCTCGTTTTCGAGAAATTTAGGAAATAAGTTTCAGAGCTCCGAAGGTAATTTTTTCCCGTTTATAAACTTTACTTAGGTTTTGAACCCTTTTCTCGCGTAAGGGTTTTGACGGTTGTTCTTACTTAATTGGGGCATTCTAAATTCAGTGCCATCATTAGTTTTTCCAAACTGCCTTCGGTTTATGAGATAACGGTATTTAAAAAGTACCATCAATTTGGACTTTTTTGTTAATAACTCAGTCAGTTTATGAGTTAAATTGCCCAAACTTTGCACGTGACCATATTTTAGCATTACCTTAACTTTTCCTGAAAATAATTGAAATCGGGTGACTATAACATATAGCTGCCATACAACCGATTGTTCAGATGTGGACATTTTGGGGTATAGCTTCGCTATTTAAACAGATAAGGACATGGAAATTTGGAGAATTTGTACTCGTATTGGCCTTAATCTATTCCCTGAAAATCGTCGAGATCGGGTCACTATAAAATATAGCTACCATACAGCTGATTGTTCAGATATATGGTTTTGCACTTTTATTTTTTTATAACTCCGAAAAGAGTCATTCTGCGTGAAAGAGCAACATAAAGACTTTCATTCAAAATGAATAGGTGAAAAATTTTCTCATATACGATTTCCACATATCTGCATCAGTTATTGCACTTTTGTGCAGCCAAAGTTGAAATTTCACCATAGGCATTTTTTTCAAGCCCAATAACTCATATGAGTCTTTCTTTTACAAATCGGACACCTATTGTAACCTTACACTGAACAATCAGTAGTATTGGAGCTATATTTTATAGTGACCCGATCTTGACAATTTTCAGTGAATAGATTAAGATCAATACAGGTCGAAATTCTCTAAAGTTTCATGTCCTTAGCTGTTTAAATAGCGAAGTATACCACAGAATGTCCACATCTGAACAATCGGTTGTATGGCAACTATATGTTATAGTCACCCGATTTCAATTATTTTCAGAAAAAGTTAAGGTAATGGTAAAATATGGTCATGTGCAAATTTTGGGCAATTTAGCTCATAAACTGACTGAGTTATTAACAAAAAAGTCCAAATTGATGGTACTTTTTAAATACCGTTATCTCATAAACCGAAGGCAGTTTGGAAAAACTATTGATGGTACTGTATTTAGAATGCCCCAATTAAGTAAGAAAAACCGTCAAAATCCTTAAGCGAGAAAAGGGTTCAAAACCTAAGTAAAGTTTATAAACGGGAAAAAATTACTTTCGGAGCTCTGAAACTTCTTTCCTAAATTTCTCGAAAACGAGAGCTAACTTTGACTTTCTGAAAACGCCATCGTATTCTACAGATATAAATTGTATAATTTATCCATTAAATTTTTAAATTTACTAATATTTTAAGGTTTTAAGTTAATAAAACTAATAGCCTTCAAAGCTATAAATATTAGTAAATAATCTCTTAAGCCTTAGTAGTATTTAAATTACTCCTTTAGATTTGTGATATTTTGACCTCCCTACAGTGTTATTATAATTAAATTTTTTGTTTGAGATAAAAAATTATTTCGGTTGCAATGTATGATATCGCTAGCTTAGAGTGCAAACTGTGTAAGTCCAATTTTATGAAAAGGCGTATGTATATGTAGCACGCTAGAAAAACCAAATACGCACCACGCTAAACAAGTCTGTGATACTTGCCATATTTCTACTCGTTGTTATTCAGTGATACGCAAATTGTGTAAGTCCAAAAAACGAAGAAAATTGTGTAAGTCCAAAATAATTACATGAACAAAAAATTTTTTTTCATTTTGAATTTTTTTCTTTTTTAGTTTTTTGTCTCTCCTACAAAGTTTGAAAAAAGGACTTACACAATTTGCACTCTAAGCTAGCGATATGGAGAATCCACCCTGCATCACATATATAATTAAATAAGACCATCGAATTTTTGTAGTTTGGTTAAAGGAATGGTTCATTCCGGCAGTTTTCTGACAAAAACTAATCTGACTGTGAGCCTACAACACCAAGATCGCGGAATTGATTTCTAAGGCTGTGTGCTAATCTAAAACATTTTACTCGTTTGAAAAATGAGGTGTCTAAATTTTCTATGGTTATCGTTTAATTATTTTCGAGAGTTTTTTTCTCACCTTGACTTGCGTGCATACCTACAGTCGGCCCACATACCAAATTTAAAGATCGAAGCTCTCTTAGGTATGGAGTAATCGAAGGAAATTAAATTAAAATAAAAAATTTAAAAAATTAAAAAATTAAATTTTTTGTTGCATTAAATTTATTATAATATTTTCGGCTTCAATTGTATCTCTCGCTTATTTGCGTATGGCGGTTGGTCGCTATCTTCCATTAATTATATTTCTATTCACATGCATGTCAATTGCCAAAACTGACCTAGCGTTCGAATTCACCACTAAGCACGGATAAAACTGCACTCAATGGTGTTAGTGCCAAGACTGACTTCCGCCCTACCTTAAACCAACGCTGCCCTACCTTAAATGTAAGTCTGGCTACGGCCCTGCCACGAGTTAACGAAATCATTTGCCAAAGCTGCACATATATAAAGATATACTATTTTATTTTGGGTTAATTCTTGGGCTGCCAATGGATTTCGTGAGATTACAATTACAAAGGAGAAAAGGGCTACCACCTCGGCGCGCCAGTACTTTATTATATACGCCGCCAATGTCATTTAGTTCCACACGACTGTGATTGATATTTCCAATTAAAAAAGGACACAGCCTCACAACACACGAACAGGCGCGGCGACATCTCATCAAACGAGCAGCATAAGGAGAACAAAGCAGGCATGTGCAGCCTTTCATTCATTCACTCATCTATACTCGTACGTCATTCTCAGTCAATCTCATATGAAATAGAGTGCAGTGATGCGCAAAATAAAAGCAGCAATTGAATTAAGTATTTGTTTATATCACACAGGGGAGAAGATAATCGAAGACTTTAGTTTCAGAATATACTTAACAACATGAGAACACTTTAGAATTGTGCACAAATATAGCCATACATTAGAGTGGTCCTTAAAAAATCGAATAAAAGGTTTCTTAGTACCTTCCCTCAATCGTTAATACTAATATCATCATAACTACTACTTTTATAGTAGGAGATATAACATATATAACATATTCGGCCAAGCACTGCCACTACGTCTGCACTCCTCAGAGCTGCTGCTCAGTGCTCTGCTTGTCTGCTTTGCTTCGATAGTTAACCACAGTTCATTATTTGACTGCCTCTATTTTACACGCAACTACATATAATTGGCTAAGATTGCCAAAGCAGAAAAAGGTCATTCGAGCTGTCAATAGGTACTAGCACACGCTCGTGTTTTGCTTGGTCTTTCCAAGCTTGGCCGTGGGTCCCGAAAAGTTAACCACTTTGTGTGCGTTCAATCGACCGTGAGAATAACAAAGCTAACCGAATGCTTTTCTTGACAGCCTCCGACATTCGACATTTGATTTGGAAACTTTTTTCTTTTCCTTTCGACAATTTCTTTCGCTTGTGCTGTCTTTTAGTATGTACATACCTACTAGTATATTTGTAATGTCTGGATTGCATTGCTTATTTCATTGTCTGCAACTATTTCTTTCGTTTCCTTTCTTTTTCTGACTAGTATTTCCGGCATTCAATTCAATTTAGATTTGCGTTCTCGTTTTTGTTGCTTCATTGTGTTGCAGTGTCAGTGTACTTCTAAATATACAAAATTATTCCTTTCAAGTGTGCATTTGAAAGGCATTTGTGCATAAGTAGATACGTTTTGTAGCGCTTTTCTGCTCTGCATAATGTATTGGAAAGAGCTACACGTCAATTTAAATTAATATCGGCTATTAACAGATTATGCAATTGATAATGTTGTATTTGTTCGGAAGGAATGGAATATGGAATGAGTGTTTTTGTGCCTTTTCTGCTTTTAAACATCCACGTCAATTCAAGGCATTCCGTTTCTGCATCAAATAGTCTTACATGTGTTTGTGACAATTAAACCATAACTTCTCAAATACTTAAATTGATTGACCGATCGACATGAAGACAGCGAAATGATTTGTTTGAGTTTACAGAAAGATTATAAGTCTTATTTGTGGTTGAATTAGACTGGGGTGTTGTTTTCGTTTGCACTTAACCTAATGTTTCAAATAGAAGATAGGGAAAGGTATGAAAGGACATCATTTCAGCGTTATTCTTCTGCAGCATCTGCGGCAGAGCATTCCTGGCCGCTCTGATTTTTTTTTTTTTAAGTGAGTAAAAATGAAAGAGTAAAATTTTAAAAATATAGGGCCAAGTAAGACTATGTATTTTCTTTAACCGTAATCTCTTTGTAGAGCATCCAAGCTAATCTAGGCCTAACAATTAAATGACAAAACTTTATTTTCCGTTTCCTTTATGTCTCGCATTTTCTATTTCAAAAGCATTTAACAGCCACTTTCCAACTAATCCAACAATTACGCACAAGCAAAGCTCCTCCATTATGTTCGGAGAGTCAGCTAACGAGGCACACACAAGTGCGAAACCCTAATCATCAATAAATCAAAGTACATACTACAAAGTATACCACATTAAAAGGAAGTATCTTGTTATTCTACTAAATGGGTAAATAGGGTAGGTAGAAAGGAAAACCTACATACATACATTTGTATAACCGCATGCATGTATATTTAAACAGATACCCTGCAAAAATTGTTGGACCACTTGGTACATTTGTGCCACAGTCAACTAGTTACGTACTTGCCGCATGTAGCCAATCATTGGGCCAGTTCACGTACATATATGGTACATTTGTGCCACATTCCAGTAGCTACGAACTTGTCACATGCAGCCAATAATTGGGCCAGTTCATATATATGTATGTATGTAGATTCGTGTTTGAAGATCGGTTTTAACGATCGTAACCGCTGCACGATGTTTATTAACAGTGTTGTTCGATCTCGGCGGACGCCAAATAGCTACGGCAAGTTAGTTTTTAAACTACATAGTTTGATGCGATCGAGCGATGGACCTTGTGGTCCTGTGCTAGGACATTGCAACGTTAATTGGACCAATATTTTTATATGGAATGTGGCAGGTTTTGGGCCAGTTGATTGCCACAAGCGGCTGGTTTGTACATGCATGTATGGACTAGTTCCGTTTTCTGCAGGGTAAATACCTACGCATATGTATATTTGCGTATACATTAGTACATACATACATACATATACATATATACATAAATAGATGCTTATGCAAGTGCGTTAGGGTATATATAAATAAGTACCTATACATGAGGCAAAGCTAAAGGATTTATCACGAAATCCTGCTACTTAAATCCACACAACAATAACAGCAACAACAACAACAACAAGTAAGGAAGCCTAAGTTCGAGTGCAATCGAACATTAGATACTCAGCTGTATGCTTTCATTGTTTGTTTGCGTTTGTTCGATATAGGGTGTATTTTATATGAAACGAGTGCTGCATAAACAGGGCGCAGCCACGCCCATTTTCAAAATTTATATCAATCATCCAAATAAGCATACAAATATTATTGTTAGTGCAAAATTTCATCCCTCTATGACTTTTAGTTACAAAGACTTCACGTTACAAATTCCAAAAGGGTGTTCCAGAAATATCTTTGTTAAAAAGTAGGCGTGGTCATAAACCGATTTCAATACATTTTTGCGTGTCTATTAACACATGTTATAAAAGTGTATAAACCAAGTTTCGTCATAATATCTCAATTATTTGTCGAGTTAAAGGCTAAGAAATCTCATATATCCCTTTGTCTAAAAAGAGGCGGTGCCACGCCCATTTTCCAAACTTTTTTATTTTTTGTTTCCGGTCTATTGTAAAACTCATGTCACAAAATTTCAATGAATTATCTTTATATTTCACATAGATATCGCTTAAAATGGTTTTATTAGGTCACTTTATAATACACATATATAAAAGTGGGCGCGGTCGTCAACCGATTTTGGTAATTTTTCGTCCACACATTTGGCTAAGTAAATATATCACGCGTACCAGATTTCATCGATATATCTTTAACGGTTTCTGAGTTATGGCTTATTAAACTTTCAATATTCGCTCCTTAATAAGTGGGCGTGGCACCGCCCATTTTCCAAAATTTTTGTAGTTTTTGTTTTATGTCCATAGTTGGACTCCTGCCACAAAATCTCAGTGATTGATCTTTATATTTGACAGAGATATCGCTTAAAATGTTTTTATTAGGCCCCCTTATATTTCCTATATATAAAAGTGGGCGTGGCCGTCAACCGATTTTGATAATTTTTCGCCAAAACATTTGACTAAGTAATTATATTACGCGTACCGAATTTCATCGATATATCTTCAACGGTTTCTGAGTTATGACTCATAAAACTTTCAATGTCTGCCCCTTAATAAGTGGGCGTGGCACCGCCCATATTCCAAAATTTTTGTGTTTTTTGTTTTATGTCCATAGTTGGACTCATGCGACAAAATTTCAATGATAGATCTTTATATTTGACAGAGATATCGCTTAAAATGGTTTTATTAGGTCACTTTATAATACACATATATAAAAGTGGGCGTGGCCGTAAACCGATTTTGATAATTTTTCGTCAAAACATTTGTCTATGTAAGCAAATTACGCGTACCAAATTTCATCGATATATCTTCAACGGTTTCTGAGTTATGACATATAAAACTTTCAATGTTTGACCCTTAATAAGTGGGCGTGGCACCGCCCATTTTCCAAAACTTCATCAAATTTCTTCATAAGGGCCCGAGCTCAATACGTGGGTAAAATTTTAAAACTCTAGCTATATTAGTGGCTGAGATACCAAATTTCCGATTTTTTCTATATAGGAAAAGTGGGCGTGGTCATGGTCCGATTTCGCCCATTTTCAATACCAACCGTCCCAGTCTCGATACCAACTTGCGTTCCAAATTTCATCAAAATATCTCAATTTTTGCGCGAGTTAGAGTGTTTACAGACGGACGGACGGACGGACGGACGGACGGACGGACGGACGGACGGACGGACGGACATGGCTCAATCGATTTCTCTTTTCACCCTGATCATTTTGATATATATAAGTCTATATCTATCTCGATTATTTCATTCTGTTACAATCCACCGTTATGTGATTAAAACTATAATACTCTGTGTACTAGTACAGCTGAGTATAAAAAGGCATTGCGTCACAACTTTATTTGCTTATTTGGAGAAATACAAACATACCAACAACTACAAGCTCACAGAAAAAGCTTTAAAGCTAGGAAAATGGTAAATCCTGTTTATTTAACATCTTCCCCTCTAGCTACATACGGGTACCACCAAGCCTCAAGCGTATTTCGAAGTTAAGCTTTTGTGTATTAGAAGTATTTTCAACATTTTAACAAAACACTTTAGAATTACATATACGAACATGCATGGAAATAACAAATAAATACAAACAACTTTGCATACAAAATGTCATTAAATGCAGTTTAGCACGTTGCAATAGAGTCACCTCAAAAATATTACCAAAATATTTTAAAATTTTACGTTTGGAGCTTCATAGCAAAATTACATTTTGAAGGCTTAAACCTTGTTTGGAATGCTATTTCAAAATCTTACGTAAGCTCCGGTCACCAAAGTCTTCTAGAGATCCGAAGTCTGCAGAGCATATGAGTCTGTTTGGGCCAGTAGCCCAAACCAAATTTCAGCACACCCTAATGTGCACTGAACACACCCCCCTGTGGCAACACCGCAAGTTGCAACCCTGCACATTTTTAATAACTGTTTTCCTAAAAATGTTATTCCATATTTAATATACATTTTTCTTATCGACTTCCGCGTTGAGATCCTGATCTGTGAACACGTACCAGCTACATCGTCAACCGATATATGTAAGTAAATTCGCTACATTTAGCCTCAACATATACCCCATTTATAACTATATTCAGGGTTGCGTGATTTTGATTTGACTGAATCACTAATCAAAAATATTTTCTGATTCTTGATTTAAAATATTTTCAAATCAAAGATAATTTTTATTTGTGATTCCTTTCAAAAAAGAATCAGAAATACCCTTTGATTCGTGATTCAAACTATTTTCAAATCAAAGATAAATTTTATTTGTGATTCGTTTCACAAAAGAATCAGAAATACCCTTTGATTCGTGATTCAAACTATTTTCAAATCAAAGATAAAATTGATTTGTGATTCATTTCTCAAAAGAATCAAAAATCTTTTTTGATTCTTGATTCAAACTTGATTTCGAATCAAGATTCTTAATAAATTTTTGATTCGAATAAAATATTTGATTCGAATCAAATTTTTGATTCGAATAAAATTTTTGATTCGAATAAAATTTTTGATTCGAATCAAATTTTTGATTCGAATCAAACTTTTGATTCGAATCAAAAAATTATTTTGAATCAAAACTTTATTTCATATAAAAAATACTTTAGTACGTGATCCCACCACCCCCGCGAGTTGAAATGCAAAAAATCTAAAATTTCAACAAACGTCTGCGTTGTATGGGAGGAAATGCAAGCAGATTTTCGCAGTTGCTTTAGCCAAGCACTTGCGCATACATATGTATGTATATACTTACATACATATATATAACGAATAAATGAATGAAAGGATGAATGAATTATGGTTGGGTGTATGCATACAAAAGAATCCCTGCAAAAAAACCGAGTACTCCATGCACGCGTGTATAGAGTACTCGCTATGGACCAACCGAGTACTCCTCAACCTGCCACATTTCATATAAAAAATATGGTCCATTTAACATGGCATTATTTATTATCTAGGCCTTATTTCGCATGGCGGATAAGCATTAGGAATAAGGTGTGCTCTCAGAGAGAGAGTACTCCTTATGGCGTGATGATATCAACACAGGAAAATCAGCCTTATTTTAAGCCTTACGCCATACAAATTTGCTACCTTTATAATTTTCAGGCCTGATTTCGGAAGCCTTAAAATCTGCGGTTTTAATTCTTAAAAAGGCTTAGATTTTTTGGTGGGAATATACATACATATGTACGCGCAAATGGCTGGCTAAGGCAACTGCGAAAATCTGCTTGTATGTATGCATATCCTTCCCTACAACGTAGCTGAAAAATGTTCGTGATAAATTGTTTTCGCGAATGCTTTGTTAGTTTTCGCGATCAGTTTGTCTCACATGTGAGTGGCGCCATGCTGCACGAAACAGAAACAATTGCCACACTCTACTGGATTCCGCCAGAATCGTCTAGACGGTTACGTGCCAATTAAGGAAGGAAGGAAGGAAGGAGAAATATTGTTTTGTTATTTTTCGCGCACAAGTGGAATAACTGGATTTTTTTGTTTGATCGCTTCTTGCGGGAGAGGAGCATATTTTTTTGCATTTCTCTCTCGTGATAAAAGAACGAAGAAATATTCGTGAAAATTCTCACAAATGAATGAAAATGAGTAATCTTAAATGAGAATATCCGAACCATGGTTTAATGTTGAAAGTGTATCTGTAGTGCGCGCATCGTTAAGGAACAAAAAAATTTTTTTTTGATTCCGCGAAATGCCGCCAAAATTGTTTTTTTTTTATTGTAACATTGTTATTTGACACCCAACTATGAGAAAACATCTTCAGAGTTCAAAAGGACATTCGAAGGAAATATAGAGCTTCAAAATACCAAAATAATGACGTATCAATTTTAAAAATCGGATGTCAAATAACAAAGCTACAATAAAAAAAAAAATTTGGCGACATTTCGCGGAATCAAAAAAAAATTTGTTTGTTCCTTAACCCTCTCAACATTAGCTTAAAATTTAGGGGCGGACTTTTATAACTTTGTTTTTCGCATGGGGACCAACACTTACCTCCTGACTTCTCCACACATATGTACTTACTTATGTACTTATAATTTATATATTTTACATACATTGAATGAACCCAATAAAAGAACAAAATAACAGAATTTAAAAATAAATAATAATAATGCATTTACCCAAAATGATCTCGTACTAAAAGTATCTTTTATTTGAAATATATTTAGGATTCACTATAGGTACATACATACATATGTATATTTTAAACCCGTTCAAATTAAACGAAAGTGGTTTGTTGTATTGCTTTACGAACAGCAATTCAATCAGGGAATTTATTGGTAAAATTGATTCTTATTTACCTATACACAAAATTTCTTATGTACACACTACTTATTTACTATAATACATGTATATCTACTCTAATTCTTACTTCTATGTAGATATGTACATATATATGTTCGGCTAACTACGAACCGATGCAGATACACGAATCGGTCGCTTGGGCTATGTTAGTGGTCACTTTGAAAGTACTCCAACTTACCACAAATGGAGCATATAATCCAATGAATTTTGCAGGGCATATGTACATATAATACATATGTATGTATGCATACCCTGCAAAAATTCCGAGTACTCCATTCGTTAATCCATGGAGTGCTCGCTATGGACCAACCGATTACTCCATAACTTGCCACATTTCATACAAAAAATATGGTCCATTTAACATTGCATGTCATTGCAATGGAGTATATACTCCAGTCCCGCATAACAATCACATTAATCCATGTAGTACCTACATTGGATTAATTGATGGAGTACCTAACAGTTAGCCGAACATAACAACAAAAACCAAATGTTTATCGCGACGACGACGAATGACGTGTATACATTCAAACATATGTATGTATGTAGCTATGTATGGATACACATATCGTCTTCGTCGCGATAAAAATTTGGTTTTTGTTATGTTCGGCTAACTACGAACCGATGCAGATACACGAATCGGTCGTTTGGGTTATGTTAGTGGTCACTTTGAAAGTAGTCCAACTTACCACAAATGGAGCATATAATCCAATGATTTTTGCAGGGTATGCACCCAAGTGCCTATGCACATACATATGTATGTATGTATGTATGTACGTACGGCGTAGCACAAACGTAAATACGACAATCAGAAATATGTATATATGTACATACATATGTACATATTTGGCGTCAGCATACAATTTGGCTGTTGTTGCACTTTTGGTGCATTTTATACATTTTTGTGTTTTAAGTTACCGAGAATGTACTTGAATATTTCTGATATGCTACAGTATTTTTGATTCTAAATAAATTTTTGATTCGAATAAAATTTTTGATTCGAATAAAATTTTTGATTCGAATAAAATTTTTGATTCGAATAAAATTTTTGATTCGAATCATACCCATACTTTTCATTTGGAATACAAATACTATTTGTATTTGCTCTGTTGGAGCGATTAGTGTACACTATTTGCCACGACAGAATAGAACATAATAATAACCATGTTATGAAGTATTCGCAAAACCGTATTGCTTCTTTGGTTTGTTTGTTTATTTAATGTGCATATGGCATTAAGGTGAACCAAAAAATAAAAGCCCAACAAACATATGTTCCATTTTTTAATGATAAGAAATGTTTTTCTTGTTCATTAAGGACTTTGAAAAAAATTATGTATCATCACTGATATAAACGGAGACAGAAATTTGGAGGCATTTGCACGGCCTCTAAATTTTAATATATTAAGGAAAAATTTTAGGTATAGATTTCCGTATTATATTCGCATGAAAATCGAGTTGTTCCGCGAATTTCGGGAGAACTTTAATTCCTTCATAAAACCACCTTAATATGCCAAATAAGTTTCCTAACTAATGCCGAAAAAATCAAAAGAATCGAAGTATTGGTTACCGAGTTATTTTAAAATATGTATAACAGTTGGAAATATGTAGATCGTAAAAAGATCTGGTTCGAAATTTATTTTAGACATATGGTTTCTTGGGCAAAAAAGCTTGAAATTCCCCAAAATTTTTATAATTGCGATGTGTCCCTGTTAATTTTTTTTTGGCCCCTATCAATCGACCCGCCCTAGTGTGTATGCATATGCACATACACACACTCACACTAGCAGCGTAATATTGCTGAACACGTGTTCGTTGTACAACGTCTGGATGTGTGTTTATGAAAATATGTACATATGTACATACATATATTTCGATTATATTCGAAGTATTCGCAAGTAGTGTACACTATTTGCAGAACCTTTTTAAGGTCATGTAATTGTCGCTACGAATAAGTAATTGTATTGGTTCTGTTTATGGTTGTGCTCTACTTGCGTTTATTCTAAAACGACAGAAACAAGTAGGTACTGTAATTGGACGGCCGCGAATATTTTGTTGGCCGTTTCGAATCCATTCGTGCAGCCTTCTACTGTGTAACTGTATGTACATATGTATGTACATAAGACTGACTGACTGACGTATCCACGAAGCACATGAGTCAAACAAACCCAAACAGCCAACGCGCGTGTTAAGGCGACTGAGTGTCTGGCAAATTCAACTCAGGATACATATATTGAGTTGAGCTGTGTAAAGCGGCGAGTAAAGTAATTTCTTTTCTTTTTTTTTTGAAGGTAATAAATGGTTATTCGGATTGGGTACATACTAGACATATACGCCGCCGATTGACGCCTACCTTCATAATCGGCCGCCGCCGCCATAATCCGTGAAATCGGCGTATCGGCGCGGCGGCGTGCGCTGGCACGCCATACCCGTATGGAGCGAGATGTGTACATATTTTCCTAGTTTTGCTAACTGCTAAAGTTCTTCAAAATTAAAAAAAAAAAAAGGAACCAATCGACGTGTTTTGACCTCAGGAACACGAAGCTGAATGCGGAAATGTTTTATTTTTTGCCGGTTAAAAGTTATTAACAAAAACTTTGGCTGTTCCCTACTTTACTAGCCTCAGTCCTAAAGAATTTAAGCTACTGGAAAATTTCAGTTCGTTGGCTTACATAATTTTTTCTCAGATACGGAACTTTTCTGGGATCTCTTCCATTTAGTCCTACTTATCGAGGTCTGTTGCTAATTGTTCTACTCAAAACTGCACCATTTCAACCCTCCTTGATATCATTAGATGCCGAAAATGATCCCAAACATGCCTCCAGAATGGAAAACTCATAGTTTGAACGTAAGGAAGTTGCTGTTTTTGAGTAGCCCTCACAGTTGTCGAACCTCAGCCCTATAGGGAATATTAAAGAAGACGATGGGGGATCAAAAATGGAAAAATAAGCAAGAGTTATGGAAAAAAAAGTAAAGAAGCTTGGTACTTAATACCAGTTGCAAATTGCGCTGATTTGGTCAACCCTATGCCACGAAGAAGTAAGGAAGTTATAAAAAATAATGGAGCTTCAACTAAACATTAGTTTAAATCAGGGTTGGGCACAGTGCATTCAATTTTGATTGCATTCAGCCTTGCATTCTCCAATCACTGATGAGTGGTAGTGAAAATTTGATTTGCATTACCATTCACTATTGAATGGTAATGCAAATGTGGCTTGCACTACCATTCAGTAGTGAATGGTAATGCAAATGTGGCTTGCACTACCATTCAGTAGTGAATGGTAATGCAAATGTGGCTTGCACTACCATTCAGTAGTGAATGGTAATGCAAATGTGGCTTGCACTACCATTCAGTAGTGAATGGTAATGCAAATGTGGTTTGCACTACCATTCAGTAGTGAATGGTAATGCAAATGTGGTTTGCACTACCATTCATTGCATTCCCACTACAAGTATGATTTGTGAAAACCTATGATCGTAGTTTAGGCATGAAGTAGCCAATCTATTTAATAACGGGAAGGAAGTTTGTGAGATATTCTACACATGGAATTAGCTTAGAAAATTGATAATTTTATATTAAAGATGAAATGTGTTTATGTTTTTTAATTAATGTTTTTGTGTAGTATGAAGCTTCAGCTATCAGATCATGTCAAAAATTTTCAAATGAATTCGAAAAAATAGGCGAATTTCCAATATTTTCTCAACAAGTGCCATATGCAAAATACCTCTGTGAGCCACTGCACTGTACAAGTATAAGTATTTTTTTACCTACGTGTTTAAAAGAAATTTATTAACAACCTTAAAACCTATTGATATACACAGGACATATTGCAATGCCGCGTTGGTTTCCAATCAGTTTTCTAAGCCTTATTCCATGTGTAGAATATCACATAAACTTCCTTCCCGTTATTAAATAGATTGGCCACTTAATACCTAAACTACGATCATAGGTTTTCACAAATCATACTTGTAGTGGGAATGCAATGAATGGTAGTGCAAGCCACATTTGCATTCGCATTCACTACTGAATGGTAGTGCAAACCACATTTGCATTCGCATTCACCACTGAATGGTAGTGCAAGCCACATTTGCATTACCATTCACTACTGAATGGTAGTGCAAACCACATTTGCATTACCATTCACCACTGAATGGTAGTGCGAGCCACATTTGCATTACCATTCACTACTGAATGGTAGTGCAAACCACATTTGCATTACCATTCACTACTGAATGGTAGTGCAAGCCACATTTGCATTACCATTCACTACTGAATGGTAGTGCAAGCCACATTTGCATTACCATTCACTACTGAATGGTAGTGCATACCACATTTGCATTACCATTCACTATTGAATGGTAATGCACTTTGAATGGTAATGCAAAAATGCCCATCCTTGGTTTAAATCTAGCTGCAGCAGTAATATTGTAGTTTATTTGAAAAACAATCGAATTTAATGTTTGTCCCTATTATTATTTCCAACTTAAATTATACATTTCATTATTTTTATTCATAAAAATTAAATTATTATACAAAAACCACCCTAGAGTCATTGAAGCATGTCCTCTCCGTGTAAGCATCAATATATGGTAATTATTATTTGGTCTTGAAATAAATGGAGAATTGCAAAATTTTGTCCCTATTATTTTTTCCAACACTCTATATACATATATTTATTTCAAAGTGCCTTAGGTTAGGTTAGGTTAAAGTGGCTGCCCTTGTTCGTCCGAAAACAGAGGCACACATAGGCCTGGCGGCCCGTTGTGATACCACGTGGAACTCTTGATTTGAAAATTCCCCTACACACAGAGAAAAACTATTGTACAATCAACTCAGAATCGCATATAACCCAACTTAAAACTTAGGTATAATTTACTTACTAAGTTTTTTCGTCATCTTAACGAAAATAATTTTGTAAAAAATTTAGCAAAGTAATTTAGTAAAAAATAAAAGTAAAGAAGGTTAACTTAGCCAAAACAACTCCTTTTTTGGAAGCCAAAGTGCTTGGGTAATAAATCACCTAAGCTTTGTTTTCCATGTTCGTATAAAAATTGTGTAAGTACTTTGGCGAGTTATACAAGTTTCTTGTACCCCATACAAATTTTTTTAACTAAGTCAACTTTGTTAGATTTACTATAGTTTTTTCTCTGTGTGTATATTGAGAGATTAGACGCCTATAAAACTGAACCACCTGGTTCGTTTCATATAGCGTAAGATGTCAGATACCTTTGCGTCTTCGAGCTCCTCCAGACCCCCAAAGGAGTGTCTGTGGAGGCAAGCGTACCTAGAGTTAGACAGCGCGGGACAAGAGCATAGATAGTGTTCTACGCTTTCTACCTCCTCCTCATCCCTGCAGCTGCGGCAGAAGTCGTTTGTAAGGAGACCCATGCGAGTACCATGGATTCCCATGAGGCAGTGGCCCGTTATTATGCCGACCACAGGGCCGATGTGGGGCCGACTGAGAAGAGCTACTGATCTAGACCTTGCATGGTATAGTTTTGGCCTTATATATATATAAATATGTACATATGTAAATATATGTATGCATGTTTATTATCATACAAAACTAGATGACCCGGCAGACGTTGTTCTGCTAAAATTTATTCCTATGAAGCCTAAAGAAAAGTCTTTGATTACCGTATTGCTAACCATTTCTTGTCTATTCTCTGAATAAAAGTTATAGTTATATTCGCCGAGACAAACCTACTTCCCCCGATCCCTATCTCAATCCCTATCTCTATTTCGGTCTCAATATCAATCTTAATCTCAATCTCAATCTTTATCCCTATCACCATCCCTATCCCTATCCCCATCCCTATCCTTATCCCTATCCCTATCCCAATACCCCATCCCTATCACTATCCCTATCCCTATCTCTATCTCTATCTCTATCTCTATCTCTATCTCTGTCTCTATCTCTATCTCTATCTCTATCTCTATCTCTATCTCTATCTCTATCTCTATCTCTATCTCTATCTCTATCTCTATCTCTATCTCTATCTCTATCTCTATCTCTATCTCTATCTCTATCTCTATCTCTATCTCTATCTCTATCTCTATCTCTATTTCTATCTCTATCTCTATCTCTATCTCTATCTCTATTCCTATCTCTATCTCTATCTCTATCTCTATCTCTATCTCTATCTCTATCTCTATCTCTATCTCTATCTCTATCTCTATCACTATCTCTATCTCTATCACTATCACTATCCCTATCCCTATCCCTATCCCTATCCCTATCCCTATCCCTATCCCTATCCCTATCCCTATCCCTATCCCTATCCCTATCCCTATCCCTATCCCTATCCCTATCCCTATCCCTATCCCTATCCCTATCCCTATCCCTATCCCTATTCCTATCCCTATCCCTATCCCTATCCCTATCACTATCTCTATCCCTATCCATATCCCTATCCCTATCCCTATCCCTATCTCTATCTCTATCTCTATCCCTATCCCTATCCCTATCCCTATCCCTATCCCTATCCCTATCCCTATCCCTATCCCTATCCCTATCCCTATCCCTATCCCTATCCCTAGCCCTATCCCTATCCCTATCTCTATCCCTATCCCTATCCTTATCCCTATCACTATCCCTATCCCTATCCCTATCCCTATATCTATCCCTATCACTATCCCTATCTCTATCCTTATCCCTATCCCTATCCCTATCCCTATCCCTATCCCTATCCCTATCCCTATCCCTATCCCTATCCCTATCCCTATCCCTATCCCTATCCCTATCCCTATCCCTATCCCTATCCCTATCCCTATCCCTATCCCTATCCCTATCCCTATCCCTATCCCTATCCCTATCCCTATCCCTATCCCTATCCCTATCCCTATCCCTATCCCTATCCTTATCCCTATCCCTATCACTATCCCTATCCCTATCCCTATCACTATCTCTATCCCTATCCATATCCCTATCCCTATCCCTATCCCTATCCCTATCCCTATCCCTATCCCTATCCCTATCTCTATCCTTATCCCTATCCCTATCACTATCCCTATATCTATCCCTATCATTATCCCTATCTCTATCCTTATCCCTATCCCTATCCCTATCCCTATCCTTATCCTTATCCCTATCCCTATCACTATCCCTATCCCTATCCCTATCCCTATCCCTATCACTATCTCTATCTCTATCTCTATCCCTATCCATATCCCTATCCCTATCCCTATCCCTATCCCTATCCCTATCCCTATCCCTATCCCTATCTCTATCCTTATCCCTATCCCTATCCCTATCCTTATCCCTATCCCTATCACTATCCCTATCCCTATCCCTATCCCTATCCCTATCCCTATCCCTATCCCTATCCCTATCACTATCTCTATCCCTAACCATATCCCTATCCCTATCCCTATCCCTATCCCTATCCCTATCCCTATCCCTATCCCTATCCCTATCCCTATCTCTATCCTTATCCCTATCCCTATCCCTATCCCTATCACTATCTCTATCCCTATCCATATCCATATCCCTATCCCTATCTTGGAACCCGGCCTAGGAATCACTATTTAAAAAGCTCTTTTTTGAAGTCCTGCTCAACAGCTTTCATTTGATACCAATATCGCTCAGAAACTTTCCAGGGTCACTCGGTCCCACGTTTTAACCCATATCTGGGAACCCGGCCTAGGTATCGCAATGAAAATAACTTTATGTTGAAGGCCTGTTCAACTTCTTTCATTTGATACCAATATTGCTCGAAGACTTGCTGGATCGATCTGGGTCCTCATTTAGGCCTGTATTCCGGGAAGCTTCCTTTTTTCGAAATTCTATATACCCTACTATGTGCACTAACACCACATGAATCTACTGTGAAAATTTCATAAAGAACGGTTGGTTACTTTGGGAGTTTATAAAGGACACACATCCACAGATGCACACATACACACATACACACCGATTTTTCCAATTTTCGGACTTTTCCGGAGGGATTTTCCAAAATTTTCTTGCGTACGAACCATCTCCTCGAGAATACGAACAACTGACAAAAAATTTTACAGAAATCGGCCCAGCCGTTCTCATCTGATGAGGTTAGTAACATTTTTTACACCATTTTTATATATATAGATAAGCAAATGAATTTAAATTTACCCTTGCATATGGATTTGTGTATATTCTTTAATATTTATTTTCTTTCTTTTATATTTTAGTTTATGTAACAATTGTTTTTTACTGTTAATAAAAAAGTTTCAACAATTTAAGGTGGAAATTAGTTTATTTATTCCATTCAGCCAGCGATATTAAGGTAACTAAATAAAATTAATATTTGAATAAGGATTGTGATTTGTAGATTTGGGGCAGGCGCGCCGGCGCGAAAAAGCACGCCGGCGTCGCCGCCGCCGCCGAAATGTTTTTGGAATAGCGCCGCCGCCGCCGGAATCACTGTCGGCGTATATGTCTAGTACATACATACATATGTACTTACATACATATGTGAGATAAATGGTCATATGCCCGATGCATTATAAGTAACATAAGAAACATATTTGCCGAACGATTTTTTATCAGCTTCCCACTCTCAAAAAGGGTTATAACGCTGCTCTCCTTCTCCTAAGCATATTTTTCCTTTCTTTCTGTCAAGTACATACATATGTACATGCATATGTAAATATGTATACCTATAGGTATGTACGTGAAAAACAATCCGGAAAATCACAAAGCGTACTCGGAGAAGTAATATTACCAACACAAAAAATTACCTAAGAAAAAAGCACAAATGTCAACCCTGAATCACGTACAAAAAATAAGTCAGACAGTAAATACACATTTGCATGTTGTTGGAGGATTGGCCTCCTCTTCCTGACAAATGATCTCATCTGGCAACCAATCAAATTGACAACAGGGCACTACCTAATTAAGCTTTATTATCTATTTCAGGGATGGGCGCCGCAAGGCACATAAACGCAGCAGAGGGGCGATCATGGGCTTTCGTGGGCACTGCATATTTTTCCGGGGAAAGGGGAGCTAAGGCGATATCGAAGTTGATGTACACTCCGCCTTAAGTGATGTTCATCGCACAGCGCGTACGTAGGGACACGAATTTCGATACGATATGATACCAAATCGATATTTTTTGCATTTGATACCGATACTTTTTACTCGATTCTTTTGCAACGATATTTTTTGGTATCGAGTACTTCAACCACGGTATCGAACAAATGAGTACATTCGGTGATGGAAAATTAAAATTGTGTCATATTTGCCCAAAAAATTGTGCAATGCAAAATAGTGCCGAAAATCGGTCGAGTGTGCAGAAGTGACAAGCTGCTTCCTAAAGGGCCGAAAAATACACAATCACGAGTAATTTTCACTGGTACATTTTGAAAAATTGGTCTGATCCACGTGCTGAAATAATTGCAGGTTTGGGTAAGGTTTTTTGTATGAAGTTGTATGAAGTTACCCAAATCTGTTTATTGATTTTCACATTAAACGAGGCGCACACTTACCACCGAAACTTGCTTACAATTTTCAATTACCATGCGATAGAAATAATGATAACTGGAGATATAGGATTATATATTTTTCATTTTCATACGATAATTTGACATTTGCAAATAAAAAAAAAAATATATGGAAATACAAAGTTTAAATTTGCCTCTTGTAAGCTTCTGCTTTGCTCGTAAGGGGAAAGACGAAGTCCGGAAGAAAAATCATACTGCACAATGGCTTCTCTTTATAACATGGAATGCACAGATATTCTGCCACTTGAGTTTCATCATTTTTTTGTTTCGATAATTTAAATTCAAATTTCCAAAAAAATGCAATGTTGGATACACATTATCTCAATGAAAATGAATTTTGAATGTTATTTAAGATGTTTATTTTTCAAAATACTAAATATTTTGCAAATATCTTTTTACAACTGTGATTGCATTAAATACACCTGTTGTTTTGTCAATGCTGTTGGTTTGTAAAAAATGTTTTCAAGAACTTAATAAACTTGTATAATTTTTTAATCATCTTGAACTATTCTTATGTGTTGGAAAAGGATTTACGTCAAAATCAAAACTTTGGAACCAGCCATGGCATACTATGCCATGGAATTAGCACTAATACAGCGATATGCGTATGCTTCAGGATGCAGTTTTATTGCGTTTTTGGTAACTTTCTAGAAGACGGTGCAACTAAAACTGTTTTAATAAATATCTTTTAAATGTGGAAAAATCTTTTATTTCCGCTTTCGAATTCATAATCTAGAGGTCGGAACGCGTCGATTGGTACCTCTTTTAACTATTTTAGAGGAAATTTTAAGGTTGCACCTTCTAGAAAATTACCGCTTTCGATACCGATACTTTGAGTATCGAGTAGTTTAGTTTCGATATTATCGGGTTCGCGATTCTTTTTAACCGATATTTTAAATGAGTACCAGATCGATGCTTTTGATTCGATATCGTGTCCCTACGCGTACGGAAACACTAAAAATGAAAATCACATTGTTTTATATAGAGAGAGGAATTCACCAATAATAAAATGTGCAGTATTGCCGCTAAAAAATTTCGAAAAGTGGCCGAAAAAAGTAAAAAAAGTGTTTCCCAAATTTTTTTTTAGCTAGAAACACATTTTTATATATTTTTGTGGTTTATTTAATGCTTAAAGCAATTTGCAAGCGGTTTGTACCCTTGGTCTTAAATAGTGAAAGTTTTGAAAATAATCTTTCTGCTGATGCACTGCTGGCAGCGTTAACATATTTGCAACAAATTCACAACTAGTTCTCATTTAAGTTGTTTTTCATTCCCCCACGTTGTGCGAAAACACTTCTATTTCGGTTTGTTAAAACAATTTTCTTGCATTCTAAAAATTTTTACTCCCAAATAACTTTTTCGGGGTTTTCCTTCGCAGCGGAGAATTGCTAATGAAAAGTGAAAAGGTAACAAAGAGGCTTTTTTATGTGAATTTTATATGAGCTATTGGCCAGTTTTTAATTAAGAAAAATTTAAAAAAAAATTTTGGTAGAGGTTATGGATCCATTTCGGAGACCACCACATCCCCTCATCAGACTTCTTCCGGCGGCCTCAACCGAGGATCGGACTTAAGTCGTTTCGATTGGTAATCCAATGGCATCCCATTGAGCTACCACCGTCGTCAGCTTTGTTTCGCTTAATTCTCAATTTTCCTTTTATTACAATCTACATACCAACAACAGTAGCAGAAAACGGCAATGTAAAAACAAACGTAAAAAACTTTTTTTATATTTAAGGAAAAAACTAAAAAATATTTATTACATTATAGGTTTGAAAGTAAAAAAGGACCAAAAGGGGCCCAAATTTTTAAAAAGGTTCAAATATTGCATATTTTCAAAAAGTTGGGTTCCGGTAGCCTGACTCTTAAAAAATGTTCAAATTGTTACTTTAGTGGCCTCAGCGGCAATGCTGTACAATCGCTAATTTTGCAGTTTTTTTCTCGCTCTCCTGCTTTCGACTCCGATGCCACTTACTTCATTAGTGTCATAATTTAAAAAAACCAATTTATGTCTTCTTCGCTATATATGGAAGTAAGCTACTATACTAAAGCAACAATATTTTTTAAATAAAGCCCTTAATTTTCATCTATGACCATAAAATTTCATAACAAATAAATAACACTGATTCTCACTACTAAGTATCGATTCAGAAAATTGTGTTGTGTCGTTATTGCAGCAAGTGTGCTTTGTGCTTTTGGCATGTACATTAAGGTGGAGTGAAAACATATGGAGCTTTTTTTTTGTTTTTTTTTTTTTTGAACGTACCAATGAAAAGTTGCCTTATGAACCCCACAAAATTTTATGGCCATAGGATGACATTTTGAACTGCCCCCAGCCCCGCAAAGTTGAAAGCACGATCTGGTACAAATATGAAATTTTGAAAATTATAAAAGCAAAAAACCAAGTATGAGGATTGATAAACATGGCTAAGCTGAGTATTAAAGTGAATTTTTTTTGGAAACAACAACAACAAAAGTTATTAAAGGACAAAGTTTATATTATGCATTCTTTAAATTGCAATTACTTAAAAACTACTGAACCGATTTCGAATATTTTTATACCATTCGATAGGTATTCTGATTCCCTTTAATTTCATATACATTTTACAGTGCGTTCCATAACACCCCCCAGCGGGGGTCAACCCCCTTTTACCCACCTTACTTTTCATATATAAAATGTATACCAAATTAAAGGGAAAATACATGCGAGTAGGTCAATAAAATTTTACAGGCTTATTTCTGGGTTAGGAAGGTGCCGTTCTGGCTTTGGAACAAATTGAATTTCCAAAAAAAAAAAATTCGCCCCACCTTAATGTACATATGTATATATATATATGCTCTCTTGTTCTCAATACCGAATATGCATTAGCGCGCTCAATATTGGTTGATATTGGTTGCCACTATCCTAAAAAAATGTTGATAATAATTCCCAACAAAATAACCAAAAAATTACAAACAGACTAATAAATTATCGCCTTCATAATTCGAATGATAAAAGAAACTTAAAAGAAGTACACCTGCTTTGGTTTACAAAAAAAAATTATCTGAAACGTAAATCACATCTATGAATGAATTTTGTTTGTAGTTCGTTTGATTTTTCTTTGGTCATAGCTTTAGTAGAAATTAAAAAAAAAAAACATTTTTAACATTAACAAATTAAGTATACCTTAGAATAGTTTTATCATATTGAAAAAGAAAAATACTAAAATCATTTGATAGTTACCAAATTACCAACCGCAAAAAAATACCTATTTTGGAATTAATTACCAAGTGTGGCAACAATATGCTCAGTTTGAGTTCGTCCTTCTCCCCACCAGCTGGTACCTAGCTATTTCACCATCCCCATGCAATGAGCCGACGCGACCCGTACGGGTAAATACCCATATGGGCTCAATCGCCCATGGCTGATCTATTTGTAAAAAAAAAATGGCCAAAAAAATTTGCTTTATAATAAGGAATGAATAGGTGTATTTTCTTTAGCTGCGTAATTCACATTTTTGCGCAACTTAAGCACTGTAGCTTATTTAATAGCAAAAATATATTTTGCTAGAGTTGAAACGTATTCATAAATTTATATACATATATGTAAGCGTGCGCACTTAACCAAACAGTTCCTTGGATACCAAATGAAAATAAACTGAATATGTATTTTTTCTAAAGCCCAAATTACATCAGCGATGTGGCAGCGGGCAGCGACGGTTTTCGAATGCCACTATCACCAACACCGTCGGCGGTACCGAAATGACGTTTTCGGCAAATCGGCATTATGACAACCGACGGCGCGCCGAATCTTTCGAAGTTCGGTAAATCGGCATTATGAACACCGAATGAACGAACACTTTGACAGTTTTTCGTGCCGAAATTTGCCGCAAGTATTTGGTTGCGGCGATATTAACAAAATACCAAAAAATTACAATAAAAGTTTAAGTAGATTGTGTAAATGCATGTATGAAGTTGGAATAAGTGTTAATAAGTGTGAATATATGTAAATATATTAATCAACCGGTCGCGAGAAGCCACAAACATGGCGTGGGTCCATTGCATTTTCCACCGAGATTGAATTACTGTTATATGCAAAGAAAAACTTCAGAGAAAAAATTGTGAAATAATGATAATAACAGTATAATGCGCCCGCCATATTTATTTTCAAACCACTAAGAATGTTTCAATGAATCCTTCAGGAAAATTTCTGCGAATGATAATTTTACTAGTTATAACACTCCCGACTACGCAAAATTACTGTAAATCCCTCCAGATCTAACTCCAGTAAGGTAGTTCTGTCGGCTGAGGGTTACTTTTCAAAGCGCGGCGCAGTGCATAAGGGTGCTCTACGCAAAAATATTGTGTTATTAATGAATTATAAGTTTCCGCAAGATTTCGTTTGCATTTTAGTGATCTATCGCCAAAAAAAATAAACGAAAAATTCCGGTGCCGGGTACATTGTTATTGAAATTTTCCCCTGTTTTTGTATACAATTTGCTTTTATGTAGTTCAAAATAATTCTATGAAAAACAGAAAAAAGGACAAGGTAAAGGTTTCTTTCACGCAAAATTAAGACTATTATTTTTATTTTCAGCCTCTAATTAAATTTACGCTTGTTTACTTAAAGTAAAAGGATTGCTATGATCCCTTAAAAACTTTCTCTCGTTTATCAGATTCCTTTGCTCTTCTTCCTCCACTAATATAGCTGGTATCACAATAGAATCCATTATTTTATTATTTAAATAAATAGTTTTTAGTAAAATAAACTGACGATGTATTTGCTTTTATCAAAAAGATAAGAAACGTCAGAAAATCCCGCTCAATTCCGCCAGCCAGATTTAGAAAGGTAGGCGCATACGTGAATTCAGAACTTTAATATTGTAATTGGTATAGTTAAATGTCAAAATAATTTTTCGCCTTGGTTAAAATCTGTATTCGCTTGGGACTCGCCCATTCCTGTGCTGGAATTCTGTAACTTATTTTGCGACCGATAATCGCAAAATCTACCGACACAAAAATTTCCCTCGATACCGCTGCGATGATTATCGGAAACATCTGTCAAAATATACTATAGAATTCGACCGAAAAATTGTAAAGAATAGCATAATCGCAAAAATGATCGCAAATTTACGATACCGATCCGAAAATTGGTTACAGAATAAGCCCACTGTTGGCCATAGTGTGAATTTGCTTTGATTTTGACATTACACTGTACCTTTCTAAATAAAAAAAAGTAGTTTTTGAATTCGCCGCTGCGCCTACCTGTCTTGAATTTCGCATCAGTACTTGGCAACACTGATTCGAACACAGTTCACATATTTGGCTACACTGAACTTCGAACCGTCGGGGTTGCTGATGCCATTTTCGACGAGTTCGGCGCCGTGGCTTTCGGCATTTCGGTACCGCCGACGGCGTTGGTGATGCACACAGAAATCAGCTGATGCGTCTAATATGAGCAGTGACTGCCAGACCAAACACAATACAGCGTTCGCAGTATTTGGCAGTGACTTCTTTATATATTAGGTCTGTTTCCTTTTACGTGGGACACGTGGTGACATAAATTTACTTACCATTTTCATGTCCATTTTTTTCAATTAAAATAATCAATCTTGTTTCATTTTTTCCTCTGCTCTTTCTTCTTCTTTGCTTTTTCATTCCGCCAGCAATATTTTATAGTGGAAATCAATTAAGTAAAAATTAAATTCTCTCCTGCTTGCTGGCATCAAAGTACGGAAACACAAAATTAGTAAAAAATATATTGCATTGGATAGTACGGAAACAGACATAAGTTCACATCAACACTTGAAGATGGCTGCGATTCAAGGCAGCGGCAGCGAATTTAGAATTTGGGCTAAACGGAGCGGTGCTGCCAGCTGCCTCTGCTGTATTATGTGCCGCTTCATTGCAAACCGTAGTTTCTAAAAATCAGCTGATTTCGAAAAACAGTCGCTGCCACAGCCACAGCGCTATTGTAATTCCGGCTTAAGCGTCAATATTTCCTTCGACAATACGCAATTTTTTACGCTGGCCACACATTTTGCTCTCTTTGTCCATGGTTGCTCATAAAACTCAATTCCATCTCTCTCTATTTGAGATATGAGCGCATAACAGAAAATTAGGTAGGTATTAAAACGTTTGAAACAGATGGAATAAGCGTATAACATATATTAGAAGATTTTCAGTTCCCTACCTCAAGGCATTACCGAAATACGGTACTAATAAAAGTACTTAGGTGCATAGCACTTAAACTTGAATTGAGCTGGACGCGATCTTGGCATGAAATCAGATTTCTCTTTTTTACTCCGCCCGCAACTTAGAGGAGGGTTATTGGAGCTTATACCATGTCTCCACATAACGTGTTTCGCTCTTTTTTTCTGCACTCGCTCTCTCAATCTTGTTTCGACCTCGAAACGAGTGCCGAAACTCGCCAATTTCCACACAAAATTTCTGAGAGCGAGTGAAGATTGAAACACTTGTTTCGTTCTCAATCCTCTTGCCAAACGCGAT
The DNA here is from genome assembly GCA_960531455.1 of Urophora cardui. Classification (NCBI taxonomy): domain Eukaryota; kingdom Metazoa; phylum Arthropoda; class Insecta; order Diptera; family Tephritidae; genus Urophora; species Urophora cardui. The sequence goes on along the minus strand of OY482670.1, from coordinate 167,530,073 downwards.
GATATCGATGCCTTCTCTAATTTTGTATCGAAAATCTATCGAAATCTCACACAGACCAAAACTAAAACGTAAAAATAAACATACAAACATTTAAGAAGAACAAGAAAGAGAAATATTAAACTAAATCACGATCAGCCAGACATCGATATCATCGCGTTTGGCAAAAGGATTGAGAACGAAACAAGTGTTTAAATCTTCACTCGCTCTCAGAAATTTGTATGGAAATTGGCGAGTTTCGGCACTCGTTTTGAGGTCGAAACAAGATTGAGAGAGCGAGTGCAGAAAAAAAGAGCGAAACACGTTATGTGGAGACATGGTATAATATTTCATAAATGCATACATATGTATGTATGTATGTACACCACCCTCACGGAAAAAAAAAGTTAGTTGCAAAAATAAATATATTAAAAAGTGATTTATATTCATCTAATTTTAAAGTAGCTTTAAACAAATGCAGCGCGGGACAGTTTCTTGTATATGTACATATTTATATGTAAACACATGTTTTCAGATCTAAGTATGCCAAGATTGTTTTTTGGTTGCCGCTTTTCAGCTTCACTTCCCATTAAACACTGAAAACGAAATTCTCAAAATGAAAATTAACATAAATTCAATTGTTTCTCAAATATTGTTTATCAACTTGAGAACAATTTGCGAAATTTGAGGAAAATTTGTTTCGCATTTTTACCATTTCTTGAATTTCGACATCAAATCTAGGATTAAGTTATTTATATTAAACTACAAGTAAAGTAGTTGAAAAGAAACTCAAGATAAAGTTATTTATTTTAAACTACTAGTAAAGTAGTTGAAAACAAATGCAGGATAGGGCAATTGACTGCTTGCTATGACATCGCCGTGTTAAAAAAGTCAGTTCATTGCAAAGGAAAAACTCACATTTTCAATTAGTTGTTATTGAAAATAAAGTAGTTTATAAAGTGATTTAAAATTAATTAAATTTCCTACAGGGCAGTTTATGTGGATTCTTATTGACATATATACATACATATGTATATGAATGTGTGTATAGGAATGCATTTTCCTAAATTCATCTTAATATGCATTTGCCCTAAATACTTACATTTATGTCCATGAAAGAAATGTAAAAGAAAAGCTTTTTTATTGTTTATGTATTTGACTACCGATTTGTTTGTTTTGGCATTCTTATACGGCCTTCCTTTCGCTCTTTTAATCAGCTCAGCTGGCTTAGCAACAACAAAGCACAGCAAACAAACAAAGTAAGTATAGGGGAAGAATGCAAATAATCAATACAAAGCCATTCTAAAGCTTAAAATGTTTATTTATTCATAGATTCCCACCAAAAAATCTAAGCCTTATTTAAGAATTAAAACAGCAGATTTAAAGGCTTACGAAATAAGGCCTGAAAATTATAAGGGTAGCAAATTTGTATGGAGTAAGGCTTAAAATAAGGCTGATTTTCCTGTGTTGATGTCATCAGGCCATAAGGAGTACTCTCTCTCTGAGAGCACACCTTAGTCCAAAGGCTTATCCGGCATGCGAAATAAGGGTTAGATAAGTATAAGAAAGTTAGGAGCAGACAGAGTGAGTGCATAACAGAGCTGCCAGCGAACTCCTTTTTTAGACCTGATTTGTCAATAATAAGTAAACATTTTTTGCAGGGTTTATTCACACACACACTCTTGCGCTCACTTAATTTTAACCATTTATTTTATTAAAATCACCTTCACTTATTTGTTTTAGTTTACCAGAGAAAAATCTATAATACTTTCATTTTTACTTTCGTTTGCTTTTGCAAGAAAGTTTTTTATATACATATTTACCTAAGCTTCTATGGCTTTAAGCTATTTACATATATTTTTAGTTATCAATCTCGCATTACTTTAATTAAATAAAAATTGTAAAAATTGCTTTATGAAGTTATACTTAATTCTTTTAGCAAAAAATTCAATGATGTAATTATCAGGTGGTATTCGGTTTAAGGGAAAACAAACTAAAGAAAACACTTGTATTTGCCTTGAGCGTAGGGTTGGGCGATATATATCGATATATCAATATATCGATATTTTAAAAATAGTACAGCCGATAATATCGACGATATTTTGAACTACCGTGCATCGATAATCGATAATTTTTCGTCATTTCGACCCAAATTCGATATTTTTCATACATTTCTGATTCGCTTTGAATTTAACAGCAGAACATTTTTAGGAAGTGGTATAACAATAATGTCCGGGTGCTTGAATTTACATTACTTTCTTCTTCACGCAATTCTTAATGATTTTTATGTTTATACTTCAGAATTGGTAGAATACATGTAGACACGTCCAACTTTAACAACAAATATCTAGTAAACTATAAGTCTCCGGCAAGTTTTGATATCAGTTTTGAGATCTGCGAGAGCACCTCTAACCCTGTGAAAAAATGGGTTTTCGCGGGGCGTGCTTCCTTAATGTAAAGCCGACCCTTTCGATATATTGATATATCGATGTTTTTACACGGCATAAATCGATGTTTTTTTAAATATCGATATAATATATATCGATATATTTTTCCAATTTGCCCATCCCTACTTGAGCGTGCAATATCGAATGAATCTTGTCGTTCTTTTATTTTCTTTCTCAAATCAAGCATTTACAACGAATTTTTATCTCGATTCTTATTGGCTAATTTACTTACAAAGAGTATTAAGGAACTATTCACAATAATCATTACATGAAGGTTGTTCTCTGTGTCTAATCTTTTTGCCGGGATATCATGATATCTTGAGAAATTTGCCACACAGAGAGAGCGCACCTTTAAGAAAATAAAATTCTAACTGACTTCATTGTGAACTAGCATGTTAGTCATATTCTTTCCACTCTTTATACGACTATTGTCGCTTTGCTTTGCTTGCTTCAATTTCGAATTTATTAATTTTTTATCTGAATAAAATAAAATACTTAAAAAAAAGAACTAGAAACTTAAATTCAAACTCACTTCTCATAGAAGACTATTGTGAATGTAATAACATGGTTGCATTTCCCGTGATATTTTTCTCATGATATCAAATATCACGGGTTGAGGTATGAGAAATTTGCCGAACCTCCAAATTTGACAAGACGTGTATTTTGTTGTTGTGCTCGGCAAATTTATCACACTTGTGTCATCTCGGCAAATTTGCCAGGCTAAAATCACAGAGAGAGAACAACCTTATGGTATAACACTTATAGCAAAGCCTAGTTAACATTACATTGGGCTCACACTTACATACGTACATCATAACCAAACTACTTAAGTTAGGCCCGTATGCCTACAATGAAAATCATTTTTAGTTACTCGACCAAATTGCTTTCTGTAGTTCTTACTTTTAAGTAACAATAAAGTTGTTTTGATCAAAGTCCAAAAGGATTTGGTTAATATTATTCAACCTCCACTCTACTATTAAGCAAACCTTTTTTTTGTGGAAACTAAAAAACGGAGCAATCCGAATCTTTATTACATCCACACATACTAGATCTTTCATTCAAAATAGCATTTTATATTCTTAAATATGTATTATACATTTCTTTCCCTTGAAGACGTACTTGTTACATGTATGACGTGTATGTAACATTGCTACTTAAGAATTTATGCAAGAAAATATGATTTATCTTTTAAATATTTAATGATGCAATATTCTTTTGTGAAAGGAAAAATATATGAAAATATGTATGTAAATATGCATGTGTGTATGTACATATGTATATCAAAACGATTCCTTTCTTGCATGACAAGTACCTACAAACCAACCAAATCCATTTGTCACAAAATTACTTTATGACTCACTCACTCAGCTAGATACATACGTCGGGTATGAGCCAACAAAAACAGCAGATCTCATACATATTTGCAACATCCCAGCAGTATTTGAGGTAAGGAGGTGCATATTCAATAGAATATTCATTATGAAAAATAGCCTGAAAGTAAGTTCAAAATTCATTGCTGAAAAAATAACTGAACACGCAGTGAAGACATCAGGTGTACTGAAATACATGCTATGGAAGTTCTCCCTACGTATTCAGGCCTTTTTTCCTACAGAAACTCTCCCTTCTCGTTCGGCAGTTTTTAGGTAGTTGATTTTCGACGCCACTTCTATATAAAAACGAAAGGGAAAGTTCAGATATTAGAACTACATCTCTACTGAATATTCAGTAGGAAATATGTGCTGTTTTCCAGCTGATAAATACTGCTGGGATGCCACAAACCAATATATGTATGTATGTATGTTTGTTTGCATGTACAGTTATACACTCGTATTTATATGCCTTTTTTACAACTCATACACCATAAGTAGCTATGAAAATCCACATTGCACAAAACATTAATTATTCAGCACTTTATGTCTGGTGAAGTTGAAAAATTTTAGAAGCTCAAAATGCACGCCACACACGCCACATAGCCACTTTGGGTGGCAAGCAGCAACACAAGTAGCCAGTAAATACTGACTGTAGCACAGCAGTAGCAAGTACTAAATGTAACTTTAACAGAAAAAGTATCATTCTGCCACATGATGTCGCATTCGGTGCCTGCCTTACAAGTTTTCAACAAATAACACAAAAAGAGATCAGTGAGCAGTAGAAAGCTTTTTCCATTTTCCCTTTTTTGACATGAATAAAACAAATAAAATAAAACTTGTTCGCGTGGCATTACAAATTGCATAACGTGCAGTGTGTTGCTTTTAGCACTCAACTAATCTTTATTATAATATGATATAATTTTAAGTATGTACTTCAATCAAAAAAATGCTAGAACCAAGATTTGAAGTCTTCAAATAAAGAAAGCTATTGTGATCTTCTATGAAGTATACGGATGTTGATTAATGTGTCCAAATCGATCGAACGCTCCCATTTCATTTACTATTGGGTATACAAAAACATATCGCCATTTTGTTTGTACATATGTGTGCATTAGAAATTAAATGCAAAATGCAGCATTCCAAGTTGAAGAATTTATATGTCCCAAAGATGCTGCAAGCATTCATCTACTACACAGTTGCTGTTTCTGCAAGAACTTTAAAGTGTCAACAGGCACTATTGCACTTTTGTACTTTTGCGCTTTGTTTGTGACAGTTGCCGTCATTTTAGCAATTCGGCAATGCATCTTTTTTATTATAAAATAGTTTTGCACATATGTATCAAATATAAGTTTATATGTATGTTTATGGAAGTGAATGCGTATTGCAGTACTTTTTTTTTTGCGAGGCTAAATTGTTAGTGAGGCCACAATGGCTGGTAGCCTACATATTCATGAAGATACAGACGTGCAGACGTTTATATGTGTGTCATTTGCCTCTTGACCCCTTAATGGGTTAGTAGAATCAAAAGTTATGGAAATAAATTTGGCCAGAAGTATGCGTCGACAACTAGGACTCATTATTATATAAAAAGCGATAGAAATGCCACATCAATTGTTTTACTCATCACTTTGGTGCGAAAACTTTTTTTTTATGACTTCTGTACGTTTGATGTCCAGGCAATTATTTTTGCATCTACATACCTACATATTTACTATTAAAATTTGGCTTTTATAAGCTAAACTTATATGTATGTATAGGTATGTACAATAAAACATCAGAGTTTTAGTCTTAAACGAAGCAAAAGACTTCTCGTAGTTAAGAAAACTTCCTTGTATCGAAATTTTATTGACTCACTGTACATTAATATGCACATACTTAAATGAGGTATTGTCAATTAGTTTCATTTACTTTCGAATCGCTATTAATAAAATGAGTAACTTCAAGAATACATATGTACCTACTTTGAACCTCTTCGCAATCAATTGCTTCAAAAGAGCAAACAAAAAAATAAACGCTCACGCACAAGCAGAGTTGAAGTAATGCAATTAACTTTGAAAGAAAAGCAATAACTTAGCACAAATATAGACGTCTTTGTACATATGAATTTATCTACATACATATATACATACATATTTTAAGATAGATAGTACATATATATGTATGTATGTAGTTGCATGGATTTCTAAACATATTTGCATAAAGAAAAGACTGCGGTTGCATGTGAAGTGGTTATTACGAAAGTGCTTGCCTTCTATGGTCATATGTATGTACGATGTACATACATATGTACATACGTTTATAATACACACTGTGTTTATACTGTGCATTCATATATAAGATACATACTTCAAAATGATATATGGACTAATAAAATACAAACGCGCCTGTCATATCACTTGTCCAAGTTGGCGAGAAGAAGCGAGGAAACGCGAGGAAGCACGCACCGCACACGCAAAGCAAAGCGGAACGCACGCGCAGACAATAATTTAAAGTCGTGGAAGATCTACGAATGAAGATGTACGTATGTATATTTGCCGATATGCCAATAGCTGACCATTAGCCGCTTTATTTTTCAAGCAAGTTCGAAATAAAAATAGGTAAAAAAACTTTTTAAGTTAAACTGTTTTATGTTATACATACATTGCAATGTTTAAGATAAATGTACTAAAAACCAAAAAATAATAAAATAGATACAGTCGTGGGAATTATAAACATTTGCATAGACTAGACTAAAATAAAACCGTGGGGCACGTCAATTGTCTACAATCGTTGATTAAAATGTTTGTTTTGTAATGTTACACTATAATTAGGCAGTTGTTCGACCGACAACGATGGACGTGTGATAAGTAGGGCTAGAATGTGGAAAAAAGCTAGCAAGCTCGAATATAAGCGAGTTTTAGGGTTTCATAGTGGTGAGCGAGTAGTACTTTTATCATATGTTTTGTCGATTAAAGACAAACTACGAGCAGTGAAACGATTTCTCGTGTGAATGTCCAACGATAAACTAGTTGAAACATCTCTTTTATTAACATGGAGTGTATAACTATTGGAATTTCCATGAGCAAGAAAATAGTAAGTAATTTCCTCACCGTCTGCGGGCCAACTGCCTAACGACGAATTAAACGATTCTTCTATCGCACATTAAGTCGATAATTTGTAGACAATTGACGTGCCCCCCGGTTTTATTTTAGTCTAGTCTATGCAAATGTTTATAATTCCCACGACTGTATCTATTTTATTATTTTTTGGTTTTTAGTACATTTATCTTAAACATTGCAATGTATGTATAACATAAAACAGTTTAACTTAAAAAGTTTTTTTACCTATTTTTATTTTCTAGTTTTTAGTTTTTATTTCGCATTCTGTTTAATTCATTTAGTGCTTCATTATTGCAAGGTTTCTTGCCCGTTAGTTTATTGCAGTCCAACGCCTCTATAGCGACCCACGCGCCACCTATCGGAAGTTTTTTTTAGGAAAATATTTCCTTTCAAGGTAGTAATACATGTTCCGAATTTCAGCCAAATCGGACCATAAATGCGATTTTTGTAAATATAGCGATCCACGCGCCACCTAGCGGAATTTTTTTTTTTAAGAAAATATTTCTTTTCAAGGTAGTAATACATGTTCCGAATTTCAGCCAAATCGGACCATAAATGCGATTTTTGTAAATATAGCGACCCACGCGCCACCTAGCGGAATTTTTTTTTTAAGAAAATATTTCTTTTCAAGGTAGTAACACATGTTCCGAATTTCAGCCAAATCGGACAATAAATGCGATTTTTGTAAATATAGCGACCCACGCGCCACCTAGCGGAATTTTTTTTTTTAAGAAAATATTTCTTTTCAAGGTAGTAACACATGTTCCGAATTTCAGCCAAATCGGACCATAAATGCGATTTTTGTAAATATAGCGACCCACGCGCCACCTAGCGGAATTTTTTTTTTAAGAAAATATTTCTTTTCAAGGTAGTAACACATGTTCCGAATTTCAGCCAAATCGGACCATAAATGCGATTTTTGTAAATATAGCGACCCACGCGCCACCTATCGGAATTTTTTTTTCATAATATTGCATTGTCATCGGGGTTATACATGCGTGCAAAATTTCAGATTAATCGGTTGACAGGAAGAGGGTGAAATTTGAATTACTAAATTTGACCCAAGAATAAAGAATAAATAATAAATAAAATAAACGGGGTGAGCTAAATAAAACCGTTTAATAAAACAAACGGGGTGAGCTAAATAAAACCGTTTAAAAACACTAGCTAGCTTAGCGAATAACATGGAAAGCAACAACAAAGACTAAGCTAGTTGAGTTGAAAACGCTTAGCACTTTGCCGACCTGAACAGCAAAGTAACAGAATGAAGCTATTGTGAATATCACTTGAAAATACATAATTAAATCTCATTTTGTTTCGTTTAACATTCTATTTCTATTTATGGACCTTTGCGCGTTGGCGTGGGCGAGTATCGACGGAGATTTAACGATGAGCTGTACGAGCTGTACGCAGACATCGACACACTGAGGGAAAAAGGCAATTGTAAAAATAACTCCCAACGGTGACAATGTTACATTTTGCAATGTCGACTAATTTCTTGTTGAATCACACTTTTTTTTATAGTTAAAGTAAATATTTTTCTGTTAGTTCAAATGTAAAATAGTCAATTTAGCAATAATTCGTAGTTAAAAATAATCTAACAATATAAACAATTTCATTAAAACATGAACATTTCCAATTTGGCATGGCTACATTTTCAACTTAAAGTGGGCATTGTTGATCTGACAAATTTCAAATGCAAACGTGTATACAATTTGTAGCCGAAATTGAACGGCGTGCGTAAAAAGCAAACTCGACTCCCAATTTTTGTTTTGCGTGACAGTGGAATTTATATTGTTTACAAAAAATTAAGCACTTCCTTTCGATATCGTGTGTGTTATATATTCTACAAAATAACAAAGTTTCCTCGGATTTTCTATCTTGTTCCGGCAATGAGTGAGGTGGAGAATCATGCGGCGGATGCCAAGAGAAAACTGAAAGGCATATTAATACAGATTGGTGGCATATTATTGGGTGAATTTAAAGTTTTGGCGATTGCTGTGAATGAGCATGCGTTGGTGGAGCTTTTTAAATGAATTCTAGAAGGCCTAACAAAAGGGTCGGCTTTACATTAAAGAACCACGATCCGAGAAAAATGACTTTTTCAGGGGGCTCTCACAGATATCAAAACCGAAATCAAAATTTGCCGGATGCTTATAGTTCACGAGATATTTGTTGGTAATTTGTTGGTAGTTGGATGGGTCTATAGATATTACCGGCTGAGGGTTATTTTTTAAAGCGCAGCCAAAGGCCCCCAACGGGAAAATTACAACACACAAATTACTTTATCAAGGAATATCTCCTCAACTATAAGCGTCCGGCAGGAAAGACTTTTGTTTTTCTCGAACCGTGGTTCCTTAATGAAAAGCCGACCCTTTTGGTAAGCAGATTGAAATCTGAGCCAAACTATTATGTATTACTATCGGTTTGTTCGTGTTGAGTGAAATGTTTGTAAATATGTTGACTGTGTAATCTATTAAAATAACAAAAATATATGTTACATTTGTGTTTATCTAAATAAAAGAAGCAATGAATTCTACAACAAACACTCTGCGTTTTTAAATTGAATATAGATTTATTTTTCATATTAACCTAGTCAACAATGCCGTTTGTTAACCCATCAATAAAAGAGCTTTCACCTAACATTATAACAATTTCAAATTGACAATTCAATTCAGTTTCAAAGAATCTTCACTTTAAAATAACCACGATTCCTACGTTGCATCACCGTATCATTGTTAACCCAACAATAAAAGCGCTTTTACCTAACATCGCAACAATTTCAAATTGACATTTTAATGTTGTTTCAAATAATATTCACTTTGAAATAACTATGATACCTACTTTGCATCGACCAATAAAACGCTGAATTAAAATCATATGAACCCGAGTCCATTCCATCTTCAGCCGCAATGACCCAACGCTTAACACACTCGGCCATTGAGACTCTGTGCAAGCTGTTGGATTTTCACCACTTTTGCCTTTTTCATTTTCAACATTTAACGTTAGTGTGTATATGCTTTTGCATATTCTACCCAAACGTGCTGAATTTTTTGTTGGCAGTTCGCAATGAACATTTGTTGTTGGTATGTATTTTTATATACCAACAACGTTAACAGCTTGCACAGAGTCTCAATGGCCGAGTGTGTTAAGCGTTGGGTCATTGCGGCTGAAGATGGAATGGACTCGGGTTCAATCCCCGGTGAATCCTCTTCCACTTCCGAAAAGAGTGCTGATGATCGAAAATGGTTTTTCGTGAAATAGCTATACACTCAACCTTCGCTGTAAATAGTTGTTGAATTTTTTTCCACTTACCCCAACAAAAACTTTTTCTTTTGATAGTCAACAGTAATGATTTGTTGAATCAACAAATAAAATAAATGTTATAGCAACAGATATTAGGGTTAAGTTAACAGTGACTCAGTTATATCAACAAAAATTTCTGTTATTAATTGACAGATCAGTTCTGTTGAACTAACAAATAGGCTTTAATAGATATATTTGTTAAAGTAAAAGATTTTTTCGTTTATATAACTCTAAATGTGTCTACTTAAACGTATTTCTGTCAATTTAACGAATTTAGGTATTAACAGAAGAAAACAGTTGATACTACTGTGATTATTTTTCTGAGTGTATGTAAATGAAAGCTTATTTTATGTGCCCACCAAAAAATTTAAGCCTCATTTAAGAATTAAAACAGCAGATTTAAAGGCTTACGAAATAAGGCCTGTAAATTATAAGGGTAGCAAATTTATATGGCGTAAGGCTTAAATAAGGCTGATTTTCCTGTGTTGATGTCATCAGGCCATAAGGAATACTCTCTCTGAGAGGACACCTTATTCCAAAGGCTTATCCGCCATGCGAAATAAGGTCTAGATACACTGAAAAAACAACTTACTCAGATTATGGAAAAGTGGGAATGATTCGGCGCTAAAGACATATTTCCATATTTTGATGTACGATTTTCTTCAAATCAAGGAATAAAAACCACGTTTTAAAGAAAATTGTACATCAAAATATGGAAATATGTCTTTAGCGCCGAATCATTCCCATTTTTCCATAATCTGAGTAATTTTTTTTTTGAGTGTAAGTATTAGGATGTTAGGGGCAGACAGAGTGAGTGCATAACAGAAGCAGCGCTGCCAGCGTACTCATTTTTTAGACCTGATTTGTCAACAATATGCAAAACTTGTTTGCAGGACGTGTATATATCGTCGCTATAGAAGAAAAAAGACGCAAACTGTTTTGTTGAGGAAGAAAGACGCAAACTTTTTTTCTTTCAAAGAAAGACGCATTAAAAATATTTTTCGAAAGAAAGACTCTTTATTTTTTTTGATGACGAAGAAAGACGCTTTATTTTTTTTTACTATAAAGAAAGACGCATTTAAATATTTTTTAGGAAAGAAAGACGTATTCGATTTTTTATTTTTCTTTGTCAATATTAATGCTAATGCGTCTTTCTTCGCAGTTAATAATGCTAATGCGTCTTTCTTCGTCGAAATATTTTATAATGCGTCTCTGTTCGTCGAAATATTTTTTACTGCGTCTATCTTCGTCGACATGTTTTGTAAAGCGTCTTTCTTCCCCGACATATTTTTAATGCGCCTTTTTTCGTCGACAAATTACTGACACGCGTCTTTCTTCTTCCGGAGCGACGATATGTATGTGTGTCTGTGTGTCTGTGTTTATGAAATGTTGGTACTTAATTTCATTAGTTTATTATTTTTATGTCACTGTTGTAACACTTTAATTAATTTTGATTTTGCTTTTCCTTTTACCATTTCCACTCTTTCAATTTTTTTTTCTCCCCATTTATGCTCATATAATTATGGAATATATTAGCTAAAAAAAAAAATATATATATACATAAATGTGGGTGACAGAAATAAATTCGATAAAAAATTACACAAAAAATATTAATAAAATCTTTTCATTGTTAATGCCCTAAATATGTATACTTAATATAATGCGGGCTAAGGGAATTCCATAATGGATAATTTGGTCAATCATCTGCCAATACAACAATGCACACAACTGTTTTTATTTTGTACGAGTTGGCAGTGTTGACACCACATCTATATGCAATCTGCCACTTACACTTGACGCCTGACGCCGTATCGTCTTGCTAGTCAACCACCAACGCACATTAAACACCATCCACCAATAAATTTAATTAAGTACGCATGGTTTGAGTGCACCAAAAGCGGTCTAAAAGCTTTGCGAAATCATGTAGGTGGAAGTTTTTCGTTGCTGTTTTGCTTTACATACTCTCCAACAAATCGCCAACGAAGAAGTAATAAATAAGCTGCGATGCTTGCTGTTATGCGCTCATGCGCTCTGCTCCAAGCTTTTTAGACCTTATTTCCTATACGAATAAACCTTATTACAAGGTATTTAGATAACAAAGAAGCCCTTGTTATAAGGAAGCCTTATTCACATAGCGATTGAGCCTTGCCTATAAGGTTTCTTCTCAGAGAGAGAGAGAGAGTAGTCCTTATGGCCTACTGATATCAATACAGGAAAATAACCCTTATTATAAACCTTTTTTCATACAACTTGTGTCCCTTAGATATTTCAGGCATTAGTTTGGAAGCCTTGTCATCATTTGGAATAAATCTTAAATCAGGCGTAGCTGTTTGGAGGGTATGTATAAATATACATACGTGCATATGTACATACATACATACATAAATACATACATGACAACAACTTGAAGTGGATTTGGGACAATTACGACATGTTAGCATAAGCATAAGCTATGCACTTAATAAATGCTACTGGGCGTTTATTTTTTTGTGCCGCAAGTACTATTGCGAAGACATCTCCGTTCAATTCCGACTGCAGGTATACACATATGTACATATTTACATACATCCATATACACACACACAATTGCCATCAACCATTGTAATTTATCTCCTTTTGATCCAACAATTTTACTTATTTTAACCCAAAATTCCTTTGCATCAATGAATTTCAAGATTTCGTTTTCAGTTGAAATCCCTAAAAATCTCTTTTCATTCATTCAACTTTCAACTTTTTCCTAAAACTCAACAACTACATATCTATCTACATACATATGTACATACATATCTCTTATCTCTCATTCCACACGCGAGTGCCAATAAGCAATTTACAATTAAATAAGAAACCGCAATTCTTCCACAGCGCCAAGAGTCAAGCGCTAAAATTGAAGAGTGCCACCAAAATCCATGAATTGAATGTGGAGGAGGCAAGGACAAGGAGAAGCAATCGCACGATGTAGAATACTCGAGCAATCGGTCGTCTGCCAAGCAAATGATTTATGCTGTGTGGTGCCTCGCAGCTCCCCTTATCTTTCCTTCTTGCTTTTCCCTGCATTTGCATTATTTTCGCATGTTTTTTTTGTTTTTTGTTTTGTCTCTTCCCAACTTTTGTTATTAATTTTATATCATAATCATGCATATTACTGTGAGGGCTTTGTGTGAGTGTGTTGTTGTTGTTTGGATGTGTTTTTGCCCTTTGCATTCCAGCAGCATTCCGTGCAAAGCTTTAATATTTAGTTTATACTTTTTTGCCATCAACAATTTTCCATTCATCACTCGCAACTCCGCACTCCCCGCTAAAGAGTTAACACTCATCGCTCAAATACACTTTCTGACAATTGTGGCAAGTTTCGTAGAATCTATTCAAGCATTGTTGTTATTTTACAAAATTTTCGATTTTCATACCCTTTAATTTGTATAAATGAGCGAAATTAGTTAGAGTTCCAAGGCCCATTTCGTAGAGATTGTTTTATCCTTTGGTGCCTCAGGACTGGCTATTTAACAAAGCCACTTCCTTTTGCAGGCAAGTTCTAAAAAAAAAAAACTTTCTAGTTTAGCGAACAACATGGAAAGCAACAACAAAATCCAAGTTAGCTAGCTATTTTAAGCGCGTTGAACTGAAAGCGCTTAGCTGTTAGTCGACCTGAATAGCAGTGTTGCCAAGTAAACGAATTAAGCTATTGTGAATAGGAAAATTTCACTGACATACATTCCTGTATCATAAACATCAACCAATAGCATAAATATCAACCAAGCGTATTCTTTTATGCAGACGCTACACCAGCGATCTCTATCGGTAACTAGCTGAACACAACCGAACTCTGCTGTGGAAAAAAGTCGAATCCGTCCGAAGCCCTCTATCGTGGAGTGCTTGTATAAAATATAGCTGGGGAACTTCGATTAGAATCAGAAATCATTACGAATAGAAAAAATAATCTAATCATTAGATTTTTTTGATACTTTAATATTTTAGATTAATAATAATAATTCCCAACGGTTTACCCTCCATTTCCCGCCCGACCGACGCGAGGGGCGCAATCCGCATGACGCACGGATATATTTTTTAATTTTGCCAAGGTGTTGAGTGGCTTGGAGTTTGTTAAACGTCGAGTTCTTATGCTGCTCAGCTACAGAATAGAAATTCATCAGCTGATTACACATACATAAGTTTATATATACACTTAGAAGCAATTACTTAGTTAACGATAAAATACATATTATACTAAATTAGTAGAAGGAAACTATATCTAGTAGACAATTTGTTATTTGTTAAGAATTGAAAGAAGAGTTTTCCTTATAATGGATAGAGAGTCAGAGATGTCAAAGTAGGTAGAGTATGTGTTAAAACTTTTGCATAGATATCGGAATGGCTCATTTAATTCAAAATTAGTTTTACATTGTTTTAAAAAGATGGGCTGGTAATGTCTTGATGGACGGGCAGGAATGTTTAAGCTTATTTCAGAAAGAAGAAATGGGCTATTTATTGATCCCTTCAGCAGTTTCGTTACGAATATTACACCCAGAGTTTCCCTACGACTAGCTAAAGTTGGAAGGTTAATAAGCTTTAAGCGACTAGTATACGAGGGAAGATTGCAATGAGGGTTCCAATTCAAATTTCTTAATGCAAAAAGTAAAAATTGTTTTTGAATCGATTCAAGTCTATCAGAATAAATTTTATAACTCGGATTCCAGATTATAGATGCATATTCTAGTGTCGGTATTACTAAAGTTGTGAAAAGGGCTTTAGTTACGTAGGGGTCACTAAATTCCTTAGACCAACGTTTTACAAACGCTAGAACACTTTTAGCTTTATTTATCATGACGTTGATGTGAAGATTAATAGATTAGATTAGAACTAATCAAAAATGTAATGGCGATTAGCATATCTAATCAAATCTAGTAAAAAAAAAATCGATTAGATTTCTCTATTAGTTTTGATTAGATTTGATCAACTATTTTGAAATATTAAAAAAAAAAAATTTGTTTATTTTTACATGATATAATATTGCATCAAGGTCGCCCTGTTATTCAGGCTCTTCACTCAGCTGATTCATACTGTTTCTGTATTTAAGTATCCTGCAAGAACTGTGTTGGTCATTTGACCGGTCATATGACTGGCAGGCATAACCGAAAGTTTTGGGATATTTCCTATCACATTCTTAAGGGCATCGGGAACTTTTGTGACTCATTCATCACGTTCCCGTATGTGTATTTTCAAATTCCATTCAATCCCATTCTATCGCATTGGTTTTGCACTTGGCTAACACACATACAAGTGCAAATGTGGTGGTAATATTATATTTTTGTAATGGTGGTAGTACTTTCGGTCACACAATTCCTGCAGGGTATTTACATTTTTCAACGTGTTTGCTCAAGTTCCACCTTTTTTTCTTTTTTTATTTTTGTATATACTCTCGTTTTTATTGTTAAATATTCAGAATAAAACATTTTTGGTTATAATTGTAAACTGTCGACGTGTTTGGTGAAAGTGCAAATTGTGTTTGGTTATCGTTCTTTTTCAATCTACTTATACAGTGTTATTCTGCAAAGTAAAAGTTTCTAATCCGATTACTAATCATTAGGATTACTAATCATTACTCCCCAGCTATGGTATAAAACATACATGGACACTAAGCCGTATCACAAAAATAAAGTTTGCGTGTGTCAGTTTTATTTGAACACTTATGTCGAAAAAATATTTTTGGTGTAAAATTTTTTTTTTAGGCCCGCGTTAAAAACAGCTAATCGCGTTTTTTGTAATAACTTCCTTATTTGATGTCGGATCTCTATGATCTTGATGTCGCAGAAAAGGTCTCGCTCAGCTCTATATTTGGCCCATATAAAGTTTCGACCTCAAAGGTTGTTCTGAGTTTTACCTTTAAAAATTTTGGAGTTACTATCCCTAGATTTTTTTATTTTTATCACTAATACAAAGCTCTCAAAAATCCATGAGGACTCCGCTAAAAAAGTTGTAGCCTTTATTCACAAACAAAAAAATTATACCGTTTTAAAATCAGGGAACCTGTGTTTTTTGAAAAATTATCCCAAGTTCTTATTTATATGAGGCAGTAACGCCATATAGTATGAGATTTTGATTAAAAAGTATTCTAAGTCCTCGCTTGACTTGAGAATGTTGTACCGCGATGGAACAGCTACCAATACTGGATACATGATATGCAAAAAATTATTGATGATTGCACTATTCGTGCTGATCAACGTTATTTATATTGAATGATAATGGCTGTAGTGAAGATTTGGTAAGTATTCAAGTGGGATCTCTAAGCATAGCGCGCTGGCTTACAACGGCTTCACGATTTCTGCATCCATGCGTATCGTAAAATCATCCAAGTTATTTAGAAAAACTGCTATAGTTCGTTGTAAAATTATACGCGACTAAAGAGACAACGGAATTCTAAATGTATTATCAATACTTGCGCTGGATGCGTCGTCTGCCCCTAGAAATGCAGTTAATTATTCAGCCTACAATTGAAAACAACGCACTTTACATTAATCCCGAAAACATCTTCTTATCTATGATAACCGAGACCGAAAATGACGATGTCCTCCAAATTTTGAGATATTTATGAAAGAAGTTTCAGAGCTCTGAAAGTGAATTCTTCGTCGCTAATATTACTTTGCTCACACTCAAAAAAAAAATTACTCAGATTATGGAAAAATGAGAATAATTCGCCGCTAAAGACATATTTTCATTGTTTTAAATACAATTTTCTTTAAAACGTGGTTTTTATTCCTTGATTGAAAGAAAATTGTACATCAAAACAATGAAAATATATCTTTAGCGCCGAAACATTCCCATTTTTCCATAATCTGAGTAAGTTGTTTTTTCAGTGCAGGTTTCGAACGTTTAAAACAAATTGGAATTTATGTGCTGGGTATTCTCTTCCCTCTCATATGCATTTTATATACATATATGTACGTATAGTTTTTTCCCCTTTTCTTTATTTTTATTACCTCAACAATAGTTACTCATACGATCGCTTTGTATGTGAAAACTGAAAATGTTTTCTTAAATATCTCGAAAATGGGAGCTAATCCGGATTGTCTAAAAACGCCATCGTAATCTCGAGCCAAAAATTAAGCTGACGTGTTTCGCCGTTTCTCTGTGGTAATTTTTTATAAAAAACAAGTAAGAGCGCGGCTGTCTTCTGCCGTACCGAAGACTTCATACCTTTCATGAATGGGGAAATGAAAATTTAAAAAGTCTGCTGTTGTTTAATTTATACTTTCAATCCTGTGGGTTGTTTATGCAAAGATTCCTTAGAAAAAGGAGTGTCATCATTTAAATGGAGAAGTTATACCTTAAAATATATATATCTGAACAATCGGTTGTATGGCAGCTCTATGTTATAGTGGTCCGATGTTGACAAATTTCGGTGACATTACTTAGGTCCATATGGGTATAAATACTTCAAAGTTGTATGCCCTTAGCCGTTTAAATGGAGAAGTTATACCCCAAAATGTCCATATCTGAACAATCGGTTGTATGGAAGCTATATGTTATAATGGTCCGATCTTGACAAATTTCGGTGACATTTTTTAGTTCCATATGAGTACAAATAATTCAAAGTTTCATGCTTCTCCTAAAAATACACTCACATTCCGAATTTCAAGCAGATATCTCAAAAACTGAGGGACTAGTTTGCGATCAAACAGACAGACAGACAGACAGACAGACGGACATGGCTTAATCGACTCAGCTCATGATCCTGATCATATTGGTATATATTGGTAGGTCTGCCACGCCTCCTTCTGGTACTTTCACCATTCGTGTTTCGGCACAAAGTTATAATACCATTTCATTCCCATGAAAGGTATAAAAAGAAGTGTTTCATTTTACAACGTTATAACTTTTTTGTTTGTGAATAAAGGCTAGAATTTTTTTGGGGGATTCCTCATGGTTTTTTGAGCGCTTTGTATTAGTGATAAAAATAAAAAAATCTAGGGATAGTAACTCCACAATTTTTAAAGGTAAAACTCAGAACAACCTTTGAGGTCGAAACTTTATATGGGCCAAATATAGTGCTGGGCGAGACCTTTTCTGCGACATCAAGATCATAGAGATCCGACATCAAATAAGGAAGTTATTACAAAAAACGCGATTAGCTGTTTTTAACGCGGGCCTAAAAAAAAAATTTTTAGCAAGTTGGGCGTTCTTTTGCAGGTCGCTTAATAGAAAAATCGACTAGTATTAAAAAAGAAAAAATATAGAAATTTCACTATTTAATTCTACCTTCACATATTGATCCTAGTTAGCGACGCTAATTGAGGTTCTCGACATAAACAAGGAAAAAATCTTGAGTAAACAGTAGTACGCATGCACTACCTACAATGGCGTTATAATTTTGTATCTTAAAGCTTCAAAGAATATGTGTACATTAGGGTGGTCCAAAATTATAAGAAAAAATTAAAGTTCTTCGGAAATCCGCGGAAAAACCCGCATTTCATGCGACTGTACTACGGAAATCTAAACCGAAAATTTTGCTATAATATATTTAAGATTAGAGATAGCGCAAACGCCTCAATATTTCCTCCTCCTTTGTCCTAATGAATAAGAAAGACATTTAATAATATAATATAATACAATGGCGCTATTATAACTCTGACGAGTTTTATGGCCGAGCTTCTCTCCCAATTCGAGGTGTGCTCCTTTTTGTTTTTCCTACTAATTGGGTGGACCTACAGTTTTATGCCGGCTCCGAACGGCGAATGCATTTTTTTGTGAGAAGCTTTTTCATGGCAGAAATACTCTCGGAGGGTATGCCGCCCACTGCCGAGAGGTGACCGCTGCTCTTAAAAAACCCAATAATTGGATTTTTACTAATTAGAAAAATTTGTTTGGCTCGGACCGTGGTTTGAACCCGAGACCTCTGGCATAGCAGGCGAGCACTCTACCCACTGCACCACAGCGGCCACGAAAGAAAGACATTTCCTATCATTAAAAAGGGAACACATATTGTTTTGAAAGTAAAGGCATAAAAATAGCCTTGTTCCTCAAAGATTTGTTGGTTTTTATTTTCTTGGACCACCTTAATGTACATGTCAAACAACTGTAAAAATACGTGTTATATACCTACATACATAGCATGTTTTCATATACCGCTAAACAGTACTGTAGCAGCAGTGTTTAAGTGAAGTTCAGCAATTTGAAAATAGTAAAATTTGAAAATGAAAATTGGCACAAGTATAATCGCTCTTATTATCTTTATGATTCTGGCGGCACTGGTCACCGAGAGCGCGAAAACTTTCAACTTTTTTGGAAAACGAAATCGAATTCGTAAAGACGCGGCATGCCAAGTCCCGCAAATATAAATTTGAATTTTCCAGCAAGAATGTAAGTTTTACCAAAACTTGCAAGTTTTTATTCAACAACAATAAATAGTTTTTCTTTCAATTCTAAACAGATGACTAACAGTCATTATACCATTACTCAAGTTTATGCCAAGGACAACAAAAACAAGTACGGAGGCTCTGTAGGGTTCATAGAAATGAATGGCAAGGGCATAAGTCTACTAATAGAATCGTCACCTTGCCATGGTGTGGATTACACCATTAAAATTTATGGGTTTCCATAAAACTGATGTGATTAAGTAATTTTAGAGAGATATATGTTTATGGTTGAGTTTTAATACAAAATTATATATGTATATACTAGTGTCCGACCGAAGCTGGAATTTTAGGCCGAAGCCGAAGCCGTAGCCGAATATTCGGCATAATCCTTTATTCGGCCGAAAACCGAAGCCGAAGCCGAATACCAAAATAAGAAAAATATCTGTGGCCACAAGCAATAACCGCTTAAGTCGACTTAGGAAGATTTCGAGTTATATATACCACGTTATTCTCCTTTTAAAACTCTATATTTCTGTGAAACCCCCATGCTTATAATTTAATTCAATCAAAAGATATAAATAAAAACATTTAGGCTTAACTTACAATAGAGGTATATTAAACTTGCTATAACAGCCAAAGTAGATACATATATTTAATCAAATTTCTTCATGACATTTTGTTTTATTTACAAAATTTGATCGTAACATTGTGGATGGATCACTGATTTTGCGTCCATAGTTTTTAATCGACTTTTACGATTTGTAAAAAAAACGCCTTGGAATATAAAAATCAATTTATCTCGAAATCATATTTTTCGACTTAAGCGATTATTGCAAATTGCCACAGATATATACTTAAGTTTGAGATTTTTTTTATTTCGTTGGACGAGCAGTTAAATATTTTTTTGAAACCTTTTTTAAATAAAAAAATTTTTAGGAATGCCAATAATGGAATACCTATAGTAACACTACGAAGAACAAGTGGTTGATCTAAGTATTCGCTGAATTCCACTTCAAGACTTGTATTAGTTTTTGCTTTGCGTGTGCAATCTTTTGCAGATTTATCATGGGATGCCCAGAGGTCACTGGAATCCAAAGTAATTGATTCATCCAAAGATTCTTCACTATCACAAATAATTAGCGTAAGTTATCGTTGGGAATCTTAGGCCTGTTCAATAACAAAAAAATATTACTGGAAGTTACGATTTTCTGTCGCTTATAAAAAATCAAAAATTCGTAAAATCCAGTCAATTTTTTTTGTTATTAAACAAATCTATTATTCGGCCTCGATTATTCGGCCTTTTCAGCCGAAGGCCGAAGCCGAAGCCGAATAAAAAATACCGGCCGAATAGGCCGAATACCGAAGCTTGGCCGAATATTCGGTCGGACACTAGTATATACATAAGGGTTGCGTGATTGTGAAACAATTTTGATTTCGAATCAACTTTCAAATAAAGAATCAACTTTATTCGTGATTCAAACTATTTTCAAATCAAAGATAAATTTGATTTGTGATTCATTTCTCAAAAGAATCAAAAATATTTTTTGATTTTTGATTCAAAATATATCTTTGATTCAAATATTTAGAATCTAAAATATTTTTTGAATCTTAATTAAAAATAAATTTTTTGATTCGAATCAAATTTTTTATTCGAATCAAAAAATTATTTTGAATCAAAAATTTATTTAGAATCAAAAATTTCATTTCATTTATTCATTTTATTCATTTATTCGTAAGTATATATGTACGCGCAAATGCTTGGCTAAGGCAACTGCGAAAATCTGCTTGCATTTCCTTCCATACAACGTAGACGTTTGTTGAAAATTTAGATTTTTGCATTTCCAGAACTCGAGGGGAGTCATTTTTATTTGAAATACATTTTTGATTCAAAATAATTTTTTGATTGGAATAAAAAATTTGATTCGAATCAAAAATTTATTTAGAATCAAGATTCAAAAAATACTTTTGATTCTGAATAAATTTTTGATTTAAAATAATTTTGATTTGAAATTAAGTTTGGATCAAGAATCAAAAAATATTTTTAGTAATTAATGGCGTTTTCTTTTCTGCAAAAAAATGCTGCCCTTCTATATCCCAATTATCGAATTGCGTAACCTAACTTTCTATAAAATGAATAAATTTGTAGATAATGGTGCCCTCTTGCTTAGTTAGAGGTTAATATTCAGTAAAATTAACAGACAAGCTTACAAAATAGCTACGAAAATCAAAAAGGGCAACATTTTTTCGAGAAAAGAAAACGGCATAAGTTTAGCTAATGATTTAATTGTACTTTCGGGTAGCTATATTAGTTCGATTGGTGCAAAAATATAATATTTCTTTTTCTTAAGCTTCAATGAATACTATATCAAACGACTGAAATGACACATATGTATGTACCTATGTACATACATATGTAGTACATTCCTATGTCTAAGAAATAATAGTGTCAAATTTCCATCTAACGCTTAACAGTACTGTAGGAACAGGGTTTAAGTGAAATGTGGAAATATCAAAGAGATGCAGTAAATGTCTGTTATAAAATGAAATATATCCAAATTTTGTCTTACTTTTGTTTTTAATATAAGGAATAGTAAATATATAAAGACTATTTTCTAAATATAGTGAAACTGATGCCACCCACAGCGTTAGTAATGTCAATTTGTTTTTCATTGTTTTTATAAAAGGTTTTTATTTGTTATTCTTGTTGTTGTTGTATTGTGCTTTTGACCTTTTCATTGCGGCTTTTTGGTTTCCGCCAGTGTTTGTGCTGTCACTTTGATAATATTTAGTTGAGATGTTATTTGTTATTATTACTGCACTTTGTGATTTCTTCGTGGTTTTTGATTTTATTAATTTTTGTTTTCTGTCGTCATGTCTTTTATTATACATACCTATATCTGCTTGAATGCATATATGTATGTTCTTAAGTTAGGTTAGGTTGGAGTGGCTGCCGCAATAGCGGCACACTTAGGCCAGTCTGGAGCCCATTCTGATACCGCATGATGGAGTTCACCAGGTCCATAAGTTTTTAGTTATTTACGAAATATTGCAGCTTACCTTTAAATATTTGATAGTTAGAACCAGCCGGTTTTTAAAAGGTCCTGCAGAGATATAGTACATGCATATGCACATACAAAGTGGTATTTGTGGTAACATACATAAATGTTATCAAAAGCTTTAAAAGTAATCAATGTGCCAAGGCAAAATAGGTCTCGGAAGGGCAAACAAATAATAATACATTAACAGTCGCACTGTTCATATACAAAAAGACACACACTAAATATGTACATTGTATATATGTATGTATGTAAGAAACAGAGCTGGGCGATAAGGATTGCATGTGCAATCGATTACACATAGGATTACCATTACATTAATAGTAATTTCTAAATTTCTTAAATTACGATTACAGTAATCCTTATTTTTGTAACGACGATCACGATTACAGTAATCGTAATTTCAAGTTTTTTACGATTACGATTAAAGTAATCTTTATTTTCTGTAATCTTAAATTACAAATTTAAAATTTACATGTAAAAAAGTATTAAAATAGCTTTTTGATACTAAACGATGTAGGAGGGAAAATATGCTTGGCACTGAAAGATGTGCTAAAACTATAAAAATTATGTAAAGCTTTCAATTTCACACATAGTCTATAGATTGTGAAATATTTGCGGTTGAGATAGCAGCTTTTAGTGGACGGGAGACAATGGCCTAATGCTTAAAAATCGAGCTACAGTGGCTCACAGAAATTTTGCATATTGCATTTGTTGAGAAAACGTTGGAAATTCGCCTATTTTTTCGAATTAATTGGAAAATATTTTTAATAAGATAGGCGAATTTCTAACGTTTTCCTCATAAATGTTTTATAAAATAATAAATTAAAAATACTTCTTTGAGCCACTGTATAGCTGTTTAAAAGAATATCTGATAAGGAAAGCATCTTTAAGATTCAACACCCTGTTTACATCGTCAGCACCTGTGGAAAGGCTATTTTCGTTGGCGGGCATAATAAACAGTCCTCGACGCAATGCACTTTCCCATGTTTCTTTTGAAAAGGTAGTTCTGTATGTAAAAATTATTATTATTTCTTGGAAAACGATGTCGAGTAAGTATATGACTGTTTTGTACACATTGTAATCCCAAACGATAACAGTAATCGTAATTTCAAAATTTCTTAAATTACGATTACAGTAATTCTTATCTTTGTGACGGTGACTACCATTACAGTAATCGTAATTTCAAAATTTCTAAGAAGACGATTACTGAAATCGTAATCATCTTGTAATCGTAATGCTTATCGCCCAGCCCTGGTAAGAAATGACAGAAAAGCTGTGTACATATTAGGGCAGTCTTCTTTGTTGTGCTCGTTCTTTTTCGTTTCATTTTATTTCTATTTACTTATTTTTTGCAAGATGTTAAAGTGTTTTTTACCTATCATATTTGAGCTTATTCTAGAGTCTAGACGCTACAATATTACCATCATATAGAAGTACTCATACAAAACTATGGTGGTATTTATGTATGCATATGTACCTGACATATTCGTAAAAAAACAACACATGTGACATTGCAAATGTCAGAAAATTATGTTCACCCAAAAGTAATTTGTTAAATTGTCTACTTGATATATGTATTCTTGAGCATTTAGTGAGATTTTTATATGACGACATACATACATATGTACGTACATCTTTTTATACTCAGCTGTACTAGTACACAGAGTATTATAATTTTGATTTCATAACGGTGGATTGTACCAGAATGATCAGGGTGAAAAGATAAATCGATTTAGCCATGTCCGTCCGTCTGGGACGGGTATTATAAAGTGGCCTAATAAAAACATTTTAAGCGATATCTCTGTCAAATATAAAGATAATTCATTGAAATTTTGTGGCATGAGTTCTACAATAGACCGGAAACAAAAAATAGATAAATTTTGGAAAATGGGCGTGGCTCCGCCTCTTTTTAGACAAAGGAATCTACGAGATTTCGGAGCCCATAACTCGACAAATAATTGAGATATTATGATGAAACTTGGTTTATACACTTTTATAACTTGTGTTAATATACATGCAAAAATTTATTGAAATCGGTTTATGACCACGCCTACTTTTTAACAAAGATATTTCTGGAACACTCTTTGGGAATTTGTAACATGACAACTTTGTAACTAGAAGTCATAAAGGAACGAAATTTTGCACAAAGAATAATATTCATATGCTTATTTGGATGACTGATACAAATTTTGAAAATGGGCGTGGCTACGCCCACTTTATGCAGCACTCGCTTTATATAAATTACCTACACCGTGTTTCTATCAAACGCAAATAAACAATGAAAGCATACAGCTGAGTATCTAATGTTCGATTCCACTCGAACTTAGGCTTCCTTACGTGTTCTATTTACATTTGAATTAGTTTTTGTGCTTTCTCTGCTGTTTCATGTTTGTGTATCTATGAAGTATGTCTGTACGTAGGAATGTGATATAACCCTGCAAAAATCATTGGATCCATTTTGTGGTAGGTTGGAATACTTTCAAATTGATCACTCGTTTATCTGTATCGGCTCGTAGTTAGCCGAACATTGCTACGAATACCAAATGTATATCTCGATAACGACGAAGCAAGTTCGTACATATGTATATACATATGCATGTTTGTTTGAACGTGCAGGATTTAGTTATAAAAAGACATTGAAACGCGACACAACATGTTGGTGATTGCGCTAGAAAAATTTTATTATTATTTTTAATAAAGAAAAGTATACTTATGTATGTATATAATGCTAATAATCAAATTGAATTGGCAGTCGTTCAAATCTGTTCAGATTATTAAATTTCATTAATTTTAGTACCTACTCCATGAATTACTCCCATATAGGGACTCCTTGAATTACTCGGGTGTCATGCGGAAATCGGAGTATGTGATCCCTGCCTAGGACATCGCCATGTTAAATGGACCATATTTTTTATATGAAATGTGGCAGGTTATGGAGTACTCGGTTGGTCCATAGCGAGTACTCTATACCCGCGTGCATGGAGTACTCGGCTTTTTTGCAGGAAAATACCTACATAAGTGAGTATTTCTATAGGAACAATGTAAATATGCTTGTGACATTTGATACATCGCACACAATTTGTCAAAATTTAACACTAATTGGTTGTAAGAATTTATGTTATGCACGAAATGGAATCTACAATTGGCACATGCGTTCTTGATTAGGTTAGGAGGTTTTAATTCAAAGCTGCATGGCACACGTGCCATTCATTAAATGGATGTCGAAGGCAGTGAAGACACCTTTTAACTGAATCGCAATAGACTAGGAAGATACTGTTGAAAATAAAAACATAATAAAAATTAATTTTTTTTTAATAAAATTATAACTTTTAAATAACACTAAAAGACAAGCAACACCATGTGACCTCAAAAACTTTAGAAAATTGATTATGCACGTTATGTCAACATTCAATTCGCATTGATGTCTTATCTTGGCCATTATGGTTTCTTTACCGTCTCTTTTTTTAACATTCTTCCTTCTTGGGCAATGCAATTTAATCAGAAGTGACATGACGAAGTGTAGTAACATTAACCAAAACAGCGCCAACAACAACAGCAACACGAACAACACAGGCAAAGGCAACAGCAATAAGGATAGCATGACATTTACTTTTATGCAAACAGTGAACACTACTATAAAACAACAAGAACAATAACAACAACAACAATAGCAAACTAAAACAATATAAACTACATAAAGCCAACGCAATGTCAAAACATCAACATCAAGCGATTTACCGATATGGCAACGCTCTAAGAACGTGCACAATAACAAAAAAAATCAATTTGTATCGTAGCATGTATGAAATAAGCGGGGAGAAAGAGTGATAGGTATAGAGTACAAGGAACACAGCACAAAAAAGTTTAAATCGTCGGGTCGCAAGTCAAGGACTAGCAGAGAAAAAACAATAACCGCCATAACCATCATAGAAACTCGAGCTCTAGCATAACTTAAATTAATGTAGTAGGTATGTATATACCAATATACGGATTTCTGATGAGCTCAATTGAGGGCTACTATCTCTATTTTTGGAGAAGGGGGCATTCAATGGACACCCTGGCATAAGTTAAAGGGCTGAATCTCGGAAAAGTTCTGGTGAATTCCTCCTGAATTCCCTTCTAAACACACTTCCTTACATGAAATAACTTCGGTATAACAAAGGCGAATCCTTAACTATTTTCCTTTGCGCAGTTGACACACACAAGTGTCCCATTATCAGCGCCACTTATACACCACAAGCCAACACCACAGCCACCGGCAGCGAGCAGGCTGTCTCGGCAGTCGGCGGTGCCGGCTAAACGTGCGGTATCAGTGATGGCAGCAATAACCGGTGAACTTCTGCCTGCATCGCTTAAAAAACTGTTACACAACGAACAATAGCCAAGCAACAATACGAAGGACGGTAGAAGAGTTTGCGGCAGCGAAGACGACAATATTATTCTCCGGCTTGCCAAGTGTACCACCAGCTAAAGGGCTAAAGTTTGCATATCTGCCATCTGGCATTGCACGGCGAGGTTGGTGATGGCAATGGAGGTTATGGCGCTAGTGAAGGTGATGGTGATGATGATGGCGGTGAGCACACGGCGACGAGAACATTGATAGCAAAAGTGTTTGCACTTTACACCGAAGCATGACTCTTCAACTTCATCACACATTTACATGCATACATACATACATAGGAAGATACACGTTGGTTTTGATATTTCCATGCGAATATGTACTAAATAATAATAGAACACATGTACTTACAAACGAGTACATACTTAGTTTAGTTAGAATAAACAACATGCTAAAATGTTATGCCACGACAAGCCCTCCTCCTCTGCAACCATTACCATCGTGAAATAAGGAACAATTGAAATGAAGGAGTGAATCCTTTCATAAACGCGACAACTTTCTAAAGCGACGAGATTTCCCAAGTGAGGAAAGTGAGGAAGAAAAATTAAATGGCATACCGACAACGAGTTGTAACGAAAAGTTAGTGAAAGGAACTTCTGAGAGTTTAAAATTGAATTGGTGATATCATGTCATCGCTACGAGAATGTCGTACGTATTGCGCTTCTGCTTCTGTGAAGACCTGCGCACGATTTGTGCAATTAAGAGACAACAAGCCGAAAGCCGTCCAGCCAACAGGTCATCAAGCTACCAAGCCAACCAACTGCAGCATTAAAAATACGCGCACTAGAAAATGTTTATTTACGGAAGAGCCGAATTGCTGGAAATGCCGGCGACTCTTAAGAATAAACTAGCTAGTGTTGTTGCCATTAGCGTTTGTTGATAATTTATGCAAATTTGTTTCATGCTTCTTGCTCGAAGCTCGCGCGCTTGTTGTTTGCATTCATTTTTCACTTCGACGGCCTGATTGTTGTTTTGAAAAATAAACTAAGTTTAAATAATCGCGACTAACTACATGCAAACAAAGCTGAGAAAGCCTTTTGCTACAGGGGCTTCACATGGAGCAACTCAAATATTCTAGGCAACGGAACGCGGCGAGGAATATATAAAAAAAAAAAAAAACAATAGACTGGCAGCGCTGAGCGGCGTTGTTGGTACAAGGAAATGATGTATGACTGTGAATAAATTAAATAGTGCGGAGACTAAACTCGTATGAATTTATTAGTTAGTGCAACACATTGTCTCTCTCCTTTGCTGCGCTGGATCGCGAGACGATGCTCTATTGAGAGTAATAAAAAGATTTTACAACGATGTTTAACCGTTGGCCGGTTTAGGTTCAGTGAGGCAGGAAAATATCTTTAAAGAGCAACAGCTGCAAAAGATGCGTTAAGAATTTGAGATGGAGCAAACGCTTCAATGTTTAGGGAGAATACGAAACAAAAGAAATCAAACTACTTCAAAGGAAAAGGAGTGTTCTTCATTGACTCTCATTGACAATATGTATTGTATAATACATACATACATATATGATAGCTGATGAACGGTCATCTATCGTCCGCTTTTGACCCACTCACATTACGCACAACTCACATGCTTAAAGCCTTCATTCAGCTTGTCTACACTCCTTAGCGCTCTACACTATTGTATTCATTTTAAACAGCATCGAAATGCTAAAAGCAGAATCACCTGCACGGCTGGCTTCTAATCTCAATAGCTGCTCTCATGTTCTCGTGCAAAAAGCAGCTTACCGCTTGAGTTTTAATCCAATTTTCGGTGAACTTTTGTCCGCAATCGAAGTTGAAGTCGACGATAAATGAAAATAGCGGCGCAGGAGATTGCGATGGCGATGGTAACAGCTGATTGGAATATTTTTAGTTAAGTAGAGCATTGCATGACAGCCTGAAGTTGAACAAAATCAATTTGCTGCATGTCAGAAACAAGCAACAACAACAACAAAAACAGTGTTAAGCGCTCCCCCTTCAATCTAAATCTAATATGCTCTGCGCCACTTGTTTGGCCTTATTTAAGGTATTTATGGTGAAAATATGGAAATGGGCCGTTGGCTCCACCCCTCAGGAGTTGCGCACGAATAACAGGAAAAATGTTTGGCTGCGAGTTGGGTAGGTAATCGGGGCACCTGTAGCGTTCGTGTGTTGTAAGCTGAAGAAAATGATACGCTTGCTAATTCATGCTAATATATGACCCTATACATATGTAGATACAATTCGTGGTTTGCATAAAAAAGTATTAATTCGCGCTGCACCATTTAAAATGTCAGGTAATTTGACACACATACAAATATACCAGTATATAAATGAACATATGTATGCCCAATAAACACTACGGATTCGCCTCGAATTATATTATCACGACAATAGTTCACGGCGATAGATCGGCGAATCCGAATTCTCAGGCATGTCACCCATCAGGGTTGCGTGATTTTGATTTGACTGAATCACTAATCAAAAATATTTTCTGATTCTTGATTTAAAATATTTTCAAATCAAAGATAATTTTTATTTGTTATTCCTTTCAAAAAAGAATCAGAAATACCCTTTGATTCGTGATTCAAACTATTTTCAAATCAAAGATAAATTTTATTTGTGATTCGTTTCACAAAAGAATCAGAAATACCCTTTGATTCGTGATTCAAACTATTTTCAAATCAAAGATAAAATTGATTTGTGCTTCATTTCTCAAAAGAATCAAAAATCTTTTTTGATTCTTGATTCAAACTTGATTTCGAATCAAGATTCTTAATAAATTTTTGATTCGAATAAAATTTTTGATTCGAATCAAACTTTTGATTCGAATCAAAAAATTATTTTGAATCAAAACTTTATTTCAAATAAGTGGCTATGCACATACATACGTATGTATGTATGTATGTACGTACGGCGTAGCACAAACGTAAATACGACAATCAGAAATATGTATATATGTACATACATACATACACATGTACACATTTGGCGTCAGCATACAATTTGGCTGTTGTTGCACTTTTGGTGCATTTTATACATTTTTGTGTTTTAAATTACCGAAAATGTACTTGAATATTTCTGATATGCTACAGTATTTTTTATTCTAAAAAAATTTTTGATTCGAATCAAAGATATTTTTTGAATCAAGAATCAAAAAAGATTTTTGATTCTTTTGAGAAATGAATCACAAATCAAATTTATCTTTGATTTGAAAATGGTTTGAATCACGAATCAAAGGGTATTTTTGATTCTTTTGAGAAATGAATCACAAATCAAATTTATCTTTGATTTGAAAATGGTTTGAATCACGAATCAAAGGGTATTTTTGATTCTTTTGAGAAATGAATCACAAATCAAATTTATCTTTGATTTGAAAATGGTTTGAATCACGAATCAAAGGGTATTTTTGATTCTTTTGAGAAATGAATCACAAATCAAATTTATCTTTGATTTGAAAATGGTTTGAATCACGAATCAAAGGGTATTTTTGATTCTTTTGAGAAATGAATCACAAATCAAATTTATCTTTGATTTGAAAATGGTTTGAATCACGAATCAAAGGGTATTTTTGATTCTTTTGAGAAATGAATCACAAATCAAATTTATCTTTGATTTGAAAATGGTTTGAATCACGAATCAAAGGGCATTTTTGATTCTTTTGAGAAATGAATCACAAATCAAATTTATCTTTGATTTGAAAATGGTTTGAATCACGAATCAAAGGGTATTTTTGATTCTTTTGAGAAATGAATCACAAATCAAATTTATCTTTGATTTGAAAATGGTTTGAATCACGAATCAAAGGGTATTTTTGATTCTTTTGAGAAATGAATCACAAATAAAAATTATCTTTGATTTGAAAATAGTCTGAATCACGAATCGAGTTGATTCTTTATTTAAAAGTTGATTTGAAATCAAAATTGATTAGAATCACGCAACACTGTCACCCATCATATTCGCTTCTGTGTTTATTGGGTGTATGTAGATATTTATGCCCCTTTGTTTGCTTTCATTTTTGTTAAGTAAATTTTAAAGTTGTGAACGGTTTTGTACACAAAAAACTGCCTCAAAATTCCAGCTCAACACTCTGTTGCACGTCAATTGAAGGCTGATTTTTATGAGGCATGCAACCGCTGGGAAAGAAAAATATATTTGTATATATGCATATAAATACATATTTTTAATTTTCTTTTTATTTCTTGTTTTTGTACAATGTAAATTATGACGCAACAGCGCATAGCCAAACAAGCGATGGCATCCTCATGTCGCCTGTCGCATGCCCCATGCCTACAACCACATGATACATGACATATGCAAAGCAATTATGTATGTACATATGTATACCACGCATACTCTATAACTATAATCAGTTAGTGAATGCGGTCAATGGTTGAGCGCGAAAATAGAAAAAAACAATGAAACAGCTACATTTACGAGTATGTATGCAACCAACAACAATAATACTAACAGCAACAACTAACAACAACAATGTTATGTGGTTTATGTTTTATGAATGGTAGTTTTCGGTAGTCGTTGACACGCGTAAGTTGTTGTTGCCACATGCTCTGGCGTGAAACTCATCACATGTTGTTGTGCTCATAACAACAATTCATTTGCATTTAGCATGTAGCCACAACGGATGTGGCATGACTTTCTTTAGGCATAGTCGTGGGTATATACATACATATGTATGTATATAAATATTTCACTGCATTAATAATTGAATATTTTTAATTGTATACAATTAAAATTTCACTATTGACCTTAACGCAACAACGCTGCACTGTAGCTGGCGTTGTTAAGGCAAGCCGTAAAGTAGAAAACTTAAATTAGGCTTGACAATTTTTTAAAAATAAGAACTCAGTGCAGAATATTTCAGCCACTAACGGATAATTCGAGTTGCAGATTTATGTATCGGACAGGAGCCATCTACAAGAGCGTGCTTACACCAGTGGAACCAGTGTTAACACCGAAAACAACATCAGCTTTGAAATCCAACGAATAAACCCTTTTGTCTTCTCTCGACAAACGAACGAAATTTATTGTTTGTTATTCTAAGAAGACTTTATTTAGTTTTGTTTTGCTGCGACCTAAAATCTCACGTATGTATGTTCATATCACCTCAGCAGCTTTTTACCAAAAATAATATGGCCTTTTGTGGAAATCTTTCTAGGTTATCTAGTACGATCCCATCCGTACTTTTTATCGATGGACTTGTAAATTGTTTGTATTCACCGTAAACCACATATTTCATTTTCTAACTTTAATCTCTATTTTAATCTATCAAATCTGCAATGTAGGGAACTAAGCTACAAACTCCTATTTACGACGAACAAAGCACAGTTCTCGAGTGTACCCAGTAAATGAAATTTCCACATTTTTATTGGCGCACCTCATTAAATTATACCTTTTATACCTATCCACTTTGGTTCTTTTTAGGGTCGCGTGTAACATTCACTGAACAAACACACATATTATTGCAGATTAAGTCCTTTCTTTCAATTTCAAGGGTTAATTTGACCTAACAGCATGTTAACACAACGACATTACATGTTCATAATAAACTTAATTTATAAAATTTCATACAAATTGCCTTTGCTCATAAAATCTCATACGTGCATACATATGTACGTTTATAAAAAAGTGGTGACACATACATACCCTGCAGGGACATCAATAACGAGTGAACACAATTTCTGGTTAATAACTAACAAAAAGGTGTCAAAGAGGCACCTGTTCATTTGCCGTCGGCTTTGCATATTTCTACAACTCTCAGATTGTTAGTGAAGCATGTTGTACAACGAGTATGTAAAATTTGCATCCTCATTTAATGAAATGAAATGTTCCAATAATTATGCTTTTCCAATCCCTCAGGCTTTTTTTAATTTTGTTATTTTATTTTAATAAATAAATACATAAAAAATTAATTAAAAAGAAAAAATTTCACTCATTTGGAGTCGAACCCGCGTACGCCAAATTATAAGTCACATGCGTTACTACTGTGCCATCGCGCCACTCGCTTTAAGCGTGTCAAATGCTGAACTTAAATTGATGTAAAACTGTAGAATTTGTAGGAATTTTTAACTAGCTCAGAACTATCGATAGGTAATGCAGCGGTGGATAATTGGCACCGCCAATGACATCGCCATGTTGAATTCGCTAACATGCAAAAGAGATTGAGCTCGCACTAGTAGTGTCGAAAACTGCGCACCAGTTATGAACTAGAGATTTTCCCCACAGGGTATGTTGTATGTAGAGCAGTTAAAAACCCGCCGCGGCAGCCAGATTTGCTGGCCTGCGTAATGCTACTGTCTCTCACTCGTAGAATTTTTTTTTGATATTTTTGTATTTTGTTCTCCACTGTAAAATCGCTGACTGTGCATTGGATGTTTTTCATTGTTGCTTTCTGGTTTGTTTTTGCACTCCTTTTTATCCCTTGTTTTACCTTTTCGCATTTTCAAATCCAACCACATCATGATTCAATAATAAAGGTTATCGCATGGGGGATAAAATGTCATGGAAACAGGAATGTAGAAGAATTTGACAGAACCGGTCCCCTATGGAAATGCTAGGGTGCGTGTGTGTGTGTCATATGTTAACAAAAACAAAATGCTTGTGTTCGTGTGTTTATGAAGATTGAAGAAGAAGTCAGCTGATCGCCTGCATTCTCCTTCATAGTTCCTTCATGAACCACATTGTAAATTCTTATCTTCTGCTGTTTTTGTCTGTCATTACCTGTGACCGTGTCGCGGCCGGTCAGCTACCTTTTTGCTACTCATAAGTTACATTAATCTACTGATCGCTGATATGAGCTTGCGGAGCTAAGGGAAGGCGCATACTGTGTAACCTAAATCAAACGCACGCCGTCAATTTACTGTCAAAAATTTCTCATGCCCATACAACTTGTATGGGAGTAACCGAAATTGAACGGCGTGCGTAAAAAGCAAATTCGACGCCCAATTTTTGTTTTGCGTGACAGTTGAAATTAAGCATTGTGGGTGATTGTTTGCAAAAAAATTGACACTTGCTTTTGATATCGTGTCTGTTAGGTACATATTCCACAAAATAACAAGATTTTCTCTGATTTTCTGTATTTTTCTATTTCTTTATCTGAACACGCACGCAAGTCAATTTCGGTTCAACGCATATGAAAAATTTGCGTGCGTGCGTTAAATTGACGACTTGCGTTTGATTTAGGTTACACAGATACGGCGCGTATATACGAGTGGTGGTTGATAATTCCTTAAATTGTAGATTTTATTGAATGTTAGTCATGATGTCGTTTTTCCGACATTTTATACCATAACGACGGCTGTTATTTTAATCAGCGTTGCCGTTTTAAATTCTTGAGATTACCCAAAAAAATATTCAAATTACCCATAATTTCCCAAAATTCCCCATACAAATTTTCAAATTACACTACCCGACAAAATTTCAAAAATTTTGATATCCTCGACATTTTATACATCTTGTATTTAACTTATTTTTTGCATAAAACAAATCCTTTGTCCGCCATAATTCCATGACTTTAACGTCGATTTTATGTGGAATTGGAAAAGGTATTTCATCCTCTCAAAATGAAATGAAATAACATAAAACTCAAGACGGTAATGGCGGAGATATTGACGGATTACTAATCTTATTACTTACTTCTTAGCGCGAAAACTGAAATTTCAAAATATATCGAAAACTGTTCTACTTTTGAACCATTTGATTACATATTTAGAATCAGAAGGAATACATAGGAATCAAATATCAAATGTCGAGGATATTTTTTTGTCGGGTAGTGTTATAAAGAGATTTCCAATAAACAAGTATTTTAAATTTTATTTTACTTTATAACGGCTTGTATTTTTAAATGCATGTGCATATATCGTCGTACCATACGAAAACTAGCATACGTTTTTTTTTTTTGCTAACGAAAAGTAAGAAGTTCGACTCTTGGCCGACGAAAAGTAACAAGTTCGACTTTTGGCTGACGAAAACTATCAATTTCGTTTAAACAACAACAATTTTAATGTAAAAACAGTATATAATTACTGATACTTTTCGTCAGCCAAAAGTCGATTTTGTTACTTTTCGTCGGCCAAAAGTAAAATGTTCTACTTTTCGTACAGAATTTTTTATTGCTAGCTTTCGCCGATATGTATGTTTATTGGTTTGGTAAAAAAAGTTATAAAAGCCGCTTTCGATTCACAATTTCTCTGCTGGTTATAAATTTCCTTCTGTCAAATTTATATGTGAATGATAGCGAGCAGAGGGAAATTTTTATCGACAAGTTAGCGAGTATAGCCGCTTTCGATTCACAATTTTTCTGCTGGCTATAAATTTCCTTCTGTCAAATTTATATGTGAATGCTAGCGAGCAGAGGGAAATTTTTATCGACCAGTTAGCGAGTATGGCTACTACTCATTATGGGTTCAAACATTTTTGTTCGATCCGACCTCGCTTGTGTGATGGCGAATCGAAAACGACATATGTCTACTACTCATTATGGATTCAAACATTTTTGTTCGATCCGCCAAAAGCCAAAAGCCAAAAGAAACATAAAACAAGTAAGAGAGAAATGAAACATTTGTCGTTTTCGATTCGCCATCACACAAGCGAGGTCGGATCGAACAAAAATGTTTGAACCCATAATGAGTAGTAGCCATACTCGCTAACTGGTCGATAAAAATTTCCCTCTGTTCGCTAGCATTCACATATAAATTTGACAGAAGGAAATTTATAGCCAGCAGAGAAATTGTGAATCGAAAGCGGCTATTAAATATTCCGATTTTCTTTAATTTATAGGTACCTCCAATTCTGTGGGTTGTTTATGCAAATATTTATAAAAAAAAAAAATTGTAATGATCTTAGCAATTTAAGTGGAGAAGTTTTACCCCAAAATGTATGGTTGGTTGTAGGGGAGCTATATGTTATAATGGTCCAATTTGGCCGATTCCGACAAATGATCAGCGTATCTTAACAACTGAGGAACTAGCTCATGATTCTGATAATATCGGTATATATTTTGGTGGGTCTAATTTTTCTCCTACTGGAACTTTCGACAAACCTGTTCTGGCTCAATGTTATAATTGGCGTTTTCGATTCGCCATCAGACAAGCGAGGTCGAATCGAACAAAAATGTTTGAACCCATAATGAGTAGTAGCCATACTCGCTAACTGGTCGATAAAAATTTCCCTCTGCTCGCTAACATTAGCCGCTTTCGATTCACAATTTCTCTGCTGGCTATAAATTTCCTTCTGTCAAATTTATATGTGAATGATAGCGAGCAGAGGGAAATTTTTATCGACCAGTTAGCGAGTATGGCTACTACTCATTATGGGTTCAAACATTTTTGTTCGATCCGACCTCGCTTGTGTGATGGCGAATCGAAAACGCCAATTCTCATATAAATTTGGCAGAGGGAAATTTATAGCCAGCAGAGAAATTATGAATCGAAAGCGGCTAATACCATTTCATGTCCGTGAAAGGTATAAAATTGCTTATTTTTTCCTAGCTAACTTCTTATTTTAATGGGCTTATGAAATTTGCTTGTACATGTTCGACCAGCCGGTAATTAAAGATTAAATAAATGCTGCAAAAAGTCATGCACACTTTCACACAATGCGAATGTAATAGAAACTCATGAAAATAATTAATTTTTTTATAGGTATTATTATTCATATAAAACTATGAAAAGGCGAATTCCCCAAAATTCCCCAAATCATAGCACTCCCCAAAAATTACCCAAATATTAAAAAATTCCCCAAATTTGGGGAATTAGCCACAAAACGGAAACGCTGATTTTAATGCATGAAGCTACAATAGCCGTGTTTCACATACGGTGATCCTAACCCAGATAAAAAATTTTGCATGTAAATGCAACAACAAAGATTTCAGCTCGATTAAACCAGATAAATTGCTGGTTCAATTTCTGATCCGCCCTGTTCGATTTGTTTTTTCCGTGCTGATTTGGCAGCACAGTGCTTTTTTGATTTGGCAGAACTGAAAAGTGACATTTGTGTATGTATACATATATATACATATACCCTGCAGTAAATTTGTTTCACTGCTAAATGATCATTGAACATTCTTTGTTGAATACTCATCACTGTCGTTTTGCGTTGGTACAAGCGTGCAAACTATATTGAAAAAACCAAACGAAATACCATCGAGGCGGTTATAAACCCACGAGCCAGCTTGTATTTCGGTAGGTTTTTTGACATTCGGCAGCTTTTCTGACAAATTTTTCAATTTGACAACTATAAAACAAATTATATTTAAAATAAAAAATATATGGAAATACAAATTTCAAATTTGCCTCTTGTAAGCTTCTGCTTTGGCCGTAAGGGGAAAGAAGAAATTCGGAAGAAAAATTATACTGCGCACTGGCTTCTCCTTATAACATGGAATACATAGCTATCCCGCCATTTGAGTTTCATAATTTATTTCAGTAATTTAAATTCAAATTTCAAAAAAAATAATTTTTGAAATAGTTATTTTCATTTAGTTTGAAGTTTAAAGTCAATCAAATTGTTTTTGAGGGAGTATTTGTCTCTTTTCAACGTACAGAAGAATTGTTTTTGAGCTTTTATAACTCTGACGAGTTTTATGGCCGAGCTTCTCTTACAATTCGAGGTGTGCTCCTTTTGTTTTTCCTACCATTGGACAGTTTTATGCCGGCTCCGAACGGAGTCATATAGGCATGAGGAAAGCAAACCATTTATTTGAAAAAATTCAGCAGCCTTTATATGAAAGCATTCACTGATGTCTCCTTATGATGAATTTCATCAGTGATTCATAAAGGATTCATTTCAGATTTTTACTGCTGGGTATTTGTTGTATATGTTTCTTCTTCTTTTTAGTTCTTTTCAAGTGCAGCCAATTTTCATTATGAGCCGGATTGTTTCAGTAAACATTTATCTTAACCCAGACCCAGATGTAATAACTGAAATGCCCCTAATGTGTTTGGAGAATGCTAAATGTGCGTATGTATGCATGTAATTGCCCGTTTTATTAGCACTGATTTGCAAACTATTCCTACAATCCTATTCTGAGCGTTACCGAAAAATTAATTCACTTGTAGGTAATTTATGTTGCTAAAAATTGTTACCATCTTTTCAATTGGTATTCTGGCACTTCCATACGAACGGAATGGAATCGGGCTGAAAATGGTAACATAATTTTCCTGCTGCTAGAATGCAAGAAGGGTGTTCAAAGTTGCAGAGCCTTCACTTCAGCGGTAAAGTAAATTATGTTACCACGCCGGAATAAGGCCGCTAGTACCTAGTTCCTTGCAGTAGTAGAAATGCAAGTGCCTCGATTAGCTTTGCATTCTAAGCGAGGCATCTGTGTTTTTCTTGTGTGCATATTACATATTGTATGTACATACCTACATATATGTATACATACATAACAGCATATTAAGCCTGTTATTACTTTTCTCGGCTATTCATTCATTTTAGCCACTTTTTTTTTTAAACAAAATATGTCTTTGTTGGTGAGTTTTCTAGTCGACATTCATTTCTTCCTTTTATTTGTTTTTTCCCTTCTTCTTCTTACTTAACCTTTCAAGGATTTTTATTTGGCTTTGTAACAGGAAATAAAAGACGAACGAACATAAAAGGAAGTAAATAAGAAGCGTAGAAGTAGAAGAAAAGTTCACAATTGTTCTCATAAACAAAAAAAAATAAAGGAACTTATGTACATATGTATGTGGCTATGTACGACTTTGAAATATGCGAACATTCCGTCATAAATACAATGATAATGACATATTTGTGGTCGTGTTTACGGACTCTCAAGAAGAAGTAGCTACCAATTTTTATAATTTATTGTCTGGCGGTTTTGTTTGTCTTAATAAAAAGGTCAAGAGGCATTGTTATGGAGCTAAGTACCTAGTAACTTCATAAAAGAATGAATATGGGATATGACATTAAAAAAAAGTTGGAACAATAGAGAAAGATGTAGGCAAAAAATTTGTTGTATAAGTCATGCTAACTTCCCTGCAAAAATGCGATTAATCCGAGATGTGACCGTTTGAGATGAAAGCGATTAGTCTACATAGTTTTAGGTCGAACTTCCCATTAATTCGAGGCAAGCTCTCTAATTTTTGTTCATCAAAACTGCGTTTCCTAGAGTTATGCTTATTGAAACTTTTGATCTTGTAGATAAATATGTTTTTACAAACGGCGTATAATTCTATGGGAATATCCTAAATAACGTAAAATCTTGCAACAAGGATAAATAGTTTATTCACAAAGAAACGTACTCGGAACAACAAATCTTTTCAGCTGCTTCCCTCAATAAGCCTAACCTGCGTTTCTTTTTATATTTTTTGTTCGTTCCTCTTTTTTTTGCTTTTGTTGGCCTTTAATCATTGCAAAATAATTATGTGTAGCGAATTTCGACAACTACACCTTTTCCACAAGTACTTCAGAAAGTGTAAAATTAACTTCAGAAACCGTAAAATGTACTTCAGAATAGTCAATTGTACTTCAGAAATCGTAAAATGTATTTCAGAATAGTCAATTGTACTTCAGAAATCGTAAAATGAATTTCAGAATAGTCAATTGTACTTCAGAAACCGTAAAATGAATTTCAGAATAGTCAATTGTACTTCAGAAAGCGTAAAATGTTCTTCAGGAACCGTAAATTGTACTTCAGAAACAGTAAAATGTACTTCAGAATAATAACTTGTACTTCAGAAACCTTAAATTGTTCTTCAGAATCATAAAGAATAGTCCAGCCCACGAATTCCAAAACTTAGTAGGTAATTTCGATAAATTTGGAATACTTTACACCACCTATCCCTATCCCTACGTATAATACTCTAAGCATATTCGAACCGGCAACTGCAGAGCAGCATCTGTCGACCAACTTCTTGACATCAAACGTCGTCTGAAGTAAACATCTGAAATATTTTAAAGACGACGGCGTTGAACATGGCCACGTATTTAAAATGCATACATACACACGTTTCTGCCTGTACATGTGCATTGTCGCTTGTCAAATTAGAAATAGCTCTATATTGGCGGCAGCGACAAATGCAACCCTTCTGCCGTGAAGTCGTTCTGGCGTTAAAATGTGTGCGCCCATAGGAACGTGTGCATTTTAATTTTGACAGTTTGCTGCTTGTCGCTCGCCGGTTCGAATGTGCTTAGAGTATAACGCTGAGAACTTTTAATTTCACACAAAATTTCATACAAAAACTCGATTTTCGATTTTTCCAATTTTCCGACTTTTCCGGAGGGATTTTCCAAAATTTTATACCGCAAGAACCTTCTCCTCGAGAATACAAACAACTGACCAAAAATTTTACAGAAATCGGCCCAGTCGTTCTTATTTTATGAAGTACTACACATTTTTTACACCAATTTTATATATATATAGATTCCTATTACTTCTGAATTACAATTTACGGTTTCTGAAGTACAATTTATTATTCTGAAGTACATTTTACAGCTTCTGAAGTACAATTTACTGTTTCTGAAGTACAATTTACGGTTCCTGAAGAACATTTTACGCTTTCTGAAGTACAATTGAGTATTCTGAAATTCATTTTACGGTTTCTGAAGTACAATTGACTATTCTGAAAATCATTTTACGATTTCTGAAGTACAATTGACTATTCTGAAATACATTTTACGATTTCTGAAGTACAACTGACTATTCTGAAGTACATTTTACGCTTTCTGAAGTACTTGTGGAAAAGGTGTAGTTAAGAAAATGTTTATGAATTATGTACATACGTTATGCTGATTAAACGAACGAGCTATCGAAGGGCAGCTCACTTGAAGTAGAAGTAAGTAGGTACCTAGATGTACTTAGAAGCAGAATCAGCAGAAGCGGAAATCAAAGGCAAATCACACTTCTTGTTGTTGTTGCACATCGATTTTTACAAATATGTCCAATATTTAAACCCAGCTGGAATTACATACCTAAACTTCCTTAACAACTCGCAACTACCCACACACTCAACCCCACACAAACGGCTTTCAAGTAAGCGCTCGTAAGCAAATTATTCACTGCCCCTGCAATCATGGATTAAGAGTAAGTAAGTCTGCCGCGTGGCCAAGTAGCGTGTCCTGCCGTTCGTTTGGTTTACAGTAAAGCGGCCTATTTTAACAAATTTTTGTAAATGCCTCTGCTACAAATTTTCCGCTCGTTACAAGTGTGTAATTCCAAGCATGCGGAACAGCGCTGCGATACGTGTTCGTGCGGAGGGATTCATACATATATCGACAAAACCTAACTGTGTTGCTATCGGGATTGTGAATGAGTGAGACACTTTATTTATTGTCAGAATTTGGAGTCTTATTTCGAATGAGCTCTATCAGTTTAGAGGAAATTACAGGTCTTGTGGCCTTATCTTATTGATCTTCAATTGTAAGAGATTTAACCCTTTCGGCCCTACTGGGAATATGTGTCCCAGCAATGCTCCATTCATTAACTTCTTTTCCTCCTTCAATATTTTGACATATTAGATATCCCAATCAAGTTTTAGGCAGCTGTAACTTAAAAAAATGTGGTGAAAATTTTGATAATGTAAGATTTTAGAAAAGTTTTTTACCAATGGACATATTGTCCCAATAAGAATTGGTTTCATAGAGGGAAACGCCTTATTTTGATTATATATCCCAGGATAACTTAAGGATATCCGACATTTTTTGAATGCGGAACATCTTATATTTTTGTCTTATTACGGTATGTGCCATCTAAATTTAGGAAAATCCGCCAGTTCTGGGAAGAAAACTGTGGGGCGAAAGGGTTAAAGTTGGCCAAGCCTTACTTTCACAAAATTTAATTCCAACTCTAGTTGCAAGAAACTATTTTTCTTATTCAACAATTTTTAAGGGCCAAGTTTCAGTTGAGTGGAATCCGCACAAACTGATTTTGTTTTTATTTATCTGCTTTATTGTATCGCATCTTTTACGCATTACTTGCTTAACATCTTTTTTCGGTCATCTTCTGTGCCATTTTAATAATAAAAGCCGGTTTTTCATTTAGTTCCAGTTGCTGCCGCCCCCTTCCCCTTAACGTGTTACATTTTTTATTCCTTCCTTCTTTTTAAATTCTTCTCTTTTATTCCTCCTATTTGATGTTGCAATGCGTTCCGTCATTGCCTTGTGTCTCGATACGTTCCACTCGATTATACGATTATGCATGACGTATTTTTATTGCGGCGTAACTTGGCCGCTGCTGCTACCTCTGCGGCGGTATGAACGACTAAGCCCCTTTTTTCATATCCGGTGGTTGCTGAATGCGGTCGGTGGTATGAGGTGCGGCAGGCAGTTTTAATAACTACAGCCTAGGCATTTTTGATTTCTTCGTTCTGTTCACATAAACGTTCCAATTGTGCATGACAATGCCAGTTCGGCATAGAAAACCTTTATGCTCACATAATAATAGGGTACAACGTAAAATGTATGTAGATTTGATTGGGATTTGGATTTTTTCGTTCGACCACAAATTTAATCTCTACACGTAGTGCATATTAGGTAGGGTACCGTAGTACCGTATTCCCGAAAAAATCCCGTTTTATTAATGCCTTTTAAAATGCGGTAAGTAGGTAATTGATTTTCGAATTTTGAAAGCGGCTTATACCGAAAAAGGTAGAATGAATGACGCCCGTATCGTGAGTGGCTTTTGTTAAACATTGAATGAATAAAACATGGAACAAGAGAGTCTCATTAAATGTGATGTGAGTATTTTAAGCTTCACTTTTCTAAGTTCAAAATATCTACTGATACTAAAATACAGTCGTGATTGTCGGAACGTAAATTTCTTGAAATCTATTTAATTGGTATAAATTTGCCATTTACAAACCCTAATTTGTACATATGTACATACTATCTCATCCCACATCTAGGTACCTACCTGAGATATTTAAAATCAAAATCCATTTTGAATTAAAGTCGGCTAAACATACATGTTTACAAGTTGGTCTAGTTTATTTTTTCCAAAATTTTTTTAAAATTTATACCAATGCCAAGTGCTCTAAACGACTTTTAGGCAAACTCTCAAACTACATATGTACATACATATGTACCTATGAAAATGGGGTAGTTTTAACATAGTTACATATGTATGTAAATATGTCTGTGAATATGGATGACCTCTTGTTTATTTTGATGATTTGAACCACGCTACCAAACCGACCAATACACCGGAAACTTTGACCGTTAGATAACCAACCCACCATCATTTTTATACCTTTCATGAGAATGAAATGGTATTATAACTTAGTGCCAAAAAATTTTTGTCGAGAGTACCAGAAGGAAGCGTGGGGGACCCACCAAAATATATACCGATATGATCAGAATCACGAGCTGAGTCGATTAAGCCATGTCCTTCTGTCCGTCTGTCCGTCCGTCCGTCTGTGTGAACGCAAACTAGTCCCTCAGTTTTTGAGATATCTGAATGAAATTCGGAATACAGGTATGTTGTTATATGCAGCTGATCATTTGTCGGAACCGGCCGAATCGGACCACTATAACATATAGAAAACAACCGACTAT
The DNA here is from genome assembly GCA_960531455.1 of Urophora cardui. Taxonomy (NCBI): domain Eukaryota; kingdom Metazoa; phylum Arthropoda; class Insecta; order Diptera; family Tephritidae; genus Urophora; species Urophora cardui. The sequence goes on along the minus strand of OY482670.1, from coordinate 167,486,584 downwards.
TCAGATATACATGAAATTTTTGCTGTGTAATTTCAGCATAACTTCCCCATTTAAACAGCTAAGGACATGAAAATTTGAAGTAGACGTGCCCATTTTGGCCCAAACAAGGTTACCGAAAATTGTCAAGATCGGACCACTATAACATATAGTTCCACAACATCCGATTATTCAGATATACACATTTTGGTGTATAACTCCTCCATTTTAATAGCTAACGGCCTGAAATTTTGAAGTATTTGTACCCATATGGACCCAAACGGGATTGCCGAAAATTGTTAAGATCGGACCACTATAACCTATAGGTCCCCTACAACCGATTGTTCAGATAAACACATTTTGGTGCATAACTCCTCCATTTTAACAGCTAACGGCGTGAAGTTTTTAAGTATTTGTACCCATATGGGCCCAAACAGAGTTACCGAAAATTGTCAAGATCGGACCACTATAACATGTAGCTCCCCTACAACCGATTGTTCAGATATGGACATTTTGGTGTATAACTCCTCCATTTTAACAGCTAACGGCGTGAAATTTTGAAGTATTTGTACCCATATGGGCCCAAACAGGGTTACCGAAAATTGTCAAGATCGGACCACTATAACATATAGCTCCCCTACAACCGATTGTTCAGATTTGGACATTTTGGTGTATAACTTCTCCATTTTAACACCTAACGGCGTGGAATTTTTAAGTATTTGTACCCATATGGGCCCAAACGGGGTTACCGAAAATTGTCTAGATCGGACCATTATAACATATATCTCCCATACAACCGATTGTTCAGATATGGACATTTTGGTGTATAACTCCTCCATTTAAATAGCCAAGACACCATTTTTTCTAATAAATCTTTCCATAAATGAACCCACAGAATTAAAATTATAAATTAAACTTAATCCGGCTATGTACATACATAGGTAACTTTTCATTTCCCCACTCATGAAAGGTATGAAGTCTTCGGTACGGCCGAAGACAGCCGCGCTTTTACTTGTTTCATATAAAAACATACATACATACATATGTATGTACATAATCATATTCTCCATAGGCGTGTTCACAACTTTTTCTAACTTCTTTCTTTCACTGCCTTGGCAACGATTGTGTGGCCATGGAAAAAGAAAAAGATTTTTTTTGCTTTATTGGTTTTTTCTTTGGTTTTGCATACTTTCTATTTATGTATGAAGCACGGCCGTTTAACTAACATTTCTCGGCACTTCGACTTTTTCGACAATTCGACAACTTGTCTGTCCGATTTTTGTGTGTTCGCCAACTTGCGTTGCACATAAATTTTCAATTCGTTACGTTTAATTTGTGCTGCTGTGATGCATTCAACAGCAAAAGTGGCAGCAGCAGCAGCAAAAACCGCACACAACAAGAAATGAGCGTTTCGAGACTATTCAACACATTCGTTAGCTGACGCATGCGAGTGGAGGGGGGGAAATATTTAACAGTTTTTCTTAAGGTACGCATCAGTGTTGCCAGAATATTTTGGAGCTTATAGCTACATATATTAAAAGAAAAAAATAGATAGAAATAGCTAAAAAAAATTTTTCCAAGCTAAAATTAATAGCCAAAAATATTTTTCTTCAAAAATAGCTAAATAATTATTTACATACTTAAAACGATACTAATTTTCTAGCTCCAATAAATTTTGGATGAGTGGAGCTTTTAAAAATTCCACTCCATTAATTCACATAGTGATAGTCGAAATTTTTTCCACTAATTCAAAATACTGGTAGTGAAAATTTTTTAGATCAACATTTTATTCCACTAAATAAAAATATCAGAATTGGGATAAAAGTAAAATAGGCACTCTACCAAAGCGGATCATACATACATAAACATATACATACGTTCAACTTGCATGAATAACGTGAAGGTTTTATTACAAGTTTAAAAAATTTTGGATCTAGTGTAGTAATTTTTTTCGTAAACTTACTTTCCACTACCACTAAATTCTATTTATGAAAAAATATTTAAAACTACTTATTTTATTGTTGGTAGTGCAAATGCTTTTTAATGATTTTGTGGATAAAATTTCCACTACCACTCTTTTCGATTTAGTGAAGAAAAATATGGTCAATCAATTTGCTTAAATATTCTAGTTAACTGCCATCTGTATGTACCAATAAGCGTTAAAATAAATACATAAGTAGGCATGCCGGACTACAAGTTTTTGTTTGGTAATCCTAACCCGATCAGAGAACACATGGCTTCATTGTAGCAATTGATGGAAAAGGGTATACTGCAAGGCAATAAGATTCCATTTCGGCTGTTTGACGGCTATTTTGCATTATACTTAGGCTGACCATCCGTTCTGTTTTTTGAGGGACCGTTCTGTTTTTCAGACATCTGTCCCTCGTATTTTTGTTTTTTCGGAAAACCTCAAAATGTTCTGTTTTTTTCCTAGTGTCCCTCATTTGTCCCTCATTTATTTATTTTGGGGCATATTCATAGTCTTGATAAAAGCTGATTTTAAGTTAGTTAAAATCAATATTTTATTTTGACTATGAATATTCCCCTTTTTGTTTAAAATCTGGTTTATATTAAAAAGGTTGAGGTGGCAGCCCTTTTTCTCATCAGAATTTAAGTAGTTATCGATAATAACTACCATCCTCATTGACTATATGTTTGTTGGAATGTAATTTTTGTGGCTGCTGTGTGGCAAATTAATTTGAAAGAAATTGGTAAATCGTATTAAAATTGATTTGTGGACATTAAACTAAGTTACCAAATTCTTTTTTATCGTAGCATCATGCTTGCTTTATTGTAGATACCTATAATTAAACTTACAAATTTGTTTATTTTTGTTAAAAAGAGTCTGAAGAGAATCTGAATTACATATGCCTATTATTTGATGAATAAATATGTTTTACGATTTCAAGTTTCATAAATATATGTTCGTACTTATATAATTTGAAATTTTGTCCCTCATTTTCGATTCCTATTTATGGTCAGCCTAATTATACTGTAACGCTCACAGTGGCATCGCATAAATTCAACAATTTTTTTAATGAATCAATAGGGCACATCGTGTGAAATTTTTAAAATGAAATTGACACATATTTTTATGAACGGTATAGAAATATTGCCTTGTAAATTGCTTCTCATCTTGCCCGTATATACTTCGAGTAAGGAACAGTACATTCTATAAAGTCTTGATAAACAAAAAATCATAATATCTAGTGCAAAAGTGAGGAAATTACAAAAAAATATTATAGCTAAGATAGCTAAACTGAGTAAAAAATAAGCTAAAGGAAATAGCTAATAGCTAAACGTAAATTTCTATAGCTAAACGTCGAAAGTAATAGCTAAATCTAGCTACAAAATAGCTAAAGTGGCAACACTGGTACGCATACATATGTATGTATGTATGCATGCAAAGAAACATATTGGCAGTCTTGACAAGAAATTCACAAGCAGTTATTGGTGTGCCTCTTTTTTTCTCGTATACCCAGCTGTTAGCGTAAATAGCACCATAGCACCGCTTGGAACTTTCAGAGCAGATCACATGCAAAGCAGCTCTCCCTGAAAGTGAATTTAAAGGTTTTAAGTGATTTTCCAATAAAAATATAGAATATCTTTCAATTTCAATTCTCATATCGAATTGAGAACGAACTTATAATCAACCTCAGTTCACCAAGATCACTAGTATCTATATTCGAAATACATTCGAGGAAAAAATAAGAACCATATGTTACTATAGTAACAAGAGAACCGAGGAAGGTTTACCTTTGCTCGAGAATTGCCTAGTTTTCGAATCAAATAACTTTTAACTTTTCCAATTTATTAGCGAAGGTGGGACTTGCAGAAGAAGTAATTGTTTCAACGTTTCCGAAATGTCAACCAAACCCAATGGTTATTGGGTTAGTTTTTAGGTGCTTAGGTGCTAGACTTGCTTTAGAAAACTACTAGAAAATCTTTAAATTTTTTGTTAAAACTCACAGCTGATTATACATACACATGTATGTATAACCCATTGGCGCACACAAGGGGGGGGTTTTGGGGTTAAACCCCCCCCCAAAATTTGACAACACCATAAAAAAATAATTTTATAAAAGATGGTACATGCACAAATATTTGTGTAAATAATAATAATAATATAATATAATATAATACAATGGCGCTATTATAACTCTGACGAGTTTTATGGCCGAGCTTGTCTCCCAATTCGAGGTGTGCTCCTTTTGTTTTTCCTACTAATTGGGTGGACCTACAGTTTTATGCCGGCTCCGAACGGCGAATGCATTTTTTGTGAGAAGTTTTTTCATGGCAGAAATACACTCGGAGGGTATGCCGCCCACTGCAATAATTGGATTTTTACTAATTAGAAAAATTTTTTGGTGTTTTGTTCGGACCGTGGTTTGAACCCGAGACCTCTGGCATAGCAGGCGAGCACTCTACCTACTGCACCACAGCGGCCATGTGTAAATACATGTTGTAAAATCTATGAATATTCGTGGATGTACATTGCCAATGTTTGTCAACAACTACTGATTATATTTTTATTTTTTAGAAACTAGAAAAAAACTTTTTAAGCATGGATGTAACTACAGCTGTTTCACCTTAGATCCCTCTAAGACTCATCAGGTTACTTTTGCTTCTGCCAAGACTCGAACTTGCGCACCTTGCAGTACAATAACTACAGTTCTAACCGCTGAGCTATTGCCTGCCTTCGACATCTGAAGTTACATCCATGATTAAAAAGTTTTTTTCTAGTTTCTAAAAAATAAAAAAATAAAATATAACCTGGGCCTGTACTCGTTAAATTAAATAAACTACTGATTATATTTATAAACAAGCAGTGTGGAGACATTTCCCTAAAAGTATGCTGTGGATATTAGCTGAGGTTTTTTATACTCAGCTGTACTAGTACACAGAGTATTATAGTTTTAATCATATAACGGTGGATTGTAACAGAATGAAATAATCTAGAGAGATATAGACTTATATATATCAAAATGATCAGAGTGAAAAGAGAAATCGATTGAGCCATGTCCGTCCGTCCGTCTGTAAACACTCTAACTCGCGCAAAAATTGAGATATTTTGATGAAATTTGGAATGCAAGTTGGTATCGAGACTAGGACGGTTGGTATTGAAAATGGGCGAAATCGGACCATGACCACGCCCACTTTTCCTATATAGAAAAAATCGGAAATTTGGTATTTCGTCACTAATATAGCTGGAGCGATGAAATTTTACCCACGTATTGAGCTCAGACCCCTATGAAGAAATTTGATGAAATGGGCGGTGCCACACCCACTTATTAAGGGGCAAACATTGAAAGGCTTATAAGCCATAACTCAGAAACCGTAGCAGATATATCGATGAAATTTGGTACGCGTATTTTACTTACTTAGGAAAATGTGTGGAAGAAAAATTGCCAAAATCGGTTTGACGACCACGCCCAAATTTATATATGGGAACTATTAAGGAGCCTAATAAAAACATTTTAAGCGATATCTTTGTCAAATATAAAGATATGTCATTGAAATTTTGTGTCATGAGTCCAACTATAGACATAAAACAAAAAGTAGAAAAATGTTTGAAAATGGGCGTGGCACCGCCTCTTCAGACAAAGGAATCTACGAGATTTCGGAACCCATAACTACAAATAATTGAGATGTTAGACGAAAATCAGTTTGTACACTTTAATAACTACCACAAGCTACTACATGCTCAAAAATTTAGCGAAATCGGTTTATGACCACGCCTACTTTTTAACAAAGATATTTCTGGAAAACCCTTTGGGAATTTCTAACGTGACATCTTTGTAACTAAAAGTCATAAAGGGATGAAATTTTACACCAACAATAATGCTTATATGCTTAGTTGGATGATTGATAAAAATTTTGAAAATGGGCGTGGCTGCGCCACTATGCGGCACTCGATTCATATAAAATACGCCCTAATCGAACAGACGCAAACAAACAATGAAAGCATACAGCTGAGTATCTAATGTTCGATTCCACTCGAACTTAGGCTTCCTTACTTGTTAGTTTTAATTTAAATACAGAGAAAATGCAATGAATTGAGATTTAAAAGGTGCCTTTGTTTAATGTGTGCATACGTAGGTCCACTCCCCAAACGTAAATTTAAGTAAAAATTATCTGGACGAGTTTTAAGTATTTTTTTAAATTTTCCGTTGGATATTGAAAACCCCCCCAAAATATTTTTCTGTGTGCGCCACTGATATAACCTCTACTTTTTTCTATTATCCTCTACGTTAAATTTACATGTTATTTTTGTGTGGTGTGTTATGGTAATGCATATTTTGCGTTTTAAATTTCTGCTTTCTTCTTTTGCCAAGCATCGGTCGAGGTTTGTGTGTGTTCTTTCACGTAGACAAGAAAACAATCCAGAAAAGAACAAAACCAAAAAAAAAAATCGGGCCGCACCTTTTCCCTCCCATTCCCTTCCTACCAAACTCATATTCTCATAACCGTCATCATACATTGCTTTTTCTGCTGCTGCCCTTCCTTTTTGTTATTTTTTGTTTTTCGTTCTTGATTTTTTCCGCTTTGCGCATTTTCAGCTCGATTTTCTGGGAACATTTTAATTTGACGTGTTGCTGCTATTCCGTGATTTCCCGAAAGTTAACCAACTGCGCAAATACATGCGATTATACACATATTTACATATGTATAGATATGTATGTAGCAGTATATATGTACATACATACATAAGCCCGCAATACAACTACAACGACCTAAACTTTGGCCAAAGCGGATGAGTCAATAATAAGCAAAAAACGGACACGGCCACACGGGCGTGGTCTGCCACAGAGAGAGAGCAAAGCGGGCCGCAGAATTTTGGTGCATATCAGCGCTCAACCGTTAGCAAATGCAGCCACTATCCCCACAACAGCACTCTCCCCCTCCCTGTGTTTTTTTTTGGTACGCAGGTATGTGTGTACTTTGAATCATAAGGCAGTTGACAGCTGCTGTTAACAAAAAAAAAGCGCTAGAAGCTAATTGCGTGTAGTCGTCCTTTAATACGTACGTTTGTATGTATGTACATATGTATGTAAGTATAATTGTTGCTGCACACGCCAAAACATTTTCAACACCAACCTAATGCGGCTCTAACTAATGGCATTTGCGTTGGCCGCGCGCTTTTCAAGTGGCATGCCACTCACTCACTCACTCACTCAGTAATTCATTCGCTCATACTCTATTTTCCTAATTAACATTTTCTTTATTTTTGTCATTTGGCTTTGCTGTCGTTGTCGTAAATTTTTGTGACACTTCAGTAGTAGTGCTACGGATGTACCTACACATGTATGCACAATTATTATGAAACCACTAATTGTTCGGCATTTTGTGTCATTTCATCAAAGCAATGCCATTTTGCACAACACACAGCAAACAACACCACATACGCCGTCGCAGCCGCCGCCGCCACACTAATTGCATGCAACAGCAAACTGCAGCGGTGGCATCGTTTTTATAAACGACTCCGTAACACACACAGCAGGTTTGCCGCTCCGACTGCTGTTTTATAAAACCCCATTATTGCCGATCTCTGACAGCTGTGTTTGGGCCACTTGATCAAAGGCCGAACAAGTACATAACATGTGCAGGCACATACTAACTGAAGTCATACCATTAATATGTATATTTATAAATATTTTCTTTCGCAGCGCGGCATACCATACATATAATGAGGTTGTATTTTATTTTGAAATTTTCTTTGAAGCCGCTTCAAATTAATTTGAATACGAAGTACAGCATAGCGAGTCCATGTGTCTAGTGGTGTTGGATGGTACACTGGGATGCTTTTTTCGGCAAATTTAATTTGAAAAGAAGTTTTCCAAGGTAAGAACATGCTAAGAGGGATTAATTTTGCACTAAAAAGAATATTTATACGCTTAGTCTGATGATAGATAAAAATTTTGAAAATGGGCGTCGCTACGCCCACTTTATGCAGGGCCCGCTTTATAAAAAATTCACCGTGTTGCCATCAAACGCAGACAAACTATTAAAACATACAGTCGAGTCTCTAATGTTCGATTTCACTCGAACTTAGGTTTCCTTATTTGTTCTTTAAGATTTTCTGTTTTGTTCATCGGTGCCACACTGTGTGCAACACCGCATACCTACTGTAACACTGTTGCATATGCCTTCTATGATCACATGCAGCTGAATGCATTTATAGGTACCAAAAAAAAAAAATGAAGCCCGCACCAGTCGTCATCAGCTGTTCGTTTTATTGTTGTTATATTTTCATGAAAATATCATTTGTTATTAGTTGTTGCTTTATCATACTCCCTTTTCACTTTTATTATTTTTTTTTTTTGTTTTTTTGTCGGCATTCCGATTAAATCACCACATTATTTCTCAAAACAGAGGGGTGCCACAAAATTGAGCGTTTACCTCTCAGCGGTGGGGCGATTGCCTTTGCTGTTTGCCGACAAAAATATTTTTTTTATATATGTATTCATATTACATATGTACATGCACACACATATTATTATGTACACATATGGATGTATGTAATTTAATATTTAATTGGGTGTTTGGTGAAGTGTTGCGCTGTCTGTCAAGTGTGTGTGAAAAGTGTCAGAAATCATAATTAGTCAATTCCACGAGATGTGCCACACATGTTTTTTATATATGCCCCTGAATTTGTTTGTATGTTTATAAGCGTATGTACATATGTATAGATACCCAATTTATGCACAGAAGCTGTAATTTTTTCTGCAATCGCACTTTAAAACAGCGTTTAACTCGTGTTTTTATTTCATCTTTTGGCCTACACACATTAGAAATATATTTCAGTACCTACTGTACTCAAGTGATTGACAATTATCACGACCTCTGCACTTCAGTTTCTTCGACTTAGTATGAAATAGTGATTATGGAGCGTTATCTACATGGAGAAATTTATATTGATGTCACATCCATATGCATTGATAATCCTGTCGGCTCCATAAACTATGGATTCATATCCGTATTTTTTATATGTTACAATTTTTTTTTTGGATATGACATCCATTATATGGATAAGACATCCATGGTTTTTGGAGCAGACAGGATTATCAATACATATGGATGTGACATCAATATAATTTTCTCCGTGTAGGCAGCGTGGGTATGCTCCAGGATTGTCCAAAACATTGCACAAAACAGCGCCCTGTACCTGGTTCAAGAAATATAAAGAGGGTGTTCTATAAATGAACCAAAAAAACAATGGATCATAAGTGATGAAAGCAGCTCGGTAGCGGCTGGGCTAGTTGAACTATTTGCTTGAAAAGAGCGCTCGAAATTTTATAAGCTGGGTCTTGTTAAATAGATTTTTAGAAGCTTACCTAAATAAGTATGTATGTATATCCTGATATATAATCTTCTATAGTTATGTACCTATATGTGTATACATATCGTCGGTCTTCTGCCAGAAACACGAATGTGAAATTTTTTCTAAATACGATGTCTGCTCTTTATCGGGTATATATTGATGTAATAACAATTAATATTGGTATAATTTCTTGTGTAAACATACATACATAATATGTACTTGTATGTACATAAGCATATATACAAATACTAATTGTTATTATACCAATATATACCCGATAAAGAGCAGACATCGTACTTAGAAAAAATTTCACATTCGTGTTTCTGGCAGGAGACCGACGATATGTACATATAATATCATTAATTTGGATTTTATGACGTAAGGCTGATTATGCCAAATAAAATTATAGAATATCGTTTACTGGTGTTTATGGTTAATTTAGCTGAATAATAAGCAGAATAAATATATTTTAACAAGTATGCAAATACGCAAATATGCAATTGACATAAGTATTTTAATTATATGTGCACATGTATGTTGGCAACAGTTGTTCCCATAATTAAAATAATATAATAATATGGAAAATAGAAAACATGAATTAAATATGCAGCATATGATGCGTAATTAAAGGAAAATGAGTGATAGGAAAACATGCAGAAAATGTTGGAAAAATATGTACATACGTATGTATGTACTAGGGATTCCAATTTTTCCGATTTTTTCGATCCCGGGATTTTCGAGATTTTTTTTTTTAATCCCGGGATCCCGGGATTTGTCCCGGGATTTTTCCATTAATTATTTTCCGACATTTTCGGTTGAAAACAGTAAATATATTTTTCGAGGAACGCTACCACCTTAAAATGCAAAGAAAATAATTGATTTTTATTGCCATTTTTTATTTAAAACAAGAATTATTTCATAAAAAAAAAATTAATTCATGCGTATTATTTAATAATACTTAAGAGTTACTTTAAAAAAGACAACCAACTAAGAAAATGACATATGTGCATTTGGTGTAAAAAACATTTGCTTTAAAGTTAAGATATTGATAAGAAGGCTTGCGATCATTTGATAACAATGTGTGACAAAATAAAAAAAAATTTAAAGTACTTTTTTCGAGGTTCACATATGTTATAGGCCGTAACAAATATACGAAGAATGCATACTTAAAATTTCAATACACCCTCAAAATCTGGAGTACTGGCCAAAAACACTTTTTCACAGGTTATGTCTGTTTAGTCTATGAACATAATTTTGATGTTGAAAATACGACATTTCACCGCTTCCATCAGTATACGGACTGTTAATGTACATTTCCTGTTAATACTGTTTTCAACGATATATAACTTTTCATATCTGCGTAGGCTTACCTATGATATTCTACTTTAATAATATGAAAAATTTCACAGAAGTAATTAAAACGGAGTGGCACATTTAATTTTAGTATACTGTTATAAATATTGGAATATTTTTTAAACTTTGATTTGGTTTGAAAGGAATTTAAAACTTTTTTTGAGTTAAATTTTGAACCTTCGAAAGTTTAAAAGTATCTTATTCCTTTTTGGTTTAAAATTCAAACTTACAAAAGTTCAAATATATCAAAGTATTTTTTGGAAATATTTCATACTTTTTTGGTTTAAATCTTACACTTTTTCTCATTTAAACTTTTACCCCCTTATTCATAAAAAATAAAATAGGTTTATTAAGCTCTTATAATTGAAAATTTGTATGGAAATGTCATTTTAAAAAGCTCTATAAAACTTTGATATTTTTTATGAATAAGGGGGTTAAGGTTTAAATTTTAAACTTTCATTGGTCGTAAAATTTGATTTCAACAAAAAAATTTTAATTTTTGATTTGAAATTCCAACTTTTTGGAGAAATGAACAATATAAAAAGCTCATTTATAGTTATTAGACAATTTGAATGAATGACTGTGTGGCGTTGTTTGAATGGAGAAACAAACAAATACAAAATAATTATGGAAACAGATAAAATGAAGAAGGAAGAAAAGAAGAAGGAGAGGATAGGAAAAAGACACAATATGGAAAAGGATTAAGGGGATGTTGGGGAGAGAACAATATGGAAGAAAAGGAGAAAAAAGGATAGGAAAGAAGATAAAACAGGGAAAAGCATGAAGAGGATTTGGGAGCAGACATTTTTTTTAATTTAAACCAAAAAAAGGTTTAAATTTTAAACTTTTGAAAGTCTTAAAATAAATTTTATTTTGGAATAAAATCTAAACCTTAAAAGTTTAAAAATCTTTTAAACTTTTCAAAGTTTAAATTTTAATAATTTTTCGGTCGACCAAACTAGAAACGAGTTCTTAAAGCATTCCTTTCGATTTAGAGAGCATTTAATTACCTACCACTTTTTTACATTTTCATTTATCCTTTTACGATCTACTTACTATCAACTGTGACCATAGTTGGAACTCGATCGTACCACTCGTTCATACCAACCGTTGCCAAAACTTTGTAATGTAGAGAATCTACTGTGTATACTGTGCATAATCCTTTTTATAAAAACGATAAATATTTGAATAAAAAAATTAATCAGAAAACCCAACAAAATTCTGACTTTGACAAGCAAGGGTTTGTTCAATCACTGCAAGTTGCACGTCGTTAGAAGCGTATTTTAATTACCTTTCTAACAAGGTACTGCTTGTGGTTATCGCACTTGCAACCTTAGCGAAAAATAGGTTTGAATGTAGTGATACCCAAAACTGCAAAAATTTACCGTTATCTCGAAACCTAACCATACAAAATATAAAGAAAACAATTTTTGAGATCAGGAAGACCGGACCAACTGCCCTATACCTGAATCTCTTGGAATTATTTCAAATTAATAATTTTAGAGTAGTGTAATGGCGTATGGTGTAACTATGTGAATGGTGTAACTAGGCTGAAGAGGAGAATCGTTCAATCGCATTTTGCATTTAAACGGTAAGAGTCCCCATCTTTTTTTCTTCGGAATTCAGCTTACGATGCATTATTACATCTACAATATTTTTTCCGAATTTTTCCTAGGCGGAGAACATTGATAACAACAATTATCCTTAAAAAGGATGCAGAAAATTTTTTTTTTAATTTTTTTCAAAAACTATTTTAAAATATACATAATTACCTAACATTTGGCGTACTTCGCGTTAAATTTAATTGTACCGTCGATTAACAATAATTTTTTTTTAAAGAAGTTGATGTAAAACTTTCTTGGCGAATAACTATTGCAAAAATGTTCATTTTGCAAAAATATTTCGGGAACTAATTCTTGACACGGAGAGCTATCGATTAAGACGCGAATCATAAAAATCAAAGAAATAAAATTTTTTTGTGCTGATTTGAAAAATTCTGACCCTATTAGTATACAGATCTGAGGTCAATAAAAATTATATAAAATAATTTTCTTTGCTTTAATAGGAGAATATTATGTCTTTATTTTATCCCGAAAATCCCGGGATGAAATTCTAGCAATCCCGGGATTTTCGGGGAGTCAAAAATTGCGGGATCCCGGGATCCCGGGATTGGAATCCCTAGTATGTACATATTTATTTATGAGTGTGAATTCGGAATTTACTTAAATATGTATTTAGTTTGCTGTCTGTTATGGAACAAGAATCAAAAGCCGCTTTATTTTGTAAACGAGTGAGAAGACAACACTATCTACCTTAGCGAATAACGTGGAAAGCAACCACAAAACTAAGCTTTTTGAGTCGTCTAAGCGAGTTGAGTTGAAAGCGCTTTGCACTTTGACGAAATGAACAGCAGTGTTGCAAAGTAAAAAAATTAAACTATGGTGAATAGCACTTTCTTTCTAGGTCGATAGGAAAAAACCTCTAATGTAAGCGAAACAAAATTTGGTTCTGAAGAGGAACTCTTGGAAACTGGCAACAGCTGTAAGATGCGGTGATTTTGTTCGTTCGATCGTTAATTAAATATATGAAAGCTTTAAGTTTTACATACATACCGTTCTTTTTATAGTGACAACCTTTAAAATTTATGTACTCACATATGTACATACATACATATATATGTTCATTGTGCATCACTTATGCCACATCATTTATCAATTAGCAATTGACTGTCATTACAAATGAATCTGCGTCGATGGCATAAACATGCCACAATAAATTACGTCATACTATATCTTTGGTGAACGTTAATAATAAAATAATATATGTATCTACATATATTTATTTTATATATGTGAGGGAATTGTGTGTGTTAAGTAAAGGCGTAAAATTAAAATAACATTAATTAAAAGTTGATAAATAAGAGTGAACACACAACAAATTGATGAATGCCAAAGCAAATGACAAATAAAACAAGTACCTACGATAACAAACGATCGAGTAGGTACCTATGTACATATATACATAAATGAGTTTACAATTTATTTATTTAAAATCTAATTTCACTTGAAGCAAGAAAATTTTTACTTATTTATTTAAAATCCAATTTTCTTGGATTTTCTTGATATTAAGAAATTATTTTCTAAGTTCAAAATCAAGTCTAATTTTTCTTGTCTCGGCATTGATTCTAGTAAAAAATTCTTTCCGTGTACTATTCAGGACCTGGTTAACTAGGTTTTGATGAATCATAATGAGTTTCAGAAAAGTTAGAGAACATTTAAATTTATGGTGTATGGGTCTGTATATATGTTTATCTTAGCGAAAAATGTATGCGAATGCAAACCAAAACTAAACCCCCCCCCCCCAAGGCTAATTCCTGCGAACGGCCCTGTATGTATGTATGTACGAGAAACCCTTCAAAAATTTGAGGACCAGGTAGTCCAATGGGACGGGGCTTTAAAGTAGGTCTGAAGGGACGTGGTTACGGACTTGGTTACATGTTATGCTGCATAGTACCACGCGTGAAGCGGCCTAGTTACAGACTTGGTTACATGTTATGCTGCATCGGACCACATCGAATGTAAATTGTCGTTCGCCGCCAACTAATTCGTGGTTGGTCGGCAATTTGGCTCGGTCTAGGGTATTGAGATGTAGTTTAAAACGTGGTCCACTGTAAGCAAACTATTATATGGCCCAAATGGGGTGGTTTTTTATATAGTCCTTTGTTATGCAGCGGTGAAGCAGAGGTGGTCATGTCCAATGACATCGCAATGTTAATGTAACCATATTTTTTTCATATATTTGGACCACCTCTGTGACTAGGAACTGTCACAACGTAACCGGTCCTGTACTAGCATATTACGTGGTCCCACTTTTTGCAGGGAATATTAGAAGATGTTGCCGCCAACAAAGTAATTTCAATTGGAAAATGCCAAGAAATGCACTTGAAACTATCGAAAAAACTCGCCACCACACCAACGGACACTTCAAACTTTCATTACCCATTTATTGCACCGACATATTTACATATGTATATATTTCCACAGATATCAATTTTAATTGGCAACTCGATTTTGCTACCACTTACACATTAAAAAAAAATAACAGTTATGTATGTACACAAAATCAGTGGCTGAGTGGCTAAGTGGATGTGGGAGGAAATTTTACGATTGCAATTTGTGGAACAATTTGATAAACAAAAAATTAAGTACACAATTAATTGCATTTCTGATTTTCATAGCTTTCTTTTCATACACAAGCACACACGGCTTTGTGGTCATAAAATGCTGCTAAAATAAACAAAATTGTGCATCAAGTAGCAGCGGCAGCCGCAGAGTTGCATTTCAATGTAAGATGTTTTGCTGCGAGTGCCAAGTGCAGAGTGAAAGGCTGATAAAATGCGATGGCAATGAGTAAATGGAGTGAGAGTCTTTTTCGGGTTGAAAAGAAACAAAATTTTAATGAGAATTTTTGCTTAATTACGGCTGCAACAGCAAAATACTCGTCTAATAGAAATAAAAAATACAAAAACAAGAATACTTCAAGACAGGAGCTGTTTAATAAACAAGTTAAAAACAGGAAATGAAAGATTTGTTTGACGGTTGAAATTTAAAGCGAACGTGTATACATACAGTTGTGTTCAAAATAATAATAGTGCTATGAAGTCAATGTGCAACTTACTCATAAAAAGTTTATTTTAACTTCTTTTTGGTTAAAATTGAGTACAAAAGTAGCATAGAGATTCATTTCACGTATCACAAGAGTTTTACGGTGTTGAGTTGCAAGATAACCGATTAAGAAAGACAAAGGTAAAACAACTCGAAAATTCCTTGTTCAAAAAATTAATAGTATTTTTATTCTAGTTTAGATAAATATTTATAAAAGGGCAAAATCAAAAAATTTAGAATATACAAAATAAAGTAGTGTTTAATATTAGTTCGTGAAACCATCTTTGTCTAAAAACACCTTACAGCGACGCGGAATAAAATCGACTAATCCTTCACAGCGTTTCTTGGGTTTTTTTTCTCAACAATTCTTTCCCAAATCCCAAAGTTCACGATTATTGGCTGGTTTCCCATTTCTTTATGTCGCCCTACAAGTTTTCTATAGCATTGAGTTCGGTTGATTGTGCAGGACAGGACAATTCCTCAATTCCTTTGAACTCCTTGCCTATCCGACTCGTATGGTTTGGGTCATTATCCTGATGGAAGGTTCATTCCAGAGAAATTTTGTGTTCCGCATAAGGCAGTATAGTGTTCTCCAAAATACCTACGCAGGCACGTTGACACATGATAGTGTCAATACGATCTATGGGCCCAACACCATAAGAAGTAAAACACATTCAAACAAATATTTTCGACCCACAACGTTCTGATGCTGATTTCTTGCTTTCGTCCGTCCTTCTTTCGAGGCACAGGTTCTCAACAGTATGTCCGTGGTCCACCGAATACTGAATACAAGCCTAGATACACAACCAGAAAGGTTAAACATGGTGGGCTAAAAATATCAGTTTGAGCATGTTTTATTTTTTATGGTCTTGGGCCCATAGATCGTATTGACACCACCATGGATCAACGCGCCTATGTGAATATTTTGCAGAACACTCTGCTGCCTTATACGGAATACAGAATTTCTCTGGAATGAACCTTATATCAGGATAATGGCCCAAAACATACGAGTCGGCTAGGCAAGGAGTTCACAGGAATTGAGGAACTGTCCTGTCCTGCACAATCAACCGAGCTCAATGCTATAGAAAATTTTTGGGGCGACATAAAGAAATGGGAAACCAGCCAATAATCGTGAACTTTGGGATTTGGGAATGAATTGTTGAGAAAAAAAAACCCAAGAAACGCTGTGAAGGATTATTCGATTTTATGCCGCGTCGCTGTAAGGTGTTTTTAGACAAAGATGGTTTCACGAACTAATATTAAACACTACTTTATTTTGTATATTCTAAATTTTTTGATTTTGCCCTTTTTTAAATATTTATCTAAACTAGAATAAAAATACTATTATTATTTTGAACAAGGAATTTTTGAGTTATTTTACCTTTGTCTTTCTAAATCGGTTATCTTGCAACTTAACACAGTAAAACTTTTGTGACGCGTGAAATGAATCTCTATGCAACTTTTGTACCCAATTTTAACCAAAAAGAAATTAAAATAAACTTTTTATGGGGAAGTTGCACATTGATTTCATAGCACTATTATTATTTTGAACACAGCTGTATGTATTTAATGATGTTTGATGTGTGTGCATGAATTTGATTTCCACAAAAATCGAATTTTCATTAAAACAATTTCCAAAAATTTTCGGATTTGTATGAGTATTATAAACCCAGTAAACATTCGGAGTCATAAAAGAGTCAGAAAGGAATCGTAAACAGGAGCGTTTACACTCATTATGAGCTCATTTTGGAGTCCGAATTGTATGTATTTCTGGTCTTAAAGTGGTCGCTTGATATGAGCCTAATTTCATATATCATATGAGCCTGAATAAGAGTCATAAAAGACTCCTATTTGACTCATAATGAGCTCATATTTCACCTCCTATCTGAGCTTTGTTTGGACTCCTAAAAGACACTTATAGTCGTGTCTTCATATAAGTCACATTTTGGACTCCTATTTTGCTCCGAACAGTCCTCTATTTAGCCTTTCTAATTTATTTACTTATCTTTTGTATCTCCAACTAATTCCATTACACAAATTGTATTGTTTAGTTAATTTTTAATGAAAGCTGGCAGTTTTCATAATCTTTTAGAAAAAAACAAAGAAAGCTTAAAGTAAAATTAATTATATAAATATATTAAATATATAAATTATATAAATATTTCTCGTGTTTATTAAGCAATTATATTAAACAATGGTGTATGTTGTAATTTACACGTTCCCGTGCCGTTTGAAACCATTTTAGGGTGTACTAATTGAAATCCATTTCTTTAGCAAATTTTTTGCAATATGCTTCTGAAAATATGTATGAATTCAAAATCATTAAAGAATCAAAAACAAGTTTCGAAGGTATACCTTTAAAAACAGCGGTTACGACTAAATTGGAGAGGGATATTTTTTTCTATTGTGGTCTACCACCTTGCCATTATATGGCAAATATTTTGTGCTGGGCTAAGAATATCTTGCATATCTACTATTGTCAAATCCTGCGCTTTCGTTTTGAAGATCAGCACCAGAATCTGAAATGTCCAAATCTTACACAAGAATTTCCAAGGATACTTAATTTTTCATAACTGACGTACTTTTTTTCAATGAATGTAATATTCGAATTGCGGTATGGCGGGCACTTCTCGACATTTATTTAGTTATTTAATATCAGTAATTTAATTTTATTGCACTAGCTTCAGTTTTTATTTTATACAATAAAATATGTACATATGTCAAATAAAAATTATGAATTTATGTTCTGAAGTTGCTTTTCTTGGTAATTTTTCTAAGCTCATAATTTCATCATATCGGACCCTTATATGACTCCTTTTTGATCATAATTATGAGGCTCATATTTATTACATATTTAGGATTCATATCGGACTCATAACTTATGAGCGCTCAGAAAATGTTTAATGGGAACGCACTTGTGGCATTTACAAACAGAGTGAGTATTAACGAACTGATTTTATTGAGGAATTTCCGTTCGGTGCGCGACAAAACAAAATTGAAAAGATTACCTTCACCACGGCAGAAACGTGGAAATCAAATTGGCGAAAATGTAATATAATGGAAATTGTTGTTGTTGTCACACCTCAACACCCACCGCGCACTGAATGTATTTCAAAATAAAATCACTGTCAAGCAGGGCCGTGCGCAGGAATTAGCCTTGGGGGGGGGGGGGGGGGGTTTAATGTTGGTTTGCATTGGCATACATTTTTCGCTAAGATAAACATATTTGCTGAAACAGATATCCAGACCCATACAATGAAAAATGCCAAACGAACATATCGTCGGTGATACTGCAATACGTTCCATGTCACTTTTCACTTCTTCCTGAATACACCTAAATAACATTTTTACACTTTTGTCAATCACATAGATTTTGCTTTTATATATAACTTCGCTTTTATATATACTATAAAAATGTAAAAAACACCGCGAAAAGTGAAAATATATATAGTTTTTCTCCTTCCTCAAAAATTTAGTCACGGCGACATAGCACGTTTTGCAGTATCACCGACGATATGCTACACAACTTTGTAATTTCGGAAAGCTCCAAGTGCAATTCAAAGTGCCGAATTTATGCATTGGCCAGCCTTATTTTTTGCAACTTTCACCAATTTCTTCTTCCATAAAATTATTGTAACTAATTTTGTCAAAAATTATGAGTCAAGTTTCAATGCAAAATTTATAAACCGTATTTTGAAAATTTTTGCAAAATCATTGCAACTTAGATTTGGCCATGGGGAGGGTTTTAAAGCCCCCCCCCCCCGTGCGCACGGGCCTGCTGTCAAGGTACGAGTATAGAGAAGGAGGAGTGGGAAATAGAGCATGCCGCACTTACACGACCACAGTAAATAGTTTAATAGACAACAACAACAACGCAAGTTGAACGAACAACAACGCAAGTTGAACGAATAGCAACCCAAAAAAGTATTGGCAACTACGAGTGTTGCTATAGCATTTACGTTTAGAAGAGTGATGAGAGCTTTGTCGCAACAAAATAACTACTTGCAGTGGGTGCTTGATTTGGAGGCATGAAATTATACTCTTTTGCTAAGATTGCTAACCATTTTCATTCGTAGGAATTGACGATATTTGGCAACACATTTTGAGGTAAAATTTCTAGGCAAAATGTGGAGTTATGCTAGTTAAGTACACTCAAAAAAAAAATTTCTCTCGATCAAAGACATAATTTTCCTTATTTTGAACACGCGTCCCAATACAAACTTTTCTTTGTTTTGTGTAAATTTTCTCAAAAATGTGGAAAAAACATAAAAAAACATTCAAACAAATTCGTTGCCATGGGGATTTGTATGGGAAATTAATTTCTCAAAATTATAGAAATCAAGTCTTCAAAACAAGGAAAGTTGGGAATGGAATGGCGCTTAAAGAATTTTTCATTATTTTAATGTATGAATTTTTCCAAAACAAGTATATGAAACCATGGTAACGCATGTAACAACAATATTTTATAAACCTTTTAACATGTTTTAAGAAAAATTTACTCAAAACAAAGAAAGTAGTGTTCAAAATAGGTAAACAATTTCTTTGACCCTCCATATATTTTTTTTCTCTCAGTGTACGTAACACTAGATTTTCCAGAGTCAGTCCCTTCTTTTTGGAATATGTTTGATGACAAATGATAAATTCTTCAGCAAGGGAACAACTTTCAGCCACAAGTTACTAATAAATAAACATAGCTTTTAAATCATCCACACGAGACCTTGGCCTAATCGTTGCAAACTCAGTCAAACCTCAGAAATAAGCACCTATTACAAAAAATTCAAATTTATTTATATGCAAAACAACGAGCAGAACAGACAATTGAGATTTGTTGTCGAATAAATGTTACAAATGCT
The DNA here is from genome assembly GCA_960531455.1 of Urophora cardui. Classification (NCBI taxonomy): domain Eukaryota; kingdom Metazoa; phylum Arthropoda; class Insecta; order Diptera; family Tephritidae; genus Urophora; species Urophora cardui. Next base: position 167,466,416 of record OY482670.1, on the reverse strand, counting down.
GCATTGCTGTTGGCGATTGTTGCTGCAGCTGAAGAGTTGCATGCATGATTGCGCACCTACAAATGAACCCAGGAGAATCGAACATTCACAAATACAACTCTGAACACTTGTACACCTGCACATGTGTCGGATCGGATCGGAAATATTGTCTATTGTAAACGGGAAAAATATTTACACATATGTACATTAAGGTGGAGTGAAAATTTTTTTTTAGAAATTCAATTTGTTCCGAAGCCTGAACGGCGCCATTCTAGCCCAGTAATAAGCCTGTAAAATTTTATTGACCTACTCCCTCTTTAGAGGTGCCCCAAGCCCAACAAAGTTGAAAAAATAGCACGATCTGGTACAAATGTGAAATTTCTAAAATTATAAAATCAAAAAACGAAGTACGAGGATTGATAAAGATGGCTAAGCTGAGTATTAAAGTGAAAATTTTTTTTTTGGAATCAACAACAACAAAAGTTATTAAAGGTCAGAGTTTATATTATGCATTTTTTAAATTGCAATTACTTAAAAACTACGAATGTATACCATTCGATAGGTATTTTGATTCCCTTTAATTTGATATACATTTTATGTTGGTTCCATAACACCCCCTATGGGGGTCAACCCCCCTTTTACCCCCCTTACTTTTCATATATAAAAATGTATACCAAATTAAAGGGAAACAAAATACCATCGAATGGTATAAAAATATTCGAAATCGGTTCAGTAGTTTTTAAGTAATTGCAATTTAAAAAATGCATAATATAAACTTTGACCTTTAGTAACTTTTGTTGTTGTTGTTTCCAAAAAAAAAATCACTTTAATACTCAGCTTAGCCATGTTTATCAATCCTCATACTTCGTTTTTTGATTTTATAATTTTCAAAATTTCATATTTGTACCAGATCGTGCTTATTGCTTTCAACTTTGCGGGGCTGGGGGCAGTTCAAAACGTCATCCTATCGCTATAAAATTTTGTGGGGTTCATTAACTCGTATATCGTAAGGGCAACTTTTCATTGCTGGTACGTTTAAAAAAAGAACAAAAAAAAATCTCCATATGTTTTCACTCCACCTTAATGTACATAGTCCCTCGTATGTACTTACTCGCATACTTTACAAATTGGTTTACTTTTCACATTTTCTAATATACAAATATACGTGAGTACTTTCCTAACCAGAAATCGACCATTTTTGTTGTAAAAGTTTTTTAGTACCTTTCGGTTATTTGCTGACAGATCGAGTGAACATGACGGCTGAGCAGACATACAGACCTATATTTCGATAGCGCTTTGGTATGCGTACATATGTATATATGTATGTATGTAAATTACGTGGCGGAATATAAAACCAAAGTTTGAAGCTAAAGCAGCAACATCAACATCGACATCAGTAAACAGTTAAAGTTAAGTTTTTTACATATCCACTTTAGTGCTTTGTGGGTACTTAAAATAAATCATGCATTAAATTTTTTTAAACTTGTCAAATTTCATTTCCCTTTTGCCTTTTGATCTGCCTGACTTGGCCGGAGCAATGCCATCCATGCACCTACACGTGTACAGTGTCGAAGTTTTTCCGCTGAACTTTTGGCTTGAATATATGTATGTATGTATTTATGGGTGTCATAAACGTGAAGATGTACATAGATGTACACTGAAAAAACAACTGACTCTGATTATGAAAAAGTGGAAATGATTCGGCGCTAAAGACATATTTTCATTGTTTTAATGTACAATTTTCTTCAAATCAAGGAATAAAAACCACGTTTTAAAGAATTTTTTATTCAAAACAATGAAAATATGTCTTTAGCGCCGAATCATTCCAATTTTTCCATAATCTGAGTAATTTTTTTTTTAGTGTATAAACAGTATACATATTTGTATATGTGGCAGAAGAATCCCCTTTGAAAGCTCAAGTTGAGTTGCGCTTGAAACAAGAAAATGTATCAGACCCCAAAACGGTCCGAATTCATGCATACATTTGTACATATCGCTAGTTTAGAGTGCAAACTGTGTAAGTCCAATTTCAGGAAAAAATGTATTTTTATGTAGAACGCTAGAAAAATCAAATACGCACCACGCAAAACAAGTCTGTGACTCTTGTCATATTTCTACTCTTTGTTATTCCGTGATACGCAAATTGTGTAAGTCCGAAAAGCGAAGAAAATTGTGTAAGTCCAAAATAATTACATGAACAGAAAATTTTTTTTCGTTTCGAATTTTTTTTACTTTGTGTTTTTTGTCTCTCATACAAAGTTTGAAAAAAGGACTTACACAATTTGCACTCTAAGCTAGCGATATGTATGTACGTATGTGTCGAGAACAATCATTCCGTAAAGCCTCTCCGCTTTTGCCCCTTGTCGTAAATTATTACCGGCACTTGTTTTGCGATACTTCACCTCAAACTTGAATGCAATCTTTATGACTTTTTTCTTTGATTAATTGCTTAATGTATTTATATGCTTCGTTCTTCTCGGATTTATGCAATTCTTAATTGTGTTACTTTAATTGTTTGCATCAAAATTCAGCTTGCACTTGAGATGAAGAAGATTTTACTACACTCTCTGTTACTGTCAGCTATGACTTTTGTTAACAACTTCATTTGGATTTAAGTGCATTTTTTCAGTTTAACATTAGTTGTAATCTTTGGCAAGCAACATGCAAAAGAACACCACAAAAATTGAGGAATTTCATACAAAACAAGTAAGGAAGCCTAAGTTCGAGTGGAATCGAACATTAGATACTCAGCTGTATGCTTTCATTGTTTGTTTGCGTTTGTTCGATATAGGGTGTATTTTATATGACATGAGTGCTGCATAAACAGGTCGCAGCCACGCCCATTTTCAAAATTTGTATCAATCATCCAAATCTATTATATAAAAATGAATGTGTGTGTGTGTGTGTGTGTTATTTATGGACTCCCAAAGTAATCAACCGATCTTTATGAAATTTTCACAGTAGATTCATATGGTATATGCGCTGGTGATAGGGTATACAGACTTTCCGAAAAGTGGGAACTTCCCGGAATATAGGCCCAAATGTGGACCCAGAGTGACCCAGCAAGTCTTTGAGCAATATTGGTATCAAATGAAAGGTGCTGAGCAGGCCTTCAACATAGAGTTATTTTCATTGCGATGCCTAGGCCGGGTCCCGAGATATGGGTCAAAACGTGGACCCGGATGACCCCTGAATATTTCCGAGCAATATTGGTATGAAATGAAAGGTGCTGAGCAGGCCTTCAACATAGAGTTATTGTCATTGTGATGCCTAGGCCGGGTCCCGAGTTATGGGTCAAAACGTGGACCCGGATGACCCCTGAATATTTCCGAGCGAAATTTTTTAGCAAATGAAAGGTGTCGAGCAGGGCTTCAACATACAGATATTTTCATTGTTATTTTTTAAGTCGGTTTCTCAGAGATGGTTCAAGTAGTGGGCCCGGAAGGTGATGGATGGTCCCGGTAAAGGTAAAGGTAAAGGTAAAGGTAAAGGTAAAGGTAAAGGTAAAGGTAAAGGTAAAGGTAAAGGTAAAGGTAAAGGTAAAGGTAAAGGTAAAGGTAAAGGTAAAGGTAAAGGTAAAGGTAAAGGTAAAGGTAAAGGTAAAGGTAAAGGTAAAGGTAAAGGTAAAGGTAAAGGTAAAGGTAAAGGTAAAGGTAAAGGTAAAGGTAAAGGTAAAGGTAAAGGTAAAGGTAAAGGTAAAGGTAAAGGTAAAGGTAAAGGTAAAGGTGAAGGTGAAGGTGAAGGTGAAGGTAAAGGTAAAGGTAAAGGTAAAGGTAAAGGTAAAGGTAAAGGTAAAGGTAAAGGTAAAGGTAAAGGTAAAGGTAAAGGTAAAGGTAAAGGTAAAGGTAAAGGTAAAGGTAAAGGTAAAGGTAAAGGTAAAGGTAAAGGTAAAGGTAAAGGTAAAGGTAAAGGTAAAGGTAAAGGTAAAGGTAAAGGTAAAGGTAAAGGTAAAGGTAAAGGTAAAGGTAAAGGTAAAGGTAAAGGTAAAGGTAAAGGTAAAGGTAAAGGTAAAGGTAAAGGTAAAGGTAAAGGTAAAGGTAAAGGTAAAGGTAAAGGTAAAGGTAAAGGTAAAGGTAAAGGTAAAGGTAAAGGTAAAGGTAAAGGTAAAGGTAAAGGTAAAGGTAAAGGTAAAGGTAAAGGTAAAGGTAAAGGTAAAGGTAAAGGTAAAGGTAAAGGTAAAGGTAAAGGTAAAGGTAAAGGTAAAGGTAAAGGTAAAGGTAAAGGTAAAGGTAAAGGTAAAGGTAAAGGTAAAGGTAAAGGTAAAGGTAAAGGTAAAGGTAAAGGTAAAAGTAAAGGTAAAGGTAAAGGTAAAGGTAAAGGTAAAGATAAAGATAAAGGTAAAGGTAAAGGTAAAGGTAAAGGTAAAGGTAAAGGTAAAGGTAAAGGTAAAGGTAAAGGTAAAGGTAAAGGTAAAGGTAAAGGTAAAGGTAAAGGTAAAGGTAAAGGTAAAGGTAAAGGTAAAGGTAAAGGTAAAGGTAAAGGTAAAGGTAAAGGTAAAGGTAAAGGAAAAAGAAAGAGAAAGAGAAAGGGAAATGTAGATGTAGATAAATATTATTGTTAGTGCAAAATGACTTTTAGTTACAAAGACTTCACGTTACAAATTCCAAAAGGGTGTTCCATAAATATCTTTGTTAAAAAGTAGGCGTGGTCATAACCCGATTTCAATAAATTTTTGCGTGTCTATTAACAGATGTTATAAAAGTTTCGTCATAATATCTCAATTATTTGTCGAGTTATGGGCTCCGAAATCTCGTAGATTCCGTTGTATAAAAAGAGGCGGTGCCACGCCCATTTTCCAAAATTTTTGTACTTTTTTGTTTCCGGTCTATTGTAGAACTCATGTCACAAAATTTCAGTGATAGATCTTTATATTTTACAGAGATATCGCTTAAAATGTTTTTATTAGGCCCCTTATAGTTCCCATATATAAAAGTGGGCGTGGCCGTCAACCGATTTTGATAATTTTTAGCCAAAACATTTGCCTAAGTAAGCAAATTACGCATACCAAATTTCATCGATATATCTTCAAGGGTTTCTGAGTTATGACATATAAAACTTTCAATGTTTGCCCCTTAATAAGTGGGCGTGGCACCGCCCATTTTCCAAAATTTTTGTACTTTTTTTTTATGTCCGTAGTTGGACTCCTGCCACAAAATTTCAGTGATAGATCTTTATATTTGACAGAGATATCGCTTAAAATGTTTTTATTAGGCCCCTTTATAGTTCCCATATATAAAAGTGGGCGTGGCCGTCAACCGATTTTGATAATTTTTCGCCAAAACATTTGTCTAAGTAAGCAAATTATGCATACCAAATTTCATCGATATATCTTCAAGGGTTTCTGAGTTATGACATATAAAACTTTCAATGTTTGCCCCTTAATAAGTGGACGTGGCACCGCCCATTTTCAAAAACTTCATCAAATTTCTTCATAAGGGCCTGAGCTCAATACGTGGGTAAAATTTTATCACTCTAGCTATATTAGTGGCTGAGATACCAAATTTCCGATTTTTTCTATATAGGGAAAGTGGGCGTGGTCATGGTCCGATTTCGCCCATTTTAAATACCATCCGTCCCAGTCTCGATACCAACTTGCATTTCAAATTTCATCAAAATATCTCAATTTTTACGCGAGTTATCTTGCGTACGGACGGACGGACGGACGGACATGGTTCAATCGATTTCTCTTTTCACCCTGATCATTTTGATATATATAAGTCCATATCTATCTCGATTATTTCATTATGTTACAATCCACCGTTATGAAATTAAAATTATAATACTCTGTGTACTAGTACAGCTGAGTATAAAAATAAGCGACCAGTTAAAAAATAAGCAGCAAGCGTATAACTCGGTAAGTCATAACCAACTTGAAAACAGTGTTGAAAAGTTTAAAAACGTGCGTCACTGTGAATGGTCAACGGAAAGTAATTGGAAATTTTCAAAATAAACTTCAAAAAATCAGAAATGAAAAAATTTCCCAGCCAGCATTTTTTGAAAATTTTGATCAAAAAATATTCAAATATCATACGCCCAGATGATTAAAAACGATCAAATTTAAAAGCATTTTCTATTGGAATATGAGTGAATCGTCAGGAGAAAAATTACCCTAAATATGATTATTCTTAGGTAATCATTTATGATACATATTTTTAAACAGTTTTCAATCATTTTTTGATGAAATTTTATATCATTGAAATCTCCTACTTCATTTTTTTTGGAATAACATTTGATTGTTTTTCACAATCATTTTTCAATTATTTTTTGAATCATATGTGATATAATTTTATACTCACATTAGTGGTCTTCATCTAAAGTGTTAAAATAATAATTTGTTAAAGTTTATCAGTTGATCCGCATTTTTACATGAACGTACCTTGGTAAATAATTATTTAAACTCTTGTCAGCTGTCAGTGTCAACTTGATTAATAAATTGAAAAGGTAAAAATGACAATGTGTCAGACTTGAATTTTACCGAAATTTATAAATTTGCGCAACAAAATCGTTCGGTAAAGTGATAAACTTTGCTTAAATATATTTTCATACAAATTTTGACATATAATTTATCACAATTATTATTTTATCACTTTACCCCATTTACCAGTAGTTTATGACTTTAGATGAAGACCCTTATTATATTCGTTTCTTATTACTTTTTGTAATATTTTTTGATCACATTTTTTAAATAATTTTATAATCAATTTTACCTGGAAGGGTGAAAATGTAGACAAATTGTTGACAATTGCACTCAAAAGATTATAAACGAACTTCGAAATATGATTTTGTTCAGGTATAAAAGGGTACAACTTCCATTCGATATCAGATTGGCATAAAAGTGGCGTAGTCTACCTTCGTACTCGTTCAGGTCTAAAAGGGTACAATTAGTCTCCACATAGGACATGCTCAAACAAAAGGAAAAATTTCATTCCATATAAAGAGACCACAAGTTGTATTAGTCGCATGCTCCATTGCGAGTGATCCCGGATACATCCCGAATTAGTCGAATTTTTTGCAGGGATAGTGTCAATGAAAAAAGTCAAATTATGAAAGCTCACAGTAGTGTTGTAAATGAATCACAATTTAAAAGATTCCTCAACCATACCTCAGTAATCCCTCAATAAAAGCAGGTAGTGCATTCTTTTGCAGGTTGCTTACAAAAGATTGCCACTATTGTTGGCTTTAGGTTTTTAAGTAAAGTGAATATTTACATAAAAATTCTAATAAACTTGTGTAAAAACAAATAATTTTTTGCATACATATACATATGTACATTAGAGCTCGTGAAAATCGATTAATCGAATATTCGAATAATTCGAATACCATAAAATCGATTTTCAAAATTCGATTAGACGAATTCGAATAATTGTTCAATGTCGATTATTCGAATAATCGCTCGTTGTCAACTATTCGAATAATTGCTGTTGAACGATTATTCGATTTTTGAAATATTTACATACATGTGTATATAAAATTTGAATGTGTTCGATTTTTAGAAATTTTTTTTTATAATTATTATGCAAAAGCAACAGTCTGCCTATTATTTTTAGTTATTTTTACATATGTATTTTAATTCACATTGAATGCATAATACAGTTTATATCCGGAAACTCATTTATACAGTAGCGTCATTATCGTTCATGAAGCGCTTATTATTATAAACCCAATAACAAACAACGACGCATCCCTTGCTCTCTCACCTACGGAGATTCAGAAAGTCATAAAGAAGGCTAAGGCCTCAAAATCAGTCGGACCAGACGGCATATCCACGTTGATGCTAAAACACCTAGGACAAAATGGAGTAAGGTTCCTAACGGAGGTCCTCAATCTGTCTCTGACAACCCTTGTCATTCCCAATATTTGGAAATGGTCCCATTACTATCTCTCCTCTTCCCGGTAGTAAAGACACTTGAGGCCGCCTTACTACCATATATAAACGGACATATACAACTTGTCACAAATCAACATGGATTCCGAAAAATGCACAGCACAACAACAGCCATAAATACACAGATAGGGCGCGGTCTTAACCAACGACGCCACTGCGAGAGAACGGTCCTCGTGGCACTTGACTTGTCGAAAGCCTGCGACACAGTCAATCATGCCACCCTAATGGAGGATCTAGACGTCGCGAACCTCCCGCCGAGGATGAAAAGGTGGATCGCGAACTATCTAAGAGGTCGACAGGAATCGGTTGCCTTCAGGAATGGTACCTCAAAACCAAGGAGAATAAAACAGGGAGTTCCACAGGGTGGTGTCCTGTCCCCGTTACTATTCAACTTATACATCTCCACACTCCCACCCCCACCTGAAGGAGTTCGTATCATATCCTACGCCGATGACTGCTCGATTATGGCGTCAGGCACAGACATAAATGACTGATGCTCAAAAATAAACGGTTATCTCTCCGACCTTTCCCATTTCTTTACATCGCGCTCCCTCGAACTGCAGCCCTCTAAGTCCTCCGCGACCCTGTTTACGACATGGGCGAAGGAGGTTAGGCTAGAGCTTGGCATACGGATAGGGAATATACCCATCCCAACCGTAAACAACCCAAAAATCTTGGGTGTTACCTTCGATCCAAACATACCTAACGTATGTCCGGCATGTGGAGAGACGCCGCATGACACACAGCACCTCTTTACATGCCGCCTCAAACCTACCAACTTAACAACCTTGTCCGTGTGGAAAAGCCCAAAAGAAGCTGCAACATTCTTGGGCCTTCCGTTAAGTGAAATCGATGACAATTTGTGAGCAGGACTCGTCAGCTAAGCAGGGGTTAGTACCGATACAACAACAACAACAACATAAACCCAATAAACACAATGGGTTCGCCTCGAATTCGAGAAGAGTTCGGTTCTATGGTTATATTATCATGGCGATGCTTCGCGACTATAGATCAGCGAAATCGAATTCCAGGCCAGTCATTTGTTATTAGTGATGCACGCGACATTTAGGTTTATTGGCGAATACGTTCTACGAATCCGCCTCGAATTAGCAACGATGTCATCCTATCTTTTGAGTTTCTTGAGTAGGGTGTTATATGGTAAATTTAAGCCTAATAGAGATTTTTTTCGTGCAAACCAGGATTTAACAAAATAATAAAATGCTATTGCGAGAATTAATTTTTCTCGAGTCCATCTCGAACTCGAAACGAGTCCGAGAAATTATATTCACCTTCTCGAATTCATCTAGAGTTCGTGCTCATCTCCTGTTATAGAACAGAAGCAAGTAACTGCTAGTTACTTGTTTTTGTTGTGCTCATTATTTTTGGAATTCTCATAAAGACATCTATTAGTGACTTTAATCCGTTTTTTTCATATCTTGTTCCTTAGTACCTTAAACTAAACAAAAATATAACCAAGTAACTTTAAATGTACTGATGGGTTAAAATGAGTCCACGACAAAACCAAGTAACATTTCTATGATAGAACAGAAACAAATATCTTTTGCTTTTACAATACAACAAGTTACATACATCCTTTTTTTCTAACACAGAAAAAAAAAATGTACTTGTGTAAAGAAATAAAAATATTGTGACACGTATTAACCGTTGCGAAAAACTTTTCATATAATACCAATATTAAAAGAACTTGATTCGTCATTTTCGTTATTCTAATCATTTAAAAAAGGATGCAATGACGTAGCTAATAGTGATATATTGGAACTGCATTTGTAAGTTCATTATATTTAACGAAGATAAGAACAGCTACGCAAAGCCTTAATTTCCCACGAATTAAAAAAAAAAAACTGGTTACTTGCTTTTGTTCTATAACAGGGGTTATTGGGAAGGAATGTTAAAAGACTTACATTTTGCTTTAATACACAACTTCTCCATGGGGTGTCAATATATCCCGCTCGGGCTCTGCGAGGAGGTAGAGTTATGAAAATTTAAAAAAGATCCACAAATGGATCGGGAAACTTGTTTGCCTTCACGGCCTTTTATAAAAAAAGATCCAAATCTATTTTCCTTTATTGTCACTCATCTTAACAAAAACAAGTAAGGAAGCCTAAGTTCGAGTGGAATCGAACATTAGATACTCAGCTGTATGCTTTCATTGTTTGCTTGCGTTTGATGGAAACACGGCGTATTTTATATAAAGCGAGTGCCGCATAAAGTGGGCGTAGCCACGCCCATTTTCAACATTTTTATCAGTCATCCAACTAAGCATATGAATATTATTCTTTGTGCAAAATTTCATCGCTTTATGACTTTTAGTTACAAAGATGTCACGTTACAAATTCCCAAAGGGTGTTCCAGAAATATCTTTGTTAAAAAGTAGGCGTGGTCATAACCGATTTCAATAAATTTTTGCGTGTCTATTAACACAAGTTATAAAAGTGTATAAACCAAGTTTCGTTATAATATCTCAATTATTTGTCGAGTTATAGGCTAAGAAATTTCGTATATTCCTTTGTCTAAAAAGAGGTGGTGCCACGCCCATCTTCCAAAATTTTTATATTTTTTGTTTCCGGTCTATTGTGGAACTCGTGCCACAAAATTTCTATGAATTATCTCTATATTTGACAAAGATATCGCTTAAAATGTTTTCATTAGGCCCCTTTATAGTTCCCATATATAAAAGTGGGCGTGGTCGTCAACCGATTTCGCTAAAATTTTGAGCGTGTATTACTACAAGTAATAAAAGTGTATACACCAAGTTTCGTCATAATATATCAATTATTTATCGAGTTATAGGCTAAGAAATCTCGTATATTCCTGCTTCTAAAAGGAGGCGGTGCCACGTCCATTTTCCAAAATTTTTGTGTTTTTCGTTTTATGTCCGCAGTTGGACTTCTGCTATAAAATTTCAATGACATATCTTTATATTTGACAGAGATATCGCTTAAAATGTTTTTATTAGGCCACTTTATAATTCACATATATAAAAGTGGGCGCGGCCGTCAACCGATTTTGGAAATTCTTCGTCCAAACATTTGCCTAAGTAAGTATATCACGTGTACTGAATTTCATCGACATATCTTCAACGGTTTCTGAGTTATGACTAATAAAACTTTCAATGTTTGCCCCTTAATAAGTGGGCGTGGCACCGCCCATTTGCCAAAATTTCATCAAATTTCTTCCTAGGGGCCTGAGCTCAACACGTGGGTAAAATTTCATCGCTCCAGCTATATTAGTGACTGAGATACCAAATTTCCGATTTTTTCTATATAGGAAAAGTGGGCGTGGTCATGGTCCGATTTCGCCTATTTTCAATACCAACCGTCTCAGTCTCGATACCAACTTGCATTTCAAATTTCATCAAAATATCTCAATTTTTTGGCGAGTTAGAGTGTTTACAGACGGACGGACAGACGGACGGACGGACGGACGGACGGACATGGCTCAATCGATTTCTCTTTTCACCCTGATCATTTTGATATATATAAGACTATATCTATCTCGATTATTTCATTCTGTTACAATCCACCGTTATGTTATTAAAACTATAATACTCTGTGTACTAGTACAGCTGACTATAAAAACAAAACGCAAACAATATATTTTTCTTACATTTTTGCTGGGTTCAAAAATCGATTATTCGATTTTAACAAGTTATTCGAATAATCGGAAGAAGTCAACTATTCGAATAATGAAATTCGATTGGCAATCGTATGTAATTTAAAGTTTATCTGCTGTATATTTATTACTTCAGGATTATTTAAAATATTCGATCGAGCTCTAACCGCCATAAAGTTGTATCCAACAAAATGATCGATTTCAGCTTTTTTATGGAAATCAACAATTTATTATCACGCGCATCAACTCCCAAAATTTGTTAGCTGTAAAATGTGCCGTTCTGAAGTTAGAGACTAAATAAATTTCAAGGCTGCATACAAAATGTATGCAAAGGAAAATTAAAAACCCCTTCTCCTGTAAAATTTACATTTTATTGGATATATTTTATGGCGGTTAGAGTTCTATATGATTCCACTTCTCTTTTTAATTCATTAATATAATTGTACAAACATAAATGCATATTTTGCAAGCTCCGAGCTACGATTGAGAATAACCAAACATATTTTTGAATTAACACATTTACAAGTAAAAACTTCCCTAATAGGGTCTACACACAGTGCGTCTGACTCGCGAGTCATCTGTGTACGTGTTGACTCGCCGTCATTAAATTTGACAGGCGAGTCACAGCAAAATATCAAACGAATTTTGATTTTCTTGAGTCATGCCAGAGTCATGCACATTTTCACCAATACACCTAAACTGACTCTTGAATCAGACGCATCGTGTATAGACCCTATAAGGCCAGAATCATAATTAAACCCATGCTACAATATTTTAGAGGTAGGCGCACGGGCGAATTCAGAAACTACTTTTTTTATTTACAAAGGTAGAGTGTAATGTCCAAATCAAAGCGAATTCAGATCATGGCCAATAGGAATGGGCGAATCCCAAGCGAATTCTGATTTTAACCAAGGCGAAAAATCATTTTGACATTACACTCTACCAATTACAATAACAAAGTACATGGGAAATTTCTGAATTCGCCCGCGCGCCTACCTTTGTAGATCTGCCTTGAATTAAACCCACTAAACAATTTGTTCCGATTTCTTTTCGAAATCGTTACGCCGCATTGCAAAATTTTTCGGAAATCGGAACCGATTTAGTTTTGAAATCGTTACCATTTTTGTATGAGAAGGTTGACACGACTTCGTAAAGAAATATTCTTAACGATTTCGTAAAGAATGTTCTTAACTATATCTAAACGAATTTGTCGTTACGAAATATTTTTAATTTAATCTTTGCGAAATCGTTTAGAAATTTTCTATACTAATTTTTTTAAATATATATATGTTTTATTAAATAACCATTTTTCATCAATTTATATATGTACATGACTCAATTCATTACATTTGTACAGATATGTATTAATAAATAATTAAGAATCATTAGATATCTATCAGATTTCTGAACGAACAAAAAAATCTACGCCTTTAAGAATTATTACAGAATATGTAAGGCATATGAAATAAGGCCTGAAAATTTTAAGCGAAGCTAAGTTGTATAGCGTAAGGCTTAAAATAAGGCTGGTTTTCCTGTGTAGATTTCATCAGGCCATAAAGAGTACTCTCGCTCTCTAAGAGCACACCTTATTCCTAATGCCTTATTATGGCCTGATAATCAGATGTACTTATACCCTAGCCTCTTAACACTTGATTACATGTCAGTTGAAAATGGATTGAGGCGACAATACGTAATTTTTACGCTCGCCACACATTGTACTTTGCTCATAGAAACTCAATTCCCTTTTTTTCTCATTGGGATATGTTAAAATGAAGTATTAAAACGTTTGGAGCAGAGAGAATGAGTGCAGCTCTGCCAGTGTATTCCAGTTTAACAACTTAGCTTCAGCTTAGGCTTATGAGTCAGTTTGCTGGGTATGTAGATAGTCACACTATAACTAAATACATACATACATATGTAAGTGATTGATTGCAATTACAAGCAGTGCAAATAATCGTTTTCTATTTACGTACCAATTAATTTTACAAAGCTTTTGCGCGCTGCAGCAAAGTCCTTCTGTGTGAGCGAACGAGCTCGCAACCTAGCAGATGATTTAACGTAAAAAAAAAACTTGACAGATAGTTTTTTAACAAACGAAATCCAAATCACTTTGTGCAAATATTTTGTACACTTTGATTCGCACGAAAAATAATGGCGAATTTCTTAAAGCTTCATTTAATTTGAAATCGAACAAATTGTTGATTTGCAAAAACAAAAAAACACAGAACAAAATATTTTAACACCGCGCTTTTTGATTTGTATGCACATAAAAATTTCAAACTTTATTATTTGTTTATGTATTTATTTGCAATTTTTTAGCGCATATGTATTTGTTCGCCAATTTTTTTCGTTTTGGCGACTTACTGTAAAGCACTTTTTTGATTTTATTTTCTTTAGCTTTTTTATTCAGCTTTAGGTTTTTAATCATAGTTTATAAGTTTTTAATATGTTATTTATGGTTGTTACATTTATTGTTGATTTTTATTTTATTTTTGTGTTCGTTAAAAAGAACAAAATCATTTTGCCTCGATAAAACTTGTATGCGCCATAAATACATACATATGTACATATCTACTTAAAATATCAATATACATATGTACAAACATACATAAGTATACACATATTTATTTGAATTTGAGTTATTTGCTCATATAGAAACGTATAGGTACATTGGCCATATTCCGTATTCATATGTACCAGAGATCAGCATGCGATACATTTTTTGTGATTTAGAGTATACTCATAAAAAATGCGGTGGGAGTATGACCGCAACCGCAAAATATGCGATCATAATAAACACCGTACCGCATTTTCTTGATCAATTCCGGTATGCGGTAGTATGGATATCAGAACACCGCAAACACCGCATATCGTAAACACCGTATACCGCAAACACTGCATATCGCAAATACAAATATTTTCAATGTTGCCAGTGCGATTTTTTGTTTGTAATTTTTACCGTCTTATGGATTTCTGATGAAAAATACTACTGATTACAAATTGATTTTAGCCAAAGAATATCTACATATACAGGAAAACTGCTCAGGATTGTTTGTTTCTTAAGATTTAGAGCTTGTTTACATTCAAAATAATTTGACTAATGAATTTCAAGATAAAAATATGTACTATGTACATGAAATAGAATTTTTTCCTAAAATCCTTGAATCACATTTATGGCTTTTTAGTAATACACATAAGTTTTGTTTACACATTTTTGTTTGTTTGTGACATAATTCTTTATTTTCCAACGAGGCATTCATTCAACTTTCACAATCGACAAAATTGGCTACAATACATTGATTGAAACTGAAGTTTCCCTGAAGGAACGATGGGGACAATTGTCTTAAAATTATAGCCCTAGGTATAGTTGCATTGTAAGTAGACAAAAGAGATTTCCAAAAATTAATGCGATGTGGTGTTAATTAGGTGAATTGTCTCGAAAATGGTCTAAATGTAATGCTGGGTAAGACAGTTGTCCCAAAAATGGTCCAAATGTAATTCTGGGTAGGTCAATTGTGTGTATTGTTTATTATACGTACTTCGTACATATCAACTTTGTTTTTGAAATATTTTTGTTCATGACAACTTTTCTCAATGAAAATTTTTGATAATTAAAATAAATTGAACAAAAAAATCAAAATCAATTCGGAAAATTAATAAAAAACAGCCCAAAACTAAAAAATGGAGAAAAATCAGTCCGATAAAAACCACGATACTACAGAATCCAAGAGGTTGGAATTTTCTAACCTTGAACGAAGTGAGTAAACACTTGTACATATATGTATGAAATACTGTTAGAAATTGTTTAAAAAAAAGAGACAAAAAATGGTTTCAATCTACTCCGATTGTATTGAGGAAAGTTTAGACATGAAATGGTTTCAATGTATACAGAAAAGTATACTCCGATTGTAATGCACAAATGTCCAATCGACCTAAAGCTGGCCCGCATGTAATGCAGACAGGGACAATTGGTCCTAGCCTAGGACATGCAATGTTATATGTAAATAGAATTTTATATGGGATTGAACCAAATTTTGGACCAGTTACAATCCCCTACAGTCTAGTTTATGGAGTATACTAAGTCTAATCCGAAATCCTACAGGGTTTTGTCATTTTATTGGAGCAACAGCAATACACATGTTTATTTTTATACATATGTACATTTTATTATGCGCCCGTCGGAATGAATACTTGTCCGTCAATCTAGCAATTCGTTTAACTGAGAAACATAGTTGAATTAGATGTATTTTTTACGGCAAAGCTGAAGTACTGAATGTGTCGATCGTCATTTAAATACATTTAATTCAACTACATATGTTGTCAATTAAACGGATTGCTAGTTTGACGGAAAAGTATTCATTCTGATGGCCCTATTAGTCGTATTGGATTCCAAAAATGAAATTTTTTGATTATTTAATTATGGAAAATTATTTCAAAATTCAAAAAACTGCCACAAAAAACAAAGCACACAAAATAAAAAAAAAAAACTTGTTTGCGGTATGCGGTGTAAACAATACTAAATACCGCAATATCATTTAGGTTTTCAATCAATGCGGTGGCGGTGTATTTTTTTTCTGGGTACTTATCTTTTCAGCCACTCAAAAAATAAGTATTTTTGCGGTGCTTTAGAAAATGCGGTGCACCGCTGCTGACCTCTGATATGTACATATATATATTCATATGTTGCATGTACAAATGCAATTTGCATACCTACCACAAATATGTTTTAGCACTTGCTACGTTGCACGCACGCAGCGACGTGTGTTAATTGAAAATTTTTCTTAACTAATTTTCGTAAACAGCTACAAGCATGTTTTACAATTTTTAATAGATATGAACATATGGATGTAGGTACGTATACATACATATATTGTCCTTTATTGCTTTTTGTTCGCTTTTTTAAATTTTTTCCTCCTTTCCTTACATTTTTGCCTGTCACTCAATGACTTTTCATTGTTGTTGTCCTTGCTGTGGGGAGGGTAGGGTGGTATTTCTCTTTTCATTGTTTGTATGCACATCTGTACATACATGTGTATATATGTATGTATATTATATGGCCTGAAATAATTACATATGCAAATAAGATCACGGTAGTGGCGTCGTGGCAGACACAATAAAGGGAAAAATTAAATCACACTGCAACATGCAACACAATGACGCCAAAGTGGTAAGTTATTAAGGTAAATTTCAATATTCATGCTTTTTTTTATTGTAGTGCGCACAATTTGCACTTGATTAAATTTAATCATATGCAGTTGTGCAGCTAATAGGGCAATGTGATATGCAAATACATATGTAAGATGTGGCGTTTGGCGTGAAATTTCCTTATGATGCCAATTTGTTGCTTGGAATACAAGGTGGTATGATAAAAATCTACGGCTGTATATGAATTTCACATATGTATGTATTCACATATGTATATATTTTACCAGAGATGCTTAACGAACGAACGGATTCTATTTCGTTTTGTTAATTCACAATGCTAAATTATCAAAATGGTTTTGTTTCGGTAATTCGCAACGCTAAATTATCAAAACCATTTCGTTTCGATAATTCACAAAACTAAATTATCAAAATGCAACCGGTAACGTTGAAACGAAGTAAATCAACAAAAAGATTGCCTGCACGAGGCGCATACATACACAGCTGTCACTCTAATCGTAGCAGTTCGTGTGCATATGCATATATGTATGTATGCGAGTACTCGGCCGATTGTTCGCGACGGCATTGCAAGCGCACTAAGCATTTCAACGTTATAAATTTCGTTATGATAACGCTAATCAACGAAATGATATGGTATTATTTCGATAATTTCATTATCTTTATTTTGCGACTATAAATTATTTTGATAATTGCGTAAACGGTAAAAACCTGAATAGTTTCAACGGAAACGATTGCTTTTTTTCGGTAAACGATAATATTAACGTTACGATGCATCCTTGTATTTTACTATTCTCCTATGAGTACTTCTTTTTGCTTATTACAGCAATTGAGTTCATTTAAATCGCAATGCTCTTTTTTTGCGCATTTTGCGCCAAATTTTGCTTTCGTCGCGTTGCCGATGGAGCAAATTTTACCATTTAAATACGTACTATCTACATACAAATTTATATTAGTCATGTTGCAATGCTCTCCTGCCTAATGCCGCATGCCGCATAAGATAACTAACACGCATGCCACACACATTTGGCGCATAACTCTGATTTGGGGTTGTATTATCGAAACAACGGAACAAATGCAATGTGCCCATGTGTGTATTTAGTTGTTGTTGTTTTATGGTTTTTTTATTTTAATTCTTAATTTGCATATAAAGTTTTCTAGTTGAAAACTAGAAAGTGATTTGTTTCTTTTTTGCATTTTAGATTTTACATGCTTGCGGCATAAATCCTGCATTTAAATTAAGTAAAGCAGTTGTTGTTGTTGTTGTTGCATGTTAAAGGGAATGAATGAAATGGGGTGTGCTTATGAAGTTTAAATTACAAGAATGCACGTTAGCACCGTATTAAAACAATGAAGGCAGAAAGAAGGGTGAGTTCGCTGACGTACTCGTACTCGTGTATAAACCATAGGGAACTTTCAGAGTAGTCGTACTTCATTTGCCTGAACTTGTTTTGACATGAATTTCTAGGTAAAAAGTCTTAAAGCGCTTCAAATTGTTTCTTTTTACTGTTGTTTATGGATGTATGTATATAGTTTGGTAGGGCTATCATCTATCAGATTTTCACCATACGCCGAATCTTGGTTAATAACAGATGTATAAATTGAATGAACTTTTATTCATTTTTTAGATTTCAAGGCCGTAAAACTTGTCGTGGCTATGTCAAATAGCATTAAGTAAAACCACTAATTCCATCAGCATCAAGATTTGAAAAGCGACCAAATAAAGTTTCGATAACTTAATTTCTATTGCCATAATTCTGGAGAGAATAATTAAAGCAGTAGAACTTGACCGCTTCGCGGACTGTGATGATGCTCCGACCTAGAAAGTACTCCTAACGACAACAGCAAATAAAAGTAGAGACCTTCACTGGGGAATATAATAATAAGATACATATGTACATATTTCTTAAAGAAGAGCAACCACTCAATCAAAGAATTCCCCACTAAATCAACACTACAAGAAATTGCACACAGTTTTTTCTTACTCTGCCATTGGAAGAGCCCCGAAACAGTCAACTCTTACCAGGCCTAGCAAGTTCCTAGTAAGAACAAAGCAAGTACCCAGCGATATTGTGCCCAAGTTTTATTTGGGTTACTAAAATGAAATGTACGCCAATGGCGACTAGACGCGGAAGTTTGAATTGAAAAAAATGCGATTTTCCGCAGTGCCTTTGCATGGTGTGCGGGCGGCGTAAGGCGGTTGGATGGAAGCTTTTGTTGTATTGTTTCGGGCGGTTGTCATTGTTGCGGTCGCACTGTTTTTACATTTTTTTTCTCTTTTTGTGGTTGTTGCTGTTGTTGATGCAAGTTTATTTTATAACTAATTGAATTTAAATGAAACACAATTTTCTGTTACAACACATTTGCATACACATATGTATGTACATATACATATGTAAATGTACTCTATGTATACATATGTATATGTTAGCTAATTGTTTTATCGGTATTGGGAGTTAATCATGCAGTATAAATAAAATAACCAACAATAACAAAAACAACAAGGCATGCAGCTGTGGCTTTAAAGCTTTATTCCCTTTTTTGCATGTATGCATGTATGTATGTATGTATGTACATAAATAGGTAGGTACATACATAATATAAAATTTTTATGGTGGTGTTATTTTTTGCTTTTACAATAACAAATTGTTATGTTAAGTTGAAATACAGTTTTTCTTTTGTTATATGGACCCCTTTGCGCGATTTTATCGTAAGGGTCACTTTCTCCAAATTAACTTTTTGATGCAAATTTGTTCTACATCCCTCAGCACATCACCTGATAAAATATTGTAGCTGAAATCCTTATAGTTGTGCCAAAAATTGGCTTTCTTTTTATCGTAAGGGACAATCTATACTTTTTTCTTGAGCTCGAATTTATCGTATCGTCCATATAAAAAAATTTTGAATCTAGCTAGTATGAAATCGAAGGTGGAAACTCACTTAGGTACTCACTATATTACCGTGACCCCATCATTAAAAATGCAAAAGTATGGAATAAAACACTTGTATTTGTGATGTACAACCTTTTTTAAATATTATCGTAAGGGAAATTTATTCAAATACGCTCATAAAACATTGAGAGCGAAATTATCGTAAGGGACAAAATTATGATTTTTCATGAAAAAATATCAGGCTCAGTATACAAATTAACTATCTAATAGCGTGGTAAATTTCATTTAAATATACCAATAAAAGAAACAGTAAAAAAAGAAAAAAAAATG
This sequence comes from Urophora cardui, assembly GCA_960531455.1. Classification (NCBI taxonomy): domain Eukaryota; kingdom Metazoa; phylum Arthropoda; class Insecta; order Diptera; family Tephritidae; genus Urophora; species Urophora cardui. The sequence continues at coordinate 167,446,538 of OY482670.1, read as the reverse complement.
CTCTCCTTCAAAATTTGCTTTTGTCACTTACGATAAAGTCGCACAAGCTGGTCGATATACTCGAACAAAAATGCAAATATTTTTTTTATTTTTAGATTTCTCATTTTCGCCCCTTTTCAAAGGGTTTGGTTTGCCCTACAAGCATTACACCACTTTAATTTTTTTTATTTTTCATTTTTCATTTCTTTACAACAAAACATATGTAGGTACATAGTACATGCAAACAAATTATAAGTAATCCTTCATGCATTGCGCCTTTTACTACGTTTCTTGGTTCTTGGCTTTTTATCGGTCTGTTTGTCTGTCTGTCTCCCTGTTGGCTGGCTGTGCTAAAAAGGCTTGCAAGTTGCAACATCGGTCTCGTCAAAGCGTACTTAACTCTCGAACACAAATCCTTTATATCCCTTCACATCTAGGTATATATGTATGTATGTATATATGTACTTATGTAAATATACATCCACCAAAAAAACAGAAAACTTTTGTATGGTGTAGCAAGGGTTGTTTGGGTTCGAGGGCTGGTCCGTTCATCAGCTGCCAAATATATACTTTGCCGCAAACTATGGCTAATATGTAACGTTTTAGCAAACAATTTTGATTGCATTTGTGTGCATGTGCGTGTGTGTGTTCTTATTTGTGCAACAAAGTTTGCTTGCGCCACGCAGCCGATTGCATGTGTACGTTACGCCCCTAAATGCACACATACATATGTACATATGGTGATCCTGGCTTATTTTCAGAGATGATCTTTCTTACATAAAAAAATTTACTCTTTCACGATTTTTCATATTAAATTTTGTTATTGTATTCCTAAATTTCTATATAGCGTGATTATGCCAGTAACCGACCACTTAACTCATTTTTTGTTTTCAAACTCCTCTGAATTACAGTCTATTACTAATATTGACTAACCCTAAATTAATAAATGAGTATTGATGATTTCTGAATCTAATAAAATTAACCATTTTCATAGAAAGCTGTCAGTTTTTTTACAAAAATTATTATTGTAAAAAAAGTCGAAATATGCCAGTAACCGGACACTTTTTTCAGATACCGGACAGTTATAGCATTGACAGACGACAGCGATAATCCGGAATATCTAGCTAATTCGGACTTAACTTGAGAATTAACTGGAGGTAATCCGGAATATCTCTTGAGTTAGTCCTCAACATTTTAGCAGATTAGAGCATTTTGTAATGACATCCCTGGTGAAAAATGTCTATTGTGAATGAAAGGGAAGAAAAAGAAGAACCCAAGGCAGATCTAGGAAGGTAGGCGCATAAGTGAATTCAGAAATTTTGAATGTAATTTGTTATTGTAATTGGTAGAGTGTAATGTCAAAATGATATTTCGCCTTGGTTGAAATCTGAACTCGTTTGGGACTCGCCCATTCTATTGACCATGATGTGATTTCGTTTTGATTTTGACATTACCCTACCTTTGGAAATAAAACAAGAAGTTTTTGAATTCGCCGCTGCGCCTACCTTCCTTCAGCTGTTTTGTTAATCCGCAATACTTGCCGTCAGGCTAAAATTTTAATCGAATTAAGTGTTGCGGTAATCGAGATAATCGCTGCCGTCTGTCAATGCTATAACGATCCAGTAACCGGACACTTACTTTTTCGTTATAAAAGCCATAAGTTTATAATTTTATTGACATTTTTTATTTAAAAAACTTTAGAAAAGGCATTAGAGAAAATATTTAAAGAGTAATATAAAATAAATAAATAAACAAAAGGCTCCAATAACAAGAAAAACCAACCCTGACATATGCCTTACTTATTTCAATACATTTTAAAGCAAAATATGTATATATTTACATATACATAAATATTTATTACTGTTATATAGTAGTAGAGTGCTCGCTTGCCATATCAGAGGTTGTAGGTTAAACTCCCAGCCTGGACAAACACCAAACTTTTAATTGAATTAATTAAAACTTAGTTATTGGAGTTTTTACCACTAGCGGTAATACCTGGGTACTGGTTGACATACTCTCCGTGTTCTTTTATGCCATAAAATAGCTTTTCACAAAAAATACATTCGCCGTTCGGAGCCGGAATGGAGAGAATGCGTCGAATCGGGAATAGAGTTCGGCTTTAAGACCTTAGAGTTACATACGCGCCAGTGTAATATTATACATATATATTATAAATTCTCCAGTTAAACGGCGTTAGAACGTTAAACTATTTTCTGTAATAAATCCTTGGGTACATAACCCACAAGAAGGGGCATTGCAAGTTAATGGAAATCAGACCATGTGTATAAATTCCCCCATTCATTAAAGGTATCTATAACATCCGGTCGAAGATAGCCGTGGTCTTAATTATTTTCTTTTAAATAATGAGAAATCTCTGAAAGCCAATAGGGTTTTGTCTTTTAATATTATTTATAACTTTTCGCACTGTAGGTTTTAACTTTTTCAGATGGGATTGTGGTAGAAGGTAAAGCATTATCCACAACCTTTCTTTCTACTTTAGCTAGAATCGTTGACCTTAGAGTGTCACAAGGACTTGCTGCTTTCAGGATACTCATCGACTTCGTTCGAATATATCTCTTCTACTTCACCCCCACATTGGCCCTCTAGTTGGTATAATTACAGGCTACTATCTCATGGGTATCCATGGAACGCGCATGGTTCTCCTTACCAACAATTTCTGTCGAAACTGCAGGACTGAGGAGGAGGTATAAAGCGTAGAGCTCTTCTCCCGCTCAACTCCAGGTACGCTTGCTCGACAGATGCACCTTTGGATGTCTGGAAGAGCTAGAAAACACAAAGATATTTTACCCCATACAAAGCGAAGAAGCTTGTTCACTTTCATAGGCGTCCAATCTCCATCGACATGGTGTGTAATCCAGAGATCCACGTGGTATCACAACGTGTCATGAGGCCTACGAAAATAGGTACAAAGTGGTAAACATTGTCCGCTATTTCCTTCGACAAATCTTCTTACGTTTCCTTCCGGATCAGTTGCTTGCCCTCTATATTACTCGGATGTTATTCCACAAAATGTACGTAAATCCTGATCTTCGAACTGCACAAGCGGTGGCAGCCACTAATACCTAACCTAACCAGGCCCGAATATCATTTAACGCCAACTAAAGTATTTATTTATCTGGAACCTGCTTCTGTCCCTTTTCCTTCAATTTTTTTGTAAATGAATGAAATAATTGAAATGAAAATAATTGAAATTTAAACACATATTATTAAATATAACACTAAAGTAAAAGCGTGTCCGGTTACTGGCATCGTAGGTTTTTTAACGCTTTCCAGTATCCGGACACAGTGTCCGGTTATTGGAAAACACTCTAATTGTCGTTCCAGTAACCGGACAGGTGAATATACTAAAATATGTAATATTTTCTAATAATTTTATGCTGTTATTACGTATTTTGATCATTATTGTGCATGAAAACAGCCTTTTGAAGCACTTTTGTCAATAAATTTTAATAAAAACTTACTTAAAAGAAATGAAGCGCCACTATTAAAACAATAAGAAATCACACGTTTTCACACTTCACTTCATACACGCAAACTAAATGTGATGCCACAAGAATTTCTTTCGAAAATAAAACGAAAACCAAGTGGCGAATTTGTTTAAAATTAATGGCTAATTCGATTGCAGTTTTCAAAATTAAAAAAAAATTAACAGTTTTCTTATTTTAAGCGGTAAAAGGCAAAAGTGTCCGGTTACTGGGGGGTGGTCGGTTACTGGCATAGTTACCCTAGTTATACTTTTTAAATTTTCTTCAGTTGCTTTGTTGTTTTTAATTCTTTTGGTTTTATAATTATAATTTTTTTTTTAACTAGTATACTACAAATAATTATTTAAGCTTACCTTTAACACTAAAAGAATTTCCTTTTTGGTTCAAATTGCATTCCACAAGCGAATGTATGTACATATATAGTTATGTATTTTTGCAAGCACATACATATGTATGCATGTGTATGTTACCACTTAAGTATTTACTTTTATAAAAGTAAAATTCTTTTCAAAGAAATATGTATATGGATGTACAAATGTATATTTGTACCTTTGTTGCAACTTCACACACTTTGCGTCGCTTTGGAACGACAAACGTAGCAAATTGCCAACTTTTTTTTTACTTTTTGAGATAATTACTTGAATTTTATGTACAAACATACATACATATTAGAGTGAGCGCTGACTGGCATCAATTACATATATATAAAAGTAGCGTGCGCGCTCTTGGGTTAAGTATTGGTCACGCGATAAGCGCATCAAATGAAGGTGCACGCCAAACAGACGACGGCCCAACGGCGCGGCGCGGCGACGCTACGCTCTGGATCAACGAACGACGCGCGGCAACATGTAATTACGCACAACTAAAGTAATACCAAGCGAAGGAATGAAGGAGCGAATGAGCAAACCAACGGATGGCAAGCAACGTGGGTATTAAATGGATGAATTGTTGGTTGGTTGGTTAACGGTCAAAAGGGCTCGAATGGTCAGAAAGATGCAACGCTTTATGTGTTGCGCAAAGTCAGCGTTCTACATACACACGAACACACACAATTTCATTTGTTTGTTTGATTGTTGCATCAACTTTCGTTTGGCTAATTATTGTGCGATTACAGCGAGACGACAAGCCATTGCACTGCGTGCGCCTTCACCAGCAAACAGCACACCCACATGCGCTGAGTTTTTTTTTTTAGCAAAAAGCTTTAACGGTGTTCGTTTGTGTGTTTTTAAATAAATGCATGTGATTCGCGTGAACGATTTGCGGATTTTTACACTGCTGACATGCAAACGCAGATGGAGATATACATAAATACATATGTATGTATTTATGTACTCTTATGTAGATGTACAGTTGTGGTATTACACGCGCACTCCCGCATTCACCCAATCGCTCACTTTGTCAAAATTAAATATACGCATTTAATTAATTAATCTCGTTCGCCGTTTTATTCGCCGCGTGCGTTTTGTGCGCGCGGAGCAGCGTGTCAATGGTACAACGGTAAGCGCATCAGCTTAAACAATTTTCCTGTCTGGACCAGCGTTGCCATTCTAGCTTTTTTCAAGCTAGATTTAGCTTTTTTTTCTTGTCTTTTAGCTGCAAAAATTCTGATTTAGCTTTGGCTTTTTTTTCTAGCTTTTTTATTTGCTAAAACTCCCCAAAAAATGAGCGCTGCTCACTGCTCATATACATACATACAGTCATCGTAGTTACCATTATTTCAATGTAAAACATTTTTTTTAACATTTCGTTATTTTTATTGACACTGAAGTACAAATTTGCATATAGTATATGAAAATATGCAGGCTCCACTAAACAAGTCGGTTCTTCAGATCAGCTGACTTCTTGTTCTTCTTCAACAGCTATCCAATTTGTTTACTTCTGCATATTCTATACATGCATTCGTGTTTACAATTCGTCAAATTCTTCGTTCTCTGAGTTTATCCATCATTCGCCCGTGATCTGAATGTCAAATTATTTCGTCGTCCTTACAGTTTTGACATCTCGGTCACGAGAGTTCGACATTAAGGTCACGGCGTGTATGTGTGTATGTATCTTGAGCCGACCTGTTAAATTGACCTTGAATTTATGTGTGTTTTGAAAACACATTAGGCGAGTTCCCCTCCAGATCCACATATAAATTTTGCGTGCAAATGGAACAACAATTTTGTGATCCTGATATTTATCTAGATCCATTTCGGGTCCGTATAGATTGTAATAGATTTTTTTTGATCCAGATAAACATCAGGATAAAAAAATTTTTGTTGCAGGTGCTTGCAAATTTTTTGTCCGGATCACTGTTACGGGAAATCACCTATTAATAAAGCATTAAAATACGCAGTAAGACTTGGGATCATCGTTTTATTAATCCGGGAGTACCTACTTGTCAATAGATACTCTATTACTCCCTATACTTCGGGTATAAGCATACAATTTTTTATACTCGCTTTTAACATTGTATGTCCTAGGAAGGGAAGTAATAAACACAAACAAAATGAAACAAAACTGAAAAAATTTTGATATTGCTCGGAAGGGATGTCAAGTAGAGTACTCTTCTGCTCTCGCTTGGGGAGATCTCGCTCCAAGTTCTACTGGGTAATTTCGTAATTTTTTTTAGCTTCTTTTTTTAGCTTTAGGGCCTTATTTTGCAAAACGCAACGCGACGCAACGAGTCACCCAGAGTCACTTTTTGTCGTGTTCGTATTTTGTATCTCTTTAGGTGACTGAAAGTGACTGTAAGTGACTCGAAGTGAATGTGTTACGTTTTCTGGTGAGTATGTTACGTTTTTGGTATTTTATAAAACGCAAAGTGACGAAAACGCTCACTTTAACTGTCAAAAGAGTCACTTCCTTTTGTTCGAGTGAGCATTCGATATGGTTTAATTTGCAACGGCTAAAATTAGCCAATTAAAAAAAAAACGGGGTATCAATCGACACGTTTCAATCTCGCGAACCCGAATATGATGCTGAACTAATTTTTTATTTGATTTAAATAATAAGTTATCAATAAAAACGTTTTAACTTTTGTCTTGCTTCTTGAACACACGCGAACACACAAATGCATTTTTTAACATTGGATAACACGTACATACATATATTTATTTATTTATTTACTTATTTCAATTTCAATTCAATTATTTATATTTTATTCAAAAAAACAAACTAAACAAAACACGTATGTATGTATTTACACACAATGTCAAGAAATACTTTTTTTTATTTTTGTTGACTTCCCATTAAACACTGAAAAAGAAATTCTAAAACGTTGAGAAAATATTGTTTCTAAATTTGAGAATCAGCATATATGTATATAATTTGAAAATAAACATATTTTCAAGTGTTCATGAAACATTGTTTATCAGTTTTAGAATAACTTACAACACATTTGAAAAAAAAATTGTTTCGCATTTTGTACCATTTCACGAATTTCATCATATCAAGGTTTCAAGGAACGAAGAAATTTTGTACCTACTATGTTTGCAAATTTCAATCAGCGTTCGTTGTTTTACGTGAGCAGTCTCTTAACGGTTGAAATTATGATAGTTGAAAATGATTGTGTGTAATAATGATTCCGTATTTCTTACTCTTATTTTATTTGTTTGTTGCTTTTTGTGAAGTTACACAAACTTTATTAAAAACATAGTTTGTTTCTCATATGTATGTACATATGTATGCATATTATGACTGTACAAAAGGCACAGGCGAAATTCACCCACACGGGTAAATGAAAAACATCACATCAGAGTACAAATATGTAATACATATCGTCGTACCATACGAAAACTAACATACGTTTTTTTGTGACTGACGAAAAGTAACAAGTTCGACTTTTGGCCGACGAAAAATAACAAAATCGACTTTTAGCTGACGAAAACTATCAATTTTGTTTAAACAACAACAATTTCAATGTAAAAACAGTATATAATTACTGATACTTTTCGTCAGCCAAAAGTCGATTATTTTATTTCTTGGTCGGCCAAAAGTCGAACTTGTTATTTTTCGTCAGCCAAAAGTCGAACTTGTTACTTTTCGTACAGAATTTTTTTATTGATAGCTTTCGCCAGAAATTTTAAATATGCTAGTTTTCGTATGGTACGACGATATGTACATATCAGAGCTCTCGATTTTTTTTTAACATTTTCGTGTAGCCCGAACAATTGTTGTTCAAATGCTCGAACAGTTGTTTGTTTGTTTGTTTATTACCCATATGTTTATACGGGCATTTGAACAATTCGGGTATTTTGAATTTTTTTTTTCTTTTGTTTATTATTTTTTTTTTTATATGTAGTTTTTTTATTTTTGCTTTTCCCATACACATTTTTTTGTTTGTAAGCTCGAATGCTCGAATGTTTGTACGGGCATTTGAACAAAAACGATCAGATCGAATTTCTCGATACCCGGGTATCTAGGGCTCTAATACATACATCTATTTATTCCATTCCATTTCTGCGCTCATAACACAAACTCTCTCAATATCCCACAATTTTTCTGTACTCTAGAGTACAAATATGTAATACATACATACATCTATTGATTGCATTCCCTTTCGTACCAACTTTGAAATTGGAGAAAATGAAATCTATCAAATTGAGAATCAGCCCGAAATCCCATACTAAAAATGTGCCTCAAATGAACCTCAAATTGAAAATGAAAAAAAAAAATGTTTATTGGGTTGCAAGCTGCCAATTTTCCAGGGTTAACCACTCAATAAAACAGTTCGATTAAAAAAAAAACACACCAAAAATTACTAAGGAAATGAAGAAAACCAGAAAAGTGGTAAATAGGCTACGTAAAGCGTTTGACAATCGTCGTGACTACGCAACGGAGCGAACGAAAAAACGTAAAAGCTTATAAAATACCAACTTTTAGGTGAAGGTGAAAGTGAGTGAACGTGAGTGACTGCGACGCAACGAGTCACGGCGTTTTGTAAAATAAGGGCGTTAAATTTTTTTTTAAGTGTGAAACAATTTTTGTTTAGCTTTTTCTAGCTTTTTTTTTTTGAGAATCTAGCTGGAACTCTGGAAAAGTTCTGGCAACACTGGTCTGGACGCGTCAAACACACGCGAGCACGTGAACTCACAAGCGCCGAAAGGTTTTTAAAAAGGTAATTTTTAATGTTTAATTTGAACTAAAACGTTGTAAGCTCCCGCTCGTATGACTAAATCAAATTTAATGTTTGCACAAACAACAATATTTACTTGCCTTCAGACACTGCACAATTTTAATTTTTTTTCTGCTTTAGATAATATACCAACAACAAACCAATTAATTTGTGTTATTGACGTTATTAAGTAGTAATCTGTTTGAAACACTCTTTTGTTGTACAATATTCCTTTTTTTGTTATTCAAATCTTCAATCGTACCACAATATAAAACACACCTTATACGCGCTCGATTTACTTCTTCCGTAAATGGCGACCACGCGAACGCACTGTTTGTAAACAACTGAATCAATCGTTGCCGACGTAGTCCATTGGTTGCATGGCATCACCAAAGAAGTCACCACCACCGGTTCTGGTGTATCGCTGTTAATGGTGAGTTTCTGGTTTTGTTGCGCATGTGTGAGTTTATTTGGTTGAATGTGCATGTGTATGCATGGCTGTTTGTTTACATTGCTTGTTGCTACAAACAGTGTTGCCACTGAAAAAAAAATTTTACCGACCAAATTACCGCCCAATTCCGCCAAAAAAGGCCCAAAAATCAGAAGTCAACTTAAAATGGAATTACATATTTATTTTTAAATACATATGTACATACTAAGTAATCTTGACTCCCACTCATTTAATTCAGAACTAACACTAGACTGTCGCCGATCTCTAAAGGAGATGGCCAAACAGACCTGTCTGCACCTCGTGTAGGTCCCGGGACATAGGGATATCAATGGTAATTGTAGGGCGGATGAACTTGCGAGGCAGGGCACTACCGAGCAGGTTCTTCCATAAGGCATAGGTATGCCTTAGCCACAAACGAGCTAATTCTTAAACAGCATGTCTATAAACTAGCAAGCGATAGATGGCAACAGAAGCCAGTATGTCGAACATCAAGGCAAATCTGGCAGAAATGGGTTCACAAGCGATCCCATCAAATAAGTACTCTAAGGAGAGATGACATCTCGAAACTTGTGGTGGTACTCACAGGACACTGCCTCATCGGGAAACACCCAAGCGCAGATGCTGCATAAGCTGGAAAGATTATGAGGCGAGGAGACAATCGAACACCTCATCTGCCATTGCTTTGCTCGGCTCTTAACAGCGGAAGACAACGCTTTCTTGGGACTTCCTTCCTGGATAGCCTATGCAAAGTCACTAAAGTGAATTAGTTCACAAAGTGAACTAAATTTCCCAACTCTAATAGATATGCGAATAGTGTGTTTCACTAACAATAAAAGAACTTTACACGGGAAAGATAAAATGTTTAGCGTCCGAGAAATTGTCTCCACTAAAAATATTCATATTACAAATCGGACCAAAATTGATTTTACCCGCCCAACAGCCCAAAGTAAATTTATCGGACCAGATTTGGTCCGAAAGGCCCAATTTCGGCATCACTGGCTACAAATATGTTGAAATTGTTGTTGTAGGCACGCGTTTGTTTACATTTTTGTCTTTGGTTGTCTTTGATGTTTGAAATTAATTAGCTTTGTTTTTGCGGAGCTGAAAGTAATTTTTTGTCTGTTTCTTTATGTTTTGTTACGGCGCTTGCAACATGTTGATTTTGCTGTGGACGGAGCGGAATTGCTGGGCTTGAGTTGGCTTGAGAATGTCTGGCTTTCGGACTGACGCTTTTGCCCATCCATCCATCAACTGAACCACAAATGTGCGTTCACAAACAAAACAGAAGGAAACATAAAACAGCAAGAAATAAAAGAGAGAAAAAAGTGTGAAAAGAAAAACAAAAGCAATAAGTGCTCTAAAACAGGTAGCAATCAATTTTCATTGCGTTCTGGCAGTTGTTGTTGGTTTGAATGGTCACTGAGCTACGAACTTTTTGTTGCTTGGCTTGTTTTACTGTACGCAGATATGCAAGAAAAAATATTTGCAGGTAGTTTGTTGTGAATTTCCAAAAAAAAGAATACTCAGCTGAGTATGTTTTGTATGATTCAACTCGAAATTAATCTTTCTGACTTCTTTTATCTGCTTTTGATTTGCTTATGTCTACAGGGAATACTCCACGCAGTTCCACAAATCCACATTACATGCCAAAATACCTCTTAGTCATCATCATCTGCAATCCCATTTCACACAGCTTCAAAAGATGTTAGGGGTATAAGTGTGTGGAAGCTGTGAAAATTTGGTAGTAGTGGAGCAAGAAAATAACAAAAAAAAAAAAACAAAAACAAAAAGAAAAAGAAGAATTAACCCATACAAGCATTAGACAGGTTTTTACACTCTGGTACCTTTCATATTCCCAAGCGGTATGAAATATTCACAGCGCTGGGCACTTGGCGCTGCGCAGGTTATTATAACCTTAGAATTTTTTTGTGCGCCTTAATGCCTTTGCCACTTGCCAGCCTTTTTCTTCCCAATTTGTTTTCGTTTTTTATGATTTGATTGTTTTTCTCTTCTTCCATTCGCGTTCGTTCGTTTTATCATCCTTTTGGCTTACCGACCGGCCGACTTAAAACGCAGTTTGGCCTAAAGGCGACCTTTCTTTGAAATGTGTCTGTATATACACACGTAAATTTGAGTATATGAGTGAAGTTATTCACATCAGCGGCTTACATACAACATCCAAGACAGTAAAAACAACCGAAACTGATTGAGATCCACAAGGAACCGCTTTGGCGTTGATGGCTACATTCACGGCTTTGATCTTTGATGATCTTTCTTGCGGTTGGTTTTGCTTTACAAACGTTTTTCGTTTATCGATTTTTGTTGTTTACTGCTGTCGTTTTACTTACCCGCCTTATAAATATTTGCTTCTTTCTCTTTTTCTTTGTATTAGAATCACTTTTAACTACTAAAAATTAAAAAAACAGCAAATGGGTATTTATTTCGAAGACCAATATATTTTTTCAACAAACTTCTTTACGCGAGAGAAAATAAGCTTCCGACTCCGATTGAAGGGATCGTTTTTAAGACCTGAACTCTGTAAGATTTTGTTAAGTTGATCAATAATGTTATCCAAAGCGTTGGAGTTTCATGTGACGGGTTCGTGGATATGATTAAGAGTACAATACTGCTAGGTACTCTCTTTAAAATTATGGACCTAATGCATAAAACGCAAGCTTTTCCCATTCCAATTCCCATTTTCTTTTTTTTTTTTTAGTAAAAGATACAAAACCCATCTTTGCAGAAAAAATTATTTGATTTAATTTAACAACTTTGGTTGATCTCATCAAAGAATGCATGTGAATTAAAAAATTACATGAAATCAATTTATATTATTGAGTTGAGTTTATTGGGCGAGAGCTCAAATGTTATATCTAAGGGCCTATGTTTTATTCTCGCTCGGATTGCTCACTATTTTCCTTTTCATTTCCTTTTTCCCCACCACAAATTTTTGGTTTAACATTTTACTCATCGCCGCCAACTAATGCTTAGCGACCACATATTTATGGCACACGGCGTATCGGAAGCTATTCACATTATACTCGAACTATGTATATTTTATTTCACATTCGTTTTAATAGCCATGCATGTCAGGTATGTACAAACACATGTATGTAAACAGAATTTGACTTTACCGTCATCATCAGTGTCATGCCATCCGCTGTTGCTGCTGCCTGCAAACACCACAACTGCAATATCATTATTACTATCATGGTGAAAAAACAACAAATACCGACGAAAACGTTGATATCGTCATCATATGTTGACATACACCGCATACTACTCCTCATCGCACAAGCATTTGTACCATCCCCTTCAACATCATCACCATCACACCATCAACATCCAACATCTTCGTCAGTCAATATCGCGTTGTGCGAGTATCTGAATATCGTCCGTTTGTCGGTCGGTGTTATCGCCGGAGCGCTGAGTGCTGCAGTTGTTATCCTGTCTGTTGCTGTCACTGATTATCACCCTTTTTCGGTGGAACCTCGTCGTGGCATATCGCTTGTTTGCGTCAAAGTTACTCACTTTTAATATGTTTGTATGTATGGGTTTGTTATTGTCAACGACGAGTTTATGCAGCGTGACTTTCAATCGTCCTCGAGCATTTGTTTTGTTTGCTGTTCGTATTAAAAAATTTGTTGCATGTTTTCCATGTTGTTATACATACACATACATACATACAGATGTAATACTTTTTGTTGCTGCCTTTACAGTGTTGTCGTCGACCATGTTAAATTGTGTTTCTTAAAATTTATCACAGGCTCAGGTGGCAAGCGTTTTGGGGAGTTGCGCGCGATGCGTGACGTTTGTTTGGGCACAATGAGTTTGCATAAAATGCGCTACATTACAAGGCGGTGCAATTGAACTGGTGGAAAATTTATGTTAACAAAGAATATGCTGATAACACTGCTCTACAGCCAAAAAATACTCTGAACGCGACCATCCTTTCTATATGTAAAATCGGTCGCTGATTCCGAAAATCGGGTTCATTTTTAATTCTATGGGAAGCTTTTTGAGATATCGGCAATTTGCCGTTATTTGGCCGATGGTTCCACTTAATCCTGTATATCTCTTTAACACAGTGAGTTATCATCCTTGGGGTGACACCAAACGAAAGAAAATTAAATTTACTTTTCACGGCTCCTATAACATTTTTCTCTAGCTCTTACAGTTTCTGAAATATTGACGATTCAATTTTAATTTTTTCGATTTTTTACGATTTTTTGAAGAAAAAATTGACTTTGTCAGGCAATATCTTTAAAACCAATGTTTTCACCTTCGGTTTTACTCCTTTGCGTGAAGCTCAATTCTATTACCAAAAAAATAAGCTATCAACGATGAAAATCCATTGTAAAATAGAAAAGTTATAGGCGATCAAGTAAATACAGCCAGGTCGCGCAATGCCTCTGCACGCGTACATTCTATGCATATTGTACCAATACCTACACATCTGCAGTAGCAGCACATTGGCAGCGCAGTAGATACAAGCCCATTTACGGGTATAACATGCATAGAATATACCCGTGCAGAGGCATTGCGCGACTTGGCTGTATTTACTTGATCGCCTATAACTTTTCCATTTTACAATGGATTTTCTTCGTTGATAGCTTACCTTTTTCCCAATAGAATGGAGCTTCACGTAAAAGAGTAAAACCGAAGGTGAAGACATTGGTTTTAAAGATATTGTCTGACAAATTAAATTTTTTCTTCAAAAAATCGTAAAAAATCGAAAAAATTCAAATTTAATCGTCAATATTTCAGAAACTATACAAGTTAGAGAAAAATGTTATAGGAACCGTGAAAAGGAAATTTAATTTTCTTTCGTTTGGTGTCACTCTAAGGAATATAGCTCACTGTGTTAAAGAGATATACTGGATTAAGTGGACCCATTGGCCAAATAACGGTAAATTGCCTATATCTCAAAAACCTTCCCATAGAATTAAAAATGAAGCCGATTTTCGGAATCAGCGACCGATTTTACATATATATAGGGTAGTCACGTCCAAAGTACAGACAAAAAATTTCATTTTGTGATCCAGTGTAATTGAGAGAAATTTGTATGGCACTGGAAACGGCACTTTGCTCAAAGAATGTGCCCGAAAAAACATTAAAGTAAACCTACTTTCCCGTGAAACAAGGTTCAGGGTGGTACTGGGCTTGCACTTACATAAGTACGCGGTGGAGACATTTTAGGAGTTCCGCGTGCGAAGCACTTAATCTAGATCTATGTACTTATGTATATTATGTTGAAGTCAATTTCATATGTAAATACGTCGACATCAAAAGTTTTATTTTACACACGCAATGAACTCCTATTTTCACACCTTGTTTACACATGGAGCAAGCCTATATGTTATTATGCTGGTATTTATGTCCTGAAAAATTGTTGAAATGTTTCCTTCACATGCATACTCGTATGTATGTACATTAGGGTGCTTTTAATTTGTATGAAAAATTTAAAAGTTCATAAAAAGACTGTATCGCCCCCTCAATCTGTAGTAACATGGTCAAAGATATCACACATAAATTTTGGTCCCGATTGGTGGCGGTTAAGGCGTGGCGCATTGAGGTCAAATTTCAGAAAACTCTATGAAGGGTCAAAAAATCAAAATATTTTTTTTAATTATCTAATACCCAAAATTAATACTTCTATACCCAAGGATAACAAATATAAATTTTGGTCCCGATTGATGACGGTTTACTGGTGTTTCAAGGGGGTCAAAGTTCAGATTACCATATGCGACACTAAAAATGTAAGTCTTCTATGGCAATGTGAACATTGACCCCCTTAAAACACCACTAAACCGTCATCAATCGGAACCAAAATTTATATTTGTTATCCTTGGGTATAGAAGTATTAATTTTGGGTATAATATAATTAAAAAAAATATTTTGATTTTTTGACCCTTCATAGAGTTTTCTGAACTTTGACCTCAATGCGCCACGCCTTAACCGCCACGAATCGGGACCAAAATTTATGTGTGATATCTTTGATCATGTTACTACAGATTGAGGGGGCGATACAGTAAAATATCGTTAATTTGAATTTTAAACGCACTCTAATGTACATACATAAAACATATGTATTTACTTACTAGAAGCCTTCTTATAAGTTTATTTGTACATTGTGATATGTTCTTTTGCATGCAGTGAGTTAGGTCAGGCCTTAAGTGACGTGGAAATTTCAATGTAAAGCACAAGAAGAAAGTTTCCTTAGAGATATGTAACTGAGGAAAATGAGTTTCGTATTTTTTCCACAAGATTTTTTTTTTGCTGCGTTTGCACTCCCTGTAGAATTCATGCGCCAGCGTGACTTGGCCCAAATGTGAATATTGCTTTTTTGGTTCACGCTTTAGCCTTGATTATCCTCGCAAATGATAACTTAATTGCATTGGGTTGGCAAGGAGAAAAATTGTTTCTTTTGGTCTATGACTGGCGGAATTTTTAGATAAAGCGTTAATGGATGATTAAACAAAATTTGTGAATTGAAGTCTGATGCATCTGAAATTACATAACACAACTATTATCACTGATTATAAGATTAAAGTTTCCATTCAATTTGATCGAAATATTGAAAAAAATTTTATGAGTTTTTATAAACTTTCCTTCTTCCACACATTAATTACTATGACGGAAATTTAGTAAAACTTTCTAGCAATTTCAGCTGAAAAATGTAACAATTTAACAAAAATTGGGGCTACGAAGAAAATAGGCATCTTAACGTTTTTGAGAGAGTGAACAGTCCAACTATTTTGGTTAATCTCTTGATAGTTTTGCTACATGTCGTCATTGTGTGCTTTATTAGCTGCATTCGCGTACTTTTTCTAGCAGCTTTTCTCTGTCTGCCTCTATCACTCTCTATCTCGCCAAATATCATTTTTCCTCCCACGAGAGATAACACTGGATCACAAAATGAAATTTTTTGTCTGTACTTTGGACGTGACCATCCTATCTATATGTAAAATCGGTCGCTGATTCCGAAAATCGGGCTCATTTTTAATTCTATGGGAAGGTTTTTGAGATATCGGCAATTTACCGTTATTTGGCCACTGGCTCCACTTAATCCTGTATACCTTTTTAACGCAGTGAGCTATCTTCCTTGGAGTGACACTCAACGAAAGAAAATTAAATTTCCTTTTCATCGCTGCTATAACATTTTTCTGTAACTCTTATAGTTTCTGAAATATTGACGATTCAATTTGAATTTTTTCGATTTTTTACGATTTTTTGAAGAAAAAATTGAATTTGTCAGGCAATATCTTTTAAACCAATGTCTTCACCTTCGGTTTTACTCCTTTACATGAAGCTCCATTCTATTGGGAAAAATATAAGCTATCAACGAAGAAAATCCATGGTAAAATGGAAAAGTTATAGGCGATCAAGTAAATACATCCAACTCGCGCAATGCCTCTGCACGGGTATATTCTATGCATGTTATACCCGTAAATGGGCTTTTATCTACTGCGCTGCCAATGTGCTGCTACTGCAGATGTGTAGGTATTGGTATAACATGCATAGAATATACCCGTGCAGAGGCATTGCGCGACTTGGATGTATTTACTTGATCGCCTATAACTTTTCTATTTTACCATGGATTTTCTTCGTTGATAGCTTATCTTTTTCCCAATAGAATGGAGCTTCACGTAAAGGAGTAAAACCGAAGGTGAAGACATTGGTTTAAAAGATATTGCCTGACAAAGTCAATTTTTTCTTCAAAAAATCGTAAAAAATCGAAAAAATTCAAATTTAATCGTCAATATTTCAGAAACTATAAGAGTTACAGAAAAATGTTGTAGCAGGGATGAAAAGGAAATTTAATTTTCTTTCGTTGAGTGTCACTCCAAGGAAGATAGCTCACTGCGTTAAAGAGGTATACAGGATTAAGTGGAGCCATTGGCCAAATAACGGTAAATTGCCGATATCTCAAAAACCTTCCCATAGAATTAAAAATGAGCCCGATTTTCGGAATCAGCGACCGATTTTACATATAAATAGGATGGTCGCGTTCAGAGTATTTTTTGGCTGTAGAGCAGTGTAATTATCCAAAAAAGTAAAAAATGCAAATCAATTCAAATCTTGCAGCAAAGGCGAGCAGCTGATCAAATTAAAATTATAGGAATTAACAAAATATATACAAATCCTATATTTACAAAAATTTATATGAAATTTGTATTACTTTAGCTTGGTTTCAGCTGTAGATTATGCCTGCATTGTATTTTACTAATAAAGAAACATGTATGTACATATGTATGTATATAAATTCGGAGTTGCGGCTGCCTGCTGACATTGCATATTGGCATACATACTTACATACATACATATATGTTAGCAGAGGGTAACCGGCGGACTTCCTACATTAAGCAACAAACATACAATGCTGCTGTTATCATCCGAAATTTAGCTGAAGTACTGATGCAGACATAATCAAATGTTATTTAATATTTATTTAAATCTTTCATAATTAATTCGTCCATATTTAACTTTTTTAATTTTGAATTTCAATTTTGCAATTTTCGCAAATTACAAACATATGTTCTTTCATCAGCTGTTTTGCTGCTGGACAAATGTGCTGGAAAAAATTTGTCCAGCAGAATTTTGCAGCCTCTCACAAAAATAAACGTCACTTTACTCTCTCATTTTCCTCTCTTCTGCAATTTTTTTGCGTAAAAAAATGGAAAAAGCGGATATTTGTTGCAAAATTGTAATAAATTGCAACAAATTGCTGTACGCGAATACACCTATTAATAGCGCGTGCAGATAAGTCAACTATGGCTAAGAATAACATCCTACAATAAGAAGCTGTCAAAGTGAAAGTGTTAAGCGGTAACGTTATTAACTCTTCAATAAACTGTTAATTTCAAAAAGAAAAAAGAAAGAATCGGCAATAAATTTGTACAAATACAATCCCCACATTCCAACATTCCTAATCAAAGTACTAGGTGTTAAGCGCACTCTTTCTTTTTCCTTTTTTAATCCACTTGATTTATCGACAGCTTAGGCTTAGCTGCAGTAGCTGCTGCAAACAAGAGAAATTGTCCATGTGCTAATACGCAATGAGTCGATAAGAGCCATAGAAGAGGAAAACATGAAAAACGCATTTAACAGCAATTAATCTTAGCAAAGTTAGCTTGCCACAAATCCATGGACACAAACACACAAACCTACTTGGTTTGCCTTGGCTAACCACTAGAGAGAGCCGGACATACCCGTACTTATGCATGCACGTAATACAGACAAAATGACAAATGCGTTCGGGTGACGACGGGTATTAAGTCAAAGAACTCTCACTTTTTGACTTTAACTCTTCAACACACATCCATATATACATACATAAATCCTTTTATGAAATAAATCAACTAAGCGATAGAATGCACAATGACATTTGTGTAGATATGATTGATAAATCGAAATAATTTGATTTTTTTTTTTGTATAAAATTAATCGCTATTGTTCACTTAGTATTTTTTTTTTAGTAAAATTTCATTAGTAACAAAATATAAAGAACCAAAAATAGCAAATCGTTAGACCACATACGACTTTGTAAGTACATATCGTCGGCCCCCTGCCAGAACCACGAATGTGCAATTTTTCCAATTTTGAGTTAAGCGGTTTTCCTGATCAATCTGTGTATGCTCTACATTTTAGTAAAACTCCCAGTACGTTTGTGCACTGGAAGCCACCAAAATTTCCAATGCCAGTTACATGAATGTGTAGATCAGTTATAAAAAGTTGAGCCAGAAAAACAAATGTGGCACATTCGTGTTTCTGGCCCAACAAAAATCAAAAAAAATCCTTGAAAATAAATTTCAAAAAATATATGGGGCACATTCGTGTTTATGGCCCAACAAAAATCAAAAAAAATCCTTGAAAATAAATTTCAAAAAATATATGGGGCACATTCGTGTTTATGGCCCAACAAAAATCAAAATAATTCCTTGAAAATAAATTTCCAAAAGTAAGTAAAACAAACACATTCGATTCAAATTCATATTTATTTGTGGAGCTATTTCTAATCTTCAAAATCAGAGTCTTCTGAAAAGTTAGGCTCAGGATTATGCTCTTCCGAACCTCGCTGCTAGTCTTCAAATTGTTATAAAAAATAGTGGCAAAAAGACAATCATTAAATGCACCTTGAACGGAAAATATTAGCTCGCCGATTGCGCGATGAAGACAAAACTATTCCGTAAACTAATTTTTGATTAGCAATTAGTGCTAAATATGCCAAAAGGACTTTGTGGGCAAATATTTACCTTCGAAAACTGGCGGCATATACCATAGAAAATGGTGATGTATAACGCAAATCATCAGAGGGGCATGTAACTCTCCAAAACCATTTCAAGTTCATACGCAACTACACGACGATTTTTTAAACTTCATTTATTTCAACGAAGGAGAAACTGCCCTTTCGAAATATTTGCTGGTCGAGGTGCATATCGTCGTACCATACGAAAACACATTTAAAATTTCTTACAAAACTGGCAATTAAAGAATTCTGTACGAAAAGTAGCATATTGACTAATTATATACTGTTTATACATACATACATTAGAACTGTTGTTGTTTAAACAAAATTTTTACCTTTCGTCAGCCAAAAGATCAAAGTACTTGTATTCTTCAACCACAAAAAATCGTGTGCTAGTTTTCGTATGGTACGAAGGTATATAAAAGATTAACTCTACAACATTTTTTACAAAAAAAAAATATTCTGTAACAAAATTTTTAGTAGTTTATTTGCCATTGAATATTAGTGGCCCTCCACAATAAAACCCACACCCGTTTATTCGGAGACATTGCCTATCGCTGACGCGAAAGCAAAAAATTTAAATAAAATTTGCGAAACCCTGGTGATTTCAAAGGAATACCACAATTTTTATAAAAATTTGAAGGCTAGCAGCGGAGTTCGCGATGCTCTACCTGAGCCTGACCTTTCAGAAGACTCTGATTTTGAAGATTAGGAATAGTTCCACAAATAAAACATGAATTTGAATTGAATGGGTTTGTTTTACTTACTTTTGGAAATTTATTTTCAAGAAATTTTTTTGATTTTTGTTGGGCCATAAGCACGAATGTGCCAAATCTCGAAGTTTAGAAGGAATAGAAGCATAAAACCTATATCAGGGTATCGAGCTAAACAAGGTTCTAATTTGCAGATATACTTTTATGTTAGAAACAAATTTTTCAAATTTTGCGAGAAGAATAAACTTTAAAACCCGTTTTCCCAACATTTTAATTTTAGCACATTCGTGGTTCTGACAGGAGGCCGACGATATGTATGTACGTATGTATGTTGCCATGACGTAGCTCGCTGGATGTACTATTCTATCAGTCTCCCTTATTGTTAGCGATTTATTGATATTTTCAAAAGGGACAATGTTTTCCGAATGAAAGCAGTGAAAGTGGTTTCCACCAAAAGATGCAGGTTTCATAATTCAAATTCCTACAAATATATGTTTGCATATAAATATGAATGTCTCTACAGTGTGAAATGCACAATTTGAAAAGAAAAATGCAATAAATTTTGTGAGTTGGCCAAAATCTATTGCGCTATAAAAATTCAATGCTCTGTTGGCCATATAAAATCAATGTTAACACCTACTGCCGGCGTTTTTTGTATTTTTTTTTTTTTATTATATTTTAATTATTATTACTATTTCTTTTTGTTTTAACATACATATATGTATATTGTGTTAAGTGAAGGCTACTGGTCATATATTTCATAGCGTGACGTTGAATTATGGTTTTAACCAATTTATGCAAATCAAAATATTTTAATGTGTGGTAAATATGCATGTATGCTTGTATGCAGCTTTAGTTGGATTTTTATATCATTTGGCTTAAAAGCTAATCTCAGCGTGAATACATTAATTCGGCGCATTAAAAAGTCAACTTTAAAGCTTTAAAACGGAAATGTGACATTGAGAAAATACATTTAAAGTAAAACTTGATTGGCTTTATAGTTTTAAATGTGTATTTAGTATATACAAAGGCACGTACATATGAAGATAGATATGTATGTATGTACATTAGGCCGTCTCGCCTTATAGGGACGCAAAAATAAAGTTCGCCGTACGCCCCCGCATATGATGTCTTTTTGGAAAACATTTCCGGAAAAGTTTTTTATTTTTTTTTGGACGCCGCTAGATGTTGCTAAAATTTATTTTTCTCATATCTTCGGTATTTATAGTCCGATCTCTGAGTTTAATACATCAATGTCTTTGGCTTGAAAGGGCGGCTTATACTATAGAATATTATTAACCCTATGTCCGTCATTGGGGTCACTACCACCCATTACTTATTTTATACCACCCTAATACAATTTTTTATGCCTGCATGTTAAACGTAGTCTAAAATCATTAATCTATTGTAAAAGAATTATTTCGATCGCTTCAGTAGAACCCGAAATAAAACACGTTCAACATTCCGTGGAATATATGTTTTTTGATTTCTTTGGTCTTTAGGTTCATTTTACAAAGATTTCTTCTGAGGAGACTCCTACTGAAATTTTATGGCGAATAATTTTCTAGTTTTAACCCTCTAGCACCGCCAATAAAGGGTTATTTTGACCCCCTTTTTTTAGAAAATCAAGAAAAATAGTATTTTTAAGGTCGCTAGAGGGTTAAATTGTTCTAGAAAATTATTTGGCATAAAATTTTACTAGGGATCTCCTCAGAAAATTTTTCTGTAAAATTAACCTAAAAGACCAAAGCACACTGGTCAGCCCCCATACACAAAAGTCAAAAACGTTGGTGCTTGAAAAAGAAACTTCTGTCATGCATTTCCGTGGGAAATATATTGAATTTTATGGAAAACCTCCTTCTATACGCAATAGCCATCATTAAATGTTACTTTGGCTCATTTAAAGTCAACACATTTGAAAAAAATTTTTTCTGGTAAAAGTTTATGTAACTAAGTGTATTATGATTTTTGCGATATTTCAAGTTTGAGTGTTAAAAAAATGCGGATAACTATGGAAACGCAAGAAAAACGTATGTTTCATGATTTAGCGAAAGGAAACAATGAAAACAATTTATTTTTAGCAAAATACAAGATGAAGAAATCTTGGCTTTTCTATGAGCGTAATTTTCAAGCATTAGCATTTTCATTTAAACTTTTAACAATTAAGGACCACTCTGGACCAGGTCTTATAAGCAGATTTGAGTTCGTTCAAGTCTTCTCTTAAGAAGTCTGTTTATACATTTTTCCCTTTTTTTCCCTTTTTCTTAAAATATCATATTAAATGTAACTAGTCTATACAAAATATTGTTTCCCTTTTACGATTTTTGTACATATTTATATCGACTGTTTTCGATAAAACTTTATTTTCGATAAAATCTTAATAATTGAGTTCGGTCCCACTCTCCATACAATTTTTTTTTTGATCCCGCGAAATATCGCGGAATAATATTTTTTTATTGTAACTTTGTTATTTGACATCGGATTTTTAAAATCGAAATGTCATTAGTTTAGTCTTTGGAAGCTCTATATTTTCTTCTAATGTCCTTTTGACCTATGAAGTCGTTTTCACATAATTAAGTCACCTAACCAAGTTTTTCGCCCAAAATATCCTTTTTGTTTCACAAGAAAAAAATCGCCAAAAATAAAATATTTATCGGATCTCTGTGATATTACGCTTAAAGTCTTTGCAATTAAACGCGGAAATTTTTAAAGTAATAAAACTTTCCAGATTTTTACAACTTTTTATAAAAACTTATTTTAAAAATCAAAATTTTTTCAAAAATCGCAAAAAATCCACAAAATTTTGACTTTGACCAGCTTTCGCTCAGCGAGTTTTTAATAGACCACTACAAGTTGTATGTCGTTTGAAGCGTATTTTAATTGCCTTTCGAACGAGGAACTGCTTGCATTTATCGCATTTGTAACTCCAGAGAAAATAATTTTTGAATGAAGTGATAACAAAAAAACACAAAATTACCGTTATCTCAAAAACCTAGCTATACAAAAAATTAAAAAAAATAGTTCCAAACTCAGCAGGTCAATTCCTATCCTCCCCCATTCCTGGTTTTCTTATTTTTTTTTGGCTGTAAACTAGCGTTAGTGGTGGGCGTGGATTACAACATATATGCTTTTAATTTTTCTGAAAGATGAGTCGTATAGTGGGACACCAATGTGCCAAATTTGGTTTCGGTAGGTCCATCCGTTTCCAAGAAATTGAGTTTTGTCCCACTCTCCATACAAATGAGACCAGTGTGCAAAGGAACCAAAAAACCTATATTCCTCGGAAAGTTGAATGTGTTTTATTTCGGGTTCTGCTCAAGCGATCGAAATAATTATTTTGCAAAAGATTAATGATTTTTGACTGTGTTTAACATGCAGACATAAAAAAGTACATTAGGGTGGTATAAAGTAAGTACTGGGTGGTAGTGACTCCAATGGCGCACGTAGGGTTAATAATATTCCATAGTATAAGCCGCCCTTTCAAGCCAAAGACATTGATGTATTACACTCAGAGATCGGACTATAAATACCGATGATATGAGAAAAATAAATTTTAGCGACATCTAGCGGCGTCCAAAAAAAAATTAAAAAATTTTCCGGAAATGTTTTCCAAAAAGACATCATATGCGGGGGCGTACGGCGAACTTTATTTTTTGCGATACGGTCTAATGTACATATGTAGTTTAGAAATTCAATTCCAAAAAGCTGGCAACAAAAATGCTGCCGATGGCTGGGACTATCAACATTAACCTAATTAATTGCGACAAATTAAGTTACCAAGTAAATTTACAAAGCTAATTTTCACACAAAACTAATATTTGCATACTCACTTAAATGTTGACTGTTTATATACATAAAAGGATGTATGTAACACAAACGAATGTGTGGGTACCTACGCTGAATTATTCGACACTGATTTGGTGTACGCAGTGCTGCTTATTTGCTGTTTTAACGAATTTGGCAGTAAATAATTGAGGTACCCTGACATAATCCCAAGGGGCATAATCCCAAATTTTTTATTTGGGATTATGTCACTCCCCCTAGGGTGACATAATCCCAACTTTTTTACTTGGGCTTATGTCACCCTAGGCGTAGTGACATAATCCCAATTGGGATAATGTCATTTTCAAGCCCAAAAAAAAATTTCAGATTTTTTCTTAGATTTTATTACATTAAGCAAAAAAATTAAAGCTGACAATAAAGTTAATGTTGTTATACAATAATACATTGAGTATATGTATAAGATGAAATATGTACATATGTACTTAAATACACATGTTCTCAAAAAATTACTTTAAAACTAAAAAATTACATTAAAATTAAATATATTTACATATATACAGACTTTTTTCAATAAAACGATAGGTATATAAATATTTGTGTACATTTTATATATGTCTATAAAAAGATGAAAATTTGGAAGAAAAAATCGCGCGATTTTTGATTCCAAATTTTCGCCTGCGACGCTTTTTTTTTAATAGATCGATAGGTATATACATATGTATGTACATATCGCACACTAAATCAAAAAGCGTTACAACTCAAAATTCAAAAAATTTCAGGAGAGGCAAAAAACTTTTTAATTTTTATAGGCAATGATATGGGAAAAGGCTACGTATAATAGTTATTTCTCAGTTAAAAAAGACTCTGATGGAAAAGATTTTTTGGCAGCCGCTAGAGATATATTCTGTGTACCAATTTATGGAAGAAACCCGATTACGAAAAATTTTGAGTTGTAACGCTTTTTGATTTAGTGTGCGATATGTCTATAAAAAGATTAAAATTTAGAAGAAAAAATCGCGCGATTTTTGATTCCAAATTTTCGCCTGCGGCGCTTTTTTTTTTAATAGATCGATAGGTATATACATATATATGTACATATGTCTATAAAAAGATGAAAATTTGGAAGAAAAAATCGCGCGATTTTTGATTCCAAATTTTCGCCTGCGGCGCTTTTTTTATTTTAGATCGATAGGTATATACATATGTACATATGTCTATAAAAAATTTAAATTTGGAAGCAAAAATCGCGATTTTGCTTCGCACTAGTACCTACTCGAGTGATTTGGTGTTCTGGCTCCCTTTTATTTGGGATTATGTCACTCCCACATAGGTGACATAATCCCAAGTAAAAAAGTTGGGCTTATGTCACCCTAGGGGGAGTGACATAATCCCAAATAAAAAATTTGGGATTGTGCCACTTGGGATTAAATCACGGCACCATAATTGATTGTATAATTTTGAAAATTCTTATTATATAATGGAGTAACTAGTAGGTATATTCGGCAGAGAAAGTTTCCAGCTCAGGATAAGGGACAAAAAGTGAAAGTTGGGTTAATTCCTCGAATCGTTTTTGCGCTTCTAAATGGAGATATGATGGCTGAAACTTTTTGAAGGAAAGCATTTGGAAAAAGTGGAAAATCTGCACGAAACACATACATATGTATGTATGTAGATATCTTGTGTAAAATTTTACTCGGGATAATTTATAAAACATACATATGTACATACAAACGGAAGTACGAGTATCATTTATCAGTTTTTCTTTTTTGGATTTTAGAATGGACGATTTAGTTACATACATATGTACATATGTATGTCGAAGTAACATTTTATTTATCGCAATCGACAGTTTGTTGGAAATCAAGCATATATAGTTATATAGTTATATACATACATCCATATGTATACCCTTAATTACTCCCTGGTGGATTTCTTATTGAGCTAAACTTCATCATGAGTGTCAAAATAACTCTGGATAAATTAATGGCGTTTTCGATTCTGAACGAAAATGTTTTACAAGGCAACATTATTAACATGCGCCCTGTGCTCTAAGAAAATTTTGCATTTTTCAGCTGATGTATGAAACAAAGATAATGCAACCCCTTGGTTATATTAAAAACAGAAAATGCTGCCCTGTGGTCGGGGAGAGTGCGACATTTTTGGCAATAGAACAATCAACCCTGAAAAAATCTGGAATCTATGTGGAATAGAACAAAAAAAATGTGACAGCCCGATAAAAATGCAGAATAAGTGCAACATTTTTGCCAGAATCGAAAACGCCATTAGACTGGTCGGCTCAAAAATTAAAAAAGGAGCGCTGGGTATATAATTCTCCCTCAAATAAGAGTTTTTACCTAAATTTTCACAGGCCAAAATATTTAAATATTATTTTGTTCTTATTGTTTAACAAGTTAACACAAAAATATTTTTGCATTTGCGTATTAATATATAATATATTATATATATAATATTAATATATATATAATAAATACAAATATTTAATATTTATACATATATGTACCTATGTAAGTACATGCATACCTCCATACATATGTATGTATGTATGTATGTACATATATCTTCTAGTGCCTAAAATGTATACCCAACCCAGCTGTCTATAGCCAATTATAATTAAATTGATACGTAAATAATTGTGCATTAGTTTGCTTATCAACTAATATTTGCACGAAATTTACACTCCAAAAGCACAAATATATTTACTGTTATCCTAATGTATGTATGTATGTACATATATACACCCTCAATGCTTCATCAGAAATTTGAATTGATAACAGAGGCAATCAATTTATTTATGCTTCGTCAAACAAACGCGCTGATCAACACACCACCCAACCGAACACTCATAAATTCCCTGCAAAAAGTTTTGCTTATTGTTGACAAATCAGGTCTAAAAGAGAAGTACGCTGGCAGCGCTGCTTCTGTTAGGCACTCACTCTGTCTGCTCCTAACTCTCTAATACTTATGTAGGCCTTATTTCGCATGGCGGATAAGCCTTTGGAATAAGGTGTGCTCTTAGAGAGAGAGAGAGAGTACTCCTTATGGCCTGATGACATCAACACAGGAAAATCAGCCTTAAGCCTTCTTCTTCTTCTTGATTGGCGCTTAACCGTCTAGACGATTCTGGCCGAGTCCAACAGAGCGCGCCAATAGCTTCTGTTTCGTGCAGCATGGCGCCACTTGGGAACACCTAGGGAGGCAGCATCGCTGTCCACCTGATTTTCCCAACGCAGTGGAGGTCTCCCTTTTCTTTTGCGTTCAGCGGGTTTCGATAGAAATGCTTTCTTGGCCGGAGCGCCTTCGTCCATTCTCACGACATGACCTGCCCAACGCATCCGCTGGATCTTTATTCGCTGAACAATGTCGATGTCTGTGTAAAGCTCGTACAGCTCATCGTTAAATCTCCGTCGATACTAGCCCACGCCAACGCGCAAAGGTCCATAAATCCTACGAAGAACTTTTCTCTCGAATACTCCAAGTGCCATCTCATCTGATTTTGAAATTGTCCATGCTTCTGCGCCGTACATGAGGACTGGAACGATGAGCGTCCTGTAGAGTGTGATTTTTGTTTGTCGAGAGAGGACTTTACTTTTCAGTTGCCTACACTCAGAGAAAAAGCAAGATAAATTTCAGTATAGCGGGCTTGAATCAAGCCGAAAACGTTATGAAAGTCTGTTAAGCTCGAAAATGATAAAATCAAGAATATATTCTTATTTCTAGGACGATATTTTTTGAAAATAAAAAGCTTATATTAAGAACTTTGCAGATTTGAAACAAACTTGAATAAATTTATTTTAAGCATTACCCGTGATTGATTTAAGAATGTACAATCTTATTTGAAGAATGTTCAACTTTGTTTTAGGAACATTTATTCTTGGTTTTCCACTTTTTCGAAATTCAAAATTCGAAATCATTTAACCCACCTAGCAAAATAAAAAAAGTGGTTCTTTCAATGCATTGTATTTTATTTTGTTTTATTTTCAGACATAGTAATATATATAATATACAATTCAATTTTTGCATACATATACATATATATATATATATACATATATATAAGGTCTTAAGGTAATGTTATAATTATAAGTACAACAATTTTGGATGATTTAAATCTAAAAACAGATTCAAAAGATTTCTCATGAGAATCCCGCTTCCTTGTTGCGTCTGAACAACAGACCATACAACCTATTGATTTTTGATTGTAACACAGCATCACAAACACCCCATAGTCCAGTCACGACACCAAAACAGATCACCACAAACCCAATTTGACTGATGCCCAATGGGTATGACACGTAAGAAATCGGCTCAAAATAAATGCCTGTTCCATGCCAATGAAAACCGCAATGGAATGAGCAATTGTTGTTTGGGTTTCTTCACTTGACGAAAAGTGGCCGATAATAGCTCCATGCCCGTTAGTTCTTGGGCCGATTGTGAACGCTTAAAGGGATCCAATAAGATGGCAATAATGGCAAAAGGCGCAATTATAATAATACGATTCAACTTGCTATGACCACTGGAGCCATGAACACAAAAGTTTGCGCAGCAAATTGCAAATCCTCTTCGGTGATGGTGGCGTTGGAGTCACCGCAACTTCCATTGGCGCACTTGAAAGCCGTGTATAGTATAGATATGAAAATGACAATTCGTAAGCAGTTAAATTACGATGAATCACGAATCAGATATTGATTTGTTTTTTATTTTCCATTTTGCTTTGTACGAGTAAATTTTTCTATTTTTTTGTTAAAAAAATGTTTCGATTGAACAAAAAAGCGACGATTATTGAAAATTATGTATGTATGTACATTTTTATATACATACAGATGTATCTTTCAGAGAACACTTGAAATTATGAATTTTATTCTTAAAACAAGATTTTTTCAGATTTTTATCTTGCTTCAAGAATGCCATTCCTGTTTCAAGATTGGAGAAACTTAAATTTTATATATTTTTCCTTAATTTCTGTAGTTCTTAAATCAAGTACGACACAGTTTGATTTTAGCCCGCAGCTTTTCTCTGAGTGTACTTAGTCCGAAGTAGCATTTATTGGCAAGCGTGATTCTTCGTTGGATCTCCATGCTGACATCATTCTTGGTGTTAATGCTGGTTCCCAAATAGACGAAGTCCTTAACAGTTTCGAATTTGTAGCTATCAACATTGACGTGGCTGCCAAGGCGTGCTGTTTCTTTGTGTGATGACAGGAGGTACTTCGTATTGTCCTCGTTAACCGCCAAACCCATTTTCTTAGCCTCTTTATCCAGCTTGGAGAAGGCAGAACATACGGCGCGAGTGTTAGTGCCAATGATGTCGATATCATCGGCATACGCCAGCAGTTGTACACTCTTGTGGTATAAAATGCTTCCTGTATGGTTAAGTTCTGCAGCTCGTATTATCTTTTCCAGCATCAAATTGAAGAAGTCACACGAAAGGGAATCACCTTGTCTGAAACCTCGTTTGGTCTCGAACGGCTCGGAGAGATCCTTCCCAATTCTGACGGTGCTGGTGGTGTTAGTCAGCGTCATTTGGCATAGCCGTATAAGTTTAGCAGGGAAACCAAATTCAGACATTGCGGCATATAGGCAATTCCTATTCGTGCTATCAAAAGCGGCTTTAAAATCGACAAAGAGATGGTGTGTGTCGGTTCCTTTTTCATGGGTTTTTTCCAGTATTTGGCGTATTGTGAAGATCTGGTCGATGGTAGATTTACCAGGTCTGAAGCCACACTGATAAGGTCCAATCAGCTTGTTGACGGTGGGCTTCAGTCTTTCG
Organism: Urophora cardui; assembly: GCA_960531455.1. Lineage (NCBI taxonomy): Eukaryota > Metazoa > Arthropoda > Insecta > Diptera > Tephritidae > Urophora > Urophora cardui. The sequence continues at coordinate 167,416,972 of OY482670.1, read as the reverse complement.
CACAATACACTTGCTAAGACCTTATATGCGATATTCAGGAGGCTTATCCCACGATAATTGTATCCTATAGATTCCTCAGCGGCGATACGAAGTGAACGAGCGATGTGTTCCCATTCCTCAGATACATCGTTTGGTGAAGGATTACTCTCAGAGAGCAGGAGTGAGAGCCGAGTGGTGTATTCATTGGCTGTCTGCGTCATGTGCAGCCTTTCGACTTCAAACTTTCCTTGCTGTCCTGTTGGCACATTCTTTGCTGCACATAGGCGGGTGCGTACCTTGGCTGCTACAAGATAGTGGTCGGAGTCGACATTGGGACCACGGATTGTGCGCACATCTAGGATGCTGGAGCTGTGTCTGCCGTCGACCATGACGTGATCAATTTGATTTCGCGTTTTTCGATCAGGGGACAGCCATGTGGCTTGGTGTATTTTTTTGTGCTGGAATCTGGTACTGCTAATGACCATGTTTCGTGACCCGGCGAAGTCGATCAGCCTCGTCCCATTGGGACTGGTTACGTCGTGGAGACTGAATTTTCCGACTGTGCTGCCAAAGATACCTTCCTTACCCACCCTGGCATTAAAATCGCCAAGCACAATCTTAATATCGTGACGGGGGCAGCGGTCGTAGGCATGCTCTAACTGCTCATAGAAAGTGTCTTTGATCGCATCGTCCTTCTCTTCCGTCGGGGCGTGGGCGCAGATGAGAGATATGTTGAAAAATCTCGCTTTGATGCGGATGGTGGCTAGACGCTCGTTCACTAGCGTGAACGACAGTACTCGGCGGCTGAGTCTCTTTCCCACCACAAAACCAACACCAACTATACGCTCCTCTGCATGGCCACTGTAATATATAGCGCAAGGCCCGCATTTCTTCTTGCCTTGCCCCTTCCACCGCATCTCTTGTATGGCGGTGATGTCAGCTTTCACTCTTCCGAGGACATCAACCAGCTGGGCAGAGGCACCTTCCCAATTAAGGGTTCGGACGTTCCAGGTGCATACCCTCAAATCATAGTCCTTTAAACGTTTGCCATGGTCGTCATCAAAAAGAGGTGGTCTCATCCGAGGCATTGCTGAATTTTTCATTGGATAGGATTTTTTACGTGGTGGGTCCCAAGCCCGGCGCACAACCTGCACTGCAGGAGTTGTTTACTGTTACACGTTTATATAGCGAGCCGCTTGCTCCAAGACAGACGCCCGCTCGCAGCCGCACCTACTGGTGAACAGACGCTGCAGTTATTCCCCTCAACAAGCCCTTAAACCGAATATGTCGGAGTGGCCTTGTCGAGTTGTCGCCTTCTCACTTTAGTTCACCACCAAACGGGTGTTCGGTGGCTATCCAGAGGACACTGCGCGGAAGTCGTGAGCTGCTTGCTCCGCATGCAAAAGAATCGCTCTGGCCACCCCCAGGTGGATGGCAGTCAGTAGCTTTCCCCCACTTACGTGGACTTCTACACACGGAGCCTTAAGCCTTACGCCATACAAATTTACAACCCTCATAATTTTCATTCCTTATATTTGAAGCCTTAAAATCTGCTGTTTTAATTCTTAAATAAGGCTTAGATTGTTTGGTGGGTGTATAGGCCTCAAAATTGTAAATCCGCAACAAACATTTATCAATCCAATTGTATGTATGTACAAAACAAATTTATTTCATTCATACTATGTATTATGATATATGTATGTATGTATGTATGTATGTATGAATATACAAATTTATTTACCTAAATATGTCTAGGCATAGGTATACATACATATATACAGGTACGCACTTTGAAATGCCCGTAAATTTAAGTATGAGCTTTAACTGTTTCATCCTCGAAATCGGTTAGTGTTGCCTTCAACAAGCATCGGAAGGCATATTAGAAGTTCTGTACGTATAGACATATGTATGTATGTATGTATGTATGTATGTATGTAAGTATCTATGCATGTTTCTTAGAACCGCAAGGAATTTATGTATGATGTGCTTTCGGATATACCAGCTTGTTATATTTACATCTATTTGCTCTGCCTACCAGCAAGTGGTTGCGCTAACTTAAGAATTAATTAACAACAAAACATCACGTGGCAAATTATGCAAATAGTTCGTAGGTACACCCATCCTTACATACATATATATGTACATACATAAGTATACTCGCACCGCACATCAACTCTTGAATTTAACATCAAACACATTACTTGCAGCATCAATTCGAACCAAAAGCACACTCGCGCCTCAAGGGCCTACACTGAGGGAAAATATGGTTCAAACTACTGAAAATATAAACACGCGCAATTTTTAGAACAGCAAGAAATATTTTAGCATGTTTATCACCTGTCATCATTGCGAGGAGGGTTGTCCCATTTAAGCAGCAGACAAATTCTTTAGATCAAATTAACCCGTGAGGACTTTAAGCCCCTGGACTACCAAAAGAGTACCTACATGTAAGTGGGTAAGCTAACTCGCTTTAGTTCGTTCAAAAGAACGCATTCATAGTTATGATAGGGAATATAACTACTACGTATTCATCATGTCGGTGGCTCGCAGCAATAATGGCACACGATATTTTCTGTCAGTGTATATGAATAAGTTCATATTGCTGTACTGATTACTGGGCAAAGTAATTAATTTAACAATTTCCTTCACCATTTTGATAGCAGTGAAAGCGCCGCCGACACATCAAGTGCACAGTCACTCACACACACACACTCAAACAACCTAAATCTCCCCAATAAACATTTTTCTTTATTCTCAAGTTGAAAGGCCTTTGAGAATAAACCCTTTTCTCAAACATCAAACGTTTATTTCAAATGCATCTCAAATTTGTTTATGTTTATTTTCAAATGATATACATACATATATGCTGATTCTCAAATTGAGAAACAATGTTTTCTCCAACGTCTGAGAATTTCATTTTCAGTGTTTAATGGGTCTCTATACATACATGTATGTACATATATCTAAGGGTTATTTATGGGGACAAGGTGTTTGAAAGTGAACATTTAGTGATGACTGAATTTTATTACATCAATAACGAAGAGACGGGAAATTATGCAAATGAACGTACAAAGTAAAACACACCAAAGATACTGGCAACAAGATGCAAACATTCAGCGGCTGTCACCCTGTAAAAATCATAGGGTTATATGATCCATTTTGTGGTAGGTAGGAGTACTTTCAAAGTGATCGTTTATCTGCATCGGCTCATAGTTAGCCGAACATTGCTACGAAAACGAATGTATGTATGTATATCGCGATAACGACGAAGCAAGTGCGTACATTTGTATGTGTATATATGTATGTATGTACATATGCATGCTCGTTTCAACGTGCACGATTTAGTAATAAAAAGACATTGAACGCGACACATGTTGGTGATTGCGCTAGAAAAATTTTATTATTTTATTTTTATTAAAGAAAGGCTTACTTATATATGTATGTAATGCTAATAATCAAATTGAATTGACAGTAGTTCAAATCTGTTCAGAGATAATTAAATTTCATAAATTTTAGTACCTACTCCATGAATTACTCCCATGTAGGTACTCCATGGATTACTCCTATGTAGGTACTCCTTGGATTACTCGGGTGTCATGTGGAAATCGGAGTATGTGATCCCTGCCTAGGACATCGCCATGTTAAATGGACCATATTTTTTATATGAAATGTGGCAGGTTGAGGAGTACTCGGTTGGTCCATAGCGAGTACTCTATACACGCGTGCATGGAGTACTCGGCTTGTTTGCAGGGCAGCAGAGACACACTCACAAGTGACTTCACATAAACATAAGTTGTTGTACACTTACCCTGCAAAAAATGCGATCACTCCGGGATACATCCGGGACAACTCGCAAGGGAGCATGCGATTACTACCCATTTGTATCTCTTTATATGGGTTGAAGTGTTCTCTTTTGTTTGAGCATGTCCTATGAAGAGACTAATTATACCCAGTTTGTACCCGAACGGGTAGCAAAAGCGCACAATTGTACCCGTTTTGTACCCGAACAGGTAGCAAATGCGACACATCCATTTGTGCGACTAATTGTACCCGTTTGATACTCTTTCGGGTACAATTCGTCTACAATTAGTATACATATGTACCCGTTCGGGTACAATTGGGAACAATTGTAGACTAATTGTACCCGAAAGAGAGCGCTCCCGGACAAATCTTTTTAGAGACTCGTCGCACACTTTTTTACAGGGTATGTCACTATTATTTATACTATTTACAAAGAGAAAATACATACGAGTGGATTTGTAAATGAAAAACTGCAATGAGCAACACTACATTAAATAAGAACTTAAATAAAAAGTCTCGTGGGGGCAGACGAAAGGAAAACTGCGTGACAAATGAAGTGCTCCAACAAATGTGCAATGGGTGTTATTTTTATAAATGATACACTTTTTCTTTAAAAGTGAATTGCTGCAATTTTTCAATAGGTACCCCTCCTCTTCAAGATACAAAGATTCTTTGATCGCCAACATTTTTAAAACTTTCGTTGGGTCCCACAAGCCAAACTGATCTACTTGTAATGGCAAGATGTTCTTTAGTTTGATATAAAAAACAGTAAGTTACAGCTGCAAGACAAGCAAGGGATATTTTGGACAGTTTAAATTGGCAACAAATTGCCATTACTTAAAAAAAGTGGAAAGGGAGTTCCAGAATTTTTACCACCAAGCACAGCCGCGGTAAACATTAATACGTATGATATATCCTATCATCCATAACTGTCTTTCTAATGAAATTGCTTACTTAGAAATTTCATATCCTTGTTGTTTCTACTTTAAGAACTCCAAAGCAAACACCCTTGGAGAAGTGTAGCAAGTTGCATTCGAACTGTGCCACATTTACGCAACACATCCAATTACCGACACAGGATTACAGCAGGCGTGTAGATGTATGAGCACGAACATACATACATACATACAAATGACTATGTTGAGGCACGATTGTTCATAGCGGCACATGAAAGTGTCATTAAAGAGAAGTAGATACCTTCATACATATATCGATATGTGGATAAATATGTGTGTCGCAGGTTGCAAATTGAACGCTTCCAAGTGTGTGAGGTCAGCGATATTCAGCGCGCGACGTTTACTTTCCATCTGCATGTACATACTCGTACATATGTATGTACATAAAGAAGTATATACAGACATACGAAATAAAAATGATACATATTAAGGTGTATTCATAATGTGCTCATTGAAAGCGAGTTAGAGTCGGATATCGATAGCAACAATATATATGTATTCGAATAGTTATACTATGAGCAAAACCGCCCACACTTGCAAAACCGCCTATTTGACATTTGTAGCAAAAATGAGATTTGCAAACCCTGAGCTGCAGAAATCAATAATAACATATACAAATCGTAAAAACATTATTTCAGTAACAAGTTTTTAAAATAACGGTTAAAAATACCAAAGAGGTCGGATACCATCTATATGGCAAAGCAAGCACATCTTTTTGCTCTACTGCAAAATTTGAATTTTGGTAAATGGGCGGTTTTACAGGTATCGACAATGTAAATGTTTGCACTTCCACCGCATTTAATTCCCTTAAGTATGTCGCTATGATAGCAACTTTCCTATGTTTACATATCTACACACATAGCGACAAATCGACGACAAAGCAGCAACAAACGCAATAGAATATGAGCTGCGCTCTGGCATCATTTGCATCATGCAATGTGCCACATTGAACTCTATGTATAATTTTTGCACATACATATGTACATAGCCGCCCATTAAACAGACTCGTAAGCCGTAAGCTGAAGCTAAGTTGTAAAACTGGAATACGCTGGCAGCACTGCTGCTGCTTGCACTCATTCTTTTTGCTCCAAACGTTTTATTCTCACATATTCCAAACAGAGAGAAATGGGATTAGAAAAATTGCGTATTTTCGCCTCAGTCCATTTTCAACTGACATGGATGAAGTGTTTGGTTATGTGGGCAAGCTTATCTCATTTCGATATACATATACATTAGGGTGGGTCAATTTGTATGGGCGGAACCTAAGCCATAGTGTTCCTAGCAAATTCGGATTCTGCATTAAATTCTATGAAAAAAAGTCTTCTAGAGCATGCCTCTAATATCAATTTTGAGCTTGCCCATTTTCGATTGAAGTTTATGTGGAATTTTTTAAAGTATAGCAACACATACCTACTCATTTAAATTCAAACAGTAGTTTTAACGTTATCGCTTTACTTTCTTTTTCATTTTGTTTGTCACTTTAAACACTTTTAATAGTGTATATAAAAGTTGGATTTCGCTGTTGTGGTTTTGTTGAAAAAAAAGCATATTACTAAATAATTTCCATTCGTTTAAACGTAAAATGAAAATATCCAAGAATTTTTTTTAGTGCTTAGCACGAAATTTTTATTTAATTCAATTTTTAATTGTTGGGGTAGGTAAGTGGAAAAAAATTCAACAACTACTTACAGCGAAGGTTGAGTGTATAGCTATTTCACGAAAAACGAAAATTTTTTTCCACTTACCCCAACAATTAAAAATTGAATTAAATAAAAATTTCGTGCTAAGCACTAAAAAAAAAATTCTTTCAAGTAAAATTGTTAACGTTGTTGGGTACATATGTATATAAAAAAAAAAAAAAAAAATACATACCAACAACAAATGTTCATTGCGAACTGCCAACAAAAAATTCAGCATGTTTGGGTAGAATATATGCAAAGCATATACACACTGACGTTAATGTTGAAAATGAAAAAGGCAAAAGTGGGGAAAATCCAACAGCTTGCACAGAGTCTCAATGGCCGAGTGTGTTTATGCGTTGGGTCATTGCGGCTGAAGATGGAATGGACTCGGGTTCAATTCCCGGTGCATGCACTTCCGAAAAGAGTGCTGATGATCGAAAATGGTTTTTCGTGAAATAGCTATACACTCAACCTTCGCTGTAAATAGTTGTTGAATTTTTTTTCCACTTACCCCAACGAAAATATCCAAATTTCACAATTTTTGATTAAGAATAAAATAACACTTTTCTAAAGAAGAATGATCTTCTGATTCCGAATATCACATCCACTTGCTTGTGGTGGATCTAGTTTCCGAGATATCCTGACCTAAATATGAATAAGATGCAAAAATTGCTGTTTCTGCGCTACTTTTAACGTAGAGTAGCATCAACATTTGTCCATCAATCATAAAGAAAAATGTGAATTATGCAGCTAAACAAAGAAACACCTTATTATTAAAACATTTATTTATAAGGTATAAATGCACTACAAAAGGCCTGATTTTCAGGCCATAATAAGGCATTAAATAAACATTATTTTGCTGCCGGATAAACCTTACAAATAAGGTGTGCTCTCAGAGAGAGAGCATTCCTTATGGCCTGATGACATCAACACAGGAAAATCAACCTTTTTTAAGCCTTACGCCATACAAATTTGCATCCCTTATAATTTTCAGTCCTTATTTCTCTTGCCTTTATATCTACTGTAATAATTCTTAACTAAGGCGTAAATTTTTTGCTGGGCGTATGTCTGCTCATACCCTGCAAAAAAGCCGAGTACTCCATGCACGCGTGTATAGAGTACTCGCTATGGACCAACCGAGTACTGCTCAACCTGCCACATTTCATATAAAAAATATAGTCCATTTAACATGGCGATGTCCTAGGCAGGGATCACATACTCCGATTTCCGCATGACACCCGAGTAATCCAAGGAGTACCTACATGGGATTAATTCATGGAGTAGGTACTAAAATTAATGAAATTTAATAATCTCTGAACAGATTTGAACGACTGCCAATTCAATTTGATTATTAGCATTACATACATACATACATAAGTAAGCTTTTCTTTAATAGAAATAAAATAATAAAATTTTTCTAGCGCAATCACCAACATGTTGTGTCGCTTTCAATGTATCTTTATTACTAATTCGTGCACGTTCAAACGAGCATGCATACATACATACAAATGTACGCACTTGCTTCGTCGTTATCGCGATATACATACATTCGGTTTTCGTAGCAATGTTCGGCTAAATACGAGCCGATGCAGATAAACGAGTCGCTCCTTTGGGTGTATGTTTATGATCACTTTGAAAGTACTCCTACCTACGAAAAAATGGATCATATAATCCTATGATTTTTACAGGGTTATATCACTAGTTGTCTATACATATGTAGATACATACGTAGATGTGGATTAGAATATACTGATGCAGAAAATGTGATTAAATGGATTGGAATGTAAGATGATTTATTTATTTATTTATTTGTTTGGTAAAAGTTTTGCAATGAAGTTAATTAACTTCAATTAAAAAATAAAGGAAATAAACTTAAAACTTTTATTAACTAAAATGGCATTTACTTACCTCCATCATCCTGCCTTTTGAATTTTGTGTTGATTAGAAGTTTATGGAAGAGAGTTGTGGTTTCGCCAGTCTGACAAATGCTCAAAATAATGACATCGGAATACATATGTATATTTTTACATAGATTTTATATATAAATTAATGAAAAGTGTGCATAATAGATCTCCTTGTTTTTTAAATTAAAATCATACATATGTATGTACTTGCAGTCGGTGGGAAGAACGCTTGTAGATTGACTAAATTTGGAAGAAATCTGCCCGAAACAGAGCCAATGGTGCCATAGGCATTTTTTTCAGCTTAGATTTATGTTTCTCTTTTTGATAAGAACTCTTTGGTATACTGAAGCCTAACATTTGGGTAAATTATAGGAAACTGCACTACAAAGTCTCACCACATCGAAGGTGATATGTAGTAAAAGCCGCACGATCACAATAAAATGTCGTATCATACGAAAACTGCAACTTCAAAATTTCCTACAAGGAATTTTGAAAGTATTAGTTTTCGTATGGTGCGACGAAAGGAACTCATATCCGAAATATATTTTGAAACTAATTGGCTACGTTCAGAAGGCGCAACCGTGGCGCAACAGTTGCGCAACTGTTGTGTTTTATCTTCTGAACGCAACGTTGAGTATTTCTGATCAACACAACATGTTGTGATTTTGGAGACTTTTTTCCATCATAAATTTTTTACGCTCACTTTACACAACATGTTGAGCTTACGATTTTGACATATGTACAAAAATATAAATAGTGTTTATTAATTTTGGAATGTAATAAAAATGTTTCAAAGCCGCGAAATTATTGGCAATTACGTTGGGGATAATTAAAATACTAATTTGTTTATTTAATGTATCAGCTCGTTCAGAAGGCGAAAATTGTATCACTTTCCGATTACTGATATCTACACAACAGTTGTGCACCACCGTTGCGCCTTCTGAACGTACCCATTATCTCACTAATTTGAGAAAATATATTTTTGAAAATCATAGATTATCTGTTTTTAATTTCACTTATAGTTTCGCAGAAAAGATTTGCTTTAGAAGAAGATATTTACAATAGTTTCTGATGTTCTAGGTTTCCGAATAACGTGAAACTACTCTGAAAAAAATACCCGTAGTTAAACCAACAACTTTCGTCTGTTGAATCTCCGTCTTTGATTCAACAGCAAAAGTATTTGTTTTTACAGCAAAGTTTTTGATCCAACAATTTATTCAAAAACGGGCGTTGTTGTTTCAAAAACTTGCTTGCTATTAAAAAATTTTTTGTGAGAAAATATTTTTTTGTGAGAAAACAAAAAAAAAAAATAATGATGGAGAGAAGATGAAGAGAAAAATCCAAACAAAAGTTTATTTTTAGCAATAATTTTCTCCCCGTTGTTGATTTAAAGGCAAAAGTATTTGACCCAACAGTTTCCGTTGTAAACAAAACTAATGAGAACTAATTTTTTTAAATTTTGTTTTTAGAATGATTCAAATAATTCATGGATTCCTTTTTCGGAAATGGAAGTATAAATAGGTTACCACAATTCAATATAATGTTGAATGTTCCACTATGTGATGATTGGATAGAATTTAAGGTTGATGTCATGGTTCGAATCCGGAGGAGAATATAAAATAAGGAAGAAAAAGCAGAATAAGAAATAAAGATAGCAACCAGTGAATGATAAGAAGGAGAGAAGAATAGGAGAACAAGCGGAGGCTACATATTTGCAGAGAGAAGATGAAGAGTAAAATGCAAACAAAAATTTATTTTTAGGTGAAAATTTTTTCCAACAATCTCCGTTATTGACTTAAATCAACAACGCTCGCACCTTTGAAACAACAACGGAGCGTTGTTGGGCACATTTCAACTGCGGAAAGTAGTTGATTTAACAGCGAAAGTCTTTAGATGTACAACGTTTTTTTTTCAGAGTAGTGAACAGAAAGCATAGCTGATTTTTTAGATACAAAATTAATATTACTCCAGCTAATTTGATACGGTTTAGACTGTTTTAGACCGTGTCGGAGTTATTCCCGTATTAGCAAGAAAGACAAAAGTATAAATGAAAAAAGGAAAAAACTCAAATTTCACCCGTTCAAATACAGAAGTAAATGCACCAATCTCTAAGTGACAGCACATTTTCGTTGCAACAACCAACAACAACTACCAAAGTAAGCAACTAGGCAATAGTAAAAAGCCGTCAACTACATAATGAAGAATTTGGCCGGAAAGAAGAGTGGAACGACCATTAAAATTAAGATAATTGCTGCTATATAAGTGGCAAGAAAACAAATAAAATGCGGGGAAAAATTCATGACGATACAACCGCGATGGCAGCAGCCGCAACAACAACAAAAACGTTGATTGTATCTACACTGAGAAAAAAAGTACTATTTTCATATGTAAAAAGAATCAACCAGATTTTTGGTAAATATGCATTGTATATTTTAATTGTCGTGAAAAAATGTTGCTGGCATGATGTTGCTAGCATGTTGCGCAACGTTTTCACGGCAGGAACTCAGTACAACTTTGTCGTGAAATATCTGTGAAATTTCACACATGTTTCACAACCAGTTTTTTTGTATGGATTTTGACAGCAGTTTCACGTGAAACTCGAACTCAGTACTATGCTTACAATGCTATTTATTTTCGAGTGAAAAGTGACATTTGCTGAAATTGAAATTTATATTTTGTATAAAATTTTTTTATTGGCCAAAATTTGAAAGTTGGTTCTGAGGCGATGCTCCAAATTTTTTGTTTTTACATTTGCTCAGTTTTCGTTTTGGCATTTATTCTCATTTGACAAAAAAATTTTCTTGAAACATTTCACGGCAAAATAAATGCATGTTGCTGGCGAAATTTCGGTCCGTGAACTAGGCTTAAAACGAAAATTGCATAAAATCAGAAATTTTATTTCAAACAAAACTCTAGTTGATTTCATTTTTAATATAAAAGTAGTACTATTAAACAATTTTTAGTTGATTCTTTTCTCAGTGTAATAACAAATTAAACTCACACGGCATGTTGCAACAACGGCGGCAACATTGACGGCAATATACATCGGCGCGGCACTCAACAACTGTCAGCGAGCGCATCAGATGTTATGGCCTTACACTGCAAGGCTTACAGGCAATTATCTGCAACAACAACAACAATGCCAGTGCATACATAAATATATGTACATATGTATATGTATATACCAGTGGCGGATTAACAATCTGGTGGGCCCTGGTGCGAAATTTTTCTGGGGGCCCTTTTCCATATAAATATTTTGCGATTAGAATACAGTTTGATCGTTATGAATTTAAATTGCGGTTCATGTAACATATTTGATCATTGGACGTTGTTTTGCTCTGTGCATTAAACGCACTACTCTATAATATTGATGTCATTTTATATTGACATTTTTTGGTTATTGTTATAGTCAGTGTTTAAAAAACTGCAATAACTTTCATTTCGATGCTTACAAACAATACTGTACTAAGTCGACTTAGTACATTTTCCCGTTTTTGGCGTTTACAAGTATTACGTGTCTTAATTTAGATGCTGTCTAATTTTGGTATCAATCGGACAATCCAATCAAAAGTTATAAGCAAAAGTTTACATATAATACAACTCGTGATTTTTTGAGAATAAAAACTTTAAGAGCTTGCCATGCAAAACCACGCAGCAAATTTTTATTTTTTCTTACGGTTTTATATGAAGCGTACCCTAGCTTTGATATTGTCGAGTTTTGGTGTTGATCGTTCAATACAAACAGAAGTTACAAGTGAAAATATACTTAGCATAAACTGAAGTTTCATATCTGAGTTTAAACTTTGAGAGCTTCTCCTGCAAAACACAGTTTTCAGACTTAGTACAGATTTGTTTGGAAGCGTCGATTTCATTTGCTATCACTTAAACTTACTGCTCTGAACAACAAAGCAGTCGTAGTGTTTGTAGTGCCTTTTAAAAATTTTGATTTTGACTTGATTTTGATTTCGTCAGCGCAACAAGTCAAAGTAAGTAAGTAAGGTTTGCTTTTGCAAGTTGTATTCAGCAGCAGTCGTGAAATATGAAAATCAAACTTCAGCACACGCAATTACTCATTTTAAAAAGCGACGATAAGTAAAATCAAAAATAATCAACATTTTCACGACTTTTGCTACTTCGACTCAAGTTTTTTAAACACTGGTTATAGTCATTTCGTAAACATGGATAAGTCTAGAAAATATAAGAGTGGAGCTGAAAAGCGCAAATTAAAAAATTAAAGACGAACGCGATAAGCAACTGCTTTCTAATATACCGAAACTAACAAGCCACTTCGCTAATGCGACGACAACTGTAAACGAAGCAAATTGTGACACTCCTGAGTTTTGTGAATCTACTTCTGATACTTTTTCAATTCCATCAACGTCAAGAGAGGTTAATTTCCAACATGTTGACAGCACGATCGAAGGTGTGTAAAATCCAGACGATGTCGAAAGTTCGGTGAATGTATCAAAAATTGATGAAAGTTCCACAAAGGGGTTTTCAAATGACCCAGGTTTGTGGCCTATTCAATTCAATCAATCAATCGTTCAAACTTATTGGATTAAGAAGGGTATGCTATCGTTGGTATTTCAATATAAGAGTAAAAAATTAACACAGAATACTCTTATTTAGGTCCCTCGTCGTGTCGCAATATTGATTTGATCGCAAAGAAATCTGGACAAAGAAACTTTTCTGAATATCATTTGCATCGGGTTTTACCAAATGGAACACAGACCGAACGTGGTTGGCATTTAGACATTTTATTACGCATTTATTTATGCATGTTTGTCACTAATGTTACAGATGAAAGATCATTTTCAAAATTGAAATTGATAAAAAATTGTTTGCGTAACACTATGTTTGAACAGTCTATCAGTTCTTTCCATTGAAAATAACTTGTTGGATGAATTAAACTTTGATGAAATTATTGATAAGTTCGTAACACTCAAGTGCAGAAAAGTTGTGGTTTAATTTTGTTGAGCAAATAAATAAAAATCTATCATATTATCATATGAATATTTTTTTTCATGGGCCCCCTTGAGTCCGGGGCCCTGGGGCAATGGTCCCAAAATTTGTTCGATAATCCGCCACTGGTATATACATATATAGAGGAATGACGTTGCAATACTTGAATGTTATCAAACGAACAAACGAAGCCAAGCCAGAAAGGTAGAACAATAACAAAATGTGTAGGTCTGATCTGGGAAGGAAACTTAAAAGTGCAATGCCGATTATATTTACATACATACACATATAAACCTATGTACATACCCTGTAAAAAAGTGTGCGACGAGTCTCTAAAAAGATTTGTCCGGGAGCGCTCTCTTTCGGGTACAATTAGTCTACAATTGTTCCCAATTGTACCCGAACGGGTACATATGTATACTAATTGTAGACGAATTGTACCCGAAAGGGTATCAAACGGGTACAATTAGTCGCACAAATGGATGTGTCGCATTTGCTACCCGTTCGGGTACAAAACGGGTACAATTGTGCGCTTTTGCTACCCGTTCGGGTACAAACTGGGTACAATTAGTCTCTTCATAGGACATGCTCAAACAAAAGAGAACACTTCAACCCATATAAAGAGATACAAATGGGTAGTAATCGCATGCTCCCTTGCGAGTTGTCCCGGATGTATCCCGGAGTGATCGCATTTTTTGCAGGGTATTTATGTAAGTACAAACATTGTATATGCACATACATATGTGTTTGAATTGCTTACAGTTGTTGTTTTTTATTTTAACATTTCACATAATACAAATAGCAACGTAAGCAGCGCAAGCATGAGTGCTCTAAAAGCCATTGATGGTTGCACTTTTTAGGCCAACAAAAGGCGGCTACAAATATAATAACAACAGCAACAACTCACAACAACCACAGCTGCCAATAGCACATGGCGATAGCAGCAGCTTTTCATAATGATAACAGGTAAAAGCTTATAAAATATTTTTATAAATAGTTTTGATAGCGTGGAATCTCAAATGGATTAACTTGCTGACTCTTTTATAAGTGCTGCCATCAACCTGTATGCCTGCATCGTACACACACACTCACTTATAACTTATTTCGCAATCATGCGCCACGCGAAATTTCGCAAACATGCAGCATTCATTGCCAACAAGAAGCACACATACACATAGCCGTATATACATATGTATATATGTAAATGTTCCAACTTGCAACAATCAACAACAAATCATTGTAAGCAACATGCAACGTGTGCTCTCGAAGTCAATTGAAATGTGGACCAACAGCTGCAACCAAACATAGAAGGAAAGTGGAGGAGATGAGGGAAGCAGCTAAGGTTTAATCGAATACGCCGAGACATTGCAATGCCTCCTCCAGAGAGTACATCCAAACGGGCCGAGCATACAATTTCCATTGTCGTGTGGTTATAATAAAGTAAAAACATTCGATCCGATGGACAAGCACTGCACTCCTTGTGGTAAATAATAATGAAAATTGAGGTACTTAAATGTTTATGGGACGATAATTATGTTAGGATGTATGTATGTTATACATATATAGTGAAGTTGTGTTTGTAAAGGCAGTTGCAGTAGATTGATGGTCAATGGGGAGTCTGCTGCAACTACTAAGTATTAGGTACTGGGCAATACTATTTCTCGCACTAAAAAATTTCAACTTGAAGGCAGCAATTAAGCTAAGCTTTGGCTATATTAAATCTGAGCTACATATGTCTAAAGCGCTTATATTCGATTACCAGCCCAGGCATACATTTAGATCAAAACTCATTTATTGGGCTTTGAGAAAATAGGGATCGCCTCTCGGCAGTGGTTGACATGCCTTCTCTTAAGGAAAAAAGCCTTCCAACCACTACCAAAGACGGACGTTATCAGAACCCACAATCAAGTAATTTCATAAATTTCCATGTTTTCCAAAACTCTAACCCAGGATCTATTGAGGCCTTTATCTATGCTATAACGGCGTCAATTCGTAGACTTACAAATTAAAAAATACAAAAGCTTAGAAAACATATTTACAAGCACAACACTTCCTATGGCTACAACTAGAGCTAGAAGCACATGAAGTTAACAAACAAAAAAGGAAAACGCAAATATTTTCACGGAGTAAAGTGAAAATATTTTTTAAACGTCGATAGCCATCCGCATAGCCTGAAGCACGGCGCGGCATTATCAGCTACAATAGAATGCAATTGCCTGCAATTAAAAATGCACCGAAAGAAAAACATTCAACGCGAATGATGTCCATCGCCTATCACAAACATACACACATCCAAGGCATTTTCACTCATCCAGCCACCGAGCCATCCAGTGGCTGCGTTGTTGCTGTTCTTGTTTCTGACTGTAACGTCGCGGCCTTACTACTAAATCCTGCCCAGTTGCTAGTATTCTGTTTGCCCGTGGCTATAGTCGGCTTGTGTGCATACCAAAGGTTGTTGTTGCCTCCGCCCGCCCCTCCTTCAAAACGTTCGTAATGCTACAGAAATGCAAACTGAAATAGTTGCGCGAGCTTAGAATGTGATGTTGTGGCACGCCGTCTATACGGTATAAAAACATACAAACACAGAGGGATATTATGGTATACATATCTACTAGCAAGCAGACATCGGACATCAACAGCGGCTTTTGATTTTTGCGCTTTCGCTAATAATTTGGTAAGCTGCCCAGATAGCCCCTTTGTTACCCTCACCCAACTTATCTAAGTGAAACCAGCGTAACTCTTGCAAAATGGATGGCAGGTGGGAGTTGGAAAAAAACACTCTGCGCTCTTCAGCCAAAGCACAATTTTCAATTCATTCGCGGATATTGGCGTATTTTTTACGGTACATCCTTTAGTCCTACAAGCGCTTAAAATAAATTTTTTCATCAGCGACCTGTTCCTTTTGCTTTTATTTACATACATAAATCTGTATCTAGATACAGTTTTGTTTTCGTCGATTATGATTTTTTCAATTAAAAACTGAAAATATTCAATATTCAACGATACTGCATTATATTTTTCATTAGGGGAATTCACTATCCATAGCATAACCCTAGCACGTAGCACGGATTGCAAAGTTTTACAACACACAACAACAAAATACAGGCGCACAGAAATATGCTAGACCTCAAAAATATGCTACACCAAAACCTATGTATATTTATTTGCTATGTCTATTTGGGAACCAGCATTAACACCAAAAATAATGTCAGCACTGAAATCCAACGAAGAATCACTCTTACCAATAAATGCTACTTTGGACTAAGTAGGCAATTGAAAAGTAAAGCCCTCTCTCGACGAACCAAAATCACACTCTACAGGACACTCATCGTTCCAGTCCTCATGTATGGCGCAGAAGCATGGACTATATCAAAAGCAGATGAGATGGCGCTTGGAGTATTCGAGAGAAAAGTTCTTCGTAGGATTTATGGACCTTTGCGCGTTGGCGTGGGCTAGTATCGACGGAGATTTAACGATGAGCTGTACGAGCTTTACACAGACATCGACATTGTTCAGCGAATAAAGATCCAGCGGATGCGCTGGGCAGGTCATGTCGTGAGAATGGACGAAGGTGCTCCAGCCAAGAAAGTATTTTTATCGAAACCCGCTGAACGCAGAAGAAAAGGGAGGCCTCCACTGCGTTGGGAAGATCAGGTGGACAGTGATGCTGACTCCCTAGGTATTCCCAAGTGGCGCCATGCTGCGCGAAACAGAAATAGCTGGCGCGCTTTATTGAACTCGGCCAGAATCGTCTAGACGGTTACGTGCCAATTAAGTAAGTAAGTAAGTGGGAAATTAAAAAGAAAAGCTGCTTCTTAAGATTTCCTACTACTGTGCGACATCGTAAATTTTAGGAAACAGCGACTTCTTTCACTTATCAGAGAAACAAACTGAGGTTAAGCTTAAACTGAAACACTTATTGTTGCTGCCGTATACTTCGAAAATACGCTACTAAAGGTCTCACCAATAAAAATCAACAACGCTTTTAGATAATTACAATTAGTAGGTGTTTTAAAAATGGGGCGCTGGGCATATATGAGTTAAAATTTCCTACGACTGTGCAATAGGGTGCTCTCGATGTGTTGCATATTTTGGTCTAGGATATTTGCAATCCGTGCTATCTCGCAATCGTACTAGGGATAGTGAATCCCCCTATTGGGATTCTGTGTATGTAGTATATACATATATACATATGTATGTGAGTACCACGACGTAAAGCAAAAATCGACAAGAAAAAAGTTATTTGCAATCTGCTGTATGTGTAAATAAAAAAAGATAATATAAATTTAAAATTTAATTAGAAAATATGTTGGCAGTAAGTACCAAAAGGCTCCACCTTTAATAGACAGTTTCGGTCGCATTTCCGTTCCTTTTAAAAGTATTTACATAATTTCGATTGTGGCGAATCTTCGGAATTCAATATGCACATTGAACGTATAACAAACTTATAACCAACATTAGTCATCTAACATCCATAGTACTACATCAGCAATATACTCGAAATGGATTCGAAAAACAAATGAGAACCATATGTTACTATGGCAACAATAGAAGTCGGTACGTATTTTAAGACAATACTCTCTCTATCTCTCTATCTTAAAATTTACCTTTGAGAATGGCTTGAACTCATAACGAAGGGATTTTATAGCGGACAAAATAGATTATTTCGCTGGAGAATCACCCAGTTTTTGAAACGCATATCAACCAATTTACATTTCAGTTCTTTATAAAAGGTGAGGTTTGAAAAATAAACTAATTTTCCAATCCTTTTCAAATTGTTAACCAAGACTGGTGTTCATTGGGCTGGAATATTTTCTTAACTCGCGCGGGGTGTAAATTGCACCCCAACACTATTAATTACCGTCATACATTTTTTTCTGGTTGTGCCAGGGCCGCAATTTTTCTAATAGCTGAGTATATTTACACATTTTATTAGTAGGTTAATGCTGGTTAGTTTCAGTTTTACCATTTAGCTAAACGGAGCATCTAAATTTCAATTGGGGTTCTGGTGCACCCCGCGAGTAAACGCGTAAAAAAAGTGTTCAATAGTTCATATATGCAATATCTGCAAGGATTGCACTACCTTGGAGTGAGTTGTAAGGTAACCCTGTGTAGATACAACCCTGTACGTATTTGACTCTATTACAAATAATGCAGATATTGAATTCGCCGCAAAGAACGGCAGCTAATGCTAAGTTAGAAATAGATAAGTTGTAGATAAATAACGAAGTTAAGCTCTACTGCGGAGAGCTTTAAAATAAAGATGACAGAGTTGTATGAGTTACTAAAGCGAATGGTCGTGTGTTTTATTGTATTCGGAATAAGAAGAATGTTCTCGTGCAATACAATTAAGAACATTCTTTATATGGCGATCCTGCCACGTTTTGTGGCCATAAAAACCACAAGGAGTGAAAAACCTCCAAACAAAAGAATTTAAAAATTGTTTGAAATAAAATTCAATAAATTTGCGTTAAGCAAATAAAGCTATGAAGTGCTTTTAATTTTTTATTTTTCGCGTGCGTGACTGGTTGCACACTCAAAAAAAAAAAAAAAAAAAAAAAATCATAAAATTTATTAAAAATCCAAAAAAATATACAAAAATTTACTAAAATGCAAAAAAAAAAAAAAAAACTATAAAAGTACTACAAATCAAAAAAAAAAAAAGTTATAAACATTTTCAAAAATCCAAAAAAAAATGTCAAAATTTACAAAAATACAAAAAAAAAAAAAAAAGTTAATTAAAACCCAAAAGCATCAAAATTGTGTGGTCCAAATTAAACGAAAAGCCTCAACAGAAATCATCAAAAGTAAGTCAAGTGTAACTTTACACAGAAATATGTATACACATTTAGAAAAACAAAAGAAGGCAATTTGCGTGTGGGCAAACATACAAAAAAAAAAAAAAAAGTTTAGAACTGAAATGAACTATTACATAAAACTTTACAATTTATATTTACAACAAAAACCAAACAAAAAGTTGACAGATTAAAACATTAACCAGCAGTGCGCAGTGGTGAAGCAGTGGAAAAAAAAAAAAACGTGGTTAAAATGCAACAACAATGAACAGTGGTAAAAAACGTGGTTAAAATGCAACATCAAATACATATATACATATGTATATATTTATGTTCATAGGTGGCTTTGGAAAACTGAGTGCTAAAAGTTGTGGTACGAAAAACTCATATCGAAACTGTCCAAAGAAATAAAAACTGTGCAAAAAAGAAAAACTGTACCAAAAACTACCAAAATTGTACCGAAATCTGTTGCAACGCCCAAAAACCACCTAAGTGCATAAATTGAGTATATGAAAACTTTGGTAAAAACTGTACTAAACCACAAAGTGAAAAGAAAAAACTTGTTACTAAAAGAAAAACGGTACAAAACCGTACAAATTAGTACAAAACGGTACAAAATAACGCCACAAAAAGTTCTACAGTTATCTAAACGGCTTAATAAAACCACGCCACCACTCGCACACATTAAAATATGCAAAACAGAAGACAACAACACTGCAGATACCATAGACCGAGAGACCAACCACCACCATATCGTATCATCAGGCGAGAACAACTTGGAAACGGTACAACTACATAAAATAGGTACATAAGTTATGTATCACATTATACTACTTTAATCTCGATATACTAGGTATATAGGTATACATGTTTTGCACATATAAATTTTCATTTTGTATACGTATATAACTATAATAATATTTTTCACATAAACATATGTATAACAAACTTTCGTATTCAATTTAATATACAATTTTTATACCAACAACCAGTCATTGCATAAGCTTATTATATAAACCTTTTCGAAAAAAAAAATATTTTTCTATCTTACTTCAAAAAATGAAATGAAATTTAATATATCACAAAATATTATATTCTGACTTAAGCTACTTTTAAGAACTGCATATTCAATACAAAAAAAAAATGCATTAAAAGCTTTTCTTCATACCATACATAAAGAACACCTGTTCTTTCTTTATTACTTTGGAATTGATGGAATGTTTACAGCGATACATTTTTGCATATCTATTTCGTCTGCATGAAAACCCTAAAAGCTCGCAAAAACACTTTATAAAATTTTATACAATTTTGATACTTTTTTTTAAATATATTATATACTGTTGAAACACAGTGCCAACGAAGTTTCGTGAATAGCCAGATTAATATCAAATTGCAAATTATGCTTTTCTTACCTAACAGCGAATTTAATTAACAGTGCCAATATTTCCAAAATACACCCAGATTTACTACAAATACAAATGTACAATTATGCTCTTTTTGGAAAAAAAGTCCCGGATTTACTTTATCTACTACTTACCAGTTATGACATTTTGAATTGAAACAACCCGATATACTTTCCACAAAATTCGCAAGTTACGCTCTTTTGGAATCACCGCTGCTGACATTTAATACATATACATACATATATCCTATAGGATCAGTTTTGTGTATGTGTTACATATGTACAGATAAAAGCTGCAGTTACTCTCTTACCATTATGAGCTTTTTCAAACCGCATCGTTTATCTACAGTGACTACAAAAAATTTTCGCCCAATCATTTTTACTACGTATATTTATACATTACAGCATATTTAAAGTTTATTGGAATTTCTTAGTACTGAAAGCTTACAGTGTGTACAAAAATTTTTCGAATATACCAAATTGCATCGTTTATTAAATTACTTATACAAATTTTCGCAAGTAAACGCTATAAATACCCCCAATACTAAAGGAATCTCACTTACAGTGCCTACAAAATTTTTTTTCGGATTTAAATATTTCTTTTTAAATATTTTAAAACAAAAACTAAAGTCAACCAATTTTGCCAGAGCCTACGAATATTTTGAATGCCATTTAAATCACAGTGTCTCGATAAACTTTTGTCAAACCAACGCAATTTTTAATATATAAAATACATTTTTTTACATTTTAACAATTTTTTTGTAACGATCGATAGCCTAGTGTTGCTATATACATAGATGTCAGACCCTGAAAAGGATTTCGAAGATACGAGCTCAGTAGAAAGTTTAGATACCAATAACTCTACAGCGAGAGATAATTTATCCTTTGACACCGATTTTCACGGATTTAGCGACCAATCGGGTGATTCAGACAGTTCAAGCGACACAATTTTAATTCCAAATAATAGCGATACAAATATAAATATGGCAACACCGGAGCAGAAAAGGGCAGCTATTAGTCTATGGGCTACGATGATGCGCGAAAATTATAGCGGCGATCCGCTATCGCTTCCATCATTCATTGACAAAATAAACTTAATTGAAGAGCTTGCAGATAATTCACTAACGTCAACACTAATAGCTTTTCTTAAGTCGAAACTTGAAGGCAAAGCTCGCGAATCCCTGCCCACAGAAGTCACTACAGTCGCTCAAATAAAAGAAGCACTAGCTAGAAAAATAAAGCCCGACAACTCGAAAGTTGTCGCGGGAAAAATCGCAGCATTAAGAATCACTAATAATAATTACGCGGAATTTTCAAAGCAGGTAGAAGAATTGTCAGATTCGTTGGAGCGCTCTCTTATCATTGAAGGTATGACGCAAGCAAAAGCACATGAAATACCGTTCTACTTCTTTTTATTAATAAATAATTTATGTTCATTATTATTACTTGCTAAGAAGGCGAAAAACAGTTAATTTTTCACTCAGTTGAGGGTTTTTATAAAATGAAGTCTTATTTCTTAATTTTTTGTACCTTGTTTTATGTCTAAAATTGTTCAATAAAAATCAATCCTTATTTATTAAAAACATATTAATTCGTATTTTCGTGACCTTTTATACAACATGTATTAGTTATCGATCCGTAAGTTTTCACAATTCCAAGAAATAATACATTTTAGCTTGGGGTGTATATGACACCCCGCGAGTAACGACGTCCTAAAATAAGTGCGCGAGTAACGGTGGGTTAACTATTTTAATCTTTTAATATTTCATGAAAATATTCTATTCATTACATCCCCCCACTCTTTGAAAGACAGCACCATAATATTTTGGAGTAGAGAAAATGTATTAAAATTATACATATGTATGTACATATTTAACAATGATGATTGTGCCAGACCAAACCGAAGACATTTGTTAATTGGATTATGAATTAGGTATGCATGCAGTTGTGTAATCTCTTATTTAGCACATATTAACGCAATAAGCTGCGGACCTCACAAGTAGCATGTAAATTTGATTACGAAATAGTAAATAACCAGGCATTAGATCCAGTAGTGACTATTAAAAGTTAAGTTTCTCCAAGTGGAAATCTATCAAAAGTATTCGCAGCAATCGAAACAGTCGCATCGACGATTCTAAAACAACTTGGACTTGCTTCTTGTCTCATCCCAGAAAGATTGTCGAACTATGTGCGGAATAATTCAGAGCTCAAAGTAAATTTTCATTAAAAATCGCACGAGTCTCCTCATCTGGGAACATTTCTTGTAGAATGGTCGCTCTGGGCGAGAGTTCAATATGAAAACATGTAGTAATTTGCTATTGGGATATATATATGTATATATATACATACATAGGTGCTTTTCCATGCAAACAAAATCTCCATTCAAGTTTGTTTGTAAACATACATACATAAATACATACAAACATTTCTAAGTACACAACTCACAAGCACAAATTGTACGCCAAGTTCATTAACAGCAAAGTTTTATAAATTGGTTTCAATACTTTTTTCCCTTGACTGCAATAGCAGCTACATGGGTACAGCACAGAATAAGAACACAAGGAGCAAACCAATTGGACATAATATCATGTTCAGACATAAAAATTAATTAAGTCAATTGGGGTTGATTGAACATCTTTAAATTTGGTGTTCAGACATATTTAATTTACTTGGCCCATTTAACAGGTCGGCTCAAGATACATACACACATACACGCCGTGAGCTGAATATCAAACTCTCGTGACCTAAATGTCAAAATTGCAAGGAGGACGAAATAATTTGACATTCATCTCACAATTTTTACCAATCGTAAACACGAATGCATGTATAAAATAAGCAGAAATAAAAACAAATTTGGTAGGTGATGAAGAAGAACAAGAATGCAGCTGATCTGACGAACCAACCTGTTTAGTGGACACTGACGCTAATCACATTTCTCTTTTCATGACATTTCATTTTACTTATGAAACAAGCCTTTTAACAGGGTTGCATGCAGAATTGTTCTTCATTAACAACTCATTAATTTCTAATGAAGCATTAACTTGGTCAATTTTTGTATGGTAAATTGAGAATCATTGGGCTTGAAAATTGAATGAAGGCTCTTAATGTTCAATTAAGGTTGTGTCTGAACATAACATAAGGGAGTCTCCGTCTCAATCGAGATGATCGAGTTGAAAGTAGTAAGTTGATCAAAGGCGGTAGAGGGTGTGCTGTGATGCCAGCCAGACAGCCATGCAGCCAATTTGATAGTCAGGCTAGACTGGGAGATGAAATGCATAGTGTCAATGTAAATTTTGCTAAACATTTTCCACTAACAACAACAACTTGTTAAGCAACGGGGACCAGGATGAGCTGGGAGCCAATTTCTCAGAGCTGCATTGTTGCTTTTTTACATTTTTCTTGTTGGTGTTTTTATACTCAGCTGTACTAGTACACAGAGAATTATAGTTTTGATTTCCTAACGGTGGATTGTAACAGAATGAAATAATCGAGATAGATATAGACTTATATATATCAAAATGATCAGGGTGAAAAGAGAAATTGATTGAGCCATGTCCGTCTGTCTGTCCGTCTGTGCGCACGATAACTCGCGAAAAATTGAGATATTTTGATGAAATTTGAAATGTAAGTTGGTATCAAGACAGGAACGGATGGTATTGAAAATGGGCGAAATCGGACCATGACCACGTCCACTTCCCCCATATAGTAAAAATCGGAAATTTTGTATCTCAGTCACTAATAGAGCTAGTGTGATAAAGTTTCACACACGTATTGAGCTCAGGCCCTTATGAAGAAATATATTGAAATTTTGGAAAATGGGCGGTGCCACGCCCACCTATTTAAGGGCAAACATTGAAAGTTTTATGAGTCATAACTCAGAAACCGTTGAAGATGTATCGATGAAATTTGGTAGGCGTGATATACTTACTTAGGCAAATGTTTGGACGAAAAATTGCCAAAATTGGTTGACGGCCACGCCCACTTTTATATATGGGTATTATAAAGTGGCCTAATAAAAACATTTTAAGCGATATCTTTGTCAAATATAAAGATATATCAATGACATTTTATGGCAGGATTCCAACTAAGGACATAAAATAAAAAACACAAAAATTTTGGAAAATGGGCGTGGCACCGCCTCCTTTTAGAAGCAGGAATATACGAGATTTCTTAGCCTATAACTCGATAAATAATTGATATATTATGACGAAACTTGGTGTATACACTTTTATTACTTGTAGTAATACACGCTCAAAATTTTAGCGAAATCGGTTGACGACCACGCCCACTTTTATATATGGGTATTAAAAAGTGGCCTAATAAAAACATTTTAATCGATATCTTTGTCAAATATAAAGATAATTCATTGAAATTTTGTGGCATGAGTTCTACAATAGACCGGAAACAAAAAATAGAAAAATTTTGGAAACTGGGCGTGGCACCGCCTCTTTTTAGACAAAGAATCAACGAGATTTCGGAGCCCATAACTCGACAAATAATTGAGATATTATGACGAAACTTGGTTTATACACTTCTATAGCTTGTGTTAATAGACACGCAAAAATTTATTGAAATCGGTTTATGACCACGCCTACTTTTTAACAAAGATATTTCTGGAACACCCTTTGGGAATTTGTAACGTGACATCTTTGTAACTAAAAGTCATAAAGCGATGAAATTTTGCACAAAGAATAATATTCATATGCTTATTTGGATGACTGATAAAAATTTAGAAAAAGAGCGTGGATACGCCCACTTCGTGCAGCACTCGCTTTATATAAAGTACACCGTGTTTCCATCAAAGGCAAACAAACAATGAAAGCATACAGCTGAGTATCTAATGTTCGATTCCACTCGAACTTAGGCTTCCTTACTTGTTATTGTTGCACAAAATCAAAATAAAGAAATTGAAAAAAGGTGCACACAAGAAAACAAATCTTGTTGATCCAGGTGGCTGAGTATAAAATGGAGGGGAAAAATATAAAATACTGAAGGCAACTACAGAGATTAGATGTGAGAGGAGGGGGAATGAATGGCGCTGCGTCTGCTGCAACGTTAAGTTACAATAAAGGAAATTGAAATTCGATTTGAAGATGCTGTTAAATTAAACACAAGATTGCACTCAACAACTACAACAACGATATATGTATGTATGTAGGTATGTAAATGCACAACAGAATTTTTTTCTATATCACAGCAAACATTCGGAATCATAAGTGTCAGAAAGGAATCCAAAACCGGAGCAATCACACTCATTATGAGCTCATTTCGGAGTCTGAAAGTACATATGTATTTCTTTTCTTAAGGTGATCGCCCGATATGAGCCTAATTTCATACACCATATAAGCCTCAATACTCCTATATGACTCATACCTATGACTCCTTTTTCCTTGTTCTATGACTAGAAGCCGCTGTCGTGCAGTGGGTAGAGTGCTCGCCTGCTATGCCAGCGGACTCGGGTTCAAACCCCACTCCGAGCAAACACCAACAAATTTTTTCTAATTAGTAAAAATCCAATTATTGGGTTTTTTAAGAGCAGCGATCACCTCTCGGCAATGGGCGGCATACCCTCCGAGAGTATTTCTGCCATGAAAAAGCTTCTCACAAAAAATGCATTCGCCGTTCGGAGCCGGCATAAAACTGTAGGTCCACCCAATTACTAGGAAAAACAAAAAGGCGCACACCTCGAATTGGGAGAGAAGCTCGGCCATAAAACTCGTCAGAGTTATATTAGCGCCATTGTATTATTGTTATATTATTGTATTATATATTATTATGACTAGAATTTTATTATTTTTGTTGCATTTTCCTGTCTCTCTCAAGCCCAGTTCTCTTCATACTCTCTCCATTTTGTTTCCAAATACAGATCATATAATGGGACATTAAATATTATATTGAACTTTAGTGATACTTTTATACTCCCGCATTTTCGAAACAGCATTTATGAATTACAATTATCATTTAAAAAAGCAAAACAACAAAAAGATTATAAAAAAATGTCTAAGATTTTAAGATTATCAAGAAAGATTTGGACACATATTTCGGACTCACATCGGACTCGAAAATGATGAGACCTCCGAGAATGTTTGCTGTACATTGGCGTTAATAAACTCAATTGGTTTCATAAAGACCCCAGTGCTTATTCTCGAACTTCAAAGTGCTCCTTGGAAGTCTAATACCTAAAACCAGAAACGAAAAATATTCAAGACGGTGTTTACGTATATATGTATATTAAGGAGTATGCGACAGACTCACTTAGAATAGCAAAGCAAGCTAATTACAGGAACAATCATGTTTCAGAACTAAAAGTTCATATTCTTACTTATATTTTGGATCAATATTTTCGATGCTAAACACATACCATAAATGTGCCAGACACAATTTGAACCTTCGCATTCACTTGTGAATTGAGGAAATTTCAAAGTTGCATATTCTCGCTCATAAACATGATTTTGTATTGATGTTGATAGTTTTGGAGACAAAAATAATTCGGGTGTTATCTGGTTAAAGTTTACCCATTCATTTATCGGTCTAATGACTTTCAGTAATGCATGCAAAACGAAATGAAATCGGTAGAAGTAATAGGAATGGCACGCCGACTCGGAGTAAATACTACAACAGATACTCGATTATGGTGAATATCACAAGGTTAATGGAATAATCGAGTTCACGAGAGAAAGAAAAAATAATAAATGTATGTACGTAAAATAATGTAAGGTAGATGCAAAAGAACACTGCATGATTGCGCGTGTGTATGTGTTTACAAAAATATATTTTTCTTCTTCTCGTCAATCGATATTGGGAGACAAAATCATTGGCGTTGTTTACGGACAGACATATGTATGTACATATGTTTGCATACACTTGAAGTAAGCCTTTTAGGTGTGGACTATTGCAAGTGTCGCGTGTTTTTCTGGGCCATTTTGCTTGGTTGTTATGCTGCATTGGCAATGAAACTGAGCGTTATATGGCGCTGAAGCGTTTAAAGCACGATGTTATTGCGCGTAGTTTATTTTTGTGTTTATGGCTATGTATTTACATATTTATGCACCCTTGTGGCCGCTGTGGTGCAGTGGGTAGAGTGCTCGCCTGCTATGTCAGAGGTCTCGGGTTCAAACCACGGTCCGAGCCAAACACCAAAACAATTTTTCTAATTAGTAAAAATCCAATTATTGGGTTTTTTAAGAGCAGCGGTCACCTCTCGGCAGTGGGCGGCATACCCTCCGAGAGTATTTCTGCCATGAAAAAGCTTCTCACAAAAAATGCATTCGCCGTTCGGAGCCGGCATAAAACTGTAGGTCCACCCAATTAGTAGGAAGAACAAAAAGGAGCACACCTCGAGTTGGGAGAGAAGCTCGGCCATAAAACTCGTCAGAGTTATAATAGCGCCATTGTATTATATTATGCACCCTTGTCCTTTTGCGCCTAATAAAAAGTTTATTGAACTTTAAAAAGGAACTTTGTATATACATAGATACATACATGTGTACGTATGTATATCAGGGTGGGGCAATTTGTATGGAGGGAAATTAATCGATACCCCGCCATAGAAATTCGGATTCCTCGCATTTTTCTGAGTAGAAAACTCTTCCACGACATTTGCCTAAAATTACGTCTACGTTTTGGGTTATAACTCTTCAATTTTTGCAGCAAAAATTCTGAAATTTTGTATTTAGAACATTTATTGTACACAAAGCGCTGTCGGTGAAAATCATCGGTATCGGATGACAATAACATAGAGAACCCATACCGCGATTTTGGGCCAAGGAAAAAAGAGTGCATTCTAGTTTTCCTATACCGGAAGATAAATTAATATTTTAAAATACTGTTCATATATTGTATTGCGATTTTGGGCATTCAGCCTCCATAACCGGAAATCAGGCTATATCTCCAAAAGGATCATCCGATTTCAATTCGGATTTCATATCTGGATTCAGCATAAAATTCTTCTTCAATTCGATGTGCATATTGGCCTGGATATTTTTTTGTCGATTTTTGCCCAATTTTTATTTTCAAAAATTCGTCTTGGTTCATAAAAACCGAATTCCGGAACATCAAAATTAATTTTAGACAAATGTCGTGGAGGAGTTTTCTACTCAGAAAAATTAGAGGAATCCAAATTTCGATGGCGCGATATAGGTTAGTAAATCGCCCCACCCTAATTTACATAGTATCTATACCTATTACAATTTGTACGCTTGTATTCAATCACAAATTTTCTCTAAATCTTCTAAAAAGAAATATTTCCTTATTATATACTTAACAATGCTGCCAGAATATGTTCTAATAACACTTCCAGTGTTAGATTCCATAAACTTATTCGTATTATATCTTTTGCTGAGTTGGTTTTGGGGTACAGCATTTTAAGAAGAGCACGAAGAACCATGTCAAAAGTTTAAAAAAGAATAATGGTACACTCAGAGAAAAGTTGCGTGCTAAAAACAAGCTGTGTCGTACTTGAATTAAGAATCACAGAAATTAATGAAAAATAAATCAAATTTAAGTTTCCCCAATTTTGAATCAAGAACCGTGTTCTTGAAGCAAGATAAAAAACTGAAATAATCTTGATTTAAGGGAAAAACATTCTTGATTTGAAAATGAAATTCCTAATTCAAGACCAACAGAGCCAAATGTTTACCAGAAAATGTACATATATTTCCAATAGTTGTTGCTTTCTGTGTGAAAAAGATTTTTCTTTTAATAAAACAAAACAAAAGCAATTTAGCTATTCCCCGCTCGGATTGTGAATGGAGCTTCGCGTGAAATTGTTTGCTTGGAACAAAGAACGGGTAAGAGTTATCGCGTTGTTTAGAATTTAGCTTTTGTTTTAATATGGCTTTTAATAGTTTGGCATAGATGAAGAATTAACTACATCAAATGTGGAGGAGTGGTCCAACGAGTAAAATGGGCATGTACATATGAACTACGACAGCAAGACTTGTATAATTTGGCAGCCGTTGAGTAGACTTTTTTTGATCGTGGCCAAAATTGTTGGATTCCAGACCATCGGTGCTGGTAAGAAACGGTTCAAAATGGATGGGTATGGGGATACTACCATTCAAATTGTGTGGTGGAAATCTTTGTTGGTAGTGGAAGTATTGAGTGAGTTTTTTAACCGTTAAAAAGATTACGGAAAAATTTATACACTTTTATAAAATAAGTTCGGTATAAGATATGTATGTATATGTACATATGTAGAACTTTCTTATTTATAAGTATGTATGTAAAGATATAGTGATAATAAGAATTGCATCTCCATATAAATGTACATATGACTCATCCGGTAAAATAAAAAAAATAATAAAATACATTACAAAGAAATAAAAAAATTTCTTTTTACTTTTGTTAGGTGGGTTAAATGATTTCGAATTTTGAATTTCGAAAAAGTGGAAAATCAAGAATAATTGTTCTTAAAACAAAGTTGAGCATTCTTAATATAAGATTGTACATTCTGAAATCAATGACGAATTATGCTTAAAAGAAATTTATTCAAGCTTTTTTCAAACCGGAAAGTTCTTAATATAAGCTTTTTCTTCTCAAAAATGCCGTTCTAAAATTAAGAATATATTCATGATTTTAGCATTTTCAAGCTTAACAGACTTTCATAACGTTTTTGGCTCGATTCAAGCCCGCTATACTTAAATTTAGCTTGCTTTTTCTCTGAGTGTAAAAATAA
Organism: Urophora cardui; assembly: GCA_960531455.1. Classification (NCBI taxonomy): domain Eukaryota; kingdom Metazoa; phylum Arthropoda; class Insecta; order Diptera; family Tephritidae; genus Urophora; species Urophora cardui. Next base: position 167,386,815 of record OY482670.1, on the reverse strand, counting down.
AATCTATTTACGCAACCGCTAACCACCAACAGGCCCTACCAAAAGGAAATTTCAACAAGCAATTGACTGGTTGTGAAATATTGACTCTGGTCACCTCTAAAACACATCTAGCCGGAGTGCCGTCGTTGAAGGCGATTGCTCGTACCCAATGTGAGCGAAATATCACTGATGATGGGTTATTTACAAGCCCACATAATCCTTAGAAGGTATACAGAAAGGATGACTGCTCCAACCAACGACTACTGCAGAGTTTGGTGGAACGAAGAGGCACCTGGCGTTTTCAAGTACTACGTGTCTTAACTTAGATGCTGTCTAATTTTGGTATCAATCGGACAATCCAATCAAAAGTTATAAGCAAAAGTGTACATATAATACAACTCGTGATTTTTTGAGAATAAAAACTTTGAGAGCTTGCCATGAAAAACAACGTAGCAAGTTTTTATTTTTTCTTATGGTTTTATATAAAGTATACCCTAACTTAGATGGTATTGAGTTTTGGTGTTGATCGTTCAATCCAAACAGAAGTTACAACTGAAAATGTACTTAGCATACAACTGCAGTTTCATATCGAGTTTAAACTTTGAGAGCTTCTCCTGCAAAACACAGTTTTCAGACTTAGTACAGTTTTGTTTGGAAGCGTCGATATGTTTTGGTGAATTACAAAGAAATTTCAACTTGATACCGAAACTCTGAAGAATACTGAAGAAAAATTTAACCAAGGTTCTTATAAGTAGCCTGGTTATTCTATTTGTCTTCTTACGACATAATGCAAATTCATTCTATGTTATTCACTTCAAATATAAACCCAACAAAAGTGTGCGCGTTTCTCCCAATTGCCTCTCGCAACGATTTCATTCACAATTTCTTCATTCACCACATAGTCATTAGATAACTGATAAGCTTTGTCCGCAAGCCCAGCCAGACTTGATTGCTTTAAAAAATTCTCTAACTGAAATGGAGAAATAGGAAATTTAACCTGTTTATTTTTTCGTGCAGGTGTGGTTATAAAACAAAACAAAAAAATTACTCAAAAAGTCATTCAGCTAGAAATTTAGTTTCACATGTTCCCAATTGGGCACGACATTTGTACATGCTTTCGCTGTAGGCATTGGGATCCAATACTTATAAGCGCGCGGGGATGTAATGGAGCACTTGCTAAGCTGAAGTGGGTTTTATAACCACAGTAAATTCGCAGCAGTGCTTAAGTAAGGCAAGGCGAACGATCATCTGTGTGTAATTTTAATTTATCTGCTAACAAAACACTTGAACATCCATCCATAGCAATTAAAAGATGGGCGAAAGCAACCCGGCAAGTCATAAATATATTTTGATTGAGCCTGACCACCGCCACGGTCGATTTGGTTTAGTAATAATGAAGCAAAATATGGGCGAAAATTCACCACAAAAAATAAGCACAAAAATAACGCACAAGTAGCTAAGCATGTGTATACGAACACATGTATACGCAACCACCTTTTTATGTACTTGCCCGTTCACCTCATTGCATTGCATCGCATGTAAAAATGCATAAAACTCAGTCAGTTTGTCAGCCAGTCAATCAAGTCGACCGCAAAGAGTATGGTTTTACTTCTTAACTAAATCACATGAAAGCTCTGCCTGCTAATAAAATATTCATTAAATTCGGTAGGATGTGCAACATAGGTGGTTACGGTTACACATGCCACATACCGCAAGCATAGCACAGTTGCTACAACTTGCCACAACATGTTGTGGTTGCAACATTTTTTTTGCTTGTGCTTCAAATCGAAGGCATGTATGGATGTATGCACATGCAGTGTACAACCTGCTTACCTAGAAATTATGAGGCATTGTTGGGCTCACGTTGATGTGCGTTGATCATCCATTGACTGACTGGCATTCGTTGGTTTTGGATGATTCGTGGCAAGATTGCGTTGGTTGACGGGTTTTCTTCACTGACGGCTCTTACCTACATCACTTCATTTTACCTCATTTTTATTTTCCCATTTACAAAATGCAAATTTTTTTGTTTAATTTGTGTTCAATTGGTAGCTCAAATATAATTGCGTTGTATCGTTTACATGCAGGGTGGGTCAAATTGGGTCCAGGAATCAATTGCCACAAGATGAAAATAGCGGTGGAAGCACATATCCGTTCTTTTGCTGAAGAAGTAATGGAATTCCTAGTAAATAACTGATCACTGGTACTATTATTCTGCATTTAGAAAAAAACGGTAATAGTGAAATAAGTGTTCTAATAATTCTATTTATAAATCGAGGATCCAACTATAACCAAAAACGTAATCCACAACGGCCGTAGCCGAGTCGGTGTTGTCGTAAGAAGATTTTAAGAGTACCAAATTTTAAGAGTAACTAGCTCCAAAAGCAGCTCATACGCTTTATCTTTTCTATTAGAACCGCATACTACTATTTTATGTACACAAAACCATACATATAATGAAACAGAAATTCTAAAATCCGTGGAATCTACTTTGTATGTACCTTTATAAGCCACCTTGTACTTGTGCGCAGGTTGGCGTGTGCGTTGTATAGCGTAGCGTTGCGTGTGTACGCATGCGCAATGAACACTTTCTGTATGTGCAACTGAATTAGAAGTGGTTAAGGTGGCAGAGCGAGCGCCACACGCATGCACTGATTGGCAACAAAAGCGATTTGCCATTTTAATAACATAATTAAATCGCTAAAAGTGGTCGTTTACAACAAACTGCCACTCTCGTGGGCTATTAGCTTACAAGGTACATGCGCATATTAAGCATTTTACGTTGCACAAATGTAAATATATGTAAGGATCTATGTATATATTTGTGCTCACTTGACTATTACAAATTTCCTGCATGCTAAATAGGCGGTCGTGTCGCCGCTAAAAGCATGTTTGTCATTTAATATATTGTTCATAATTATATTTAATTGACAATGCCGTGTGATAAGATCGATCAAATGTAATTAAATGTTAATAGAGCGGTCAAGTGATGCTTCAAAAATGATATGTGAAGATAAAGATCATGGCTGATGGCTTGCCTGGAAGCAGTTGTTGATAACCGATGTGTTGATTACTTGTTCTCGAGCTGTTAGTGAACCGGCCGACGACAACTCGAATACTTGGAAAAAATGTTTTTCTTTTTGCATAAAAATGGGCAAATGAGTGCAGGGTAAATAGATTTTTGAATGGAGGCCATGTTTCGCCAGCAAAAAAAAATCTCGAAAGAAAAGTGTTCGCAGATCAACCATTACGATCTACAGCCAAAAGCTTCATCCGCTGAAGTGACCTTGAGGGAAGGAGCCCGTTCAACGTCTCCATTAGATCTACAATCTTTATGTGAGGCACACAAATTTAATTTCATTTTAGTGCTTCCAGACGAAGTAAGTTCTTGCTTCTTTTAGTCATTTCTTCCATTTTGGTGGCATAGTGGTATCGAGCCAGATTCCCTTCTGCAGACTTTAGACAGAAGCAAAAGTGCGTTGGCACGATTTTTTGTGGTTTTTTGAGTTTCGACTATTTCTGCGTATTCACTAATTCTAAAAGCGAGAATAGGTAATAGTAGAACAAAACGCCTTGAGCGCCTCGATATATACATATGTATGTATATGTACGTCAAAAATTGGCTAGACGGCAATTAATAATATAATATAATACAATGGCGCTATTATAACTCTGACGAGTTTTATGGCCGAGCTTCTCTCCCAATTCGAGGTGTGCTCCTTTTTGTTTTTCCTACTAATTTGGTGGACCTACAGTTTTATGCCGGCTCCGAACGGCGAATGCATTTTTTGTGAGAAGCTTTTTCATGGCAGAAATACACTCGGAGGGTATGCCGTCCACTGCCGAGAGGTGACCGCTGCTCTTAAAAAACCCAATAATTGGATTTTTACTAATTAGAAAAATTTTTTTTTTTGGTGTTTGCTCGGACTGGGGTTTGAACCCGAGACATCTGGTATAGCAGGCGAGCACTCTACCCACTGCACCACAGCGGCCACTTCGGCAATTAAGTCGAAGCAAAAGCAGAAACAAACAAAAACCTAAAACTTTTATGACTTTGAAAATTGCTGAATAACGAATCGCCAGCAATTAATACCGTCCGCAGTCAATAAAAGAGCAGAAAACAGCAGCGAAGAAAAGTAACTATTCTGTCTCTCTACTACTCTGCAACTCTTCTTCCGAGCTTTTTCGAGCATTCAAACAAAAAAGTAAGGACGTAAAAATTCATACACGAGTGAGTATGCTTCTGTATGTTTATAGATAAGCAGTTGCACATGCACGAATGTATGTACATATGTATGCATTAGTCGCCTGCGGTCTTGCACCAGCCAAACTCATCAAGGAATGTGTCGTGATCAAGGATCGAGAGGGAACAATGGCGAAAATAGTTTTTTGTAAAAGAAATACTGAAAATAATACAAGGCAACCAATTAGCCGCACTATCAAGCGATAAATTAGAGTTTTATTTTTCTGTGATTGCAGTAGCGATATCACAAAACGTGCTGAAATCGGAAGAAATAGTTTTTTTTGCGTTTAATATTTTCTTTGATATAACCAGTAGCGTTGAAACCAGAGGGAAAGTCAACGTTTTTTGATGAAAAAGTTATTAATATTAAAAAAAATGTTTGAAAGAATGCAATAATATGTCTAGACGGGACATAATTCGCTATCCCAATTGTCAGTCACTCTCGTATCACAAACTGAATCACGCTAAATTCCATCAAAGGTGAACCGTTGTAAATTATGCCACGTATTAGAGGCAACTCTAGTATTTTAGGAGAGATTTACAACAACGTTTCCTTTCCATATCGTGACTCATGAATATTGGAATCATACACACATTCCATGGTCATGACATTCCCATGCATTTCCACTATCTACTACTGGCTATTTGATATTCCATGCTTCATTTAACTTGCTTAATGTTTATTTTGTTTTCTTGCGAAATACATATTCAGTTTTTAATTATAATTGCAGAAAAAGTTTACGTATTTATTTATTTATGCTTTGCCTCTGAAATCTGCCTGTGGCATCATGCAACACTGCAAATTGAGTCATAACCAGTTTTTTATTTATAGTATAAATGTGCATGCATATACACATAGGTACACTCAGAGAAAAATCAAGCTAAATTTAAGTATAACGGGCTTGAATCAAGCCTAAAACGTCATGAAAGTCTGTTAAGCTTGAAAATGCTAAAATCAAGAATATGTTCTTATTTTTAGCACGATTTTTTGTAGAATAAAAAGCTTATATTAAGAATCTTCCGTTTTGAAATAAGCTTATATAAACTTATTTTCAGCATTGCCTATGATTGATTTAAGAATGAACATTCTTATTTTAAGAATGTTCAAATTTTTTTTAAGAATACTTATTCCTGCTTTCCACTTTTTCGAAATTCAAAATTCGAAATCATTTTACCCACCTAACAAAAATAAAAAAGAAAAATGGTTATTTTTTTGCATTGTGTTTTATTTTAAGACATACATATATATGTATTTACATATACATATTTGCAATGAGATGTAGTTCTTATAACTATAGGTATATAATTCAGTCTCTATATAAATACACAAATATGTAAGTGTAGATTTTAAAACAAAAAATATTTGTATATGCAATAGAGGACTTAAGATAATGTTACAACTATAACTATAACTATAACTATAACTATAACTATAACTATAATTATAACTATAACTATAACTATAACTATAACTATAACTATAACTATAACTATAACTATAACTATAACTATAACTATAACTATAACTATAACTATAACTATAACTATAACTATAACTATAACTATAAATATAACTATAACTATAACTATAACTATAACTATAACTATAACTATAACTATAACTATAACTATAACTATAACTATAACTATAACTATAACTATAACTATAACTATAACTATAACTATAACTATAACTATAACTATAACTATAACTATAACTATAACTATAACTATAACTATAACTATAACTATAACTATAACTATAACTATAACTATAACTATAACTATAACTATAACTATAACTATAACTATAACTATAACTATAACTATAACTATAACTATAACTATAACTATAACTATAACTATAACTATAACTATAACTATAACTATAACTATAACTATAACTATAACTATAACTATAACTATAACTATAACTATAACTATAACTATAACTATAACTATAACTATAACTATAACTATAACTATAACTATAACTATAACTATAACTATAACTATAACTATAACTATAACTATAACTATAACTATAACTATAACTATAACTATAACTATAACTATAACTATAACTATAACTATAACTATAACTATAACTATAACTATAACTATAACTATAACTATAACTATAACTATAACTATAACTATAACTATAACTATAACTATAACTATAACTATAACTATAACTATAACTATAACTATAACTATAACTATAACTATAACTATAACTATAACTATAACTATAACTATAACTATAACTATAACTATAACTATAACTATAACTATAACTATAACTATAACTATAACTATAACTATAACTATAACTATAACTATAACTATAACTATAACTATAACTATAACTATAACTATAACTATAACTATAACTATAACTATAACTATAACTATAACTATAACTATAACTATAACTATAACTATAACTATAACTATAACTATAACTATAACTATAACTATAACTATAACTATAACTATAACTATAACTATAACTATAACTATAACTATAACTATAACTATAACTATAACTATAACTATAACTATAACTATAACTATAACTATAACTATAACTATAACTATAACTATAACTATAACTATAACTATAACTATAACTATAACTATAACTATAACTATAACTATAACTATAACTATAACTATAACTATAACTATAACTATAACTATAACTATAACTATAACTATAACTATAACTATAACTATAACTATAACTATAACTATAACTATAACTATAACTATAACTATAACTATAACTATAACTATAACTATAACTATAACTATAACTATAACTATAACTATAACTATAACTATAATTATAACTATAACTATAACTATAACTATAACTATAACTATAACTATAACTATAACTATAACTATAACTATAACTATAACTATAACTATAACTATAACTATAACTATAACTATAACTATAAATATGTCGATGTCGCAGTTCATAGGATTTATCTGAGTCATTAATTTCTACATAGGCAATAGTGTGCTTCACCTTCTCTGCTTTTGTATTTTGTTATTTGGCGTATATCTCACCGCTCGGAATTTTCCGGTCACTCTTAGGTATGAAATATTACTCCTGAGGTAAAAGAGAAACATTTTGGATGCCATTTTAAAACATAAACTAAATTCGTATCGCGAGAACTCTTACCTGTTCTTTTTTCCAATCAAACGATTTCTTGTGAAACTCCATTCGCAATCCCAGCGCAATCCTTCAAATATGTACATATTATCTTTATATATAAATGTGTATGTATGTTTACATATCGCGAGCGGATAACTCACCTTTAACTATTAAATACAGCTCCCGAATTAAATTCCCTTAGAAGCTTTCTTGAGCAAAAAATTTAAAATTACTATGAAATGAAAGTTATGTACATATATAAATATTATTTCGAAGACACTTGGCCATTGTGTTCTTAAATTAAGAATTTCATTCATAAAACAAGATTTTTTCAGATTTTTATCTTGTTTCAAGAATGCCATTCTTGATTTAAGATTGGAGAAACTTAAATTTTAAATATGTTTCCTTAATTTCAGTTATTCTTAAATCAAGTAGGACCGAGCTTGATTTTAGCCCGCAACTTTTCTCTGAGTGTATGTAGATACATATGTACATATTTCTTTCTTTGCAACGTCTGCGGAATCCTGGTGGCTGCTGAGTTGTCAATGCATTGACGTTTCAGTAAGCAAATAATCAATTAAATGGCAAACACACAGAAATATCACAAACAAACAATCGAAGCGAATAACGCGACAGATTGAGATTGGAGTAAACACGCAAGCCCGCCGGTCAACCCACGAGTACAAAGTCAACCAGCGGAAGCTTTCTTGACATACATACATACGTACATATGAATAAGTTTGTAGGAATTATTGGTATTGCAAGCAATCACTGAACGATGAAAACAATAAAATTGCATGAAATAAAAAAAGCTGAAAATAAGAGCAAAAATAAATACAAAAAAACCGAATACCAAAACCGCGTAAAAAGTCATGAAAATGTTTTCTTTTGTTCTCGACTTAAATGTTTTCCTTTTATTTGCGATTATTACTTTTTTTATTCATTCAACACTCATTTTTATGTACGAGTGTGTAGGTAGATGTGGGTTAATCACGAATGTGTGTGCGCCATACCAGCTGCTCGCAGTTAGCCAACAATTGGCCATAAATAGTGGAAATGGCCCGTATACACAACTTTTTTTCATCTGCCTGCTTTCTTTGCCCTCCCACTCCCAATCCAACTCATTCAAGCGTTACGTGCGCGGGTTGCCCAGTTTTTCTATTGGCATTGTGGCATCGCGTCGTCAACCGTTGCAACGCGTTGCTCGCGCAAATATTTGCTCCTCTAGTAGCTTTTGAGCGCACATGCAACAATACAAGTAATAATCAGCAGCAGCAGAAAATGAAGAATGAACTGGAAAGAAAAGGCTTTTTGAAATTACTATTATGTATTTTCGGAAATGTAACGAAGATCCGTTAGAGCATGTCGCACATTTGAATGATTTTTCAGTGAGTGGATTTTCAGGAATATTTTGGGATCTCCGATAACCCAAAAGCTCAAATTCAAAGGCTATAGTTTAGTATCCTTCTTCTTTCCATATTTCTTATGCTCCTCCATTCCTCTTATTTCGCAGGCGGCAAATGTATCCACGTTAAGTAAATATCCCCGGCTATAAGTATTCGCCAAGAAATCGTACATCACTAACTGTGTTACACACCAACGCATTATCGACAATCATGCAATGCATGTATTGTGGTTTTTGTTGTTGTTGCTGTAACATTTACTGGCTTTATACTACCGTTGGCCGCTGCAACTATCGGAGATTTTTAAATTCTTTGCCATTACAATGTGTAGGTGCATTAACTGTTTACCACACTACTGTGGCATGCCGCATGCCTCCCTCAACTTTCCGCCATTGCACAATTCCAACGAAAAACGACAGCAATTGTTTCCGAATTGTTACAGCTTCCAACTTTTTCCCGTCCTCACTATTTTGTATTTTATATTGTATGTAACCAACCGTAATGGGCGCTTGCAGAAATTAAGTAGCCACTTTTTTTGTGGCCACTCTTCACTCGCTCGTTCGCTCATTCATTGGTTCGTTAATTGGCTGACGACGTACGATTTCCAATTATTATGCAAACTCACCGCTGTGCCGCTTGAATTTCTCATTTATCAGCAGATTGTGACGGTTCCGCGGCGGACTCGTTGTAGTTTTTTGTAGGTGTAATGAATCCGCAAAAATATTACCTACACCTTACTCAACTGCGAGTACCGCCCAATAAGCATTTAGATAGGTTAATAATTGGAAAGCGATTGGCAAACGAGTCTCTTGTTCAAGTCTCAACTTTAAAGTGGAAGTAAATACATAGATTCGTATTCAATTGGAGACCTAGGCTATTCTCCGGCAAAACAGAGCTTTCATTATCCGATGTAATTTCTCTTCTCTTAAAAGCCCGTCTCCACATAACTTGTTTCACCAACAAAACATCTAGCAAAACATCTCGCTAAATAACCCGTCTCCACGTGGCTGATCGTGATTCAGTTTAACATTTCTCTTTCTTGCTCTTCTTAAATGTTTGTATGTTTGCTTACATTTTGAGTTTTTGTTTTGGTCTGTGTGAGATTTCGATAGATTTTCGATACAAAATTAGAGAAGACATCGATATCATCGAGGTTGGCAAGATGATTTAGAATGAAACAGTGTTTCAATCTTCACTCGCTCTCAGAAATTTTGTATGGAAATTGGCGAGTTTCGGCACTGGTTTCCGTGTCCAAACAAGATTGGGAGAGAAAATAGAGAAAAAAAGAGCGAAACACGTTATGTGGAGACATGGTATTACATGTGGTACCTACACAGTTCGAGTGTTTACAAGATACTAGCCACATTATTTTGCTCCCAAGTTCGAAAAAAAACACGCGCTAGATTAGCGAATAACATGGAAATCAACAACAAAAACCAAGCCAGCTAGCTATGTTAAGCGCGTCGAACAGACGTGTTGCCATGGAAGCGAATGAAGCTATTGTGAATAGAAAAATGGAATTTTTGAAACATATATTCTTGTAGCATAAGCATAAGCATACATATCAACCAATCATATTCTTTTATACAGATGCTACCCCAGAGGACTACCGGTACACAACCGAACTCTACCGGTAATTACCGGTAACTAGCTCAACACAACCGAACTCTGCTGGTGAATGGCAAAAATTCGAATCTTCCCGAAGCCCTCTAATGTGGAATGCTTGTAATTAATTTCTAGCAAGTTGAGCGTTCTTTTCGCGGTCGCATAATAGAAAAAGCGACTACTGTGGTGAAAAACTAAGTTCGTTCCGAATTTTATTTTCGTAGTGGATAACGAAGATCATTCTCTAACGTTCGCCACAATGTGTATTGGGTATGGAAATACATACGTATTTACACCCAACAAACACTAAGGTTAGATATCGATTTGAGAATAACTCGAGAACTAGTCTCATTCTCAAACCTCTAACGTTAAAGGACGACTCGAAAATCTATCGAGAATCATAGCGTTCTCAAACAAAAGGGGACATAATTCTCAAATCGAGAAAATTATAATTCTCGAATCGAATTCTAATGTAGTTCTCTAATGAGATTCTAATCAGAATTTGCAAATACTTCCAAGTGAAATGAAAAACAAAGCTTTGTCTCCTTTTACATGATTTTTTCATTGTTTAGATGTTATTAACGCAGTATGTACCTAAATTGCATATGATTATATATATTCACATGTATGTGTATAATAACTGAAATTTAAAATAAATTCAGTATTATTATTTAAATTAAAGGTACTTCTTGTACTTTTTAATGGAAAACATTGTACTACGGTAATATTAACTTTACCATTTTTTAGTATCTAATTTCAATATGTGTGTGAATATTCAATATATCACAGAAATATATTGAGAATTGATACAAGGCGTGAGATTTGGCTCCTTCTCTAATCACTCCCTAATCGAATTCTTGTGTAGTATTCAACCCTAGTTGTCGATTTGGGAATATATAGAGAATTACACTAGTTATCTAAGGTAATCTCGACAAAATTTCTAACGTTAGAGACTGTGTTTGCTGGGCATATTCTTACAAAACCACTTACATTCACATTCTCTACATTTTATCCATTTAACTAATCTTTCCCGTAACTGTTTGGATTGTTAAGCGATATTTAATTAGAATGTTTCACCGCATGCATATTCGCCGAAATTTTACAGCTGTTCTAAGCAAATGAAATTGCTTTCGAATATGTAATCATGAAAATTCCACAAATGGCTGTTAGTGGTTAGCGGTTTTTTAAAACTACATAATATATATATAATAATACTATGGCGCTATTATAACTCTGACGAGTTTTATGGCCGAGCTTCTCTCCCAATTCGAGGTGTGTTCCTTTTGTTTTTCCTACTAATTGGGCGGACCTACAGTTTTATGCCGGCTCCGAATGGCGAATGCATTTTTTGTGAGAAGCTTTTTCATGGCAGAAATACACTCGGAGGATATGCCGCCCACTGCCGAGAGGTGACCGCTGCTCTTAAAAAACCCAATAATTGGATTTTTACTAATTAGAAAAAATTTTTTTGGTGTTTGCTCGGACTGGGGTTTGAACCCGAGACCTCTGGCATAGCAGGCGAGCACTCTACCCACTGCACCACAGCGGCCACATAATATAATTCTAGGATATAATTTAAACTTTAAACTTCGAAGATCGATTGTTCGTATCTGATCTAATAAACCCCTAACATGGAAAAGGCTCGCTTCTAATTTTTCTCAAAATTGGCCGTCTCCGTTACATCTGCTTTGACGCCTTTACAAATTTCTCAAAGAGACTTACTATGCTTGGCAGCTCCGATAAGGAAGAACTCTTTCCTAGGATTGCGCCTTAGAGGTGCGAAAAGGACCAACATTTATAGTCCCAGAAATTGCATGTTCATTTAACAAAGCCGTTAACCGGTCGAACTGAATGCACCTGCACGAGATGAAAGTTGCTTTATTAAGCAGACGTCAATTCATAGAAATTTACGAGTTCAACTCATAAGTACTTCTCGGCTGGCCTGTAAACTTCCACATAATACGAGTATTACTACAATACAAACGAGTAAATGTTAGTTGCACGAACTACTTTTGAAATGTGCGAGTAAGTAAATATGTAGTAATTATTCATTTTTCCCGGAGGGCTTTTAAAGATTTATACACCAACTAATAAATTGATTATATCGTCCCCTCAATATAACAATAGCGTATAATTTTTTGTGGTTTTGAGAAAATCGAGTTTAAAGTTTTTGTCAAATCAGTACTGAGTTTCTGTAACTGAACTCTATCAATAGTTTCGACCGAGTGAGGTCATAATGACGTCAATCGATAGATTCTCTCTTGCTTTTTAGGTGGTGACAAAGTGTGGAACGTATTAATGTGACGTCATTTTGATCGACAATTTTCGCGATTTTGTTACAGAAACTCACTTCTGATGTCTATTAAAACCTCAATATCGCGGTAAATAAAAATGCTTCATAGTGGATTTTTCGATGAATACATTATACCGTTTCTTGTCTTTAAATTTACAAAGTTTTTTTATTCTACGCATCCTTTAAGACCATAATTATGTTATTCAAAGCGCAGGTCCTCCATATAGGCCATTTTATTTTTTATGGAATTCGTATGATGTATCTGATACACTATTTTATTTTGTATGGTATACGCTGTTTTATTCAATAATTTTACGGTATTTTTATTAAAATATTTGATCTCAAAAACTGGTGGTTTCGTATCACAGGCTGTTGATATTTACCTTACTTACTTCACTTACATTATACTATAATAGACGATACTCACTCAGATGTTTAAAATCCATATTTTTAATGAACAAACTTTCTCTGCGAAATGAATTTGCAAGCTGAAATTTCAAATGACGACAATATTTCCTTCGCATTCATGTAGTCAAAAGAACGTAAAAATCGCATAGGCTTCTACTCTTGTAAATTTCTGATAAAACTTTCGAATTTGTATTGAAAATAAAATAGCTTATGTGGGGTATAGAAATGGTCGGAATAAAACTATTTCTCAAACAATAGTGTATATTATTATAAGCTATTTTATGAGTTAAAGTTTTGATAAATTTTATTTATTTCTACAGGCCAAAATGGAGTATAATGCGCATACACTATTATTCTTTTAACAATTTTGCAGTGGAAATGTCAAATAAAATAGCGCATATGAGCTTATACACTTATTGAAGGAAATTTTTGAACAAGAAATTATACACCATTTTTTCCAATGACAATTTGACCCACTTTGTGGAAGTAGAATTTGACGAAATTTTGACCAGACATAGAATCAATGATGGAGATTCTAAATATGCAATAAAAAAATAATGGCGTATGAGCACATACGCTATTGTTATATTGAGGGGACGATATGTAAGTAGCAAGTTTGGAATAAAAAGTTAATTCTGGGTCATGGTAGTAACCCAGCAGTAAAATGGAGTGCTTAAAAAATTGAGGGAGTGGCAAATGTTTTTTGCTATCTCATGATGAAGACACACTTGTTTACATATTTAAGAAATCTGTTTTTCATGGCCATTCTACAATTTTGTGCGTGTGTATGTATATCCCCTCACATGTTATTTATCAAAGTACAGTGGTAACTGACAGATCATATGCATATGAACACATCGCATATGGGTGGGTAGTTAAAAGGCGTACGAAAGGTATTAAACATTTAAAACAAGCTCATGATTCTCGCCATATCGATATATGTACATATGTACATACATACATATTGGTGGGTTCCGCGCTTCCTTCAGGTAGGTACTTTCGAAAAAATTGTTTTAGCACAAAGCTATAATACCATCATGCTCATGAAAGGTATAAAAAGGCAACCCTGTGCCTAACTACACTCTCATATCTTTATATATATTACGCTAGGCGATTTTTTGTACGCACCATAACTTTTACACCTTTATACCGATTTTCGAAAGTGGGGTGTCACTTGAAAGGGCTTGACCTGTAGATGTGTAGGAAGGTTAAATATTTCTGAAAAGGGTTGCCACCTGTTTAAAAATTTAGTTCTTCTGTATAGTTTGATTGATTTTTAAATTTCAGCTACCATATTAAAGGGCTTTACGTCAAAATGAGTAATTTATTAAATTTTTTACAAAAAAGGGTTGCCACCTGTTCAAAAATTCAGTGTTACGCTATAGTTTGTTTGATTTTTAAATTTGAGGTGTCATATGAAAGGGCTTTGTGTGAAAATAAGTAATATATTATAATTTTTACAAAAAGGGTTGCCACCTGTTCAAAAATTCATTTTTACGATATAGTTTGTTTGATTTGCAATTTCAGGTACCATATGAAATAGCTTGACCTGAAAATGAGTAATTTACTAAAATTTTTACATAAAGGGTTGCCATCTGTTCAAAAATTCAGTTTTACGCTATAGTTTTTGATTTTTAAATTTGAGGTGTCATATGAAAGAAAACTGGAAAGAGAAAGAAGACTGCGACAAATGGCCTTTTAGAGGTCGCTTTAAGGTTAACATATTCTAGAAAATTATTCGGCATTAAACTTCACTATGGGGCTCCTCGCACAAAATCTTTGTATAAAAAATCTAGGTCCACAGAAAATAAAAATAACCAGTAACTATCTAGGTATATGCTTCATTTTATATTTTATTAATAAGTTTCTATGGGCTTACAGAACATTCATTTTCTGCAAATTTTAAGGGGAAGTCAAATTTAAAATGACAATCAGAAAAATTGTCAAATGTGGCAATATGTGGTCTTCCACCCTCAAATTGTCTCACATTGTAATCGAAAGCCACAGCATCGCGTGGCAGGGTTTACTAGTTTTATTTATTATTGCATTTATACTCTTTGATGGATCATTTCCGCTCCTTCAGGTGCGTACAAATATAAGAATATGCGCTAAGGTGAGGTTGTCATTTCATGTAGATATACGATAAATTAAGAATAACTATTTTGGTACATACATAGTACCTATGTACATGTGTATATATGTACATATCTATGTATGTTCACACAACTATGTACATATGTATATGTATGTATGTACGGCATCTGACCGTAACTCGATTGCCCATTTTAAACCACAATGCAAGCCCATAAGCAATTAATGTTGGTTGGCGGTCAAAAAGTGCCGCTTTCAAAAGAAATTCCGCCGTCAACATAGCTACGGATGTATGTACATATGTATGTTTACGTGCAGCATAAAAGCTCGTGTGCTGCTATAAGTATTAAACTCAATATCACATCGTCGTACATTTCATACTCGTTGCACTTTCAAAGTCAATGCCATTGTCCCGGTGTGCCGCAAGTACCTCCGCGAGCACGAGCATGTGTTGGTGGCAGTGGCAATGTGCCTGTTTTTAGTTTTGTGTTATTGCAATTGTTTTGTCCATTTGTCTGCTTTTTTTTTTGGCTTTTGTTCTTTGTTATGCACATACACATCGTCGGCCCCCTGCCAGAACCACGAATGTGCAATTTTTCCAATTTTCAGTTAAGCGGTTTTCCTGATCAATCTGTGTATGCTCTACATTTTAGTAAAACCCCCAGTTCCTTTGTGCACTGGAAGCCACCAAAATTTTCAATGCCAGTAACACGAATGTGTAGATCAGTTATAAAAAGTTGAGCCAGAAACACGAATGTGCCACAAAAAATGTTAAAAATTCCTTGAAAATACATAAATTTCAAAAAATATATGGGGCACATTCGTGTTTATGGCCCAACAAAAATCAAAATAATTCCTTGAAAATAAATTTCCAAAGTACATAAGTAAAACAAACACATTCAATTCGTATTCATATTTTATTTGTGGAACTATTTCTAATCTTCAAAATCAGAGTCTTCTGAAAAGTTAGGCTCAGGATTATGCTCTTCCGAACCTCGCTTCTAATCTTCAAATTGTTATAAAAGGCAAAAAGGCAATAATGAAATGCACCTTAAACGGAAAATATTAGGTCGCCGATTGCGCGATGAAGACAAAGCTATTCCGTAAACTAATTTTTGATTAGCAATCAGTGCTAAATACGCCAAAAGGACCTTGTGGGCAAATATTTACCTTCGGTATATACGATAGAAAAAGGTACTGTACAACGCAAATCATCAGCGGGGCATGTAACTGTCCAAAACCATTTCAAGTTCATACTAACTACACGACGATTTTTTAAACTTCATTTATTTCAACGAAGGAGAAACTGCCCTTTCGAAATATTTGCTGGTCGAGGTGCATATCGTCGTACCATACGAAAACACATTTAAAATTTCTTACGAAACAATTAAACAATTCTGTACGAAAAGTAGCACATTTGACTAATGATATACTGTTTATACATTAAAATTTTTGTTGTTTAAACAAAATTTCTACCTTTCGTCAGCCAAAAGATTAAAGTGCTTGTATTCCTCAACCACAAAAAATCGTGTGCTAGTTTTCGTATGGTACGACGGTATATAAAAGATTAACTCTACAACATTTTTTACAAAAAAAAATTATTCTGAAACAAAATTTTTAGTAGCTTATTTGCCATTGAATATTGGTGTCCCTCCGCAATAGAACCCACGCCAGTTTATTCGGAGACATTGCCTATCGCTGACGCGAAAGCAAAAGATTTAAATAAAATTTGCGAAACCTTGGTGATTCCAAAGGAATACCACAATTTTTATAAAAATGTGAAGGCTACCAGCGGAGTTCGCAATGCTCTACCTGAGCCTGACCTTGCAGAAGACTCTGATTTTGAAAATTAGGAATAGTTCCACAAATAAAATATGAATTTGAATTGAATGTACATATTTGTTTTACTTACTTTTGGAAATTTATTTTCAAGGAATTTTTTTGGTTTTTGTTAGGCCAGAAACACGAATGTGCCAAATCTCGAAGATTAGAAGGAATAGAAGCATAAAAACTATATCAGGGCATCGAGTTAAACAAGGTTCTAATTTGCAGATATACTTTTATATTAGAAACAAATTTTTCAAATTTTGCGAGAAGAATAAACTTTAAAACTCGATTTCCCAACATTTTCATTTTAGCACATTCGTGGTTCTGGCAGGAGGCCGACGATATGTACTACATAGTTTGACTTTTGTGCCCGACATTCATTTATGAAATGGGAGCAAACGTCTGTGTCTGTGGCATCGCTTTTGCGCTTGCGTTTCAGTGCCTTTCAGCTTTTCATCTTAGATTCTCCGATAGCTTATTATGGATATATTTGACCATTGTTACTGGCTTTATTATTATTACATATTTTTATTGTCATTCTTTTTTTTTTTCTTTCTACTTCCATTCACTTTTTTATGGGCTATGGCTATACATATGTATGTACATACCATTTATTGTTCAGTCACTCGTATACCTACCTATAAGCATTAGTTTTGTATGCGTAATGTTTGTCATTGTTTGACATCAAATAAACAAGCTTCATCCTTTATTTTTTTAATCTTATTTGGGTTGCTGTGCTGCGCATGCCAGCGTCGCTTATTTTCTCATTTTTTCACTTGCTATATTTTCACCTGCATATGTTTGTACATATGTATCTTTGCTTGTACAATGTACATCCCTACGGTATTTTATTTATATTCACTTTGATTCGAAAAGAATTCTTGTAAAATCTTATTTTTATTGCATCGCTTCAAATTGAAAATTGAAAGCTTCCGCGCGACACAATGCAGCCAACCTTTTAATATCATTCCATTGCCTTAATTTTTGTTGTTACACAGTCATATGTACATACAAACACGTCGGACCCTCCACAGCAACGATCAGCTTCACTTAGCGTCTGCAGCACTTTGATTTGATTCATTTTTAATGGCTCCTCAAAATCATTTCTTTTTCATGCCTTCCTAAATTACAAAATTGACATTTCTGGTTTAGTTAATGCGTTTTGTGGTAAAAAGTGGAGGATATATATTTTTAGTTTACACAAGTCTTGTTTTAATTTGCTTTTCGAAACAACACCGATCGCAAACTCCCGGCCACCAATAAATATTTATGTCAAGTGACAGGTGACTCTATACTCTGAATCATTGTTATGTACGTACCACAGAGATGGACATTTTACAGTACCACTGACAATGCAGTATTTTTCATTTTTATTAGCGCTGATTTGATTTGCCGTTGAACGTTATACTTAGATGTTATTTCAGTCAGCAATAAGTGCATAATGCCCATGTATGTATAGGAGTTCATATGTGTGTTTATGGATATTAAGTAAGCGCTAATTGATGTCGGCTTTTGACAGATCGCAAATTATATATTTTTGCTTTGTTCAAACGCAAATTTACGATTTTAATTTTCATATAACAAAATTTAATTCAAATAAAATTATTTAAGTACTTAATGCTTTTCGAAGCTAAAGGAGCTACATGTGTACCTACATCCATACATACATACGTGTGTCAACAATATAGCAGGTGCTTTAAGAGAAAATGTTCCATGGCGGAAATGAAGTAAAAAAGCAATCCGACCCCTGTCAAATGAGTAACCAGTAGATATGGTATATGAGATGTTAATAAAGATTTTTTAGCTACATTCACATCATTAGATGGGAGAACTGAGTTTTTAAAAAGAGCTCTCTACAGAGACTCCTCTGCAAAGCGTCGGTGTTGCAAGCTGTAGTGCAAGTATTAACGTCATTGAATTGGAACTTCACTGTGGCGCCAAACATGAGGTTGCTCGTGCCAACAAATGGTCTTTTAGACAGAACAGATAAGATAGTTTCTTTCCCGGTGAATAAGATTAATATGCCAAGACAAAAAGTTCTAGGAAAATAATATACTTTTTTTTGGCGCCTTTACGAGCACAGAGTCAAGCATATAGACATAAATATATACACATAAAAAAAAAATTCTGCATTAAGTGACAACATTAATTGTGAGATAATAATTAATTTCTTTTCTTTTTTACACTTTCAACACAAATGTGTCCCATACATATGTAATTAAATGCATGCCGAAAGAACGAATAATTTATGTAAAAATTTTCTATTGACAAAGATAATTATCGTAAAAATATAAATTAAAACTTTTTTAAGCCAATAATACTCAAGGCATTTCAACGCTATTGACAAATTTTCATTTTGTAAAGAAATATTTCCCAAAAATCAATGGCACATTTATATAGACAAAGGCATGTATGTATTAAAGGGCTGCACGAATGGATTCGAAACGACCAACAAAATATTCGCGGCCGTCCAATTACAGTACCTACTTGTTTCTGTCGTTTTAGAATAAGCGCAAGTAGAGCACAACCATAAACAGAACCAATACAATTACTTATTCGTAGCGACAATTACATGACCTTAAAAAGGTTCTGCAAATAGTGTACACTACTTGCGAATACTTCGAATATAATCGAAATATATATATGTACATACATATTTTCATAAACACACATCCAGACGTTGTGTTCAGCAAAATTATGCTGCTAGTGTGAGTGTGTGTATGTGCATATGCATACACACTAGGGCGGGTCGATTGGTAGGTATGCTCTTCGTTTTACAATTTCAATCTATTACACCTACTTAGCTCAGTTGTTTTCCTTTTCTTATGTGCGCCTACTTAGAACTTAACAAAAGAAGGAACCGTCTATATTTACATCCTTTTAAGTTGAATTTCTTTACTTGTTGCTACATTGCATGCACATATGTACATACATATGTATGTATATCATATGCACATTCAATAAACAAACAGGCCATTTTTTTGCGTGCCATATCGCATGTGTGTCCTATTAAGGTGGTTTTATGAAGGAAATAAAGTTCTCCAGAAATTCGCAGAACACCCTGATTTTCATGCTAATATAATACGGAAATCTATACCTAAAATTTTGTCTTAATATACATATTAAAATTTAGAGGTCGTGCAAATGCCTCCAAATTTCTTTCTCCTTTTATATCAGTGATGATACATAATTTTTTTCAAAGTCCTTAATGAACAAGAAAAACATTTCTTATCATTAAAAAATGGAACATATTATGTTTGTTGGACTTTTATTTTTTGGTCCACCTTAATGCCATATGCACATTAAATAAACAAACAAACCAAAGAAACAATAAGGTTTTGTGAATACTTCATAACATGGTTATTATTATGTTCTACTCGATCGTGGCGAATAGTGTACACTAATCGCTCCAACAGAGCAAATAGAAATAGTATTTGTATTCCAAATGAAAAGTATGGGTTTTTATTCGTATCTGCATTGAAATTGTACTGTGACTAATTGTACAATGCATTGAGTATTCGCAAATATAGAAGAGGCAAATGGTATTGTGCAGACGTCTAGTATGTATGTGCTATGTACATATATGTATGTATGTATATATGCACAACTCACTCTTTGGAAAACTCATCGATCAATATACATACCTATGGTAAGTAATGAATATCTTAAATGGAAAGATTTATTGAGAAAGATCGACAATAAACGAGGCATTTTTATAAGCATTTTTCACATTTTATACAGAAACATATATGTATATATGTACATACATATCTACTTACACGTAATCGAAAGATTTATGTCTATTATATGTATCTACATAGTGATGCATGTAAATATGTATATAATCATAGAAAGTATGTATGTACATATTAAAAATACCTACGATATATAGGTTGATAGATAATAGCTCACGCATGGATCTATTGCAATTTATTGGCACGGTTAAGTAACTGATTGGATTCAGAGCTTGAGAGAAATATAAAAATTAGAAATTTCTAGCCAATAACAAATCGAAAATGATTGAAAGACTAATCTTATTCCAAGTCTCATTTTCGATAATTATTGTTAAGTTAATTATTGTAGTTTCCCTGCAAAAAGTGGAACCACGTAATATGCTAGTACAGGACCAGGTTACGTTGTGACAGTTCCTAGTTACAGAGGTGGTCCAAATATATGAAAAAAATATGGTTACATTAACATTGCGATGTCATTGGACATGACCACCCCTGCTTCACCTCTGCATAACAAAGGACTATATAAAACCCCACCCCATTTGGGCCATAGACTAGTCTGCTTACAGTATACCACGTTTTAAACTACATCCCAATACCCTAGACCGAGCCAAATTGCCGACCAACCACGAATTAGTTGGCGGTGAACGAAAATTTACATTCGATGTTGTCCGATGCTGCATAACATGTAACCAAGTCTGTAACTAGGCCGCTTCACGCGTATTACTATGCAGCATAACATGTAACCAAGTCCGTAACCACGTCCCTTCAGACCTACTTTAAAGCCCCGTCCCATTGGACTACCTGGTCCTCAAATTTTTGAAGGGTTATTCCATTCGGGAACTACATACATATGTATGTACATATATGTATCCAATATAGGTACCTATTTTTCCTTTGCCCTGAATTCGAAATTCATTCCATTGTCGAAGGTATGTACATTTAAGGGAGAGGCGACGAAATGTGATGACTGTCGAATGACAGTGGGCATACTAACCATCTCTTTCCCTTGCTACTAGGCCATTTCGAAAATATTTCTTATATTTATGCTATGATCGTTGGAAAACTAGGGTTTGTTACCAATTTGTCATCAGTTCGATACTCGTATTTCATATCGAATGTCAGTTTCGCATTTTTCACAAAAAAAAGATAAGAAGTTTCGAATAATTTTCAAATAGAAACCTCGTGTGTTAATACTTTCAGCAACCCTGTATATATGAAAGCGCACTGAACGCGTCGGCTTGCTGAGTGACTGAAAACTCAAAATCATCAACGCCGCAAGATACATATGTACATATACATACACACTAGGGATTCCAATCCCGGGATCCCGGAATCCCGGGATCCCGCCCTTTCTGACACCCCGAAAATCCCGGGATAGCTAGAATTTTATCCCGGGATTTTCGGGATAAGATAAAGAGAGAATATTCCGCTATTATAGCAAAGAAAAGTTATATTTTATATAATATTTATTGGTCTCAGTCTGTATACTAACAGCATTTCCTATTCTGAATGAAAATGTTGCATTATTACATTGCAGCATTATCAACATGTGTCCTGTGTCCTATTAAAGTGTTGCATTTTTCATGTGATGAATGAAACAAAAATAATGCACCCTTTTACTTGTGCTAAGAGCAGAAAATGTTGCCCGTAGTCGGGCCAGTTTTATATTTTGTCAATAGAACAAGCGTCCCTAAAAAAGTGTTGAGTCTGTGTGGAAGAGAACAAAAAAATGTGACAGCCGGAAGAAAGTGCGACATTTTTGCTAGAATAAAAAAGTCCATTGGCAAAATTCATTTGATAATTTCTATTTCCTGATTTTTTGTCATTTATTTCTCAAATGTTTTTTGGAATTTTCCCACATGGAAAGTAAACAATGGAAGAAAATGGAAACAAAATTTTAATTAGACTTGATAGTCTTACAACACTCTACTAAAATTAAATACGCAGCTGCATACTCGGAATTCATATCAAAATTTTGCCTCCGATATTTATCTATTCAGAAGCTGCATTAATTTTCTGAACTTTTGGGCAAGCTGGGAAATATTCGCTTAAACAAAGTGCGCCGTTAAATTCTAAAAAAATTTTTATTGGAAATTATCAAATGATTGCAAGCCTTTTTATTAATATCCTAAAAGTACCAACTGCAAAGGCAAATGTTTTGTTCACCAAATGTATGTAATTTTCGTTGTTGGTTGTGCTTTTTAAAGTAACTCTTAGGTATTATTAAATAATACGAATGATTTTACATTCCTATTTTATTTTGTTACTAATGAAATAATAAAAATGGCAATAAAAATCTATTTTTTCTTTGCATTTTAAAGTTGTAGCGTTTCTCTAAAAATGTATTTACTTTTTTCAACCCCAAATGTGGGAAAATAATACTGGTCGAAAAATTTTTGTAACAGAAATAAAATTCTACGTTTCAAAAGGATTTCGGTGTAGTTTTTGAGATATTCATGTCCAAAGAGGCGAAAAACGCAGTTTGTGGCCATATTCACTCCTCAATATTTTTAAAATTACTCACTTTCATTAAAAACTGATTACATCTATTGGAAGCACGATCATTTCTTTTGAAGACAACGTAGATATCTGAATAAGATACCCGAAAAAGCAAAGCGCTGTTTTCAAGAGAAATGATCGTTCTTTCAATAGCTGCAATCATCTTTTAATGAAAGTAAGTAATTTAATAGATTGATCACTGCTCAATGAGCAGTGAATATAGCAAGAAATCGCATTTTTCGCCTCTTTGGACATGAATATCTCAAAACCTACATATATTACCGAAAATCCAACTTCAGATTCAGAATCAGCGCTCCGAAATCCTTTAGAAAAGTAGAATTTTATTTGAGTTAGAAAATTTTTTGGAAATTGTAATTTGTGTAATTAAAGTCCAAATCCCGGGATAAATCCCGGGATTCCGTGATTATAAAATAAAATCTCGAAAATCCCGGGATCGTAAAAATCGGAAAAATTGGAATCCCTAATACACACGTATAGATATACAGATGTACATATTATGTACATACATAAATCAGAGAAAAAGTACATATAAGATATTTTTTACGAAATGGCGAAAATAATCAAATGATCTCAAAATATTATACGCTCCAGTTGGTCGACTCTTGCTTCCTCATCAGTTCAATTCTCAGCGGCATACTTACATGCATACATACAAATGTAGTAGTAGAATTTGCGTAGGTGAATGATGCCCATTTCAACGGATGAGTGAATGCGGAAAACGCATTAGCTTGATCACCCACAACAACACAAAACATATGTATGTATGTACATACATATGTATACTCATAGTTTCGTCTTCATTGTCTGGTTGGATGAACTGAATGGATGATGCGTGGCATAGTTCATTGAATGGAATTGCTGCAGAGTCTCCCTCCCATTCCTGTCACCTCTACTGACTCCCTCAAATAGGCGCTATTGTTGTGAAAGCCTAACAAGCAGACAGCCAATGATTGAATGGGAAGTGGAATGGAGTCTCGGATCAAGAAGTTGGCCCATTTCATTCGTCATACACACAGCGCTTCGCAGTGCAATGAAACGTTGATGGCAATATGTAATACTAATAAAATTCACTTTGAAACTTTTCTCCGACCTCGGCCACAATAGTCACCAGGCAGGCATCTTTCTGTGTCGTCGGTTTTAGTGTAGCGCTTAGCTATTCAAAGAAGGAAAGAAGCCTGTTTTCCACAGCAGTCGGTGTGTCTGTGAATGCGCGCCTATCTTATGCCCAGCACAAGAAATAAGAGAATGAATAAACGTCTGCTTGTATGTGCGTGGGTGCTTACTCATTCACTCACTTACTTGTTGCAGACGGATCGCATAGCCTCCGAATTAGTTCGCTGACATTCATATTTAATAAATAAATAATAGCTTAAAAAACTAAAAAACACGCTTTAATCTTAAAAATCGTACTAAAAATTGAGAAATAATTTAATTAGAAACAAAATGATGAACGAAAATATAAGTATTTAAGGAAAAGCGTGGGGTGCTCAGTAAAAAAATATTTAAAATCGGTGTTTTTTTACTAATAATTTTATTTTGACTTTTTTGAGATTTCATATATCGTACTCTTTAATTTCGCAACTAGGTATATTTTTGTACTAGTTGTACGAATCGAATATTTTCATGTTCAAATATTATTGAGCACCCCCACGCTTTTCCTTAAATACTTATATTTTCGTTCATCATTTTGTTTCTAATTAAATTATTTCTCAATTTTTAGTACGATTTTTAAGATTAAAGCGTGTTTTTTAGTTTTTTAAGCTATTATTTATTTTTGACTTTTTAGTGAAATTTTTCATTAAAGGATGTTTTATGAGGACGCAAGAATAAAAGTAAAAAGAAGTCTGATTGGATGTGGTGTTCTCCGAAATAGATCTACATACATACATATGTATTTATAACTTCTACCAAAAGTCCCAACATGCAGTGAAGTAAACTAGCTTATTATGCAATATTTTCCAAACCCTTTTATTCAAGGTTTTCCAAACTAGTTTGGAAATACAAAATTTCCCAAACGTTTTGTTATATTTTGCAATCAGAAAGTGAAGAGAAGTTGAGGTGAAGCATTTGAAAAGAACAAAAAAAAGAAATCTGACTGAATAAATTCGAATTTAGACAATAAATCTCCGAATACGTTTGTAGCGTAATGGCGAGGTATGCTGCCTACGGACCAAGGAGCTCAGGTTCGAGTCCCGAGTGGCGCATTTTTTTAATTTTTTTTATTTTTATTTTTTATTTTTTTATTTTTAGAGAAATTTTTTTTCACCTCACGTTTACAAAACATTGTATAAAAATGTAATTAGGGTTCCTTTTCGTTGATTCAGCACTTACTATTAAATGAATTACAAACAAAACCAGTTCTTGCTTTGCATACATATGTATGTACATGCGATTGTTTTTATTGCAAACACAACAACGACAAAACAAAACAGAAAGCTTGTTACACAAAACACAAAACCAGTTCTTGCTCTGCATACGTATGTATGTGCATTGTACATGCGGCTGATTTCATTGCAAATACAACAAACCCAAAACAGAAAGCTACAAGCTTCATTTTTTTTTGAGTGAATTTATGCATTGAGTTTATCGCCATCGCTATGAGCGATCGTTGGCTGTTGTGCGTTAGCTCGCTCGCTATTTGAGTGGTTATACGTTTTTCTTTGAACATTTGTTTGTGATTTGAGTAGAATGTATTTTTGAGCGTTCGTGAGTGAGTTTTTCCGTACCCTGCAAGCTTGTTACTAGGGATGGGACTATTCGAATAAAAATTATTCGAATAAAAAGTCCTTTTATTCGAAAGGTATTCGTAATTCGAATAATATTTATTCGAATAATTTATTCGTATATTCGAATAATTACTATTCGAATAGTACTATTCGAATATCACTATTCGAATACCACTATCCTGGAATAGCTATTGTATGTATGTATGTATGCTTTTGCTTTTGTAAGTGCATACATATGTATGTACATATACATATACGTACTTTGGCTTGCGCGGAGGCAAGTGAAATTCTCAAATTATGCATGTACATACAAACCACTATTTGAATAGTATTATTCGAATAGTGTTATTCGAATAGTATTATTCGAATAATACTATTCGAATAGCACTATTCGAATTTTTTCCCTCGAATATTATTATTCGTTTATTCGAATAGTATTTATTCGAATATTATTCGAAAAAAGTCCCACTACTACTTGTTACTTATTGGCCTGTATACGGGAGTGAATTGAAATTCATTGAGGCTATTTTGAAGAAAGGTAACATAAAAGCCGCAATGAAGCATAAAATATAATGTTGAATGTCCTAATATATGATGCCGTTGGGCTGTTGATGTCATGTTTCGAATCCGGTGGAGAATAGAAATAATAGAGAGAACACAAAAAAGTGAATGTTTGAAAGATATAATAATTTAGTTAAATGTTTCAACTTTTAGGATGGGATGAAGTTACATACATACATACATACATACATACATACATACATACATACATACATACATACATACATGTGAAGCTAATAAAAGCGTGTTAATTATTTAAATTCCTTATATTAACAGGCTGTGGATAGGAGTAGGATAAGGAGGGAGGGGAGAGTGTGTAGTGGCATATGTCGCCAAAGTGTGTCGTGGAGGCGAGCAGATGGCAATTGCGATGTCGCACACACGTCCAAATGTGCGGTCTCCACTTGTGGTTAGAAATTTTTAGTAGAACTAAGCGCCGTCACACATACATATATGTATATAGTACCCTTAAAAAAACGCTGTAAATCGAAAGACTTGCAGTTGAATCAACAACTTTCCGCAGTTCAAATGTGCCCAACAACGCTCCGTTGTGGATTCAAAGCTGCGTGCGTTGTTGATTCAAATACTTTCATAGTTAAGTCAACAACGGAAACTGTGGGATCAAATATGTTTGCCTTTGAGTTAACAACTTCAACTTCTCTCCATCCAGGTCCACTACAAATGTGTAGCTTCTGCTTGTTCTCCTATTCTTCTATCCTTCGCCTTCACTGCTTGCTATCTTTATTTCTTATTCTTCTTTACTTTATATTCTCCTCCTGTTTCGAATTATGACATCAACCTGAAATTCAATCCAAATGCATCATAAAGTGGAACATTCAACATTATATTGAATTGTAGTGATCCTTTTATACTTCCCTTTTCCAAAAAAGAACCTATAAATTATATGAATCATTGTAAAACTAAAATTAAAAAAAATTGGTTCTCATTATTGTTATGGTTGGATTTCTCACAAAAAAAAATTTTAAAAGCAAGCGAGATTTTAATCAACAACGGCCTTCTTTGAATTAACTAGGTACGGAAGGTTGTTGGATCAAAAACTTTGCTGCTAGGCTACACAACGATATCAACCAAAAAAATTTGTTTTGTTGAATATCAAATAAAAATTATTAAAATTATTTCGTTTCGTTGATTACACTACTCGACACCAAAAATCACCAGGAGCAAAATAATACTTTTCTAAAGCGAAATTTTACGCTGATTCCGAATATCATCTCCATTTTTTTGTGGCAGACCCAGTTTTTGAGATATTGGTAAAAATGTGGAAAAAGCCATATATGCAAGACATTGCATCACATAAGTGCATCAAAAAGTTTTATTGGACATCGTGGCGATTTGACATCTAGGAAGTGCTGGTAGAGGGATCTCCAACAAACATTTTTTGCCTTCACACTCCAAAATTGGTCAAGTCGTTTGGTTACAATGGCAAAAATAATGAAAAATAATTTGAAAAAAATCGAGTTTTTTTAAAGAAATTTCAGATTCGACTGTCCTAAAATCAGAAAAATTGTATGGGGGACAAAAAGTTAGCCCCTAAATCCTATAGAGGATTTAATTGTGAATATTTTAAGACTAATTTTGTAATAATCGGATGTACCGTTATTTATATTTATATATTTTTATTGAAAGTCCTTAACCAAAAATTTTTCGGAAGAGTAAAATTTCAACAACAAAATTGGGTTTATTCATAAAACTTTATTAAGGAGTAATACTCAAGATTATTTAATTCCATTTATTACATGTTTTGAAGTGCACAATAACTCTCCAAATAGCGATTAATAGGAAAAAATTTTATTGAATAAAAAAATATCTGCATTTCGATGTGAGTAAGTACTTTTGACTACTGTTTTGTGATTTTCTGCATTTGTTACACGTATGATTGTCTAAAAAATAATCTCCCATCATATCCTCGTACCAAGACCCTTGATATCGCCATTCAAAAACTATTAAGTCCTGATGAAATCTCTCACCCTGTTCATCACTTTCAGTACCTAAGTTTGTAGGGAATTATGAAGATGTTAATGCTAGAAATGAATTTTAGGCGGTATATTACTTTCCTTGCTATATAGTTTTGCAATAAAGCAGCTTTTTGTTAACTAGAAATCCACAAACAGAAGAAAAGTTCTAACCATTTCAGGATAGATCGTGTGCTTTTTGTTACTGCTTGCAGCAGTTTTTAACAAACTGTTTGTGGATTTCTAGGTAACAAAAAGTTACTTTATTTGCAAAAGATTGTAATATGCCGCCTAAAATTCCTTCACATCTTCATAATTCCCTACAAACTTAGGTACTGAAAGTGATGAACAGGGTGAGAGATTTCATCAGGACTTAATAGTTTTTGAATGGCGATATCAAGGGTCTTGGTACGAGGATATGATGGGAGATTATTTTTTAGACAATCATACGTGTAACAAATGCAGAAAATCACAAAACAGTAGTCAAAAGTACTTACTCACATCGCTCATTATTTATCCTCTCTTTAAAATGGCGAAATGCAGATATTTTTTTATTCAACTAGCTGTACCCGGCCAAGCTTTGCTTTGGGCCACTTCCTATTATAGGTACTTGAAGCGAAAAACGGCACACTTTAAAATATGTTGGAAGTATTTAGAAACCGAAATTACCTCGGGCTGCAGAGCTCAGCACAATTCAGATAAGTTTAAAAAAGTGAAGGAAAAAATTGATGTTTTCAAAGGTTTGCCCTCTTCATGTTCTTATCCCATTTTTCTTCGTATTACTCTCCAACTGCCTTTCCCTCTACTTTTCTCTTTCTCTTTCCCTTTCCCTTCACATTTCCGCTTCCCTTTCTCTACCGCTCTCTGTTACCTCTCCTTTTCTGTCTTTCTCCTTTTTATTCCCCTCTTATTCCTTCTCTAATTCCCTGTCTTACTGTCTCTCTCCCCATCCTCTTCATTCCATTTTTATTATATTCTCCCTTTCCTTTTCCGTCCCTTTGCCTTTGCCTTTCCCAGTCTCATTACACTTCCCCTTTCCCTAGGGAACTGGGTTTTAGCATAACATACCCTGCATTCCACTTCTCATTTGATACCATCATTG
The DNA here is from genome assembly GCA_960531455.1 of Urophora cardui. Lineage (NCBI taxonomy): Eukaryota > Metazoa > Arthropoda > Insecta > Diptera > Tephritidae > Urophora > Urophora cardui. The sequence goes on along the minus strand of OY482670.1, from coordinate 167,357,178 downwards.
CTTAAAAATATTCCGTGGCATCCGAATCGTCTCTTTTACCCATAATTAGGTATCGGGACTAAGAATCACTATGAAAATATCTCTATATAGCAGACCCGGTCAACACATTCATTTTATATCAGTATTGCTCAGAAGCATCCCGAGCTCATCCGTGTCCACTTATTGACCCACATCTGGGAACTTGACCTAGGAACCATAACGGGTACGGTATCTGGAGACTTGGCCAATAAATCGTACATGAGAGTCCGCTCAATACCTTTCATTTGGTACCAATATCCCTAAGATCCGGTGTTATCCGGGTCCACATATTTACCCATACCTTGGGATCCCACCCAGCAATCGTCATGCGCCGTGCAATATCGCTGAGAAATTATCCGGGGCCATCCGGATCCACATTTTGACCCACATCTGGGGACCTGACCTAGGAATCATAATGATTTCATCTCTATGTAAAAGCCCTGCCTTTCAGTTGACACCAATATCGTTCAGAAATTTTCCGCGGCCATCCCGGTCCACGTTTTCACCCACATTTAGGGACCAGACCTAGGAATCATAATCAGTTCATCTCTGTGTAAAGGCCCTGCTCACCACTTTTCATTTGGTACCAATATGCCTGAGAAATATCCCGGTGTTATCCGGGTCCCCGTGTTGACCCACACTTTGGGACCCGACCTAGGGATCGTAATGAGTTCATTTCTATGTAAAATCCCTGCTCAAAACCCTTCATTTGATACCAATATCACTCAGAAATTTTCCGGGGTCATCCGGGTCCACGTTTTGACCCATATTTGGGGACCCGTCCTAGGCATCACAAATAAAGTAGTTCTATGTTGAAGTCCTCATCAAGACCTTTCATTTGATACCAATATCGCTCAGAAACATTAGAGTGACCCTGTCCACGTTTTGACCCATATCTCCAGACCCGATCTAGGAATCACAATGAGTACTATTCTATGTAAATTCTCTGCTCAATACCTTTCATTTGATACCAATATCGCTCAGAAACATTAGAGGGTCATCCGGGCCCACGTTTGACCAATATCTGGAGACCCGATCTAGGAATCACAATGAGTACTATTCTATGTAAATTCTCTGCTCAATGCCTTTCATTTGATACCAATATCGCTCAGAAACATTCGAGGGTCATCCGGGTCCACGTTTTGACCCATATCTGGAGACCCGACCTAGGAATCACAATGAGTACTATTCTATGTAAATTCTCTGCTCAATACCTTTCATTTGATACCAATATCACTCAGAAACATTCGAGGGTCATCCGGGTCCACGTTTTGACCCATATCTGGAGACCCGACCAAGGAATCGCAATGAGTACTATTCTATGTAAATTCTCTACTCAATACCTTTCATTTGATACCAATATCGTCCAAAAATATTCAGGGGAAAGCCGGATCCACGTTTTGACCTTTTGACCTATATCTCGGAACCGACTTCCGCATTTGAAAAAAATATGTATATAAACCATCTCGGGCAAGGTACTAAGCTGGTGTGTAAATTTGGTCAAAATCCCTCGACGCGTTTGGGCGAAAGCCGGCGACAAAGAAATGGGCTTGATTTATATACATATATATATAGATTAATTTTTTTCCTATTAATCGCTGTTTGGAGAGTTAATTGTGCACTTCAAAACACGTAATAAATGGAATTAAATAATCTTGAGTATTACTCCTTAATAAAGTTTTATGAATAAACCCAATTTTGTTGTTGAAATTTTACTCTTCCGGAAAAATTTTTGGTTAAGGACTTTCAATAAAAATAGATAAATATAAATAACGGTACATCCGATTATCACACAATTAGTCTTAAAATGTTAACAATTAAATTCTCCATAGGATAGGGGGGCTAACTTTTTGTCCCCCATACAATTTTTCTGATTTTAGGACAGTCGAATCTGAAATTTCTTTAAAAAAACTCGATTTTTTTCAAATTTTTTTTCATTATTTTTGCCATTGTAACCAAACGACTTGACCAATTTTGGAGTGTGAAGGCAAAAAATGTTTGTTGGAGCTCCCTCTACCAGCACTTCCTAGATGTCAAATCGCCACGATGTCTAATAAAACTTTTTGATGCACTTATGTGATGCAATGTCTTGCATATATAACTTTTTCCACATTTTTACCAATATCTCAAAAACTAGGTCTGCCACAAAAAAATGGAGATGATATTCGGAATCAGCGTAAAATTTCGCTTTAGAAAAGTATTATTTCATTTTTGGTGGTTAAAGTTTATCAAAATTTGTCGAGTAGTGTTATCAAAAAAAAAATTATCAAAATTAGGTTTGTTTCTTATTAAACTAGCAGCTAGCTGTCAAGTGAGCAAAACGGAAAGAAATGCGCTCATAAAGAGCGAAACGAACAGAAAATCAGGAAAGGGAGAAATAGTAAAAATTAGCGGTTAATAATTTGAATGCTATTTTTGACTGTTAATGGTTATTTTTCTAAAAAAACATTTCATTTTCATTATTTCTATTTCAAAAATTCAGAAAATTTCAAAAGCAATAAAATCAAAAGTATTCGTTTGTTTCTTTGTTCAACAGCTGTTTCTTACTTTGGCAGCAAATAATTTTAGCTAGTGAAAATTTTACTAGTTGAAATTTGGAGCTGTCTATGGCTCTCTTCGGCTATTTTTTTGACTCAAGAAACGATTTGCCAGCCGAAACTTGGCCAACTATTCATAACTAGCTAATAATAAACGAACCTATTATTTCGTTTCGTTGATAATCAAAAACAAAATAATAATAAAAAATTGTTTCGGGCTTACGGCTTCATTTTGCTTTGAATTTTTATTAACGTTATTTTTTTTTTATTATTTTTTTTGTTGGCTACCGAAACGAAATTTTTTCAATATTTGTTTTTTGATAATCAACAAAACGAAATTCTTTTTGATAATGTTTTTTGTTTAACGTTGTTCAGCATTCAACGTTAAAATTTTTCAAAGTTGAATTGAAAACAAAATTTTTTTTTCGGTTATTGATAAAAAAAAATAACGTTAATGTACAGCTCTGCTTTGCTGTAAAAAGCAATAATGTTGCTCTTAGATCAAATACGGAGATTCAACAGCGGAAAGTTGTTGATTTAACTACGAGTTTTTTTTTTCAGAGTATAGAAACAAAACAATTACTCCATCTTGTATTAGGAACAACCTGTAGGTACCCAACTGGCAAAAAAATATAGTCTAAATATATTGATTAAAAACAACCAAAGAAGAGCCTTAACCAAACCAAAGCCCTAATTTTATGAAAACTATGCTTTAGTGCAATTTTGTTCCCGTTTTGTACTTAAATTTGCATGGACCTTCCTAATTTTACAGAAATCATTTTCAGTGCATGTGAATGTACTTTCCTAGATATGTCTACGCTTTCTGCATCAATAGTTTAATTTGCAGCAAAAAATATTTGTTAAGTGTCTTATTTATTTATTCATTCAAATAAAATTAAATAATTTCTAAATAATTCACCTGAATATTTGTATGTAAACACCACATTCTCTTAGGCGAAAACGTGTATAATCATACCTACGCTGAATGAGAGTTTTTCAGTCTGGGATGTGTTTATTTATACACAGTTGTACGTAATACTATATGTACCTATATACTTTTGATCTCATAACTGTAGATATGGATTAAACCATGTCCGTCCGTCCGGCCCTACACACTCTAACTTCATTTTAAGTCAATACGTTCAATGTACAATTTTTCATCAGTTATGCGTGCACGGGTTAAGCGTAAATGTCGTGTTAGCCAGGTTATGAACCACCACGAATAAGTAGGCGTTATTATAGTTAAGACACAAACATAAATATTTAATGCAGGGTGTCCTATATTCAAATTTAAAGCGCAATGAGAATAGTTTGTAACAAATCAGGGTTGCCACTTTGAAATTTTTTTTCCGACCAAATTCGTCTCAAAAACCTACCAAAATAGCTTGCAGCCGACCAAAATTTTTTTTCACAAAATTCGTCATTTAAGCTGGTTTTTGAAAATTTATGTATTTTTATATATTCATTTAACTGGTATATATATAGGAACTTATACATACATATCACTCTTCAAGTATTTTCACATGTTTTAGCTTAAAATAATAATATACGAATGCGTTTATACATATGTATGTACATTAATTTGTGTATGTAATCTATGTTAACCTTTTAAAATAGTTACGACTATGGTTTAACAGGTACGTCCAAGTAGGTATACAAATGAGATCAGAACTTTAATTAAATATCAAAATTGAATCTAAGATCTTTTTTTGTGCATAGTGCTTATTTCTAATTTGTTTCTGAGTTTGGTTTTATTAAAGAAAGTGTAGAAAATCTGCGCCCCGGTGCAGCAGAGCTGTTTGGAAGCGTAAGCGGATTAAAAATAAATTTTGTGAGCCCGCCAAAGCAATTTTCATTAAGCGCATTTTTCATCAAACTAAAAAATGAAGAAAGGGTTTTCATGCGTATGCGTTCACCTTATTTTATCCACTTTACACAAAACTCTGCCGAAGAGAAACACAAAAAGTATTCAAGCAAACTGTTGCTGCGAGAAAGAGACATGAATACATGAACTTTCAAACGTTCTTTCAACAGTGTTGTGGCAAAATCTAGCAAATCAGTGATGTTACTTGAAGGAAGGTAAAAACCTACCAAAATTCAAATCGTCCGACCATCCGACCAACAGGAAAAAAACCGACCAGTTTTGGTAGGAAAAGCCCACTTATCACATCCCTGTAACAAATCCACATTCATATCAAAGAACGTATATTGTATACAATACGTATACTATATACGTTCTTTGTTCATATGTTGGGGATGGAGGTATTCATGAAGTAAATAATCTTATAAGCGGTTGCAACTGCAATAGAAATTACCACAACCTATTAACGCTGTGCCCTCTCCTAAGAACTGTTTGTGCACACTTAACAAGAAATGAAGCATGATTTGGGAAATGGACTTCTGGTAATTTCGTTTGGAAAAAAAAAATGTTGCCATTGCATTAAGCAAAATGTATTCAATGTTGAATTTAACCCTGCAAAAATGTATGTATGTATGTATGTAGGTTTTGCATTCTGTTGGTGATTTTTTTCTGCGAAATGAACACAAAACACTGTATTCAGTTTGTTTGTTTTCCGACAGGGTAGGAATATGATGTATGTATATACATACATATCTGTGGCCACAAGCAATAGCCGCTTAAGTCGACTTAGGAAGATTTCGAGTTATATATACCACGTTATTCTTCTTTTAAAACTCTATATTTCTGTAAAACTCCCGTGTTTATAACTTCATTAAAAATAATTTTATCTCGAAATCATATTTTCGACTTAAGCGATTATTTCAAATTGCCACAGATATATTGCCATGATAAAGCTTAGTATATCATTCACTGTCTAGCACACGTATTTTGTAATTTCTACAGCGGAAAAAATTTGCCCTCGAAACGAATACAAAAATTTAAGAAGGCAACGGAAGTTCATGTGCAGAACAGAATTCCAAGCCTATATCCGCTGCTGCGAGGACGTAATTCAAGATCAAAGAACATTACACGTTTCATTATTTTATTTTCCATTTTATTGAAAGTACATAATCTCAGTTGAACTAATATTTTTTGGTCGACTAAATTAGTGTATAGAAATGTTTCCTTTTTTAAATTTTTTTCCTGATTCTTTGTTAGATTTTTAAATATTTTCGAGCACATACATATGTATGTACATAAGTGAACGTTTGCATTGTTAAAGTTAATGAAGAAATGTATATAATATATATAAATATATCACAAATACTACAAAAATAATTTTTTTAAGTGATAAATAGCAACGTAAAAATGTGTACATATATTATAGAGAGATATTTATTTGAGTTAGATTTGTGGTGCTTACTTTTAAAAAGACATTGCCAATACCACTGCTTTACATAAATAAATAAGTAATTATTGTATAAAAAATATTTGAGTAAAGTTAGACAAAACAAGCACAAAATACAATTTTTAGGTACATTACTTGATAATACATAAAGAGATATTGAAAGGTGGTTCAAAGACATACAAACATATATAAATAATCGTACGGTTTACTTGTTTCTTAATTAGTTATACATACATATATAATTGCACAAGTAGGCATATTTTTATTGATACTTTTTGTTTATTTTTTATTATTGTTGTTTAGATGACTTGCAGGTATTCTCCAGCTGCTGTGCTGCGATTAAGGTGTTTGTTACCTTTTAAAGATGCCTTTATCGTCCTTTTACTCGTTTATCCAGCACCCTTTTGGGTGATTTTAGGCACGTGACGTCGCATGCAACGTTTGTTCGCTGGCGACAACTTGCAACACGTGTAGTTTTTGTGCATCGCCGCTTCGTTTTCTGCTTTTGTTTTGCACTCTGTTTATGGTTATTTTTTGTTCTGTTTTTCTTGGAGAGTGTAGCACACATTCAATATTATATTTAAATTAAATTAAATACTGGTATGCCGTTTTTAAGCCAATTCGAATTTTATTTGTTTTTCAAACATAATTTTCTGTGAAGGTTGGTTTCGTAAATGATTTTAAATCAAGTATGGATGTGTTTTGTACGTACAATTAATAGATTTATTATTGTTTCATTTTCGGTCTTTACAATTTAAGCGTAATCGCGTGCACCGTCCAGTTTTCTCATCTGTATTTTAAGAAAGGTGAGACACGATTTTAATAGACAAACATCTATTGATATAAATAGATAAAAACATTGATGTACTAGTATTAAGCCTAATGAGTTAAGCAGGTGAAATACTGTAATTATGCCAGTATGTATGTATATATGTACAAATGCATGCGTATGTTTAGGTATATATGTATATACATATGTACAATTGAAATTTAATTATGGAACTTAATTATAATCTTAATAATTGATTAGTATTCACAGCGCTAATGTAATTTGGTGCGTGTGCAAAATGGCAAATGCATAAGCGTAATAAGGAACATCTAAGCAAAAGCGCCATTTGAATGAATCCCAGCGTTCGATTGTGTATGATCGATTGTAAGTCGCACATTACAATTCACCAGAGACGAAGATGCACCAAATGATTTGCATTTTAGCTGAAATTGGGCTTTGAAAAATAAGTTCATTTTCTAGTAACTCCACCTTCTGGTCGCTTTTCTCATGGATCCGCACAATCAAACACTTGGAATTCGATTGCTTTACGGTGCAAAGTGCTTTTATGTACATATGTTAAGCATTATTTTGGTTTTATTTCTTGTTTTTGTTTTTTCTTTGTTTAATAGAAATCAGAATCTTTCCAAGCTTTAATCAAGCTCACCTCACGCTCATCGGCATGTGTCCGATATTTCTCAGACACTTCAATCACCTTGACCGTAGTGTGCACTAGTGGCTTCTCCAGTACTTGAGTGTAGATGAGCGCTGCTGCAACGCCACCGAGTATCGGTCCAACCCAGTAAACCCAGTGGGCATCCCAATTATCCACAGCGAATGCAGTGCCCAATGTACGTGCTGGATTCATGCTGGCGCCGGTGTAACGAATTGTACCCAAATGACCGAGTGTGATGGAGAGGCCAATCGCGAGTGGAGCGGTATAACGGGAGTCTGAAATGATAGTACAATTAACTAGTGTTTATACCTAAGTACTCGTACAAATTGGGGTTTTTTTGCTCACCTGGTTTATGTGCATCACAAGCACCGAAAACTGTCAGTACCAAGACTAATCCCAAAAAGAATTCAATACCAAGTCCCTGCAATTCGGTAATATCGGGCGCCAGATGAGTGTGACCTAAGCCGTTGTAGTAGGACTCATAGATGAGCGTCTGGAAAGTCAACAAAAAAATATGTAAGTACAATTACGTCAGATTATTGCTTATTATAATTAGAATTCATTGGCATACTCACACGAACGGCTGCCGTGCCGGCAATAGAACCCAAACATTGGAATATTATATAACAAATGGCGCGCAAAACGCTCACACGCCCCGCCACCAAAAGGCCAATGGTGACGGCAGGATTTACGTGACCACCACTTATATTACCAATAACCTGAAGAATTTGAATACACAAATATAAATATTTGAGTGTTTTAACAATAAATAATTTTAAATAAGTTTATGTATCAAGGTTTTTTTGCGTTTAGATTCCAAATTTCATTATGTACGACTATGTGCTATGGTGCTGTGTGCCCTTTCATGGCTGGCAAGCTAAATTCTAAAATATGCTACATGATATATTTTTACAATTCGGCACGTTCTCGCTTTCTAGTTTTGCAACAAATAAATATGCTTTTGCTCACATACTAGATGATGATTCTATGTAAATTTGTATGGATGTGTATGTAAGACATCTCGCCTAGCCATACATATATCCATTTCAAAACTTCCCAGCATACACAATTCCCAAAGGCAAAGACAGTGCCAGTTGCAGATTCAATCAGGTTAGCTATCGATTAGAGAATGTCTCGAGAACGAGCCCTTTTCTCAAATCTCTAACGAAGACGGCTCGACGAACAATGGAGAATCATAGCGTGCTGAAACAAAAAGGACAGTTTTCTACCCTCGCTCTTGATTACACTCTGTGCTGAAATCGCACGATTTAGTTAAGTTAAGTAGAACGCTCCTCAGTGGCCGCATCATGAATGATACTAGACCTGATACTAGACCTCAAGATTTTAATGTTCCTTCTAAACTTCAAAACATTCATACAAACATACATATTCATGGTTGGATCATGACACATATATATATATATATATATATGTAGGTATGTATCTACTTATTAAGATATCAATCACCAATGAATGGCAATAACTCCATTTGTGCTAAAAAATTTTTTAAGGAATTTGGAACAAGGAAAACGAGCATTGAATATAATGTACTTATTAATAGAGTCGTGAGTAAATAAGAATGTACTCGTACATACGTATGTATCAGTGGCGGATTATCGAACAAATTTTGGGACCATTGCCCCAGGGCCCCGGACTCAAAGGGGCCCATGAAAAAAATATTCATATGATAATATTATAGATTTTTATTTATTTGCCCAAAAAAATTAAACCACAACTTTTCTGCACTTGAGTGTTGCGAACTTATCAATAATTTCATCAAAGTTTAATTCATCCAACAAGTTATTTTCAATGGAAAGAACTGATAGACTGTTCAAACGATCATCTCCCATAGTGTTACGCAAACAATTTTTAATCAATTTCAATTTTGAAAATGATCTTTCATCTGTAACATTAGTGACAAACATGCATAAATAAATGCGTTATAAAATGTCTAAATTCGGGAAAGTTTCACAAAGATGATCATCAAACATTGTTTTGTACATCGATTCATGATTTAAGTTATCAAAATTAAAGTAATTTTTGGCAAATTGACATTCATCAGTTAATTGAACTTCATTGAGATCATTTGGATACTTTTCGACTACTTTTTTACATGATACAGCGATGTCTTCGTCACTCATTGAAGTTAAATTTATTAAAAATGAGAAAAAGTCTTCCAAATCATTATAAATATCAGCACGTTTTTTCAAATTTGATAACAGAGCATCGATAACAGGTTCGACTAACGATTTTTTAAAATTTTCTTTCTCATCTTCTGGTACAAGTGCTTGCGCTGTTGAACGAGACTGAATAAAATCTGCTTGAAAATCAGAAGGAATATTGTCGAAAACTGTCAAGGCTTCATCGAAAATTTTGTTGTAATCCTTGTTTTCAAGATCTGTAACTATTGAAGCATATAGTTTTGTGATCGTCGAAAGAGTCAAATTTGGTTTTTGTAAAGCTAAATTTACAAAGTTAAATTTAGTCAAAACACTTTTCAACAAGACAAAAGGCACTACAAACACTACGACTGCTTTGTTGTTCAGAGCAGTAAGTTTAAGTGATAGCAAATGAAATGAAAGTTATTGCAGTTTTTTAAACACTGACTATAACAATAACCAAAAAATGTCAATACAAAATGACATCAATATTATGGAGTAGTGCGTTTAATGCACAGAGCAAAACAACGTCCAGTGATCAAATATGTTACATGAACCGCAATTTAAATTTATAACGATCAAACTGTATTCTAATCGCAAAATATTTATATGGAAAAGGGCCCCCAAAAAAATTTCGCACCAGGGCCCACCAGATTGTTAATCCGCCACTGGTATGTATACCTATAAACACGTATAGTAACGCATATACTCGCATGTTGATAAATGCAATTGGACACAACTTGAAAGCCATTTAAGGATATGACATTGAATGGATTCTATCGAGCCATAATTGTAAAACAAAGTCTACTTTAGAGAGCGATAAAAAGTTTAAGTTTCTGTGCCGAATATGATGCATTCATACATATATGTATATGTATATGTACGTAAGTATATGTGTGTATATATATATGTATACGCTATTGTGGATCGATTTTGGATTTATAGGAAACTGCGTGTTAACCTTTACATAAATTTTACACTAAAATTTAAAGCATAGGCCTTGGAGTATAGATTTACGCCACTGTGTTTTTTTATCAATTTACCTACCTATCTCGATTTAATCGACCTACTTGCTTTATGAAAATCTACCGTATCATACACTAAAAGTGCAGACATTGGTGACTTATCTGTAACCTTATAAAACAGCTGATTCAAGCAACCTTACGACAAGCTGTGTTACTAGTCATTGGTGCCTTATCGTAATTCTGTAGCTGTATCGTTAACTTACAGACCAATTGGATTTTGGTTAGCAACCCTAAATCCGTAAACAGCTGACGCTTGTGAAAGCAGATATAGGAAGGTAGGCGCATAGGCGAATGTAAAAACTTCTTTTTTATTTACAAAGGTAGATTATAATATCAAAATCAAAGCGAATTCACATCATGGCCATGGGCGAGTCCCAAGCGAATTCAGATTTTAACAAGGAGAAATATTATTTTGACATTACAATCTACCAATTACAGTAACAAAATACATGGGCAATTTCTTAATTCGCCTATGCGCCTACCTTCCAAGATCTGCCTCGACAAGTGTCAGCTGTTTACAGATTTACGGCACCACTAACAGCTCACATCTTCTTCTTCTTGATTGGCGCTTAACCGTCTAGACGATTCTGGCCGAGTCCAACAGAGCGCGCCAATTGCTTCTGTTTCGTGCAGCATGGCGCCACTTGGGAACACCTAGGGAGGCAGCATCGCTGTCCACCTGATTTTCCCAACGCAGTGGAGGTCTCCCTTTTCTTTTGCGTTCAGCGGGTTTCGATAGAAATGCTTTCTTAGCCGGAGCGCCTTCGTCCATTCTCACGACATGACCTTCCCAACGCAGCCGCTGGATCTTTATTCGCTGAACAATGTCGATGTCTGTGTAAAGCTCGTACAGCTCATCGTTAAATCTCCGTCGATACTCGCCCACGCCAACGCGCAAAGGTCCATAAATCTTACGAAGAACTTTTCTCTCGAATACTCCAAGTGCCATCTCATCTGATTTTGAAATTGTCCATGCTTCTGCGCCGTACATGAGGACTGGAACGATGAGCGTCCTGTAGAGTGTGATTTTTGTTTGTCGAGAGAGGACTTTACTTTTCAGTTGCCTACTTAGTCCGAAGTAGCATTTATTGGCAAGCGTGATTCTTCGTTGGATCTCCGTGCTGACATCATTCTTGGTGTTAATGCTGGTTCCCAGATAGACGAAGTCCTTAACAGTTTCGAATTTGTAGCTATCAACATTGACGTGGCTGCCAAGGCGTGCTGTTTCTTTGTGTGATGACAGGAGGTACTTCGTCTTGTCCTCGTTGACCGCCAAACCCATTTTCTTAGCCTCTTTATCCAGCTTGGAGAAGGCAGAACATACGGCGCGCGTGTTAGTGCCAATGATGTCGATGTCATCGGCGTACGCCAGCAGTTGCACACTCTTGTGATATAAGATGCTTCCTGTATGGTTAAGTTCTGCAGCTAACAGCTCACATGGATAGCGATAAAGTTACAATAAGGTTAACGATACTGAAATACTTACAAGTCACCAATATCTGAACCTTAAGTGCCAGCGAAGTTGGGTATATGTATATGTACCTAAGCATAGCCAAATTATAAGATTATCATGGCAATTAGATATTTTATGATAAAGACAAATTATAATATAAAATTTTTTTTTCGCTTTTCATGATTACACACATAAACACACCTTCTGTAATCGCATTTTAATGATTGTCGTCATAATTGAAATTGATACATTCATATGTACCTATACATATTCTTACCGTAATCGCTATGAAAACGGCCAAACCAAAAGCCAACGCCTTAAATGTGCCATCTTCGGGTTGGGTACATGCGCCGCAGGCAAAGAAATTCAATAAAAAATTTCCTATAAAAAATATTTGATTGTTGAATAAAATTTGTAATAATAAATACATACGCAATTAATTATAATTACAACCTAAAAAGATATAGGGTATTGCTATTGTAGACAAAAGTTTTTGAGAAGTATGTACGTACCTAAAAATTCAGCGATGAGCGCCTGCCAAAGGCGATGTTCCTTCGATTTCAGCTCATGCAGGCCGAGCGAATATTCAAATTTCTGTGGCATTTTTGTTTGCTTTTTGGCTGGTCTATTTTAGATTTGCACACCTTCAACTTTGTATGTACTTTCCGGTTTTACTAAAATTAGAAAAAGTAAAGGAAATACGTGAAAAAAATGAACAAACAAAAACTAATGTTGTAACAAGCAATAAAAAAAACTCTTAATAAAGTCATTAACATAACATAACAAGTGTTGGCTACCAGTCAAGTGAATATGAATGGCAAAACTACTAGTTTACATGCGCATAATTTTAGCTTCAATATTGTTGTTTGCATGTAGTTACATACATAACGCCAAATTTATGCGAGTGAACATTATTTTTTTTTATTATCATGTTAATTATTAAGCTCAGACTTGTGGACGCCGCTTCGCCATTGCAAACGTCTATGCCACTTACATATACATATATGTACATACATAAGTACTGTCCGCACTCATAAATGTACTCGTGCATTAGAAATAGGCACGCTTATAAATAGAGCCTAGAGCTGAAGAACGTGCGACCACTAATTTGGTTGCGACATCTAAATTTGTTGGCGACAAGAGACGGCAATTTGTATGCAAAATTTTATTCGTCAATTATCGTTGCCATCTACATACATTATGTATGTATATTTGCAAACCCATATGTATGCATGTCATTGTTGTCAGTGGCTTTAGTGTTTTTGGCCGTTGATTTCTCGGTAATTTGTCTGCGGTCCATTTTTTGAGGATAGCAATGCCGTTCCGAATCATAATGCGATACATAAAAAGGCTCTAGAAATATTTTCAAGAAACAAAAAACAGGAATTTAATGTCTAAGCCACGGTTTGATCTTATAAAAATTATTAGCTCGAAAATAGAGTAAAATAGTAAGTATTCCAGATTTCATCATCAACATTTTGATTTCAACAGGATAATGATCCAAAATATACACCGGAGACCGTTGGACTTTGGCTCTTGTATAATATATCGCCCATAGGGCATCTTCGCGATCTCTTAGAGAAAAAAAAACTACAGCATTTAATAACAAAAGTTCTGCAGGCCGAATGGGAGAAAATTACACTTGAAGAAACCGAAAACTTCGCATGCTCAATGCCAAAAACAATGACATGGTCCTTAATCAATGTGGTTGCCCAACAAAGTATGCATTCAAAACTAAAAGAGCTTACCAAAGAATTCAGATTAAAAATTTGGAATTTTGTAATTATCCTGCCTTCTCACATATAAAAAAAACACCTTTAAAATAAAATACACCTTTACAAGAAGTACTTCGGAATGTTTTAATTGAACTTCGGAATAGTCAATTATATGTATGTATGTACTTCCGAAACAATTTAAACAAATTTTATAGATGGTTTCGGAAGTACAACCGACTATTCCGAAGTTAAATTAAAACTTTCCGAAGAACTTGCTTGTTGAAAAGGTGTAGGACAGGAATTTCAATTTGGAAGCATAACAAAGCTGGTGATGTACAACATATACATATGTAGGCGCTTTCTTTCATATTGATACTTATTCTTCACACGCAATATTTATATGTATGTTTGAAAATATGTTATACATTAGGGTGGGTCAATTTGTATGGGCGGAACCTAAGCCATAGTGTTCCTAGCAAATTCGGATTCTGCATTAAATTCTATGAAAAAAAGTCTTCTAGAGCATGCCTCTAAAATCAATTTTGAGCTTGCCCATTTTCGATTGAAGTTTATGTAGAATTGTTTTAAGTATAGCAACCCATACTCTTTTAAATTCAACCAGTAATTTTAACGTTATCGCTTTACTTTCTTTTTCATTTTGTTTGTCACTTTAAACACGTTTAATAATGTATAAAAAGTTGGATTTCGCTGTTGCGGTTTTGTTGAAAAAAAAAGCATGTTTCTAAACAACTTCCACTCGTTTAAACGCAAAATGAAAATATCCAAATTCCACAATTTTTGACTAAGAACAATAAAGTAACACTTTTCTAAAGTAGAATCTTCTTCTGATTCCGAAAATCACATATACTTGCTTGTGGTAGATCTAGTTTCCGAGATATCCTGGCCTAAAGATGATTAAGATGCAAAAATTGCTGTTTCTGCGCTAATTTTGACGTAGTGTAGGATCAACATTTCTCCATCAATCAAAAAGATAAGAACAGCTGCTTAAAGTATGTTTCAGTCTTTCAATTGCCACTTAGTTTTCCCAAATATATTGTTTCTTCACTGAGATATTGCACTTTCAAACTATGCATGTTTATCCATCCTGGGGCAAAATGCGCCAAGTGTAGGAGGTAAAAAATTTTATGTCACGGATTTCGCTCAAATTTGGCTAAGTTCCTACTATAATTACTAGGTATACGTATTGGAAAGGATTTTCTCCTATCTCATTTTCTTGAAGAGTTATACGTGTTTGAATATGCTCGTTTTTTCAAGGGGCAATGTATGGATAAACATGCACAGTTTAAAAGTGCGATATCTCGGTGCAGGAATAATATATTTGAGCAAACTCAATGGCAGTTGAAAGACTGAAATATATACTTTAAGCAGCTGTTCTTAGCTTTTTGATTGATGGAAAAATGTTGATCCTACACTACGTCAAAATTAGCGCAGAAACAGCAATTTTTGCATCTTAATCATCTTTAGGCCAGGATATCTCGGAAACTAGATCTACCACAACCAAGTATATGTGATATTCGGAATCAGAAGAAGATTCTACATTAGAAAAGTGTTGCTTTATTGTTCATAGTCAAAAATTGTGGAATTTGGATATTTTCATTTTGCGTTTAAACGAGTGGAAGTTGTTTAGAAACATGCTTTTTTTCAACAAAACCGCAACAGGGAAATCCAACTTTTTATACATTATTAAACGTGTTTAAAGTGACAAACAAAATTAAAAAGAAAGTAAAGCGATAACGTTTAAATTACTGGTTGAATTTAAAAGAGTATGGGTTGCTATACTTAAAACCATTCTACATAAACTTCAATCGAAAATGGGCAAGCTCAAAATTGATTTTAGAGGCATGCTCTAGAAGACTTTTTTTCATAGAATTTAATGCAGAATCCGAATTTGCTAGGAACACTATGGCTTAGAAAATTGACCCAGCCTAACATACATACATATCTGCATATGTGTATGTGTTAATCCCATAATACCCCTGTAAAAATCATAGGATTATATGATCCATTTTGTGGTAGGTAGGAGTACTTTCAAAGTGATCATAAACATAGACCCAAGCGAACGACTCGTTTATCTGCATCGGCTCGTAGTTAGCCGAACATTGCTACGAAAACCGAATGTATGTATATCGCGATAACGACGAAGCAAGTGCGTACATTTGTATGTATGTATGCATGCTCGTTTGAACGTGCACGATTTAGTAATTAAAAGATATTGAACGCGACACAACATGTTGGTTATTGCGTTAGAAAAATTTTTTTATTTTATGTATTTTTATTAAAGAAAAGCTTACTTATGTATGTATGTAATGCTAATAATCAAATTGAATTGGCAGTCGTTCAAATCTGTTCAGAAATTATTAAATTTCATTAATTTTAATACCTACTCCATGAATTACTCCCATGTAGGTACTCCTTGGATTACTCGGGTGTCATGCGGAAATCGGAGTATGTGATCCCTGCCTAGGACATCGCCATGTTAAATGGACCATATTTTTTATATGAAATGTGGCAGGTTGAGGAGTACTCGGTTGGTCCATAGCGAGTACTCTATACACGCGTGCATGGAGTACTCGGCTTTTTTGCAGGGACGTACATACATATGTATTTCAACAAGTTTTCAAAGACATCAAAGCAAATGGGATTATGTCATCCCGTTTAAATTAAAGCAACGCATCAGCAAACAGTAATTTTATATGAATGCCATATAAAATATTTACTTAGACATATTAAGCAATTAATATTATATGTATGTATGTATGTATGTGTACATTAGAGCGTATCACGGTGTAAGGAGGAAAAAAAAGTTGAAAATGTTCCCCCCCAGTTTGAACACTTACCTTATGAGGTTTTCAAAAAAAAAAATTTTAATTTTTTTGGCACCCTGTAAAAACAGCGAAATTTGTTTTTTTCTATAATTTCTATATTTGACGTTCGATTTTCAAAAGTGATACATTTTTAGAAAGGTATTCACCAAGGCAATATTTCATCCATAGAAACTTTTAGTCCATCATACCAAGTTCAGCTTTTATTCCATTTTTACTAAAACCATCACCCTGTATTTGAAAAAAAAAATTGTTTCCTGAAAACTAAGAGCTGCTCTAGCTGACGCCAGGTTAAGATATTTCACAAAATTGTGTTTAATGAACACTTTTCTTGCTCTATCTTTTGTTTCACGAGTATGCTCAAAACAAAACTAGCGTAATCTAGATCACATATTTTTGCTCTATCTTTTTTTGTGGAGTAAGTTAGAGCAGAGAAGCAATTGTCAGTCAAGAAAAAATAAATTTTTGAAAAGTTCAAGAAAACTAGCTTGCAAGAAAAACCACGTTTGGCATGCGTGCATTTGTGCATTTGCATTAATTTTGAGGATTAACAAAAAAATAAATGGAAACTGTCAAGATTCAAGTGTTTCATGGCATTTCTGCTCTGAGTTGCTCTAAGTTGCTCTATTTCTATTTTGACAGCTGCCCTACTCTGCTCTGCTCTTTTTTTGTTCATTAAACAGAGCTAATATTGAAAAATAATAATCTTTTTTACTCATATAATGATGTCAAAACTGTATTCAAGGCTATATTTACTTTATTAAAAAAAATTTTGTTTAATACAGGGTGTTGGTTTTAAATAAATTTTAATAAAAGCTAAAGTTGGTGTCGCAGGTTAATGGCTTATATGGACGAAATATGACACGGGTTAAAACCTTTACAACAATATATTGCTCGTTGAAATCAAAGACCAAATAGAAAAGTTATAAGCAAAAAACGAATTTCGCTGTTTTTACAGGGTGCCGAAAAAAAAAATTTTTCCATTTTTGAAATCTCCAACAAGTAAACATTCGAACCAGGGGGGAACATTTTAAACTTTTTTTGGTGATACGCTCTAGTGTACATATTACAACGCCTAGACAACGCAAAAAAAAAGTAGAAAAATAAGAAAAAATTAAATCATCTCAAGAACATTTTAACGCGCGCCAAAATAAAAAATAAAATGTATAAAATTAGAAAACAAGTTTTCATTGTGTCAGCTGTTTGGCTGCTTGGTTGGCTGGTCTTGTCCATAAATACAATTAAATTTTTAGTTTTTGTTTTTACACACGATTTTTGGTTACATCAACTTGCTTACTCATAAATGTACATATGTATGTAAATACTATGTAGTATGTATGTATGTACATATGTAGTCTTGTGTTTTAATTTCACGCTTTTTTGCTACTTTTCTTTACACATTTCATTTGTTTTATTAACCGATTTAGGAAACATATGTATAAACAGCCAACTAGAACTGGTTAAAATCGTTTTTAATTTTATTACGTATTTTTTGTTTATTTTCTAGTTTTTTTACTTTTTCGTTTGTACCTTTTTAGCGACTGAATACATAATTTTAATAGAACCAAAATAATAAACCTGAATACATTGATACATATGTATGTATGTACATACATGTATGGCATTGGTAGCAAGTTAAAAATAGAAAAATGTATTTTTATGGCGTCATCAATTGAAGCTTACTTCACCATTTACAGATTAGTTTATGAGATCGTTGGTATACTTTATAAACATTACACAGTTTTTCTGCTGCGAATGAACTTTAACAGAAATTAGCGAATTAATTTTTTCTAACCACTTCTGAGGACAGATTTATTACACAAATCGTGAAAATAGCCAGAAAATATACAGATTAAGTGGAGGAAATCTGAACAATACTTTGTATCGGAACTATGTATGTACATATGTATGTATGTATGTATATCTTATAGTGTTCCGAACTCGCCGGTTCTGTGAAATTATAACTTTTCCAAAAAAGACGCCCCACATACTCCACACAGAATATCAACCAAAAATTGGTTGATACTACTAATTTCACATTTGAAATGGAATCAACTAGAGTTTTGGTTAAACTTTAATTTTTTATATTATGCAACATTTCGTTTTAGAAAAAAAAAATTTATCGAAATGGAATAAATGTAAGTTTATTCTTGTAAAATTTTGTGTTTAATATAAAAAAATTAGCATTGTAATATCAACCAAAACTCCGGTTGATTCCTTTTCATGGTAGTTTTTGTTCTGTGCGAATTCCAATTAAATACATATTTTAAAAACTCATATTCACGAAGGGTATAAATACATATGTATGTATACATATAGCATTTATGTACAATTCACATGTACATAGGTAAATATGTAAATTATTCAATGATATTTTTAGCGAAAGCAAACAACATATCGTCGTTTAAGATGCATTTTTGCGTAAGAGGTATTTTCATTTTCGAGTAAGGGACATTTTTGTTTCCTTTTTTTTACACTAAGTTGATGTTTTAGCTAACAAACTGATCTACGTAACTATTTAAATTTAAGTTTGTACGCAGAAATAAGTAACGGTTTTGAAATGAAATAGTTTTTATGCTCTCCTGTAAAGTTCAACCAATATCCGCTACGCGAAAATGAAAATACCTCTTACGCAAAAATGCACCTTAAACGACGATATGTACATATGGTTTTATATTAATAAAATAATTCAGAAAATAAAGCCACTTTTTGAATGACTTCATTCTTCACTCTCATGCCTGATAGCCCCGACACATAGCATACGTCAATCCGTCTACGTCGACGTATGTGACTGACAGCTCAGTAAAATGTCGGCATTTAAACGTACGTCGTCACATGTACGACGGATCCGTCGCCGCAACGTACCGAAGTTGCCCAAAAGTCAACTTTTGGTATACGTCAATCCGTCGCTATGTCAGCTGATTGCTTTTGATTGTTAACCTTTAGCTACTCTTGAATTTTACTTTTTTTGCAATTTGCTTTTCGAGTTTTTTCTCATTTGTATAACATTCCTCCATAAAACAAAATGGTCAAGAATTATCAGGAGATGTGAAGTTACTGAAAACTGAATTTCAATAGGGCAACTTAAAAGAGAAATTACAAAATATTCTAAAGAGTTAAATTTTTGCCATCACCTCTGTAGTTAAAGGTTAATCAAACAGCTGATTTGTGTATATCCGCCAACGTTTCCTATGTGGCGACCTCTCCGTCAAGTACGTGAGCTGTCAGTCACATACGTTGACGTAGACGGATTGACGTATGCTATGTGACGGGCCTATGAAGTATGACGCAACTCGCTTTTTGAAAGGGGAATAATGACTTGTTTTGCGTTGTACTACATACATATATGTATATTATGTATTAAATAAAATAATAAATCAAAAATATGTGTTTTACTATGCAAAATTCCTGAAATTAATCATGGTTTGTGTTTATCTGCTACTGTAGAAATTGCTCTATAACCGGTAAGTTTTTGCCACAAGACCAACACGATAAACAGAAAAGTCAAATGAGAAAAGGTTGTTTAGCACACAACCACTTCTTTTGTTGAGATCCATGGACCATAATGACCCATTTACCCTCTTCTAAGAATAAAGAGTTCAAAATCAAACTCTGGCTTCGAAATATTTGCATACGAGCATGGATAATAAAACTTTAGTACTGCATATTTTGCGGTTCTCCTATTCAAATGTGAATGACTTAGAGGCACTTACAGCGATGAAATTACAGTTTTCCCAAAGGCGCCATGATTCATGATTCACACGCACTAATTATTTACTCTATTGCCATCAATTAAATACTAATTACGTGCCATAAAATCTTGTAATAATAATTAGATTTAAGCGGAAATAACTTTAGTTTATTTGTGTATGATATTGCCAGGCGAAAAATTTGCATTGTTTAACTATTTTCATTGAGAAATGTTGTTAATGTCCGTCCGTCCGCATAATTGTTGTAATGAATGCAATTTACAGCTCGTGATTAATTAGTTTCAACGGATGCAATACCACATTTTTTGTGTGCTTTGGATGAAAGAATGAATGGAACGGCTTTAGGGCTGTAAAGGGTGGTTAAGGGGAGTTTAAAGAAGACGTTTATGCATGCAATACCCGTGTTTGTAAGATCATAATATGCTGGTATAAAACCGTAAGGGTGAGCTCTTCTTATAGTAAAGAATTCGCACTGAACATGGAATTGCAAAAAAAAATATAATACTCGTAATACAAAATTCAGTTTTAATTTTATTTTGCTTTAAATTTTTTTAATATGTACTGATGTCATAATCTTAGAATTAATCACTATATGTACATACATATATAACTAAAAAATACAATAATTTTTAGAGCATGGGCCATCTATGTATGTAGGTATGTACATACATATGTAAATGACAATGCAAATGCAAGTTACTCTTGCATATACTCGTACATATGTATAAGTATATTTTTATACTCAGCTGTACTAGTACACAGAGTATTATAGTTTTGATTTCATAACGAGGGATTGTAACAGAATAAAATAATCGAGATAGATATAGACTTATATATATCAAAATGATCAGGGTGAAAAGAGAAATCGATTGAGCCATGTCCGTCTCTCTGTCCGTCTGTGCGCAAAAATTGAGATATTTTGATGAAATTTGAAATGTAAGTTGGTATCAAGACTGGGACGGTTGGTATTGAAAATGGGCGAAATCGGACCATGACCACGCCCACTTCCCCCATATAGTAAAAATCGAAAATTTTGTATCTCAGTCACTAATAGAGCTAGAGTGATAAAATTTCACACACGTATTGAGCTCAGGCTCTTATAAAGAAATATGGTGAAATTTTGGAAAATGGGCGGTGCCACGCCCACTTATTAAGGGACAAACATTGAAAGTTTTATGAGTCATAACTCAGAAACCTTTGAAGATATATCGATGAAATTTGGTAGGCGTGATATACTTACTTAGACAAATGTTCGGACAAAAAATTGCCAAAATCGGTTGACGACCACGCCCACTTTTATATATGGGTATTATAAAGTGACCTAATAAAAACATTTTAAGCCATATCTCTGTCAAATATAAAGATATATCATTGAAATTTTATGGCAGGAGTCCAACTATGGACATAAAACAAAAAACACAAAAATTTTGGAAAATGGGTGTGGCACCGCCTCCTTTTAGAAGCAGGAACATACGAGATTTCTTAGCCTATAACTCGACAAATAATTAATATATTATGACGAAACTTGGTTTGTACACTTTTATAACTTGTGTTAATAGACACGCAAAAATTTATTGAAATCGGTTTATGACCACGCCTACTTTTTAACAAAGATATTTCTGGAACACCCTTTGGGAATTTGTAACGTGACATCTTTGTAACTAAAAGTCATAAAGGGATGAAATTTTGCACAAAGAATAATATTCATATGCTTAGTTGGATGACCGATAAAAATTTAGAAAATGGGCGTGGCAGCACTCGCTTTATATAAAGTACACCGTGTTTCCATCAAACGCAAACAAACAATGAAAGCATACAGCTGAGTATCTAATGTTCGATTCCACTCGAACTTAGGCTTCCTTACTTGTTTTTAAACAAATTGTATTTGAAAATGCACAAATGCTCAAACACAACAACATTTTTGATGATTGCTCATATGTGACCATATAAAAGACACCGATATTCATATTTGTAAATAAAAATAGAAAGCAATTTACTAAGAACAATAAACACGCGATCGCAATGCACGAGTGAAAACGTTAATTAATTTTTACAAAAACTAACTAGAGATGGCAATACTAAAGATACGGTTTTACTAGAAAAACCGGGTATGAGCGAATAAAGCCTAAAAATCTTATTTACAATTTGAAGTGGTTAACGATTTGATTATGTGGCAAAGTTTTGAGAGGCATGACCATCTCACAGCACTTTTAAGCACTATTGTTTCATTTCTTGAATAAACATTCCTTATTTAAGTAGATTCGCGCAATTCAATAAGGTTATTGGCACTTGAGCTCAGACATTTTTACACACGAGTACTTAAAGCTAAGTAAATATTTTAAAACCATTACATATTGAGTATGTATAAAATAAAAGAAAAAATAATTAAAATTGGTTAACCATTTTTTTTTATACATAAGACTATTTTACTTACATACATACATACATATATAGTATGAGTAAATATTTGTGCAAATAAAACACCAACCAACACAATTCAAATAACACAAGTACGAGTATAAATAATTTAACAAAAAAAAAACGTCAACCGGTACTTGTATTGTCACGCAGTTGACTTTTGTGTGCGCTTTGAAGTTATTAGATTAGTGATCGGTGAGACAGCCGCGTGTTTACCCATTTCATATCAATCAATTCTGTCTGTCGATATTGAAATACTACTCGCATGTATGTATGTATGTATATATAGTAACATTGTAGATCGTAAGTTAAGCAAAGAAATAGTTTATAAATAAATATTTGCTAATTGAAGCGAGACCCAGTTGTTCAATTAAGTACATATGTACATACATATTTATGCACATCCATACATAGAGTGAACAAGAAAATTAAGATGAGATAATCTGCGCGCAAGCGCTTTAATGTTGAATATGAATACATACATATATGTATGTTAGGGTGGGTCAATTTTCTAAGCCATAGTGTTCCTAGCGAATTCGGATTCTACATTAAATTCTATGAAAAAAAGTCTTCTGGAGCATACCTCTAAAATCAATTTTGAGCTTGCCCATTTTCGATTGAAGTTTATGTAGAATTGATTTAAGTATGGCAACCAATACTCTCTTCAATTCAACCAGTAGTTTTAGCTTTATTGCTTTACTTTCTTTTTCATTTTGTTCGTCATTTTAAACACTTTTAATAATGTATATTAAGTTTGATTTCGCTGTTGTGGTTTTGTTGAAAAAAATGCATATTTCTAAACAACTTCCACTTATTTAAACGCAAAATGAAAATATCCAAATTCCACAATTTTTGACTATGAACAATAAAGCAACACTTTTCTAATGTAGAATCTTCTCCTGATTCCGAATATTACATCCAATTGCTTGTGACAGGTCTAGTTTCCGAGATATGCTCGCCTAAAGATGAATAAGATGCAAAAATTGCTGTTTATGCACTAGTTTTAACGTAGTGTAGCATCAACATTTTTCCATCAATTAAAAATCTAAGAATATCATCTTAAAGTATAAATTTTAGTCTTTTAACTGCCATCAAGTTTTCTAAAATATGTTGTTCCTTCACCGAGATATCGCACTTTAACCATGCATGTTTATCCATATATTTCCCTGTGAAGCAAACATTTTTCTAAGGTACATCTGTATGTAAATCATAAATTGGCATAAACAAAAAATAGAAAATCAAAAACAATTGCATTTTGCTTTGTTTCAAAATGTATCATTTTATTTTGTCAAGTTTTAAATTAAGTATTCCTTACTGTGCTAAGTATTTTTAAGTCTTTTTTACTATAAATACGAGGTATTTTTCTTCTACTTTCTATTGTCATAGCCATTACTCCCTCTCTGTTTTTATGAGGAACACTATGGCTTATGGATGTACTACATACATATGTACATTAGATGGGTTTTTTTTTAGATATTCCCTCCGGCACCGGAATATGAAAATAGGATGTTTTAGAGTAAGTAAACTGAAAAAAAAATTTCACTTTTCCAAAAACTACACCGAAAACCGCGCAAATTCCCAGAATTTCAAGGTATGTTTAGATTTATGTATGAAAAAAGTTAGGATTTTGCACGAGAAAAAAAATTTATATCCATCCATACGTAGAATTAACCGCTAAATCGAATGGCATATTCCATTTTTTGGTACACTACCCAGGGAAGGTAATATCGCGGTCTAAAGTGATCATTTTCTTTTTTTTTCTCATGAATCTTCAACTTCTTGCCCTATACTCTTCCCGAAATCGGAAATTATTTTTTAACTAAATCACACGGTAGGCTGCGTTATTTAATGCGCTTTCCAGAAATGTATAGCTATTAAAAATCGAATAAAATTTGGATGAGTTCATCAAGTTTAAATGAAGTAAAGTCGGGTATAAAAGGGTAACATATCTTAAAATTTCTTAAATTTTTTAACAATTTTTCTCTTGAAGGCGGTTTTTTGGGTTTTTAGTGATAGTTTTATGTGGATGGATAACTCCACAAATGCAAAAAAAATAGAAAGGCCGAGACCGCGGATAACGGACAAAAAGTTGAGCCGGATGGTGCCAAAACATTTGTGGGCAATATGGGTATCAAAATAAAGATTTTACCTAGGACTTTAATGTAAAGTCAATCCATTTTGCTGTGTCCACCGTTTCGACAATGCGCCACGCCTTAACCGCCACCAATCGGGACCAAAATATATGTGTGATATCTTTGACCATGTTACTACCGATTGAGGGGGCGACACAGTCTTTTTATGAACTTTTAATTTTTCATACAAATTAAACGCTCTCTAAGGTACATACATACCCTGTGGGGAAAATCTCTAGTTCATAACTGGTGCGCAGCTAGTTCATTTTTCGACACTACTAGTGCGAGCTCAATCTCTTTTGCATGTTAGCAACTGACGAATTTAACTGGCGATGATGGCTGCATTACCTATTCGATAGTTCTGAACTAGTTGAAATTTTTAACAAATTTTACAGTTTTACATCTGCCACTTAAGTGCAGCGTTTGACACCTTTAATACAAGTAGCGCGATGGCACAATGGTAAGGCGTGTGACTTTCAATCTAGCGAGCACGGGTTCGAATCCAATCGGTGTCAAGGCGAATGATACTTTTTTTTTTATTATTTTTTTTTAGTTATTTATTAAATAAAAATTTAAAAAGTAATAAAATAAAAATAAAAAATTAAAATAAGCCTGAGGAATCGGAAAAGCATAATTAAGGGAACATTTCATTTCATTAAGTGAGGATGAAAATTTTACATACTCTTTTTAGAATATGCTTCACTAAAAATCTGAGAATTGCAGAAATATGCAAAGCCGACGGCAAATGAACTGGTGCCTCTTTGACACCTTTTCGCTACTTCTGAACCAGAAATTGTGTTCACTAGTTATGTATTGATTTCCCTGCGGGGTATGTAGGTACTTATGTACAAATGTATGGATATACATATGTATACATACATATAAGTATATGTGTATATTAAAATATTATCTCATATAATAAGATTTATACTTACACTATTGTTTTTTTTTATAATAAAAAGCTGCTTTGTTTGGTATTTATCACATGATTAAATTGTGCATAATAAATTCTTTATTTCATGAAAAACAAATAGACGTTTTATGAAGTTTTCAAATTAAACTAAGAAAGCTCAGTATATACATAAATTTGCGAGCTTTTCAAGGTTATGAACTTACTTAGAAAATAAAGATTTACGTTGTTTAACCCTAATCCTCTAAAGTGAGCCTACCAGTCTCACTTTAAAGTTTAAAAGCGAATTATTCCTAAACCAAAAAGGCTTTTTGTCTGAAATTTTGGGTATTCCTCCATTTGTGTTCATAAATTATGAAATAATTATGATCTTTGGGCTATTTATTTATTCAACCATTTTTTTTGCAATCGTATAAAATTGTAACGAAAAACCGAAAGTGAGCCTCAAAGACTCACCTTAAGTATCTTTATCGTAATAAGCTTACATTTCTAGAATTCAACTAAATTTTGAATCCGTTGTTCACAAGGTTTATCCAGTGAGGTTTTTAGATTGTGAACTCACCATACTTCCCCCGGATTTTGGTGAATTCGTCGTATTTCACCATAGATCTTTATATAATAGGTGTCATAAAATTAAGGAGGCCGGCAAAGTCAAAAATTTCAAAACAATTAACATTTTTATCATTTTTCTGTTTACTGAGTTTCTAAATTACGGAAAAGATGCATCCAGATAGAGAAACGAACGATGAGCTGCTTTATGCATCAGTAATTTCACCACGAACGTCGCGTTTTCAAAATTTGGAATTTGGTTGCGGAAAACATATATTTGGGGCGATCGTATGAAAAATTTATTCATATTCATTTCATTCATAGCTTTTCTCATTGTGTGCACAAAAACAAATTTATAACAGATGTAATAAAACCATTTGTAATGAACATTCAAACAACTACAAAAATGTGTGAAAATTGCAGTACATTAATATCGCCTATTTTACGGAATTACCTTTTTTATCTTTATATACTAAAAAAATCGTCATAAACCGTTATAAGAATGTATAAAAATGCTTCTGAATTCATTACTGCATAAATAAAAGTAAAAAACAAATACCAAAATAATGTGTTTCAAAATTTCCCCATAGGTGAGCCTCAGAGTCTCACTTTCGGTTTTACGTAACTTTTTAAAATTCGGTGATTAGGGTTAAAAACAAAAATTCTAGTATACTTAATCGTCCAAGCGATAATAGTTCATTGCGCTGCGCCCAGGTTGATTCGAGAAAGTCGTTTCATTTTGATTTTTCATAAAACTGCAAATTTTGATGATAAATGGACCGTGTAACGTCACCTAGTTATATCATCAATGTCATGTATATTTGTACATACATATGTATGTATCTATGTATGTACATATATGCAATCTAAGGTAATAAAACTATTATTTATAAGTTTTATGGTTGAGTGAGAAAAAAAGGAAAAGCAAATGCTTTCAAATGCAATAAAAACGCTTAGCGGTTTCTTTAAGTTCAATTACAAATTACAAAGATCATAAATGTATGAATATGATTTTTTTTTAAATATCTTGGTCATTTTTAATTTTCGAATTTATCGCTCAGCGGACATTAATGTAGCGGCTAAAAATAATTTAAGAACGAAAACAAGCTGATATACCTACTGAGTAGATATGTATGTATGTATATATGTACATATGTACACACATACATATGTACATATGTAAGTATGTTTGTTGATAAATAATATGTATATGTATGTATGTATGTATCTTTATTAATAAATGTGGCCGCTGTGGTGCAGTGGGTAGAGTGCTCGCCTACTATACACCAGAGGTCTCGGGTTCTAACCCCAGTCCGGACAAACACCAACAAAATTTTTATAATTAATTAAAACCCAAAAAAAGCTTCTCACAATAAATGCATTCGCCGTTCGGAGCCGGCATAAACACTGCAAACCCAATTAGTAGGAAAAACAAAAGGAGCACACATCGAATTGGAAGGGAAGCTCGGCCATAAAACTCGTCAAAGTATTATATTATACATACATATATCGTTATTAATAAACATGCATATATGTAGGTTTAATTTAAAATGCCATGACACTAAATTGCATTTCACTGAATGAATTTAGTTTTAACTTTTTATGTTTTAATTTAAAAGTGATTTTGTGTTGAAAAGATTTCGAAAATGAAAGACGAAAATATACCTATCAATGCTTGTTTGGTTCCAGGATTACTTTGTATTCAAAACATTTTAGGTATTTTCGATTTTTTATTGAGTAGCCAGAGTGGGCTTTGAATTACGAGCTTTTAATGTCTAACGTTTACAAATATGCTACTGCAAGCGGTCGCGGCCGTTTTGAACTTGCTTCTAGCTAAGCTGCAAAAACCTGCGAATTTCATTTGTTCTCGTTGACTTCTCATTAACACCTACGCGCTGGTAATTACATTGAGCAACAATGGTTGAACGTGTCAGCGCATACATTATTTGTTCATAATAATTGCTTTGAATGCAAATACAAACAATACGAAAGTATCAACACATCTTTTGTCACCTAATTAAAAATGATGGAAAGCATAAGGCAAAATTAACTGCTTTTTAATGTTTTTGTTTTTTTCCTTTGAAGAATTTCTAATTTTGATTAATAAACTGAACGTACAAGTCAAATATCATACATAAATACATACATATGTATGTAAAAGACAAGTAGTTCCCCGAAGTCCTATTCAATTTATGTAGAAGGGATATTTCTATATCTTTATGATTTTTATTGTAACCCTGAAACCAATGTTGATTTTAATTAAAATTGCCAAAAAACCAGAATCAAATTTATAAAGTAGCGTAAATAATAGCTATCTATCAATAAACATTCTAATAATTACTTTTTAAGATAAAACAATGTTCATACTAATCACAGCACGTATACGCCAAGGCGCTCTCTCTACCCACTCAAAAATATTAAGTGATAACACTCTAAATTAAGGTCGCATTTCAAGCGGGGTTTTTATAGCGATCGAAAATGAATGTATGTATGTATAACAGTTATAAATACCTCCGAATGATAAACGCCACTGGCATGTTTTTGATCGAAAAAAATAAAACACACAATAATGATTATTTCTGAACAATAAATATATCCCTCAAGGAATAAGTTCTATTTCTGATGAAAAAAATAAAATTCAAAAAATAATGATTATTTTTGATGAAATACATATACATATATAAAAAAACTCAATATATAATGATTAAATGGCGATTTTATTATAAAACTCATAATGATTACGGTCCCTGATAATAAATATGCATGTAAACGAATTTTGAGCCAATTTTCTGAAAAGGAATTTGTTTTGCTTGTATAAAAACCGCAATCATATTTCATAAAACTTTAAGCACCTATTACAGGAACAGTTTATTCGAATAACTGTATTTTTAATTTTTTTTCCATATACATACATACATATCGCACCCTAAATTATAAAATGACACAACTCAAAATTTTTCGAAATCTGGATTCTTTCATAAATCGGTACACATCATATATGTAGCTCTAGCGACTGCCATAAAATCTTTCCCATCAGAGTCCTTTTTAACTGAAAAATAACCAATATACGTGGTCTTCGTCCATATCAAAAAAGTTTTTTGGCTCTCCTGAAATTTTTTTGAATTTTGAGTTGTGTCATAATGATTTAGGGTCATAAAGTGACACAACTCAAATCTCAAGGCTGCATACAAACTGTATGAAAAGAAAATTAAAAAAAAAAAACTTTCTTCTGTAAAATTTACTTTTTGTTGATACACTTTTATGGCGGTTAGGGCTTGATCCCAATAAACACAACGGATTCGCCTCGAATTCGAGACGAGTTCGCTTCTCTGATTATATTATCGCGGCAATACTTCGCGACGATAGATCGGCCAATCCGAATTCCCAGGCGAGTCACCTCTCATTAGCGATTCGCGCATTTTTATATTCTCGGATCGTTGGCGATACGAGATTTAGGCTCATTGGCGAATACATTCTAGAAAATCTTCATCTACGAATCCACCTCGAATTCGCCACGATATCATCCGAGCTTTCGAGTTTCTTGAAAAGAGTTTTAAATGGCAAATTAAAGCCTAACAGGGAATTTCTTCGTGTAAAGCAAGATTTAACAAAATTAATAAATGCTATTGCGATATTTGACTTTTCCGAAAAATGACATTCACCTCTGCGAATTCATCTCGAATTCGCCACGATAACATCCTCGCTTTTGTGTTTATTGGGTATGTATGAAAAAATAAAAAAATATATATGTATAAAAATTATTTCAATTTATAGCGATCCTTCACAAAAAATATTTTTCGCACACATGTTTTTCATCGACTCAACAGTTCCACAAATCACTTTCAATGGTTTGGGTTTTTTTTTATTTGCAAGAACTATAATCTATTAAAATTTCATTTTTATTAGCAAACAATTCTATTTTATGTGTACATATACATATGTATACCTTTGGCAAAAGTTTTCCTCTAGCTTGCTTGCTTTATTGTGTTAGAAAACACTAACCAGGAGCCAAGAAAACAAAAAAGTTCCGAAAAAAAGACAAAAAAGTTTTTTTCAGCACTGGAGTAGAAAGAATTAACAAAACTAACAACAACACTTGACTTGTTGATATGATCCGACAAAGAGCTGTTTGCGTTGTGCGCGCTTTAACGTTTAAACAAATACTACACAGTAATGAAAATGGCAAGATCCAGCAAGACAGCAAAAACGGCAGAACAACACACTAACCGACGAGCAAGTTAATAAGCGCCAGTAGCAATTGGCGTGTTTCTTTGGGAATTTCTCTGCTCGCTTATACAGGATTCTGCTCTCTTAGCTGACAGTTTTCATACAAAATGTTAGAGACCTTAAGGGAACTTTAGAGAGTATGCCAACTACTCACTAAGCTGGCCGTAACTGATTATGCCAATTTTTTATATTATGAATAAATAAAATGTTTTCAATTTTTGGGATTAAGTCTTGGATAGTGTCGAAATGGAGAATATGAAGAAAATACACACACTTTTTTTCAATTCCATTACTTCAACGAACGGACGTATCGTGTTTCCTTGTTTTTATAACACACTCAAAAAAACTTCTCTCGATTATTTTGAACACGCGTTCCAATACAAAACTTTCTTTATTTTGAGTAAATTTTCTCAAAAATGTGGAAAATCATCCAAAAACATTCAAACAAATTCGTTGCCATGGTGATTTGTATGGGGATTCAACTTATCAAAAATAAAGAAATCAAATCTTCAAAACAAAGACATGTTGGGAATGGAATAGCGCTTAAAAAATTTTTCCTTATATTGATGTATGAATTTCTTTAAAACAAAAATATGCAACCATGGTAAGCATGGAAATTTACTCTTCAGGAATGCAATTGTTCTCGGAGTCACCACAAAAATCGATTTTTATAAATTTAATAAAAGCAAAGGTGCTTAAAATTTATGAAGTTTTGTGTATACAATGCCCTACCAAATATAATAAAAATATTAAATAAAATAAATATAAGTAAAAATTAATTTGAGACCTGCGTAAAAAAAGTATACGATTTATCGTACAAAATTAGGTAACTCAAATGTACGATATATCGTACATAATTAATTTGGTCGATATATCGTACAAAAGCCGCGAAAGTTGCTGCTTAGTGCTGCTTGTTACGTTAAATTCAAACGCAAATTTTTCGAGGTTGCGTGGCACGTAGCTGCTTTAGTTAGTTATACACAGCGCAAAATAAAGTTTCAGAATTTGAACAAGCACAAAATTTTTTAATTAAAATGTTAATTGGATTACAAATAGCCATAGGTTGCATGCGACGTGGTAGAATGACAACATTTTGGTATCCTACGATTTCAATAGAGATTTTTAAGGATACGATGTCACTAAAAAGTTTCATACTGTTAAGACAGAATCTACACTCGAAAAAAAATTACTCAGATTATGGAAAAGTGGGAATGATTCGGCGCTAAAGACAATTTTCATTGTTTTGATGTACAATTTTCTTCAAATCAAGGAATAAAAACCGTGTTTTAAAGAAAAATGTACATCAAAACAATGAAAATTTTCTTTAGCGCCGAATCATTCCCACTTTTCCATAATCTGAGTATTTTTTTTTTTTAGTGTACATTTTATTGACAAATTCTATAAAGTTCGTCCTTTAGTCGAATCAGTACAAAACCGTTGAATATTCACTTATGTATTTAAAAAAAACACTAAAAATAAAATCTTTTTTCTTACCTATCGAATAAATATATACATGCATATGCATACACTAAAAAAACTTCTCGCGACCTAAGATATATTTTATTATTATTTTGAACACGCGTTCCAATACATTATTTTTCTTTGTTTTCAGTAAATTATCTTAAAAATGTTCAAACATATTCGTTGCAATGGTGATTTGTTTGAAAATTAAACTTATCAAATTAAGGAAATCAAATCTTCAAAACAAGGACAAGTTGGGAATGGAATGGCGCTTAAGAAATTTTTCCTTATTTTGATGTATGAATTTCTTTAAAACAAGTATATGAAACCATGTAAATAACTTTATTTCATAATCCTTTTAACATGTTTTAAGGAAAATTTGCTCAAAACAAAGAAAGTGTTCAATATAGGGAAGCAATTCCTTTGAACGCCAGCAATTCCTTTCTCCCAGTGCATACATATTTTTATATCCTTAACTGAAATTACAATTTAAAAAATATGTGTCGCAATGAATTTTGTATTGAGGTTACAGCTTTTAAGTTTAAAATTTTTTTTTTTATTTTGTCTTTACTAAATTTTTTTCAATGTATATATGTATTTTTTGTATATAATAATTATGTATTTAAGTATGAATTTTATTAAATCTGGATAGAAGTCACAATTTTTAAGCTTAATATTAAAAATATCTTTATTTCGTTGCTTTAAAAAATGTTTGTTTGAAAAAGTCTAAACAAATTGTAAAAGCAAAATTTGCAAGTATTGGGTCATTTCGCGAACTTTGTACGATATATCGTACAAATTTCAAAGGGCTGTAAAACCTAAACTAATTATTTTTTTTTTAATTTTCTTACAAATTATGCTTATTTAGGACTAAATGAATGAAATATGTGCCAATCGATTTTTTTCCTCCACGGGTAAAGAAATTGAAAACAAAGGGTTAAGGTTGTTTTTGTTTTTGTTGGTTGATAGGTGGCTCCAAACACCGTTCCCACTTACACCAACTAAACATGCAAAAGTATAATTTCCAAAAAAAATGTGTAGCTAATTAACTGAAGAAGCGAGCATGACTTGTAATGAGCGTTTTGACATTGAATTGAAACAAATTCCTTATACCCGTTTGTTTCTTATTTTTAACCCCAAATCGGTGAGATCTACAATTTTATGCCGAAAGCGAGTTGAAAACAACAAGCGAAACATTGAAATCCATTAACCCTAGAATACTAAGCCTCGCCTCAGAGGCGCAGCATTCTCGTTTTTTTTTTTTTGTCGTCATTCACGAACGCATTAAAATACCAGCTCAAGCGTTCGTGCCAACTCAGTTTAGTGTACAAAAAAAGGTTTAGTTTTCTAGGGTTAAAAACGTCCTCGACATTTTCCCAACATTGGAATGCCGCCAATATTATACCAGTTCACAACAAATAAACAACTTTATCATATTGGTGGTGAGCGAATGTATGGTGTGTTGAATCGTGTTGTGAATATACCAAAATCACCTCTACCACACACGGTTTCCACAAGCCTAAATAAAAAAAAAACCAATTTGGAAAAAAATACCAAGACGTTCAAAACTCGAACTATGTATTTCTAACTGAAATTTTTTTTTAAATATCAAGCAGATATCTTAAAAACTAAGGGACTAGTTTCCAACAATAAAATTTTCAACTCTAAGAAAATTCAACATTGCTCTCACGCCTAGGGTACGACTAGAAGTAAAAAGAAAACAAATTTCAAACTTAATTTTAGACAAATATTTTGGACGAGTTTTTTACTCAGAAAAATGGAAGAAATCCTGATTTCGATGACATATATGGATTAACCCTAGAACCATAATGTACGTAAATTTTACGTACATATGTATATAGAATTTTCAAATTGCAATTGCACGTGTGCCATGCTGTAACCGTATCAAACTCCGGCAGTGCTTGCAGTATGTATTTTTGTGTATACGTGAATATAAGATTACATCAGTGAGAGCGATTGGCGCAAATCCCTAATAATAATAAGCGAAAAAATATCTACGTTCTCTGGTGATACCTTCTACAAACTACTTCTGGACGCATACTTTCACAAGTTTCGGTTTGAGTGGAAACACTTCAGCAAATACTTGCAGAAGTTCTTCAGCAATTGACTTGCTAGTGGACACACGGCTTAAGAGCTACTAAGTAACCAACGGTAAAAATTTACCAATTTTGGTAATTAATTACCAACTTCGGCAACACCTACTACAACATAATTCAAGAAAAAGCTTTTATAAAATTATCATCCACACTTTCCACAATGGTGCGAGTATTGGCTAAGAGAGAAGCGTGACTTGGGTAGAAACAGGGTGCTACCTACAGTTGGAAAATCGCAATAGCGACCGCCACAGTCAACACTAGTTCAAAGACAGCACCACTGATGGTGTGAATGTGAGTATCTGATGTTTGAATCAGGCATTTTATTGTTGAAGACATGTAAAAATTAAACAAAAAAAATAGTCTACAAAAAATGTGTATCATTCTCTTTCTTTGAACAATTTCAGTTCCTCCTCTTGAGTTGTTTTCTTATTATTAGCCTCCCTCAAATCCTCATCATCGAAAATCTTGAGATCCTTCACCAAATACCAAACGCCAGCATCAAAAGCTGTGCCAATGAATATGAAAGCGGCAGCTATGAAGTTTAGTACATACCTGAAATCGAAAACAAATGTTAAAAAAAAATAATTTTAAAATTAATACAGCATACGCACCTCAGCGCCAAAGAAT
The DNA here is from genome assembly GCA_960531455.1 of Urophora cardui. Classification (NCBI taxonomy): domain Eukaryota; kingdom Metazoa; phylum Arthropoda; class Insecta; order Diptera; family Tephritidae; genus Urophora; species Urophora cardui. The sequence goes on along the minus strand of OY482670.1, from coordinate 167,322,527 downwards.
CATAGAACCAACAATTCCCCTTATTCGTACACGTTTTGCCCCAAACCAAACACAAACTATCCAACAGCCAACCGAAGAATATCGGACTGGGCATAAAGCAAAGCATGCAGGCCATCATCATACCAAAACCCATGGCCACTGTTTTATCCTTTTCGGGTACACAACGCACGGATACGAGGAAATTAGAGGCACGTCCAGTTGCGCCAACGAATTTCAAGCAACACATGACGGCCAAGAAGAGCACGAATTGGGTGAAGCAATTCACTGGGCAGACGCCTGGTGTGGCATGGCCACCGGTGAAGGATTTTGCTTTTGTAGGCATTGATGCTGAAGTACTATTGATATGTTGAGCAACTGAATTATGCACTGAATATGGCACTTGCGAATTGAGTAAACTAATGCTCGTCGTATTCGTATTCGAATAATGGAGCTCCGAAGCTGCATGGATACATGTACAATCAATGTAGATCTAAGATCAAAGTGATTATTAAATAAGGATCTGAGTTTAAAATAGAATAAACACCTTCTTCCCTCCACTTCGCTCATCTCTTATTTCCTTTCTACAACCGGCATGACATGGTGATATATACGTCATATTATCCTCGCCACAAACCGGCGAAAATGGCACATAATCACAATAACATGCCGAGTTACAAGCGAACACATTGCTTGAGTTACTAAAAAAGAGAAAGAAGACGACGAATACACATGGAAAGCGCACATTCATCTGTTTAAGAACACTCACGCTTCGCTTAAATTCACAATCATCGATTGTTCATTTCCCGGACAGCCAATGAATGCATAAGCAATACAACCGGCCACAGTGGCAACACCAACGAGCACATTCCAAGCGGCCAAGTAGCGGGCGCTGGGTTTGTATTTCGTTATAACCAAACCGGACAGAAGAACGCCAAGAGCGGAGAAGCCGAGGGCTACGGTGCCGGTGACCATGCTAGAGGGTTAGAGTAGAATTTGTTATGAAAGAGAGGGAATAAATCAGATGTATCTTACCTCGAGGTCGCCGCTGACTGTCGATATTGAATTTCAATATATTTGGGTGTAAAAATCCAATATGGCATATAACCAAAGTAATAGAATATCGAAGAAACATTGTTGCACATCAAGATCTTATTCGTCAGCAGCCGTTTAAAGGTAGATACCATGTCACTGAAGGACGCCTCTGGCTCTTCAAGTTCATCGCTCAAACGGTCCTCACTTATATACTCCGATTTGTCCTTATCCGCTTTGAGCTTACGCTCTTGCAAGAGACGTCGCGCTTTTGCTCGTGGCAACTCTTTTGGCAGCATTGTAAAGAGTATGCCAAATATAAATAGAATAGCGCCCAAGAGAACCCAGCCCAGCCACCAAGCGCCCAACCAACGTGGATCGCCATCGCTTATTATTGGATGCAATTGGGGTGCGATGTAGAGTCGCAGACAGAAAGAGGCGAAGGCATAGCCAATGGCGGGACCTAACATGTGAAAGAAGTAGGAGAGGCCTGAAAGAAGAAGAGACAAAGGAGAATAGATTTTTCATTTGTGAGGCAATAAACGCAAATGTCTAAGACGCATAAATTGCTGTGAGTTGAGTGCAAGTGATACTAGGTCTATAGACATACATTTAGATTACTTTGATTTACTGCTTCTATATTTGATTATGGAGCAATTAATAACTTAGTACCTATCATAGTATCATTCTCACTCTCAAACGTACATATCACTGAATATAACACATAAAATAAAATAAAAAACTCACTCAACAAAGCGGGTGTTTTCGATTTTTTCGTATTATCATCCATATAAGATATGCCAAGTGTATAATAGAGAGCACCACCCACACCCGCAATCAGCTCAGCCAGAAATAGCGCAACCTGCGGCTCGAAGTTCCCTTCTTCCACTACACATGCGGTCTCATTGCCACGATCACGACACAAAGCCTTGGCGCGCTGTGCTTCCAGAACTTCAAAGGTTGCATTTTCATCGGCCACACCACCATGTTCCGCAGTTAATGCGAGTGCATCTGCACCGGGCCCATAAAGAAAGTGTGGCGAAGCTGTCATCCAGCAGAAAGCGACAATTGTCATAATGCCTAAAGTGAAGACGAAAAATTGGAATTCGATTGGTTTCGGCTTTTGTCTTTTTTTCCGCCCTTCTAATCAACTCACCAAATCCAATCCAACGCGGCCGATGTCCCCTACCCGCATAATAACTCAACACAGCCGATACAATCATTTGACTCAGATTATTGCCAATCGAAATTATGCCCATATTCTTTGAAGGTATCTTAAAACGTTTCTCTATTGTGGTCAAAGTGCCATTAAAGTAGGAGGAAGTCATTGCGAACACACAACCCACAAAGCCATAGAGCAGTACGTAGGTGGTTTGATTGGCAAATCTTGATTGAAAAAGAGAACATATTTTTTACCGGGAACAATGGTTATTCGTACACCGTATTTTATCACTTGCCTTTGCATAAACGTGCCTTTCAGTATCCAGAAGCCACAACTTACATCTCTGGTCAAGGGCATTTCGCGCAGAAGTGCTTCTATTTCTGCTTTATGATCTTGCCTAACATTGGCTTTTGAAGCTTCTTTTGCCACACCCTCGTCTAATGGTCTTGACTCTGCATCACCTTCTTTACACGCATCAGATCTGGCTACGCTCTCAGTTCCAACTTTCGCCATTTTGGCAAAATATTAAGTTTGTGTGTAACAACAATTGAACTGCGTGTTTGTAATGCACATGCAAAACTGTTATTTTTTTCTTCCAATATTAAACAGTATTTTGCATTGCATAGCAGTGGCATTATCTTGAATAAATTGCGTTTTATAGCATGGACAAATATTCACACATACTCGAATGAATACGCTTAGAAATAATCACTAGTTATCACTGTAAATTTGCGTACAGAGTAGTACACAGTGCATTAGGTTTTTGTCTACCCACTTCTAGATACATACATACATATTTCAAGTGCTAGGCATGGAAAAAATTTCTATCTATTCGTCCGTCATTCGTTGAAACTTTCCTATCTAATGGCTTCTTAGATTTTAAAGTGGATTAATCAGAAAGCAATAAAGAGTTTAGAAAATCACTCTCTTCCCAATACCATTGATCTCAATATATTTGAAAAGTTCCAGTTGTGTATCCTATGTTCGAGTCCAACCAATTTTGGGCTTCCTTAAATATTGTTATTTATTACGAAACTTGATATTGACACCGATAAGATTACTTGAAGCAATAAATATTAACTAATTACATCAACATCAACGATAAAACTGTGTTCAGACATGCCAATTTAACTAAGTCAATTTGCCTTTCAATTACATCACCGAATTTGGTCTTCAGACATGTTAAATTAAATTAATACAATTAAATATTACATGACAACCAACCACTTTCGGTGTGCTCCAAAGTAGAAGCGAAAAAGGACCCACAAAATGATACCACGACGGAGTGCCCTGAACGTGGAGTGAAAAGTTAGTTCGAAAAAAACTCTCCAAAGAAATATTTAATTAAATTTATTTTATAAGATTTTTTTTTTTGTTTTGTTTTTACGACAGGGTAGGAAAACTATATACATATATTGGAACGATTTTTCGTCATCCCTTGTTTTCGAACGAATAGCGACACTGAAGGTGGCAAATTGGCGAGGGATGACAGAACATATTTCCAATATACATTTACTATAATCGTTTAAATTTAAAAATAAAAATATGTCAAAATGTGAACTCTGGTTTTATTATTGTAAAAAATCGTATTAACATTTTACTTATCTTCCAGTTCATTCTCATCACATTTCGTTTTTTCACTGAACATACTCATTTGCAGAGTTGCATTGAAAATTGTTATCGATCGTTGGTCAATTTATTTATAATTGACTATTAACAAATTGAGGTGATGCATGGTAAATGGGGCTCAATTATGGCTTTTAATCGTTGAAAGGCTCTTAATAGTCAATTAAAAGCATGCCTGAACGCCGCATAAGACACTTGTACAGCAAGTATACCGTTCACTTGAAATAGATAAGATTAGTTGCAGCAATATTAACCATGTAATAAAAAGAAGATGTTGATATATTTACATATGGATACATCAATAAAGCTCGTGGCCGAGTTTCATGCAGGTCGAGGTGATCTTGTTGATCTTCAGTATTCCCATTCTTAGCAGATTTCTTCCCGCAAGTATACAAAAACAATTCACCTTCCTCATTTTTTTAAGCACTTAGGCAGTTTAAGCAATGCAACTAGTTTGGGCCGAGCTTAACTTCGGATGTGCTTCCACCGCTTAGATAAACCAAGTTCACGACCTAATGATGAATTATGGGAGGATGAAAGTGCTGCAAGGTGCTTTTATGAAAGTACGAAGGTTTTTCCAACATTAGATATCAAAGGGCCTTATTTCGAAACATGTGCGATTGATGATCTGAATAAAGGTATATATGTATATATTTATTACATAATATCAAATTACCACATAATACATAACTTAGCCTTTAATACTTGGTTCCGATAAACCAGCTTAATATTTATACATATGTACACGCACAAATAATTTCTACACATAAATATCATAATTATTATTTTTTAGTAAAAAAAGAAATTACAAATAACTGGATAATCTAGTATTATCTACAGATAACAAGAAAAAAATTGCATAAATGTTGCTGAACTTATTTCTATTATTATCAATTTTTTCTATTCAACTGTACATAGGGACGACTCAATTTTAGGTTACATCTTTATTTTCTTGGGCAGAAACAGTTTTTCCGTTAGTACAAAGAAAAGGAGACGTGGCCTAAAAGTAAAACAGCTAATGTTGATATGTGTTCACATTTACTTAGATTACATATATGATATTTGGCTGGAGCTTTGGTAAATTAGCGTAAATACTCTATATGTACATAATTTCTTAAAATTTAACTATTTTCAAATAACTATACACAATACATGTACGTATTTATATACGTATTTATGTAAACGTATTCAATGTAGATCTAAGATCAAAGTGATTATTAAATAAGGATCTGAGTTTAAAATAGAATAAACACCTTCTTCCCTCCACTTCGCTCATCTCTTATTTCCTTTCTACAACCGGCATGACATGGTGATATATACGTCATATTATCCTCGCCACAAACCGGCGAAAATGGCACATAATCACAATAACATGCCGAGTTACAAGCGAACACATTGCTTGAGTTACTAAAAAAGAGAAAGAAGACGACGAATACACATGGAAAGCGCACATTCATCTGTTTAAGAACACTCACGCTTCGCTTAAATTCACAATCATCGATTGTTCATTTCCCGGACAGCCAATGAATGCATAAGCAATACAACCGGCCACAGTGGCAACACCAACGAGCACATTCCAAGCGGCCAAGTAGCGGGCGCTGGGTTTGTATTTCGTTATAACCAAACCGGACAGAAGAACGCCAAGAGCGGAGAAGCCGAGGGCTACGGTGCCGGTGACCATGCTAGAGGGTTAGAGTAGAATTTGTTATGAAAGAGAGGGAATAAATCAGATGTATCTTACCTCGAGGTCGCCGCTGACTGTCGATATTGAATTTCAATATATTTGGGTGTAAAAATCCAATATGGCATATAACCAAAGTAATAGAATATCGAAGAAACATTGTTGCACATCAAGATCTTATTCGTCAGCAGCCGTTTAAAGGTAGATACCATGTCACTGAAGGACGCCTCTGGCTCTTCAAGTTCATCGCTCAAACGGTCCTCACTTATATACTCCGATTTGTCCTTATCCGCTTTGAGCTTACGCTCTTGCAAGAGACGTCGCGCTTTTGCTCGTGGCAACTCTTTTGGCAGCATTGTAAAGAGTATGCCAAATATAAATAGAATAGCGCCCAAGAGAACCCAGCCCAGCCACCAAGCGCCCAACCAACGTGGATCGCCATCGCTTATTATTGGATGCAATTGGGGTGCGATGTAGAGTCGCAGACAGAAAGAGGCGAAGGCATAGCCAATGGCGGGACCTAACATGTGAAAGAAGTAGGAGAGGCCTGAAAGAAGAAGAGACAAAGGAGAATAGATTTTTCATTTGTGAGGCAATAAACGCAAATGTCTAAGACGCATAAATTCCTGTGAGTTGAGTGCAAGTGATACTAGGTCTATAGACATACATTTAGATTACTTTGATTTACTGCTTCTATATTTGATTATGGAGCAATTAATAACTTAGTACCTATCATAGTATCATTCTCACTCTCAAACGTACATATCACTGAATATAACACATAAAATAAAATAAAAAACTCACTCAACAAAGCGGGTGTTTTCGATTTTTTCGTATTATCATCCATATAAGATATGCCAAGTGTATAATAGAGAGCACCACCCACACCCGCAATCAGCTCAGCCAGAAATAGCGCAACCTGCGGCTCGAAGTTCCCTTCTTCCACTACACATGCGGTCTCATTGCCACGATCACGACACAAAGCCTTGGCGCGCTGTGCTTCCAGAACTTCAAAGGTTGCATTTTCATCGGCCACACCACCATGTTCCGCAGTTAATGCGAGTGCATCTGCACCGGGCCCATAAAGAAAGTGTGGCGAAGCTGTCATCCAGCAGAAAGCGACAATTGTCATAATGCCTAAAGTGAAGACGAAAAATTGGAATTCGATTGGTTTCGGCTTTTGTCTTTTTTTCCGCCCTTCTAATCAACTCACCAAATCCAATCCAACGCGGCCGATGTCCCCTACCCGCATAATAACTCAACACAGCCGATACAATCATTTGACTCAGATTATTGCCAATCGAAATTATGCCCATATTCTTTGAAGGTATCTTAAAACGTTTCTCTATTGTGGTCAAAGTGCCATTAAAGTAGGAGGAAGTCATTGCGAACACACAACCCACAAAGCCATAGAGCAGTACGTAGGTGGTTTGATTGGCAAATCTTGATTGAAAAAGAGAACATATTTTTTACCGGGAACAATGGTTATTCGTACACCGTATTTTATCACTTGCCTTTGCATAAACGTGCCTTTCAGTATCCAGAAGCCACAACTTACATCTCCGGTCAAGGGCATTTCGCGCAGAAGTGCTTCTATTTCTGCTTTATGATCTTGCCTAACATTGGCTTTTGAAGCTTCTTTTGCCACACCCTCGTCTAATGGTCTTGACTCTGCATCACCTTCTTTACACGCATCAGATCTGGCTACGCTCTCAGTTCCAACTTTCGCCATTTTGGCAAAATATTAAGTTTGTGTGTAACAACAATTGAACTGCGTGTTTGTAATGCACATGCAAAACTGTTATTTTTTTCTTCCAATATTAAACAGTATTTTGCATTGCATAGCAGTGGCATTATCTTGAATAAATTGCGTTTTATAGCATGGACAAATATTCACACATACTCGAATGAATACGCTTAGAAATAATCACTAGTTATCACTGTAAATTTGCGTACAGAGTAGTACACAGTGCATTAGGTTTTTGTCTACCCACTTCTAGATACATACATACATATTTCAAGTGCTAGGCATGGAAAAAATTTCTATCTATTCGTCCGTCATTCGTTGAAACTTTCCTATCTAATGGCTTCTTAGATTTTAAAGTGGATTAATCAGAAAGCAATAAAGAGTTTAGAAAATCACTCTCTTCCCAATACCATTGATCTCAATATATTTGAAAAGTTCCAGTTGTGTATCCTATGTTCGAGTCCAACCAATTTTGGGCTTCCTTAAATATTGTTATTTATTACGAAACTTGATATTGACACCGATAAGATTACTTGAAGCAATAAATATTAACTAATTACATCAACATCAACGATAAAACTGTGTTCAGACATGCCAATTTAACTAAGTCAATTTGCCTTTCAATTACATCACCGAATTTGGTCTTCAGACATGTTAAATTAAATTAATACAATTAAATATTACATGACAACCAACCACTTTCGGTGTGCTCCAAAGTAGAAGCGAAAAAGGACCCACAAAATGATACCACGACGGAGTGCCCTGAACGTGGAGTGAAAAGTTAGTTCGAAAAAAACTCTCCAAAGAAATATTTAATTAAATTTATTTTATAAGATTTTTTTTTTTGTTTTGTTTTTACGACAGGGTAGGAAAACTATATACATATATTGGAACGATTTTTCGTCATCCCTTGTTTTCGAACGAATAGCGACACTGAAGGTGGCAAATTGGCGAGGGATGACAGAACATATTTCCAATATACATTTACTATAATCGTTTAAATTTAAAAATAAAAATATGTCAAAATGTGAACTCTGGTTTTATTATTGTAAAAAATCGTATTAACATTTTACTTATCTTCCAGTTCATTCTCATCACATTTCGTTTTTTCACTGAACATACTCATTTGCAGAGTTGCATTGAAAATTGTTATCGATCGTTGGTCAATTTATTTATAATTGACTATTAACAAATTGAGGTGATGCATGGTAAATGGGGCTCAATTATGGCTTTTAATCGTTGAAAGGCTCTTAATAGTCAATTAAAAGCATGCCTGAACGCCGCATAAGACACTTGTACAGCAAGTATACCGTTCACTTGAAATAGATAAGATTAGTTGCAGCAATATTAACCATGTAATAAAAAGAAGATGTTGATATATTTACATATGGATACATCAATAAAGCTCGTGGCCGAGTTTCATGCAGGTCGAGGTGATCTTGTTGATCTTCAGTATTCCCATTCTTAGCAGATTTCTTCCCGCAAGTATACAAAAACAATTCACCTTCCTCATTTTTTTAAGCACTTACTGTGTAACCTAAATCAAACGCAAGTCGTCAATTTAACGCACGCACGCAAATTTTTCATATGCGTTGAACCGAAATTGACTTGCGTGCGTGTTCAGATAAAGAAATAGAAAAATACAGAAAATCAGAGAAAATCTTGTTATTTTGTGGAATATGTACCTAACAGACACGATATCAAAAGTAAGTGTAAATTTTTTTGCAAACAATCACCCACAATGCTTAATTTCAACTGTCACGCAAAACAAAAATTGGGTGTCGAATTTGCTTTTTACGCACGCCGTTCAATTTCGGTTACTCCCATACAAGTTGTATGGGCATGAGAAATTTTTGACAGTAAATTGACGGCGTGCGTTTGATTTAGGTTACACAGTTAGGCAGTTTAAGCAATGCAACTAGTTTGGGCCGAGCTTAACTTCGGATGTGCTTCCACCGCTTAGATAAACCAAGTTCACGACCTAATGATGAATTATGGGAGGATGAAAGTGCTGCAAGGTGCTTTTATGAAAGTACGAAGGTTTTTCCAACATTAGATATCAAAGGGCCTTATTTCGAAACATGTGCGATTGATGATCTGAATAAAGGTATATATGTATATATTTATTACATAATATCAAATTACCACATAATACATAACTTAGCCTTTAATACTTGGTTCCGATAAACCAGCTTAATATTTATACATATGTACACGCACAAATAATTTCTACACATAAATATCATAATTATTATTTTTTAGTAAAAAAAGAAATTACAAATAACTGGATAATCTAGTATTATCTACAGATAACAAGAAAAAAATTGCATAAATGTTGCTGAACTTATTTCTATTATTATCAATTTTTTCTATTCAACTGTACATAGGGACGACTCAATTTTAGGTTACATCTTTATTTTCTTGGGCAGAAACAGTTTTTCCGTTAGTACAAAGAAAAGGAGACGTGGCCTAAAAGTAAAACAGCTAATGTTGATATGTGTTCACATTTACTTAGATTACATATATGATATTTGGCTGGAGCTTTGGTAAATTAGCGTAAATACTCTATATGTACATAATTTCTTAAAATTTAACTATTTTCAAATAACTATACACAATACATGTACGTATTTATATACGTATTTATGTAAACGTATTTATGTACATTGGGGTGTTCCCCAAATGTATGGAGACAAATTTTATAGCATATTTTCTCAATGTCACCCCCTAGATCGATGCTAATATACCACATATTTATATATTTTTGTCCCGATCAGAGACGGTTAGGGGGTGTCGCACAGTGGTTACTGGTTATATCAATTTCAGGACAAAAATTTATATGCGGTAGCTTTGAGTTCAGTAGTATCGATTTTGGGTGTTACATTTAAAAAATTTAAATAAATTTTTTTGAGTCTTCATATAGTAATCTGAACTTCGACCTCTGTGCGACAGCATTTACTAATCTCCGATCGGGACCAAAATTTATATGTGGTATTTTTGACCGTACTTTAAGCGATTTAAGGGGGAGAAATGTTCAGTTGGGGTTTAAGGACCACCCAAATGTAAATACATACATATATGTAAATATTTTAACCCAATGAACACAAAAGCGACGATGATATCATGACGAATCCGAGATTTATTCGCGGAAGTGAATGTCATTTTTCGGACTGGTATCGAGTTCGAGATGGACTCGAGAAAAATCAATTGTCGCAATAGCATTTATTAATTTTGTTAAATCTTACTTTACACTAAAAAATCCTTGGGCTTTATTTACCATTCAAAACTTGACTCAATATAGGTAGAAGGAGATTTTCTAGAATGTATTCGCCAATGAGCCTAAATCTCGAATCGTCATCCGATAATATAAAAATTTGCGGATCTCTAATGAGAGGTGACTGGCCTGGGAACTCGGATTCGCCGATCTATCGTCGCGAAGCATCACCGCGATAATATCATCAGAGAAGCGAACTCGTCTCGAATTCGAGGCGAATCCGTTGTGTTTATTGGGAATACATATAATACCAATATATTTCAATAGTTTACATATTTTTTAACAAAGCATTCACACTTTTAACAAGCTCACACCCTGGCTCATGTACATACATAGATAAGCTAACAAAAAACTAAAACTTAGGCCGAATTACAACTATACTTCCATCTCCTTCGTAGAATTTACTTCTTCCTCATGTTTAACAACTTCCATTTCAATTTCTTTAATTTCCTCATCGAAGATTTTCAAATCTTTGACATAATACCAAACACCACAATCGAACAAAGCACCAATGGCAACAAATGCCGAAGCTGTGATATTGAGTGTATATCTGAAGGAGAAAAAGTAGAAAAAAATGAATGTATGCTCGACGATGGCGAAAACTGCACTTGAACAAACCTCAGCGATTCCGGATCATATAGCCAACAATTGCCTTTATTTGTGCACGTTTTACCCCACACTAGACACAGACGATCCAACACCCAACCGAAGAAAATCGGACTTGGTATGAAGGCCATCATGGACATCATCATCATGCCAAAACCCATGGCCGCTGTTTTATCCTTTTCGGGTACACAACGCACAGACACGAGGAAGTTTGAGGCACGCCCTGTGGCGCCCACAAACTTCAGGCAACACATGACGGAGAGGAATGTGACGAATTGAGCAAAACAGTTGACCGGGCAGGCGCCAGTTATCGCTTGACCGCCAAGAAGATACTGCGCACAAAAAGAAAAAAAAAGTTAATGAAGCGTGAGATCAGCGGAGGAAAAATGTGCATTTTTAAACACAACTTACATCCGGATATTCTGCTGCGGCTGCTGTACTCAGCGAACTGGTTAATGTTGTGGCGTAATCCGTGTTCAATGCAGTTCGATTGACGTCATCAGCGTTTAGCACAGCTTTCAAATCCATCACAGTTAAGCGTTTGAAAATGGGCTCTAAATTTTTATTGGAGCTGTTGTTGGAGGTGTTTGGTATACAACCGCAGTCGTAAAAAACCTTTGAAATAGAGTTTAAATTAAATTATTTAGTACTCAATCAATTACTCAATTCAAATCTCTCAATTATTTATTACCTTTCGTCCACTTGCTATCTTAAATTGCTTCTTACAACCCGCATGACATGGCGATATATAAGTCATATTGTTTTCACCGCAAACTGGAGAATAACGCACATAATCGCAGTGACAGTCCGAGTTGCAGGTCGGTGTGCTATTCAAAGCATTGCTGTTGGAGGAAATAAATAACATTTTAATAATGCTAACTCTTAATAAATATGTAATAATACATTTTAGTAAAACAAGAAGAAGAGCTCTACGATGTTCCAATCAATTATTTGTGGTTAGTTTTATATATGTATGTACATACATATGTATGTATGTATGTATCAATTACCTGTCGTGTATATTAACAATCACCGATTTCTCATTGCCCGGACAACCGATAAATGCATAAGCCAATATGCCAGCTACAGTCAAAAAACCAACAACAACATTCCACGCTGCCATATAACGTGCACGTGGTTTATATCGTGATATCACAAATCCGGAAAGTAGCACACCCGCAGCGGAGAAGGCCAAAGCTACCGTGCCGGTAACCATGCTGTTGAGGAAAAATACAAAAACAAAAAAATTCAATATAGCTAGATGATAGAAATAGGAGCTATTATTATGAGTAAGTCTCTTTGAAAGACAATTCCTGGTTTCCCTGTACCCAGCCAGTTATAACAGAACTTTCCACTAACTTAGTACCCACCTCGATGTCGCCGCCGATTGCCGATACTGAATCTCAATATATTTGGGTGTAAATATCCAATAGGGCGTATAACCGAAGAGATAGAAAACCGATGACAAATTATTACACATCAATGTTTTATTTGTGGTCAAACGTTTGAATGTTGTCAACATGTCACCAAACGAAGCTTTAGTTTCCTCCTTCGGCTTCTCATCCATTTCAGCAGTCAGCAGTTCTTTCTCGCTTTGATCTTTATTATTGGCGCCATTTTCCTGTCGCTTCTGCACGGAGGCACGTTTTCGGCGTTCCTCCTCTACCAAACGTCGGGCTACTGCGCGCGGCAAAGCCTTCGGAAACATGGTGAGGAGAATGCCGGAAAAGAAGATCATGCCACCGATCACCAGCCAACCCATCCACCAAGCGCCCAACCAACGTGGGTCTTGATTACTTATGACCGGGTGTAATTGTGGTGCGATGTAGACGCGTAAGCAGAACGATGCGAGTGCATAACCGAATGCAGGGCCAAGCATCCGTAGGAAATAAGATAAGCCTGAAAGGGAATGGGACGTGGAGAAAAGGTAATGTAAATAGGTATGAATATGAATTCGTTTACGTTGAGGTCAACGTTTTTTTTTTACTTCTGTTTTTACATGAAAACAAAGTTTGTTTTTAATTGCATAACTTCTGGAAAGTTTATTTGAGCGCGAAAAAGTACGGAAAGCTTCCGTTTAAAATTGCGATGCATGTAAGTGTAAGATTATATGTACATATATTTTTAACTGCTTTACGACGTCTTTTTAAGATTAATTTATGGTTCAACTGTAAATTTTAAAATACATGTTGTTTTCACTCTGAATTAAACTAAATAAACAGAAGGATAATAAAGATTAATCGGCGCAATAATTTGCAAGGACGGTGTTGTCTTGTGATATTTACATATTTACATATATTTGTAGGTGCATGTGACCGAATAAACAATTTAAAACAGGTTACAAATGTAAATACAATGTAGCTATTCAATGTTGTACAGAGTAAGAAATCTGCGTTATTATTTTTCAAAACAGAAGATAAAAAAAAGGAATCAGATAAGTTATATTGTACATACGGTATTTTAATTGTTCGAAGATGGAGGTATTAATTGACAGCTAGTCTAACTTGGCTATAAAACAATGCCCTATTTGAGACTAAATTCTTGTTAATTACGGTCCATGCATTCTGGTTAGATAAATATGCGCTTTCGTAACTTTGTAAACGACCTAGTTAGATCTCTTAGTCGCACCTTGCACTTGCATAGTTATGTATATGAGAATCACTGTCTCTTTATCTATATCCACCTTTAAGGCATACTCACTCAACAAGGCTGGCGTACGCGATTTCTTCGTATTATCATCCATATACGACACGCCCAATGTATAATAAAGTGATCCACCGATACCCGAGATGAATTGCGCAACGAATAGTACCACTTGTGGCGCCAAATTACCCTCGCCCATCTCACATTCCGCACCGCCGCCATTTAAGCGACACAACGTCTTTGAACCCTGTTTTTCGACCAACTCCATTGTGGCATTCTCATCGGGTTGTGCGCCAAATTCGGCAGTCAGCGCCAATGCATCCTCCCCGGGACCGTAAAGGAAGTGTGGCAAAGCGGTCATTAAACAGAAGATGACGATTGTTAAGAGGCCTAGAATCAAATAAAATTAAACCACAATCATCACGATCAGTACGAGTATTTAGTGACTTGTGAGCATACCAAAGCCAATCCAACGCGGTCTATGCCCTTTCCCCGCATAGTAACTGAGCACCGCTGAAACCATCATTTGACTAATATCATTGCCAACCGAAATAATGCCGGTATTTTTTGAAGGTATTTTGAAACGTTTCTCTATTGTGGTGATTGTGCCATTGAAATAGGCATAAGTCATGGAGAAAACGCAACCAACCATGCCATAAAGCAATACATAGGCCGTTTGATTGGCGAATCTGTGAATATAACAAACCAAATAACAAAATCAAAAAAATCAATTGTGGATAAATTGAAGAAAGTTGAGAGAACATATTATGTGTAGAGGTTTAGGTTACCCCCTACATAATTACCTTTGAAAGAATCTGCCCTTGAATATCCAAAAGCCACATTGCAAATCATCCGTTAGCGGCATGTCCCGCAAAATTTTATTAATTTCATCGGTCATTGCTTGATCGTGTTCTGACTTTGCGTCTTTTTTCTTCGCACCATTCGTTTTATTTTCTTTCTCATTTGACTTAACATTTCCATTGTCGAGTAAACGCCTTGACGCTTCATCATCGTTGAAGCCATGACTGTGCTGCAAATCCTTTTCAGAATCGCGTTCATCATTGTGTGTGAGTTGTTCATCGATTTCAACCATGTTGCTTTGTTTTTTGATTAATTTCGTTCACGTTTTGGTTTTAATGTTAAATTATTTACTAAGAACACACGCACACACAATTTTTTAAACCACAAGTTCATTTCGCTTTACAAATTTTGATTTCTTTCGTTTTTTAATTCACATGTAATTTTCCATTTCACTCCCTTATGTCTAAGTACGTTGGAGGATGGACTCTGACTAGGTGGAATGATATGGTCGTCGCTGCTTAATTTATAAGTTCTGCAATGTCTGTGTTGGTTTGTGTTGCAAGGAGTTATAGAACTTTTTGTTTTGATCGGTGTCGTTGTAAAATTTGCTGATTACATTCACATTGATAAAAATCAGCCAGAGAGACGAGACCAGACAAGATGATCATCAAAGCCGCGGCCGTTAGTTAAGCACGCGTTTGTGTATTTGTTTTTGTTTTACAACGAGATACGAATCACATACATATGTATGTATGTATGTATGTACATTCGACGTTTAAATGTTTTTAGCTGACTTTTGCATATTTGCTGTTGTTCTTATTTGTTACATTTTTATCACATTTAATTATGCCATTACCCTGGACGCGTCGCCACGAACATACATACACATTCAGCGTCTCAATTTCATTCAGATGTTTGCTTTAGTGATAATCTTAATACTTAATGCTAATGTTTATTTTAGCGCTTTCCTTGTGTTAATTACACTTAAAAGATTAAAAGAAAGATTTATACTAAATTTTATATACATTTGACATATATGTATGTAAAAGGATGGAAATGATTGAGCAGTTTTTAAATGTTAGTAGAGGTGACCCTGTAGGAAATTTAAAATTATACATCTAACTACAAATTGGATTAGATTATTTATAAAAATATGCATATAACATTTAGTGAAATTTTCAACCCAGTGATAACATAAAATAATCCATTTGCTTTCTTAGATGCTGTTCAGAATCAATTAAAAATTGTAAGGCTCCAAATTTGTGCGAAGATGTTAAATTCAAATCAAAGCAGAAGGTTGTTCGAAGATCTTTTACTCTTTAAATTCGTGCTTTTCTGTTACCTTTCTTACTAAAAAATAATCAAAATCAATAATGAATTGATAATAAAATGATTGATTTGTTTAACTCAAGATATGGCGAAATTGCAAGCTATAATTTTTGTTAATCTGACACATTTACATATGTACATACATATGTATATTTTTAACATTTTTTTTATTGTCTATTTTTCGAATGCATCTCTGTTTCAGACTACGCACAGTGATATGCACATATGTACATATGTAAGTACATTTCGCTAGCTTAGAGTGCAAATTGTGTAAGTCCTTTTTTCAAACTTTGTAGGAGAGACAAAAAAGAAAAAAATTAAAAATTTCGAAATGAAAAAAAAATTTTCTGTTCATGTAAAATTTTGGACTTACACAATTTTCTTCGTTTTTTTTGGACTTACACAATTTGCGTATCACAGAATAACAACGAGTAGAAATATGACAAGTATCAGAGACTTGTTTAGCGTGGCGCGTATTTGATTTTTCTAGCGTTCTACATACAAATATACTTTTTCATAAAAATGGACTTACACAGTTTGCACTCTAAGCTAGCGATTTACATACCTACATAGTTTATATTTTTGTATGTAGTGTCTGTGTAAACGCCTACTATTTATCAGTGGCAGTCAAACAAACACGGTGTGCAATAAAAATATTGCTTGTAAAATAATTTTCCATGCACATTTATAACATAAAAAATATTAATAAAAGTAATCTCTCAATGTATCACAAACTCAATGGAGAGCAAATAGAGTAAAAGTGTGATTAAAGACGCCTTTGACAAACGCATGTCAATATTAAGTTAGACGGTAGGTACACTCAGAAAAAATTCAAGAATTTTGTACATATGTACATACATGGAACAAGCCCAAATAAAAAATGTTGGTCACGAAAATACGGCAATGTCGAAAAGTCCTATGCGGGGTATACAATTCTGATTTCAAGAATTTTTCTTTTAGATCGAAAATTCCACTTTCAAAAATGATTTCATCCAAATTTAAAACCAGGGTCTGAAATTGCTTAGCTATTTTTTCTGCATTTGCTTTTGCTTATCTCTTGCTAACGAAAAGTAAATTAGCAAACTCGGTCAGCCAAGTAAAAAACGAGAACACGATTCATTCGCCTCAGTTTTCAGCTGAGTCGTGTTTGCTTGTATAGTTAGACAAATTTGTTGTTTTTTTTGTTGCTTAAGCAACCCGATTTGAGGGATTTCTTTTTACTTCGAGCAATTAGTTGTGTTGGCCGCTGTGGTGCAGTGGGTAGAGTGCTCGCCTGCTATGCCAGAGGTCTCGGGTTCAAACCCCAGTCCGAAAAATTCTGGCATTGATAGCAAACATATCTCCTGTTTTAAGCTTGTCAAAAAGGACGTGCAGTTAGATAATTTGCGTCGAATCAACTTTAAAATTGGGGTAACACATCATCTTTATGATAAAATATTAGACCCTAATGTTTGGCCTGCTAACATCAAAGTAAGGCCTTTTCGCTTTTTTCAACGAGAAAAAAACACAGAGCCAGTCAAGTAGTCTGATCAGCCAATGTAAGTCTAATAAAGCTATTAATAAATTATTAGTATACTATCAAAACATTGGTGGCATGCGTACTAAGGCCAAAGACGTTTTTCTAACCACAAGTCGCTGTGAATTTGATGTTTACGTTCTTACCGAAACCTGGCTTAATAGTGATTTTTCCGATGCGGAGTTGTTCAATCCAGACTTATTCAATACATACCGTAAGGATAGGGATGTGAATAAAACTGGTTGCTTAAGAGGAGGTGGTGTCCTAATCGCCATTAAACGCACTATTCGTTCATCAAATGTTGATCTCATAAATTGCGACACACTGCTTGATCAGCTCTGTATTTGCATAGATGGATCCTGTGAGAAATTCTTTGTTTGTGTTTCCTACATCCCGCCAGGAAGCTCTGAGTCACTGTATACTGCTCACATAGATAATATTGTTAGTTTATGTGAAAATAATATAGATAATCACTTTTGCATTTTAGGCGATTTTAATCTAAATAAGATTGTTTGGTCCAATTTTCAAAATAATGGATTTCTTACCCCAACTAATGTAAATACTTCAAGTGAGATTAGCCTAATCGATAGTCTTTTTAGTTTTAACTTAATTCAAATTAACTCTTTCTTTAATAAACTTGGTAATATTTTGGATCTTATTTTTATCGACGAGGACTTAATTTTT
The DNA here is from genome assembly GCA_960531455.1 of Urophora cardui. NCBI lineage: Eukaryota > Metazoa > Arthropoda > Insecta > Diptera > Tephritidae > Urophora > Urophora cardui. The sequence continues at coordinate 167,304,450 of OY482670.1, read as the reverse complement.
AACATAAGTGTATGTGATTTTCCAATTTGTAAATCGGATATGCATCATGTGCCCTTAATTTTTTCTGTAGAGTTTTTTGACCTGGTTGTGGTTAACACTAACCGGTCAAAGTCTTTCGATTTTCGCAAGGCAAATTTCGCAACTATAAACGCTGAAATTCACAAAATAGATTGGAGCCTTATGTTTTTTAATAAAAGTGTTTCTGAATGCTTTGAAGTTTTTCTTCTCAATTTATCTGAAATATTTCATAATAATCTCTCTCTTCTTCCTGATCCCGTACATAAACTACCATGGTATACGAGAAATCTAAAAAAGTTGAAGAACCAGAGGAACAAGTCTTTCAACATGTACAGGAAGACAAACAATGAACTTTTTAAAGAAAAGTATGTTGAATACACAACTAGATTTAACGCTCTTGATAAGCTTTTATATAATCGATATATATCTCGTGTTGAAGAAGAACTAAAATCAAATCCTAAAGCTTTTTGGAGATATATCCGCTCTAAAAAAGGCTGCACAAATATCCCGGCTTGCATGATATACAATGGTATACGTTCAGAGAGCTTATCTGACTCTGTAAATCTGTTTGCTGACTTTTTCAGATCTAATTTTGTTTCTGATAGTGATATATCTTATGAGAGTTTTCACATACAACCTCGGGCTGTCGATATCGGTTCTCTGAATGTATCCGCGCCAGATATTATAAGTGCAATTTCCTCTTTTAATTCGTCATTGAAAAATGACTTAGATGGACTTAATGCCTACTTTCTAAAAAATTGTAGTTACTCGGTTTGTGAGCCATTAAAACTTATTTTCAATCTCTCACTCTCGACGGGTGAATTTATAGAACGTTGGAAACTTGCTTCTATCACGCCAATTTTTAAATCTGGCAATAAAAATGACATAAAGAATTACAGGCCTATTTCGAAACTTACCACTTGTTCAAAGCTCTTTGAAAAAGTTGTAATGAACAAAATACGTTTTTCTATTAACAATATAATAGATACGCATCAGCATGGTTTTATAAGTGGTCGTTCAACTGTTACGAACCTCGCAGTATTTTCCCAATTTTGCCTTTCGGCGTTTAACTGTGGTCGGCAAGTCGATACGATTTACACAGATTTTACTAAAGCATTTGATACCGTTTCGCATACTATTCTGTTAAAAAAAACTCAAACACTTAGGCTTCCATTCAGTTTTTCTTTTCTGGCTGAGATCTTATCTCTCCAATAGGAAAACATTTGTTGAAATAGAAGGCACTAAATCCTATACATTTGTAGCCACATCAGGCATCCCACAAGGTAGTATCCTCGGTCCAATTTTATTTTGTCTTTTCATCAATGATGTCGGTTTATGCATTAATCACTCCAATTACCTGTTGTATGCAGATGATTTAAAGCTATTTAGTGAAGTAAATTCTCCATCAGATGTATCTTTGCTACAACAAGATTTAAATAACTTGCATGCCTGGAGTGTTAGAAATAAATTATCACTCAACATAAAAAAATGCTTTCATGTGACTTACTCCAAGTCGCTGAACCGCATACCGTCTAAATACATTTTATCGAATGCTACACTTGCTACTACTACGGAATTTTCTGACCTTGGCGTGGTATTTGACTCCGGTTTCACCTTTATCTGTCATATTAACCATATCATTCCCAAAGCTTATGCAAACTTAGCTTTCCTGCGCCGATATGCGCGAGACTTTAAAGACCCGTATACAAAGAAAGCGTTGTACAACTCTTTTGTACGTTCTAAGCTGGAATACGCGTCTTTGATATGGAACCCCATCTATACCTCTCATTCCGATCGAATTGAAAGAGTGCAGCGAAGCTTTATTCGCTTCGCCCTACGATCTCTACAGTTTACCGAGCCTATGCCACCATATAGAGCCCGGTGCATGCTTATCGATCTTATGTCCCTTAAAGATAGACGTACACTTCAGTCATTGATGTTTGTCTATGATATAGTATGTGGTTCCATTGATTGCTCAGATATTCTGGAACAGATAAGCTTCAATGCCCCTCTCAGAACTCTACGCTTTAATTATCCATTTAATGTTAAAACGTCTAAAACTAATTATTGTCATTTTGCTCCTATTAAGAGGGCTCTTAATGAATTGAATTTTGTATATAGAGCACTTGATTTAGATTTTGCTATGCCCAGATGCATATTTCGTTCTCGAATCGAGTCACATCTTAAATAATTTAATATTTTGTTTTAGTATGTAAGACTAAATTCCTAAGTACTTCTTTACTCTTGTATCTCTAGTCTGTAAGGTCATTGTAACCATAGACTTAATAAATAAATAAATAAATAAAAAAATAAATAAATAAAAACACTAAAACAATTTTTCTAATTAGTAAAAAAAAAAAAAAATCCAATTATTGGGTTTTTAAGAGCAGCGGTCACCTCTCGGCAGTGGGCGGCATACCCTCCGAGTGTATTTCTGCCATGAAAAAGCTTCTCACAAAAAATGCATTCGCCGTTCGGAGCCGGCATAAAACCGTAGGTCCACCCAATTAGTAGGAAAAACAAAAAGGAGCACACCTCGAATTGGGAGAGAAGCTCAGCCATAAAACTCGCCAGAGTTATAATAGCGCCATTGTATTATTATAGTATTATTATTATTATTAATTAGTTGTGTTTGGATTTTTTTTTTTGCTTTTGCTTAGTTTGCTGAAACGATTTGTGTACATACATATTTGAAAGAAATAGATAAATATATATATATAAAAATTTCGGCGACGGCGGCGACGCCGGCGTGCTTTTTCGCGGCGGCGCGCCTACCCCAAATCTACAAATCACAATCCTTATTCAAATCTTAATTTTATTTAGTTACCTTAATAGCGCTGGCTGAATGCAATAACTAAACTAATTTCCACCATAAATTGTTGAAACTTTTTTATTAACAGCAAAAAAAAAACAATTGTTACATAAACTAAAATATAAAACAAAGAAAATAAATATTAAAGAATATACATAAATCCATATGTAAGAATAAATTTAAACTCACCCTGCAAAAAATGCGATTAATCCGGGACGTGTCCATGATCAATCGCAAGGGAGCATGCGACTAATACAATTTTACATCCCTTTATATGGAGTGAATTGATCGCATTTGTTCGAGCATGTCCTATGAAGAGACTAATTGTTCAACTTGTATACCCGAACGGGTACAAATGTAGATCAATCGCTTTCATCCTCAACGGGTACAAATGTAGATCAATCGCTTTCAGTACGAACGGGTACAAATCGACGTATCATACGAAAACTAACATCATATTTTTGTGGCTGACGAAAAGTAACATGTTCGACTTTTGGCCGACGAAAAATAACAAAATTGACTTTTGGCTGACGAAAAGTAACAAGTTCGACTTTTGGCTGACGAAATCTATCAATTTCGTTTAAACAACAACAATTTTAATGTAAAAACAGTATATAATTGCTGATACTTTTCGTCAGCGAAAAGTTGATTTTGTTATTTTTCGTCAGCCAAAAGTCGAACTTGTTACTTTTCGTACAGAATTTTTTTATTGATAGCTTTCGCCAGAAATTTTAAATATGTTAGTTTTCGTATGGTACGACGAAATGTAGATTTTTCCAAGTTGTTAGCCAAGGCAATTTTTAATAACAATATTTAAAAAATTATAAATGTTCATGCATATTTAAATAAAGATTATATAATGTTTTACTTTTGTAAAAAAATCTCAATAAATAAATAAAAAAAATTGTAAGTTTTGAATATGCATTATATGAGTGTTATGTAAAGGATTTTTTCATAGGATATTTTAAGCAACATTTTGTTAAAATTATTATTCATCATTGTTATTAAAAGAGAGGGTGTTCAATTCGTTTTACCGGTTGTTCTACAATTTTTTAAATACATTGCATATTTTTGTAAAATTTCTACATTTAAGGAATCTAGATGTGTACCCGTTCGGAATGATTGCCATTGATCTACATTTGTACCCGTTAGCGAACAATTGGTCTACAATTATTCTACATTTATACCCGCACGCGTCCAATCGGGGACTAATTGTGGACCGATTGTTCTCGAAAGAGATCATTCCGGGACAAATCTCTTTCAGGATTAATCGCACATTTTTTTGCAGGGCATTTGCTTATTTTGTATGATAATAAACACGCATACATATATTTACATACATTTTTATTTATATGTATATAAGGCACTTTAAAATAAATATATGTATATGTTGGAAAAAATAATAGGGACAAAATTTTGCAATTCTCCATTTATTGAATTTTAAGACCAAATAATAATTACCATATCGCACACTAAATCAAAAAGCGTTACAACTCAAAATTTTTCGAAATCGCGTTTCTTCCATAAATTGGTACACAGAATATATCTCTAGCGGCTGCCAAAAAATCTTTTCCATCAGAGTCTTTTTTAACTGAGAAATAACTAGCCTTTTCCTATAAAAATTAAAAAGTTTTTTGCCTCTCCTGAAAATTTTTGAATTTTGAGTTGTAACGCTTTTTGATTTAGTGTGCGATATATTGATGCTTGCACGGAGAGGACATGCTTCAATGACTCTAGGGTAGTTTTTGTATAATAATTTAATTTTTATGAATAAAAATAATGAAATGTATAATTTAAGTTGGAAATAATAATAGGGACAAACTTTAAATTCGATTGTTTTTTTTTTTCAAATAAACTACAATATTACTGCTGCAGCTAGATTTAAACTAAAGTTTAGTTGAAGCTCCTTTATTTTTTATAACTTTCTTACTTCTTCGTGGCATAGGGTTGACCAAATCAGCGCAATTTGCAACTGATATTAAGTACCAAGCTTCTTTAATTTTTTTTCCATAACTCTTGCTTATTTTTCCATTTTTGATCCCCCATCGTCTTCTTTAATAACCCCTATAGGGCTGAGGTTCGACGACTGTGAGGGCTACTCAAAACAGCAACTTTCTTACGTTCAAACCATGAGTTTTCGATTCTAGAGGCATGTTTGGGATCATTTTCATGCATAAATCGTCATCTAATGATATCAAGGAGGGTTTAAATTATTCAATTTTGAGTAGAACAATTAGCAACAGACCTCGAGAAGTAGGACTAAATGGAAGAGATCCCAGAAAAGTTCCGTATCTGAGAAAAAATTATGTAAGCCGTGGCTGTTCCTTACTTTACTAGCCTCAGTCCCAAAGAATTTAAGCTACTGGAAAATTTTCAACGAAATTCACAGAGAACGTTCAGGGGGTAATATCTAATAAAAATAAATATAATGTTTCACTAATCCACTACACCTTTTCCCGTTTAAGTTCAGAAAGTTACAATTGAAAATTTTGTAGTAGCTTATGGCGTTTTATTTTCTCGAAAAAATGTTGGCCTGTTTGATTTTCTTAGCCATTTTGTAAGTTTGTCTGGTCCTTTCACCAAATATTGACCTCTAACTAAGTAAGAGGGCACCCTTATCTACAAATTCAGCCATTTTATAGAAAGTCAGGATACGTAATTCGATAATTGGGATATAGGAGGGCAACATTTTTTCGTAGAAAAGAAAACGCCATTAAATTATTTAGGACTGAGGCTAGTAAAGTAGGAAACAGCCAAAGTTTTTGTTAATAACTTTTAACGGGCAAAAAATAAAACATTTCCGCATTCAGGTTCGTGTTCCTGAGGTCAAAACACGTCGATTGGTTCCTTTTTTTTTTTTTTTTTTTTTTTTTTTTAATTTTGAAGAACTTTTGCAGTTAGCAAAACTAGGAAATTATGTACACATCTCGCTCCATACGGGTATGGCGCGCCAGCGCACGCCGCCGCGCCGATACGCCGATTTCACGGATTATGGCGGCGGCGGCCGATTATGAAGGTAATCGGCGCGGCGGCGGCGGCGTCTATCGACGGCGTATATGTCTATTATGTATGTACACATAATATACACTTTTTCTGCATTCTTCTTATTTGAAACTTTTCCAATCTTAATTTAAATTTATTATCAGTCGGGCTTAATTTGGGAACACAATTTTTCTCTGAGTATACATACGTACACGATTATATAAAATTAGGCTAGTTAAACATATATGTAACAAGTAAGGAAGCCTAAGTTCGAGTCGAATCGAACATTAGATACTCAGCTGTATGCTTTCATTGTTTGTTTGCGTTTGATGAAAACACGGTGTATTTTATATAAAGCGAGTGCTGCATAAAGTGGGCGTAGCCACGCCCATTTTCAACATTTTTATCAGTCATCCAACTAAGCATATGAATATTATTCTTTGTGCAAAATTTCATTCCTTTATGACTTCTAATTACAAAGATGTCACGTTACAAATTTCCAAAGGGTGTTCCAGAAATATCTTTGCTAAAAAGTAGGCGTGGTCATAAACCGATTTGAATAAATTTTTGCGTGTCTATTAGCACAAGTTATAAAAGTGTATAAACCAAGTTTCGTCTTAATGTCTCAATTATTTGTCGAGTTATGGGCTCCGAAATTTCGTATATTCCTTTGTCTAAGAAGAGGCGGTGCCACGCCCATTTTCCAAATTTTTCTATTTTTTGTTTCCGGTCTATTGTGGAACTCATGCCACAAAATTTGAATGAATTATCTTTATATTTGACAAAGATATCGCTTAAAATATTTTTTTAGGCCCCTTTATAATTCCCATATATAAAAGTGGGCGTGGTCGCCAACCGATTTCGCTAAAATTTTGAATATATATTACCGCAACTAATAAAAGTGTACACACCTAGTTTCGTCATTATATTTAAATTATTTGTCGAGTTATGGGCTCAGAAATCTCGTATATTCCTGCTTCTAAAAAGAGGCGGTGCCACGCCCATTTTCCAAATTTTTTGTGCTTTTCGATTTATATCCGCTGTTGGACTCCTTCCATAAAATTTCAATGATATACCTTTATATTTGACAGAGATATCGCTTAAAATTTTTTTATTAGGTCACTTTATATTACCCATATATAAAAGTGGGCGTGGTCGTTAACCGATTTTGGCAATTTTTCGTCCAAACATTTGCCTAAGTAAGTATATCACGCCTACCAAATTTCATCGATATATCTTCAACGGTTTCTGAGTTATGACATATAAAACTTTCAATGTTTGGCCCTTAATAAGTGGGCGTGGCACCGCCCATTTTTCAAAATCGCACCAAATTTCTTCATAAGAGCTTGAGCTCCACACGTGGGTGAAATTTTATCACTCTAGCTCTATTAGTGACTGAGATACAAAATTTCCGATTTTTACTATATAGGGGAAGTGGGCGTGGTCATGGTCCGATTTCGCCCATTTTCAATACCATCCGTTCCAGTCTTGATACCAACTTGCATTCCAAATTTCATCAAAATATTTCAATTTTTGCGCGAGTTATCGTGCGTACAGGCAGACAGACGGACGGACAGACGGACGGACATGGCTCAATCGATTTCTTTTTTCACCCTGATCAATTTGATATATATAAGTCAATATCTATCTCGATTACTTTATGGTGTTACAATCCACCGTTATGTGATTAAAACTATAATACTCTGTGTACTAGTACAGCTGAGTATAAATATAGTTATGTGGATATGGGTGTTTCCAGCGTTACGGACGTTCCATGCTGCGACATTATTTTCAGTATAAAACCTATAGTAGGCTTTGGATCAGAATATTTTTTTTGTCATATGTAGAATTTGTAGTCCTCTATCCAAAGCTATCAAACTTTTTTTCTAGAGATGACACATTACCACTGTAGAAGGATTTAAATTTGCCGTTCGGACGTTCCTCAAAAGTACCTCGTATTTGAGGTTACACCTGATTTCGTTAAAATTCTGCGAATTGGTTGATGCTACAAAAAAATGATGTATATACGACTAACAGAGGAATATACAGGGACTGTCACTACATTAAAGTTATATTTCTGTAGACGTTTTTTATTGGAGAAATATTGGTTTTAATTTTGTTCGGATGTTCCCGTTCGGTTGTTCCAAATTTTTCTATGAAGGAAAACATAAATTTTTCATAACAAAACAAGTGTTGAGCACATATTTTATTGCAATTAACTCATTAATTCAAAATTTACATTACTTGCACATTCTGAGGACTAAAACGATACCTAATAATGTATAGTGGCGATGAATATAAAAAAGATTAAAGCGTGAATAACGAGTATTCATGAACGTTGATGTGTAAACAATTTCGAAATAGGATTTCTATTCCCTTTCAGGTTTTCGCTTCGCTTCGTTGCTGTTGTTGCTGATATTTGCATTTGCACGACTATGCATGCAAGCATTTGTAAGTACATGCCTAGCTACGTACCTACCGCTGACAATGCCAAGGTCATTTACGGTTTACGCATTTACGCATTTACACATTTACCCGTTTACGCATTTACATGTTTACGCGTAAACTTTACCTGTTTTTCGAAATTACTCGTAGCTACAGCAAAGATGTTTACACATCAAAAACTGATGTAAGTACTAGCAAAATTTAATAAGAATAATATAATAATACAATGGCGCTATTAAAACTCTGACGACTTTTATGGCCGAGCTTCTCTCCCAATTCGAGGTGTGCTCCTTTTTACTTTTCCTACTAATTGGTTGGACCTACAGTTTTTTGCCGGCTGCGAACGGCGAATGCATTTTTTGTGAGAAGCTTTTTCATGGCAGAAATACACTCGGAGGGTATGCCGCCCACTGCCGAGAGGTGACCGCTGCTCTTAAAAACCCAATAATTGGATTTTTACTAATTAGAAAAATTGTTTTGGTGTTTTTCTCGGACCGTGGTTTGAACCCGAGACCTCCGGCATAGCAGGCGAGCACTTTACCCACTGCACCACAGCGGTATTTTAAATATCGCGTTGCTTAGATGTCGCTGTACGTCCGGCAGTAATGTGATGTCGCATGAATGCGATTTTCGCATGAGAAACTGTGTAATGTTTGAAGGGCTGGTGTTTGTTTTACTTTAAGCCAGGGCTGCTCACCTCATAGGCACTCAAAGCACAATTGTTTTTGTTTTGCTCCGAATCATAGGCACAGATACATATTTGCACTTGAAATATGAAAACAAAATTTTCTTCGCACTCCCATAAGCACTCAGATATGAAAAAAATTTTATATGTATGTGCCTATGATTCATATTGAATGTGCAGAGCAAAGGCACTTTGTATAGGAGCTCGAGCACTGCCGTAAGAAATCGAAATTTACAATAACAAATGTGTAATGAAAAAAAAATTCAAAAAATGAAAGCACTGTAAAAAATTTGTATTCAAAAACTTTCATATAAAAAATAAAAAAAATTTGTATGTATGTGATACTACCATTTGAAAATAAATTCTAAAATAATATTTTATTGGAATTCATAAAAAAATTGAAATGAGCAAAAAAAATTTTCAGTGCATATACAAAATTTGTAGATGTATTGAGTTTTGTACTTTCAATACGAGAGCGTTGAGCAGCCTTGCTTTAAGCCATCGCATACAGGTAGATTTTGAAGTTTTATGCGGCCAAAAATATTTTATTGTCTACATCTATTCCAAATTGCTTTGAGCATTCTTACCTTCAACGGGTTTTTTTATGTTTTTCCTAAAAATCTTTTTTCTCTCTCTTTCTTTGTTTTTGAAATCCTTCCTTTTCTGACCATCTTTTAAGAGGTTTAACCTCCACCTCATAGCCCTTTGAACGGAATTCATTGCTAGACAGCTTTATAAGGAACAAACAAAAAAAAATTATCTGAAGAAAAAAGTGTATACGTTCGGACGTTCCAATGTTTAATATACTTAAACTCAGGAATCCTTTTGATTTTGGGAAAAAAATGAACGCTGCCCGAAAGAGCACCCAAAACTGTGTTTTGTCAAAAAAAAATTGAAAAATATGACAAAGGTAAGTATGTTTATTTTTACTGCAAAGTATATTTTGCGTCCGAACGCTTGAAAAAAAGCACTACTTTAGAATACACTTTATACAAGATTTGAAGTATTTTGTAAATGTATCTATGTTGATATTCCTAGGTCTGACCTTGGGCTAAGTACTCGTAAAGGCCATTTTTCTACCGGCGCTTTTGTTGCGAATTCACTGATGTACTTCGGAAGTCATATACACTTAGCTAAAAAAAAATTGTATATGGTAGTCTGAAAAACGTAAGTTTTGTAAGTAGCAGTGCTCCAATGTCCATAAAATTTTGTGGCGTGATAAAGGAAATACGTACCTATATAATGGTATCAAAAAGTTTGGCCTAGGTGCATTTTTAAATTTTTCTCTTTGGTTGGCCCATTTTCGGAAACACCCATATGTATACGTTATATATATAGCGCACAGATGCTTATTACTTTTGCGCACATACGAGTATACATGTCGGCGTTTATACTTCATAACCGCCTAAGTGAGACTTTCATAACCGCCTAACCGACAATTGTGCCACAATGAAAATTGGATTCCTGACGCCCAACTCTCGACTTCAGACCTGAAAATTACATTAAAAAGAAGTATAGAGCTACCCGAGCTTCACAAAAACCAAATTTATGGTTCGGATAGATGGAGCTGGGCGCAGGAGTTAAAGTTTGGCAAATCCCAATTTTGGCATAGGCGGTTATGAAATTTTCAGTTAGACGGTTACGAAGTTTAATCAACGATATGTACACCAGATTGATTAAAAGAACAAACGATTTGGCATTTGAGCATAAAATTGAGCAATTTCCACAAAACACTTCTTTGCACCTCTACATATTTAGTGCGTACGTATGCCGTATGCATATGTACATATGTATGTATGTGTGTGCGTCATTCCATCTGCTTTTGCTAAATTTTTGCCTTGAGAAGTGAGGAGTACGGAAAATATAAAAATTGTCAATACAAACAAAAAATTTATAAAATTTTCGTACCAGATAAATATGTATGTAACTCTGTTGGGATTTCACTTTAAACAAAAATAAAACGTAGTATGTATTTTATTTATATTTTTCGGAATGGTGCGTCCCAGCAGTATTTGAGGTAAGGAGGTGCATATTCAGTAGAATATTCAGTATGAAAAATAACCTGAAACTGAGTTCAAAATTCATTGCTGAAAAAATAACTGAACACGCAGTGAGGACATCAGGTGTATTGAAATATATGCTATGGAAGTTCTCCCTGCGTATTCAGGCCTTTTTTCATACAGAAACTCTCCCTTCTCGTTCTGCAGTTTTCAGGTAGTTGATTTTCGACGCCACCTTTATATAAAAACGAAAGAGAAAGTTCAGATTTTAGAACTACATCTCTACTGAATATTCAGTAGGAAATATGTGCTGTTTTCCAGCTGATAAATACTGCTGGGGTCATGTCGTATGAGTAATGTATGTACATAAATATGGACATACATAAGTATGTACGTATGTACATATGGGTGTTTCCGAAAATGGGTCAACCAAAGAGAAAAATTTAAAAATGCACCTAGGCCAAACTTTTTGATACCATTATATATATTATATATTTATTTATATATTTATTTATTTATTTATTAGTCAATGGAGTATTACATCCTTACAGACTAAGATTAAACAGGATATTAAATTATAATTAATTTATTGCTTAAAAATAATTCCTTAAATTTAGTTTGTGACAAATTCAAAAATCTCTCGTTTAAGAAAATTTCTATCCATGGAGATATCTAGATAATCGTATATAATTAACACATTATTTAATTCCATCAGAGACCTTGTAATAGGCTCATTTAAGGCATAATTGGTTCTATAAGAATTTATATAAAACAAATTGTTGTGTCGCAAGACCTTACGTGGCACATTAAATGCAATACTCTCGAGTAAATCTGAGCAATTTATTCTGCCACTAATGATATCCATTATAACGAATAAAGAATTAACTTTCCGCCTGCATTCCAGCGATTTTAAACTTATAAAAGTACAACATGCCTCATACGAAGGCAAGGGATGAGTAAATTTAAGCGAATGTAAAGCGAAGCGTACAAATTTTTTTTGAATGCGTTCTAGACGTTTGATGTGAACAGCATAATAGGGTCTCCAAATAAAGGATGCGTACTCAAGTCTCGAGCGAACAAACGAAGTATATAAAAGTTTCAAGGTATAGGGATCAGTAAATTCTTTACTATTACGTTGCACAAAAGTTAAAAGTGAATATGCTTTAGGAATGATGTAGTTCAAGTGACTAGCAAAGGTAAAATGTGAGTCGAAAACGACACCCAGATCTTTCATTTCACTAATGTTAGATAAAGTGCAATTTCCAATACTATATGATGATATAAGATTTGAGTGAAGTTTCGTGTAAGTGATCTTAAAACACTTGTTAAGATTAAGAAACAAGCGATTTTTGTTGCACCAAGTATACAAATTGTCGAGGTCCTCTTGTAGCCGAAGCATATCATCTGGATTTATTATTCTTAAAAAAATTTTCAAATCATCGGCATATAGGACGAACTTTGAACTAGCAAAGCAATAAGATATATCGTTAATAAATAGATTAAACAATAATGGCCCAAGAACACTTCCTTGCGGAACACCTGACGTTGAGACGAACGAGTAAGATCTAGCGTTATCAACAACCACTACAGACTGGCGGTTACTAAGATAAGATTTAAGCCAATTAAGAAAAGTGGAGTGGAAGCCAATCTTCGAAAGCTTCGAAATCAAAATTGAGTGTGATACCCTGTCAAATGCCTTTGAAAAGTCCGTATATATGGTGTCAACCTGGCAACCAAGCTCAAACGATTTGATGCAATACTGCGAGAGGACGGCTAGATTTGTAACCGTCGACCGGCCAGTGATGAAACCATGTTGATATGGGTTTATCAGATTTTTTACGGCAAAATATATTTTGTCCTTGATAGAACATTCGAATAGCTTTGATACTGTAGTTAATTTGGAAATTGGCCTGTAGTTTAGAATATTGTTTTTGTTCCCACTCTTATGTATTGGCGTAATAAACGAAATTTTTAACTCATCAATAAATACCCCCGTAGACAAAGATTTATTGAAGATAATGGTAATAGGTACAGCTAAAGAGCTCTCACACATTTTTATTAAATAGCTTGACAAGCCATCATTATCCAATTTATTTGATACTTTTAGCGATCTAATAGCGGAAATAACATCATCAGTTGTTAATTTCAATGCACCAAAATCAATAGTTGATTCGATATTATCACAGACTGTATTATCCATTTCATGAAGATCAGTGTCAAAGTTAGATACAAAAAAGTCAGCAAATAAATTGGCAGACTCTGAGGGTGAGTTTGATATTCTATCAGTCAAAAACATTGACGCAGGGATATTTATACGTACGTATAAATAAGTACAAAACTCAATACATCTACAAATTTTGTATATGCACTGAAAATTTTTTTTGCTCATTTCAATTTTTTTATGAATTCCAATAAAATATTATTTTAGAATTTATTTTCAAATGGTAGTATCACATACATACAAATTTTTTTTATTTTTTATATGAAAGTTTTTGAATACAAATTTTTTACAGTGCTTTCATTTTTTGAATTTTTTTTTCATTACACATTTGTTATTGTAAATTTCGATTTCTTACGGCAGTGCTCGAGCTCCTATACAAAGTGCCTTTGCTCTGCACATTCAATATGAATCATAGGCACATACATATAAAATTTTTTTCATATCTGAGTGCTTATGGGAGTGCGAAGAAAATTTTGTTTTCATATTTCAAGTGCAAATATGTATCTGTGCCTATGATTCGGAGCAAAACAAAAACAATTGTGCTTTGAGTGCCTATGAGGTGAGCAGCCCTGGCTTACAGTAAAACAAACACCAGCCCTTCAAACATTACACAGTTTCTCATGCGAAAATCGCATTCATGCGACATCACATTACTGCCGGACGTACAGCGACATCTAAGCAACGCGATATTTAAAATACCGCTGTGGTGCAGTGGGTAAAGTGCTCGCCTGCTATGCCGGAGGTCTCGGGTTCAAACCACGGTCCGAGAAAAACACCAAAACAATTTTTCTAATTAGTAAAAATCCAATTATTGGGTTTTTAAGAGCAGCGGTCACCTCTCGGCAGTGGGCGGCATACCCTCCGAGTGTATTTCTGCCATGAAAAAGCTTCTCACAAAAAATGCATTCGCCGTTCGCAGCCGGCAAAAAACTGTAGGTCCAACCAATTAGTAGGAAAAGTAAAAAGGAGCACACCTCGAATTGGGAGAGAAGCTCGGCCATAAAAGTCGTCAGAGTTTTAATAGCGCCATTGTATTATTATATTATTCTTATTAAATTTTGCTAGTACTTACATCAGTTTTTGATGTGTAAACATCTTTGCTGTAGCTACGAGTAATTTCGAAAAACAGGTAAAGTTTACGCGTAAACATGTAAATGCGTAAACGGGTAAATGTGTAAATGCGTAAATGCGTAAACCGTAAATGACCTTGGCATTGTCAGCGGTAGGTACGTAGCTAGGCATGTACTTACAAATGCTTGCATGCATAGTCGTGCAAATGCAAATATCAGCAACAACAGCAACGAAGCGAAGCGAAAACCTGAAAGGGAATAGAAATCCTATTTCGAAATTGTTTACACATCAACGTTCATGAATACTCGTTATTCACGCTTTAATCTTTTTTATATTCATCGCCACTATACATTATTAGGTATCGTTTTAGTCCTCAGAATGTGCAAGTAATGTAAATTTTGAATTAATGAGTTAATTGCAATAAAATATGTGCTCAACACTTGTTTTGTTATGAAAAATTTATGTTTTCCTTCATAGAAAAATTTGGAACAACCGAACGGGAACGTCCGAACAAAATTAAAACCAATATTTCTCCAATAAAAAACGTCTACAGAAATATAACTTTAATGTAGTGACAGTCCCTGTATATTCCTCTGTTAGTCGTATATACATCATTTTTTTGTAGCATCAACCAATTCGCAGAATTTTAACGAAATCAGGTGTAACCTCAAATACGAGGTACTTTTGAGGAACGTCCGAACGGCAACTTTAAATCCTTCTACAGTGGTAATGTGTCATCTCTAGAAAAAAAGTTTGATAGCTTTGGATAGAGGAGTACAAATTCTACATATGACAAAAAAAATATTCTGATCCAAAGCCTACTATAGGTTTTATACTGAAAATAATGTCGCAGCATGGAACGTCCGTAACGCTGGAAACACCCATATATGTATACGTGAGATTAAAAAAGGGTGATATTAAATTTATTTATTGAAAAAAGTGGCAGCATACATATGTATGTGTTTCTTCGTAGACAAACGGAAATTCATTTTCTTTTATAGCTAGGAATCACTCCACATTATTCTCACACTCACACAAGTAAAAAGTACAAAAAAATGGAAAGTATTTTAATCACTTTTTACAATTAATTAACTTCTTCTATAAAATCCTCAAACATGCATATATTTTCTTCATTTTCTGCGTAATAGATCTTTTAATTTTCTGTAATGCTGTGCAGTGTTGCCAGGTTAGCCTTTTCGAGGCTAGATTTAGCCTTTTTTTTGTCCTTTAGCCTCATAATTTTCGGTTTAGCTTCGTGGCTTTTTTCTAGCCTTTTTTACTCAAAATGTTACTTGTACTAATTTGTATAACAAGAACTTGCAGTAATTCATGTGAACGCCGTTGTACGTATGCGACGCCATGAATGTGTTCTGACCGTAAGGTTTTTATAGCAACCTTGTTACATTGTTGTCAAAATATAGTAGGCCTGGTTTTCCCCGAAATATATACATGCATAAATATGTTCTTTTATTTCGAGTTGTAGGAGTGAGTAATGACACGATTTTTTGGGAGTTGACACATAAGCACTGACTCACTAAAAAGAGTCGACTCACTGAGTTGGCACGATTGTGCTACAACACGTTTGTGTTACAGCACGATTGTGCTACAGCACATATTACTTTCGTGCTATTGTCAACCAAAAAGTGTTACTGTGTGCTATCAGAGACTGTGTCAGTGAAAGAGTCGCTCCGATGATGAATTGATATTTGTACGAGAATGGCATATAAATCAATAATAAAATTGAAGTGATAGGTGTGGGTGGACAAATATATGGAAAATTAATTAGTTAATTAATGTCGTTTTTGTTGTTAATTATTGATTTAGACCTATGTAGCTCTGAGATATAGGGTATTAGGGATTTTAGTGCCATGAACATTTTAAAAACTAAGCTAAGGAACAGATTAAAAACCAAAATGCTTCATTCGCTGCTTAATATTAGATGTTCATTAAAACGCGTATCCAAATGCTGTGATGATTTTGAAATTTCTGATGATCTCACCTCTATGGTAAATGCGCGAAATTTATACGAAACCTCAAGCTCTTCTGGTTCATCAGACGAAGATGATATTATTTAATTAACTAGTTTGGAGTGATTTTTTGTTCTATGTATAAGTATTTATTTAAAAAACAAAGTCATGTACTAGTCAAGAAAATGTGCCTGATATGTGTTCAAACATGAATAGTTCCTTTAAGTAATGTTTATAGTTTTTATATGCAAATGAACAAAACTTAAATAAATAAAATTTGAATGAATTTCTTAAAAAAATGCTGACTTCTTTTTAGCTTCTTTTTTTTTAGTTTCAGCCTTTTCTAACTTTTTTTTTTGCCAATCTAGCCTTTTTCTTCATGATCTGGCAACACTGATGCTGTGGTTATGCTTACAATGCTGCTGGTCGATCACAGTGTAATTGTTGTTGTGCGCTCCGACGGTGAGAGAATTTTCGGATTCTGACATCCAGCGAATTTGCTGGCTGAAACAGGCAGCGAGCAGCCGAGGTTTCGGGGTAATAATGTGTTATGTTGTGTATGTGTTCAGTAATAATCATGTGTTATGTTGTGTATGTGCGCTCCAATCATCAATGTAAGCATAACCACCTCTCACCAATCACGAAATTTTTCAGATTTTTAATGGCCAGCAGCATTGTTAGCATAACCACGACATAAGACGATATAAAGATCATCTAATTCATTTAATACGATATACATACATATGTATGTATATATGTTGCACAAAAGTGCAATAACTGATGCAGATACGTGGAAATCGTATATGAGAAAATTGTTCGTCTATTCATTTTGAATGAAAGTGTTTATGTCGCTTTTTTACCCAGAGTGACTATTTTGGGAGTTATAATAAATATGTTATTGTGACCCGATCTTGACGATTCTCATGTCCTTAGCTGTTTAAATAGCAAATTTATAGCCCAAAATGTCCATATCTGAACAATCGGTTGTATGGCAGCTATTAGTCGGCTAAATAATTTCAGTTATTTTCAGAAGCAGTTAAGGTAATACTAAAATATAGTCCGGTGCAAAGTTTTGGCAATTTTTCTCATAAACTGACTGATTTATTGACAAAAAAGTCCAAATTTATGGTAATTATACTCAGCTGTACTAGTACACAGAGTATTATAGTTTTGATTTCATAACGGTGGATTGTAACAGAATGAAATAATCGAGATAGATATGGACTTATATATATCAAAATGATCAGGGTGAAAAGAGAAATCGATTGAGCCATGTCCGTCCGTCCGTCCGTCTGTAAACACTCTAACTCGCGCAAAAATTGAGATATTTTGATGAAATTTGAAATGCAAGTTGGTATCGAGACTGGCACGGTTGGTATTGAAAATGGGCGAAATCGGACCATGACCACGCCCACTTTTCCTATATAGAAAAAATCGGAAATTTGGTATCTCAGTCACTATATATAATTTTACCCACGTGTTGAGCTCAGACCCCTATGAAGAAATTTGATAAGATTTTGGAAAATGGGCGTGCCACGCCCACTTATTAAGGGTCAAACATTGAAAGTCTTATATGCCATAACTCAGATACCGTTGAAGATATATCGATGAAATTTGGTATGAGTGACTTACTTACTTAGACAAATGTTTTGACGGAAAACTGCCAAAATCGGTTGACGGCCACGCCCACTTTTATATATGGGAATTATAAAGTGACCCAATAAAAACATTTTAAGCGATATCTCTGTCAAATATAAAGATATATCATTGAAATTTTATGGCAGGAGTCCAACTATGGACATAAAACAAAAAACACAAAAATTTTGGAAAATGGGCGTGGCACCGCCTCCTTTTAGAAGCAGGAATATACGAGATTTCTTAGCCTATAACTCGACAAATAATTGAGATATTATGATGAAACTTGGTTTATACACTTTTATAACTTGTGTTAATAGACACGCAGAAATTTATTGAAATCGGTTTATGACCACGCCTACTTTTTAACAAAGATATTTCTGGAACACCCTTTGGAAATCTGTAACGTGACATCTTTGTAACTGGAAGTCATAAAGCGATGAAATTTTGCACAAAGAATAATATTCATATGCTTAGTTGGATGACTGATAAAAATGTTGAAAATAGGCGTGGCTACGCCCACTTTATGCAGCACTCGCTTTATATAAGTACACCGTGTTTCCATCAAACGCAAACAAACAATGAAAGCATACAGCTGAGTATCTAATGTTCGATTCCACTCGAACTTAGGCTTCCTTACTTGTTTTTAAATACCGTTATCTCGTAAACAGAAGCCAGATTGGGAAAACTAATGGTGGCATTGAATTTAGAATGCCCCAATTAGGTAAGAACAACTATCAAAATCTTTACGCGGGTAAAGGGTTCAAGGACTGAGTAAAGTTTATAGACGAAAAAATGACCTGAAACTTCTTTCCTAAATTTCTCGAAAACAAGAGCTAACTTGGAATTTCCAAAAATTAAGTTGGGCTGTCTCGACGTTTCGCTGTGATATATCGACCTCCCTACAGTATAATTATATTTTCTTTTTATTATTTTTATAATTTGGAGCACAGTTTTCCTTTGTGGCTTCTTACTTTACATATGTATGTATGTATGTAACTATATTATACACCAACTAAAATGCAGAAGTTTCCTTTTATTATAAACCCTAAGTATGCCATATATGTACATATGTATGTAGGACAATATTCCATTATTTTAAAATTTAAATTAAAAAAAATTCCTTAGACGTTTTTCACGCACATTACTATGCTTACTTATTTATTTAGAATATTCCTTTGTCGACCGTCACAAGTTCAACCACAAAAATTTATTCACCGCCCCAGCTAAGCCTCGCTCACCGACTAACTTAAGTGCTACTGAATCTTTTCAATTCAGACTAAAAACGTCGTAAATGTAGATTTGTCGCATGCACAAACATAAATATCATATAAAATAATATCAATCACTAAATAAAAATGTACGTATACACATATGTATATACATACATACATACCATATATGCATGTACATTTCAGTCACAGGTAATGTCAGCAGTTGTATCTCATATGTACATATATATGTACCAGTAGATATTTATTATTGTTTTTTTTTAAATTCAATTACTTAGTGCTCGGCGGGTAGCCACTGCCAAAACAATCATACATACATATATACATTTGTACATACATATGTGCATGTGTACATATTTACGACCCCAAAGTCTATGCCGCCACCGCCGCGGCCGCAAGTGAAGCCACATTTTATTATGTAGTTGAGCCTTCAATGTTAATTCGTTCAACTCGGGGTAAGTGATCTGCTGGGGCTTAAGGCCCGGTTATACTTGCATAGCATAGCTAAGCAGGGCAGCGTATAACATATATCGCATAGAGCTGCAACCGTGCAACCCTTCACACACTCAACACACTCACATATTCGTGTGGCCAAATGTCAAATCGCATAGCACATAAGTACCACAGAAATCAATAGACTTGTATGCTGTGCCCTGTGCTACTATGCGTTGAGTAACCGATTACACGGAAAGCCCATTAAACAGATTTCATATGTGACGTTCTTATGTTGTGCGCTGCTGCGCTATGCAAGTATAACCGGGCCTTTAGGCTTTTTATATGAATGTATATTATATATGTATGTGTCTTTCGAGAAAGTAGCGAATATCGCGATAACAAGAAATTGCGCTCAGTTGTGGGTATATGTATGTACATACCTATGGGTATGTAAGTACCAATGATGATGTAGACATACTTTCATACGTATCAATCAGCGTATAAAGAACTTGAATGAAAAAAGCTGCGTTTACTACGTATGTACCTACATATGTACATATTTTTGTATACATCATTCCGGTGATCTTGTATGACTGGATTCATTTTGCTGTAGATTTTTGTAAATGGATTAACATTTTGTTTGATTGATTGATTTTTTTCCCTTCATTTCATTCACGATCGATTTGCCGGCTCTATTTTCCATAATGATTCAAATAAGAAGTACTATCGATTTCAAGCTTCTGAGATATTAGCATTTAAAGGGTGATGGCGAACGTTACAAAACGGAAAAATTTTAGGTGCCGTAATTTCATATTTTCTAAGAATATGATTACTGCAACGTAATCATATTGTAATCGTAATGCTTATCGCCCAGCTCTGATTGCATGTACATATTTTTCAGGCATACAGATTTTTTCGTGAATATTTACAAGCATATTTCTGGTTTTATTCGGGCATCTTTTTCGTGCATATTTTTGTTTTCTCCAGTAATCTGTAATTTAAACATCACCTATCAAATGCAAATAATAACAGAATAAGAACGTAAAAACTTCATGATTGCATTTCTGCTGTAATCTCCGCTTTATTAAGAATTATTACAGAAGATTTTAAGGCATCCGAAATAAGGCCTGAAAATTTTAATGCAAGCTAAGTTATATGAGCAAAAGCTTAAAATAAGACTGATTTTCCTGTGTTGATGTCATGAGGCCATAAGGAATAATCTATCTCTCTGAGAGCGCACTTTATTTATAAGGCTTATCCGCACGAAATAAGGCTTATTTAGGGTCTTATTATGGCCTGATAATCAGGCCTTATATGGTGTATTTATACCCTATAAACGCCTTATCAATAAGGGGTTTTTTGTTTAGCTGCATAATTCACATTTTTTGTGCAATTTAAACGTTGAAATTTCATAATAAAAAATATGTATATTCTGCTAGGGTTGACATGTTATTATTCATACATGTATATACTTTTGTACATGTACAATTATGTATGTATATATCGGAATGAGATAAGCGAGCGCACTTAACAACTTAACACTTGATTGCATATCAGTTGAAAATTGACTGAGGCGACAACACGTAAGTTTTACGCTCGCCACACCTTGTACTTTGCTCATAAAAACTCTATTCCCTTTCTCTCTCTTTGGGATATGTTAAAATGAAGTATTAAAACATTTCGAGCAGAGAGAATTAGGGCAAGCAGCGCTGCCAGCGTATTCCAGTTTAACATACAGTTGCTCTCAGAAGTATTTTGCATAATTCATTTATTAAGAAAACGTTAGAAATTAGACTTTTCTCACATGATCTTCAAGACAGGACTAAAAATTTTGATTGGTTCTTATACCAGAGCTTTGAAAAAGAGTTTGGAAGTGTTTTTTATTCGAAAGTGTTCATATTTTAACATCATTAGCGGTATTTTTCCGATTATTATCTTGTTGTATTAAAAACCCATTGTATATCATACCCATTTTTTCTGCACTATAACGTAGTTTTTCCCTGAAAATGGAAAATCGGGAATGCTCGTCCATCGTACTATCCACTAAAATAAGTTTTACAACTCACTGAGGTGATATACAAACTCTCTGAGCCTCGATTGATCACAAACTCCTACAGTGCTTAACAGTCGCTTTAATATTTTTGATTTTCAGCTCATAATTGGGCTTCCGCCATAAAATACGACTCAAAAATAATATATGTATATTTCCTTTCTGCACTTAAAATTATGCTTTTAAAAATGTAAAATTTTTTTTATTTTGTGTTTGTTGGGGAAAATAAGACACTTTCTTTGAGATAGAGAGTTGGTTGCGCAGTACTTGGCGGTGAATATGGTTTTTCTCGGTACTCTGCACACTGCCTCGTCCGATACTTGATTATTGAGTATTGGTTTTAGTTTTTTGTTAATTGTAGGAGCTTATGTGTGGGGGTTTAGTTGATTTTCTCTCAATATTTAAAATTTTTCTAGCGACGTTCTTCTTTGTACTAGCAACTTTTTTCCGAAAAATATCACTCATAATGTTAAAATGTGAACACTTTCGAATAAAAGACACTTCCAAGTTTGTGTTCAAAGCTCCGATATAAGAACCATTCAAAATTCTTGATCCTATCTTGAAGATCATGTGAGAAAATCGAAGATTTCTCCAAAAAATTATCCAAATGCGGTTTTGGGCGAGGAATGGGACAAAAAACCTCCGGAATTTTGCCAAAAATTAGCAGAGCACATCCCTAGACCCTTGGAAGCCATTTCGAAAAAGAGCGGATATCATAAAAAATATTAAATAGGTTGTAGATGCATTTACTCACCAAAATTACCAATATGCAAAATACTTTTGTGGGCAAAAATGTATGCCATTTTTCGTCTCTTTAATTTTATAAAAAAGATGAAATGCATTTTGGTTTTTTAATGAATGTGTTTTTGTAGTATGAAGATTCAGCTATAATACCATATTAAAAAAATTTGCAAAAGAATTGGAAAAAAAAAGGTGAATTTCTAACGTTTTCTTAATAAATGAATTATGCAAAATACTTCTGAGAGCCACTGAATAAATCGTCCTGGACCCAATTGGTGCTCAGGAGGATTTATAATAGTGAATTCCGAAAACGAAATAAAAAGAGAGAAAATGTTCGAATTAATAATAAGCTAGGAGTGCTTTATTTTCAATATACATACATATATATAGGAATATATGTATGCAGGAAATAATCTTTGATATATATAAATATGTATGATGGAAATAATGTGGATTTATATATATGTAAGGAAAAAGGGACACTTACCGCTGTGGCTGGATAATCGCAAGTGAAGAAGTGAAAAAATATGAAAAGCGCGCTGACCGGCAGAAAATTACTTTCGTTAAGTCAACGGCTTTTCATATAGTATATGTTTACATATACCAATATGACATCTTAAAGTTAAAGTGCGTATTAGGGTGTGCCGAAATATTTAGACGCTTGGTCTAAACATGCCGGCCCCCCCGCGACAAACAAACAAAAGTGAATAAAATCGACGCCACAGCAATAAGGTTCCCTTCGGAAGTACAACTACATATATATAGATAAGTTAGAAATGAAATGCGATTATAGCGACATGTTTGTACATAAACGTGGTTTGACATGATGTTTGCATGTATGTTTGTATGTATGTAATTAATATTTTTATTTATTAAAAAAAAGTTTATTTTTTGCTGAATTCATATGTAGCTATGTATCAGTATATATATATGTAATATCTAGCAATTTAGAGTCTATGGATGGTATGCTCCGGATACTACTAGGCCAAATATGGTCGCTTGTGTCATCAAGCCGTCGTTATTCGTGGGTGGCGTGCCAGTGACCATTATATTCGCATAGACGTCGGCGCCAATCGTTAGGCGTACTGGCGACGATCGATAAAATGTAGGGTCTGCCAGTCGCATAAATTGAAACCGCTGGGCAACACTGGCATCGAGCGCGGTTGAAGGACTGACACGGTAATGGCGCGCTTGAATCGAGGCCTGGGCTCTCACTACACCCGCTACCCCATAACGCCCTCGAAGAGTGAGCGTACACTGACCCCGAATATTAGGTATTCGCAGGTCGCGGACTAGTTCGCGATCGACTATTGTCGTTGGCGCGCAAGGGTCAATTAATGCCCGCACTAAGTGGAGCTGTCCACTTGCTTCAATTTTGACGATCGCTGTTGGTAGTATGGCAGAGAATGGGCGAGTTAATGGAACCGCCTTAGTAGTGGTCAACCCAGTTCTAAAACCCGAGGTTGGCGCAAGTAGTTGCAGCTTTCGTTGGCGCCTATTATCGTAGGGTGCCGGTCTCTCCGCAGGACGGCGTGATGAACGACAAGTATTTATTGCCGTGCCATCGCGTCGGCCATTGGTTCGACGGCGAGCGGGTCCACAAGGATATGTTGCAGAGCCGGCCTTTTCGTGCTGCAATAGCGGTCGGAAGAATTCGCAGGCATTCCTGTGCGTGTTTTGGCGCCCTGTCTCACCTTCCTCTTCAGCTTCTTCTTCTTCTTCTACCTGCTGGGCCCAAGATTTGTGGGGACGACCTTCTTCTGCTGCTTCTGCCTCTTCCTCTTCTTCGACTTGTTGTGCCCAAGACTTCACAGGGCCCGACAGCTCAATAGAAATCGCGTCCAGGGATGTTGTATCCTCTTCGGGACGCCTCGGGTTTTCTCCAGTCAGGTGCAATGTGGTGTGATGCTTTTCGTTGCACCGACGACAGCGACCTGAACTGCTGCAGTTTTCCAAATTATGAAATGGAGAGAGACAGTTTGAGCAGTAGCGGTGTAACAGCACTACCCGAAGTCTATCTTCTACCGCTTTTGACCGGTAGATCGGGCATAGTCGGATGCCATGGTTCTTTTGGCAGAGCCGGCAAGGAATTTCAAAGGTGCCGGGTTTCTGCTCTGATTTCCGACGAAGTTGAGGAAAACGACCCATTTTTCTGAAAGGCGAAGGCATTTTGTTGGTTGTTTGGTTGGTTGGTCAGGGAGTGCATAATTTGTAAAGTAGGCAGATTAGATGCCGCGATAAGAAATTTATTTGAATTTTGTTAATGTATGAATTTAATTTTGTATAAAGTATAATTTTTCCTCCCCCAGAAGAGAAATTTTCATTTTAAAATTTTTGTGTAATTACCATAAGGGTAAGGATGTTCATACACTTGGTATTATATCTACGAAAAACCATAAAAAATGTTTTTTTTTTTTTTTTTCGTTTGACCATTATTAACAACCACTGCAGTAAATGGTTTGCTTGGTTAATGTTATTGGCATTAATATATGTATATATGTGTGTGTGCACACATATTTTTTTTTTGTTTTTCGTTTATATGGACATATTTATATAAATTCTGGTCTCTTTAAAATTTCTGTTGGTTGTAACACGGAGAAAGAAATAAGATATTGACGATTTTGACGTAAAAATGACGATTATTCATCAAAAAAGTCGGCAACGCTCTTCAACTGTGGGGCAACACAGTTTGAGAAATGTAGGTCACCACAGCTGCGGAATGTAGGTCAGTAGTTTGAGTGCCACTGATCGCTTTATTTCACTCGCCTGCAGTGTAGCCATTCTCGCGATATTTCGGCTAATTTCCGAATTTGGAATGAAAAGGAAATTGAAAACTTTTATGTGTGTACAGTAATGAACATGTATTGAAAATGTTTTGGGGGCTGACACTGCTAGGCATTTCAAATCCACGATACCTAATATTCCTAATATGAATACAAAATAAGAATTTTGCAACCTATAGAAATGTCTTGCACAATGAAATGGCTACATTGGTCTCCACTTCGTTGTGGAGATTTTAACGCTAGGTTTGTGTCATGGCTAATGTACAATGAATTCGCCGCAGAATAATAGTGGAGACATAGTAGATGTATTGTGGTGAAAATGTCACAGAATGAAAATGTGTATACTATTGTAGAAAAAATCAGAGAATGAATTGTAGCTGTGGGCCAGCATTGCCGCTGGGGCCACTAAGTGACAATTTGAAACTTGTTAAAAATTCGGATCATTTTTGGTCTTTTATATATACATTGGAATTAAATATATGTTTGCTCTAGATTTACTTTGTGTTAGTAAAACAATGTTCCTTAACCTGTGAATTGCTTTAGGCATTAAATAAACCACCAAAATCTATACAATTGTGTCTTGTTTTAGAAATTCATTTTTTTTTTTTTTGACTACAAAAAATGAGTGAAAAAATCTTTTGACGGCAAAACTGAATGTACTTTTTTTCAATGAATTTCCGGCCGGCGAAACAGAAACGTGGAGAAACTTGAAGGTAAGTGAAAAAATTCTTAATTTCTGCATTGTTAATGTAAATTTTATTTTCTTTTCAGGTAAAGGGGCCTGGCTAACCAGTGGACATTTTCCGTCAGATGCCTATGCGGTTTCGTATTGTCGGCTGATTCCAAACGTATTGGCCAGGCGGTAGATGCCCCAACACAAGCATGGAAGTCAGACTTGGAAAAATTGCTGCTGAGGTGGCTCAAAACAGACAGGTGCATTGTATTGGCGCTCTGCTGGCGGCTATCGATAGAGTTCCGCAACAAAATGTGTAACCGGCTGCCCAGAAAGCTGGTTCATCTAAATTGTTCGTTGCAGCTATAGGCACTTCCAACATACCACATTGTATTAGCACGTAATTTGGGCATGTCGTAAAGTGACATTTTATGAAATATGATCCCTTCAGAAGCGTATCTTGAATAATGCCGCAATCATTCCTCTTGCAGATTTTGTGTACCGATTTACAACATGCCGCTAATAAATGAGTATACGAACTATATTAACGAAGTCGGGTGGGACGGCGATGATGATAATACCTACCACTTTTGGGATAGCAGGCAAATTTTCTCCTTGCCATTGAGGGCAAGGAAGTTGTTGCCTTTTGGTATAGTATTGACTTCATGGATATGGTTGTGGCAATTTTCGATATCGATCAGGTCGGCACAGCACACTTCAGTCAATTACTCTTTTTACTCTAATTCTCTAATCCACGCCAACCATATTAAATCACGGTACTAATGTAATGAAAATACATGCTGCAGTTTGAAAATACATATGTCTGTACATTAAGGAACTATTGGGCAGCATTGATTTTAAGCGTACACTGGAAACGACTTATTTGCCAATTAAGGCGGTAGAAGAATTAATCAATGATATACGTAAAATTATTGATTGCGGGCGAAGAGGATGCGAGTTTCGCCAAACAAGATTTTGTCGATGAGACGTACGAGCTGGTGCATAACCGCCGGATTATGAGTATAGCGCGCTATTTTTCTTGCGTAAATATCTGATTAGCTATTAGTCCTTCTTTTAAATAAGTGTTTTGTACAAGCAGCAGAAATACTAATTTTAAATAGTGAACAAAATTATAATACGTTTTACTTTTTATCCGCTGGAAGGTCAGTTAATTATCGTGGAGACGGGCCACGCTACGTTTTGGTGGCGGCGAGACGCAGGATCTATACATGTTATCAAATTGGGCAATGTCGCTTTAAAATAGTACCGATAATGCGTTTTCTTTGTTGCGGTTCCTTAATCATTGGCAAATAAGCGTGTATGCGTCCAGAACCAGGTGACCTGCTTACAGATTTGGATTGCCGGGTTGCAGGGCCAACCTGGATGTAAGTGCTTAAAGAAAATTATATTCTTGTCTGGGGGTATGTATTTTCGGGCTCTACGGGATTGGGGCGGCGTAAGCCCAAATTTCTGTTGGCTTCTTCGAGAAGCGTTAGGTAAGTCTGGGGCCGTGGAGCCAGTATTTAAAATTCTGGGGCTTCTGTAATGAAGCGAAAAAATGTGTGGCTCCGAATGGAGCTAGGTATAAGGTATGTGGCTTCCATCGGAAAGCGGTAGGAAACTCTGAGGCTCTTCGGAGCAAAATACTTTATTTGGCTTTATGTAAGTCAAAACAAAAAATCTGTTTTGCGAAGTGCTCCTCGGAGGACTAGTTTGCGATGAGTTGATACTCGGTTGTGTGAACTGTTTTATCTGCTAGGAATTTTGTACATTTGTGAAGTAGGTCAGGATTAGTGGTGGTGGTAGGTTATGATTGCTAGATTGTTTTCTGTGAGCATTTTTATTGACTTCCATTGTGTTGAGACGTGGTTTCGCAGTAGGGTGGAAGTAGAATAAGTTTTGAAACTGCTCTAGTGGTTTGTCCTTTTGCTGTATCGAGTACGACGACTCGTATTTTATCATCTGCTCCAGGGTGTAATTTAGTTACCCGTCCCAGTCTCCACTCATTTGGAGGTAAATTATCTTCCTTGATAACCACGAGATCTCCTTCCTTTAGGTTTGCTTTTGGGAATTTCCACTTATTTCGCTTTTGTAGCTCGTGTAAGTATTCACTCTTCCATCTTTGACAAAAGGTTTGATGTAGGGCTTTCAGTTTTTCCCAGCGATTTACGATCGATGTTCGGTGTTCGCTTACATCAATTTCAGGTGGGGCAAGTAAATGTCCACCTACCAGAAAGTGTCCTGGTGTAAGTGGTTCTAAGTTGGAAGGTTCATTAGACATAGGGCTGAGAGGTCGTGAATTAAGACAGGATTCTATTCGGCATAGAAGAGTACTCAATTCTTCTAATGTAAATTTCATATCTGAGGCAAGCTTTTTGAAATGCGATTTAAAACTTTTAACTCCTGCTTCCCACAATCCTCCCATATGAGGTGTGGCAGCAGGGATGAAATGCCATTCCATTTCTTGATGGCAATATTTGGAAAGGGTTTGGTCTCGAGAATTGGTTAAAAATGCCTTAAATTCAGCTCGTAGAGCTCGGGAAGCGCCTACAAAATTGGTTCCGTTGTCGGAATATAAATTTTTCGGACAACCTCGTCTGGCTATAAAACGATCAAACGCTGCCAGAAACGAGGCAGTACTAAGGTCACTAGTTGCTTCTAGGTGAATTGCCTTAGTACTAAAACATACAAATAAACAAACATATCCTTTCGACATTCTACATCCTCTGCCACTGTACGACTTTATGTCAAACGGACCTGCAAAATCGACACCGGAATTCGTAAACGGGCGTGAAAAAGTTATACGCTCCAGAGGGAGATTACCCATAAGTTGGGATTGTGCTCGTTTGCGATGAATGGTGCAGATTTTGCAATTATGAATGACTGACCGAATCATGTTCTTTACACGTGGTATCCAATACTGTGTGCGCAAAAGGCGCAGCATCAATTGATTTTCCCCGTGCAGAGAGATTTTATGGATGAATTGCACTAGAAGGCGTGTTAGTCGACAGTCGTAAGGAAGTATTATTGGGTGGCGTTCATTATATGCTAAGTCGAGGGAGGCTGCTAACCGACCACCAGCTCTCAAAATATTAGCACTATAAATGAAAGGGTTAAGTGAGAGGATTTCACTTTTCGGGTTTATTGGGTTTTTGCCCTTAAGTGCATCAAATTCCGCAGAAAAGTGTTTGCTTTGATAAAGCTGTATAAGACGCTTTGTAGTTGTTTTGATTTCTGTAGGAGAAATTGTGTTTGATTTAGCCCTGTCTAATGATTTTGTTTTGGGATGGGTACTTTGAGAAAAACGGAAAATGTATGTTATTACTCTCAAGGCCCTAGAAAAATCTGAAAACCTCTCTAAAATATCAAACGAATCTAATTTTGTTGCGGTGTGGACTTGAACCTTTTTTGCTTCTATGGAGGTGTTATATGTTGAATCTTGTGGTGGCCATTCTGATTCTTCTTGTTGTAGCCAGGAAGGGCCCTGCCACCACAAAGAATTTGTGACCATATCTTCGGCTGAAAGCCCTCTGCTTCCTAGGTCAGCTGGATTCGATGCGGAGTCCACATGGCGCCAATCTTTGTTTCCAACCTTGTCGATGATTTTGGTAATTCGATGCGCGACAAATGTTCACCATGAGCATGGTGGTTTTCTGATCCAGGCTAACACGATAGTTGAATCGGTCCAAAGATAGAACTTTAATTTGGTTATATGTAGATTTTCCACTATGGATTCGATGATTTCCGCTAATAAAACTGCACCACATAATTCCAATCGTGGAAGCGAAATCGTTTTAACTGGTGCAACTCTCGTTTTTGCCAATAAGAGATTAGTATGAATTTTATTCGTAGTTTTAACTCGAAGGTAAACAGCGGCTGCATAGGCTTTCTCGGATGCATCGCAGAACCCATGGATCTCCATATCTAGTGATGGAGTGAAATGAACCCATCTTGGGATTCGAATTTGGTTTATAGCAGGATAATCCTGCATGAAATTTTGCCATCTTTCCAAAGTGGTGGAAGAAACTTGTTCGTCCCAGTCCGTACCTTCTAACCAAATATTTTGCATAATTATTTTTGCTATTATTACTACTGGGGCGAGCCATCCTAAGGGATCAAATAGTTTGGCGATGGCAGAAAGAATTTCTCTTTTAGTAAAGGAATTAGTATTTTGAAATTGTTGGGTCGAAAAATAAAAATAATCAGTGTGGGCGTTCCATCTGATTCCAAGCGTTTTAGCTGCACTAGTATCTTCGAATTCTAAAAATTCTTCATGAAGTAGGTCAGATTTAGGAATTCCCTTTAAAATTTGAAGTCCATTTTCTCAGATTAAAACCTGCTGATTTTAATGCCGTATTAATTTCATCACGAGATTTTATAGTCGCTTCAATTGTATGACCTCCTGACAAAACGTCGTCGACATACATACTTGTTCGGAGTATGTTTGATGCTATAGGCAGCGAACTTTCAATGTCATCGGCCAATTGGTGCAGCGTCCTTATTGCTAGATAAGGAGCGCAGTTAACACCGAAAGTGACAGTCTTTAGTTCGTATACACGGATGGGTTCATTCGGATTCGTCCGAAAAACTAATCTTTGAAATTTTGTTTGCTCATTTTGAACCCATATTTGCCTATACATTTTTTCAATGTCACTATTGAAAACATATTTAAACAATCTCCATTGCAATATTAAAATCGTTAAATCCGCCTGGAGGATTGGCCCTGGATGGAGGATGTCATTCAAACTTTTGCCATTGGATGTAGGGCACGATGCATTGAACACTACCCTCACCTTTGTTGTTGTACTTTCTTCCTTAATGACTGCGTGATGTGGAAGGAAGTAGCAGTCGGTTGAGTCAGGGTTAACGCATGAGTTGATTTTTTGCATATGTCCTAATGTTTCATACTCACTTAATACCCTGTTATATTCATTTTGTAAAGACGGAGTTTTTGTTAAACGAGTCTCATTTCGGAAGAATTGAGAGCATACTCTTTTCAGGGATGGCCCTAGCTGGATATCGGTAGGAAATTCATGTCTAAATGGAAGTGATACAATATATTTCCCATCTGAACCTCTTTTAGTTGTCGCTTTAAATAGTTCTTCGCAATATACGTTATCTGGACTTAATTCCTTCTTTTTTGGAATTTCATCCAACTCCCAAAAATTCGAAAGTTGTTTTTCTAAGCTGATTTCATAAAAGAATGAAACTCTGTTTTTGGATGTACTCGGTGCGTCGGCACGGCCTGTTAATATCCATCCGAACACAGTTTCTTGTGCTAGCAGTGTATTTAAAACGTTTTTCCTGATTCCCTCTAGAATAATTTGCGGATATAAATCGCCGCCGAGAATTAAATCTACTGGCTCATTCACGAAGAACCGTTTATCAGCTAGGGTTAAGTCAGGGAAAGTGCGTTGAGTCATAGGACTGACGTGGCACGTTGGTAAATCCCCAGTTAATTGTGGGATAACTAAGGCCATTGCATTTATTTTTATAGACTGATCGATTAGCGATCGTAATTGAATTTGACACGCTTCTTTGACTTGCGCTGAAGGCGTGT
This sequence comes from Urophora cardui, assembly GCA_960531455.1. NCBI lineage: Eukaryota > Metazoa > Arthropoda > Insecta > Diptera > Tephritidae > Urophora > Urophora cardui. Next base: position 167,273,140 of record OY482670.1, on the reverse strand, counting down.
TGTTAATACCTGAAACGTGTATATTTATACGTTTCGAAGGTAAATAAATTTTTCGTCGCAGTCTTTCAGTCATGAAAGAGCATTCCGACCCAGAATCGATGAGAGCTCTTGCAGAGTAGTTCACGCCGTTGTGATGAACGTATACTCTGGCAGTACCCAGTAAAACTCCTTTACTGGTTTGTGCATGGCACGACGAAACATTTGAAGTATTTGTGGACTTATTAGAGTCACGCCATGATTGCGCTTGTTTGGACGTAGAAGCTACTTCTTCTTGCGGCCTAGGAGACGGATTTTGGTTAGTTGCTTTTGGCTGAAATGTCTGTATGTGGAGCAAAGTATGGTGTCTCGCGTGGCATGTACTGCAATTGAACGAGCTAGTACACTTGGAAACTGTATGCCCACTTGAAAGGCAATTCAAGCAACTATTATTGTTCTTGATGAACGAAATTTTATCTGCTGTAGATAAATTTTTAAACCGGGAACAATTGCGGATGCTATGTTCCTTACTCCTGCACATTTTACACTGCTGATTTTGAACTCTAGTTTGGTAAACGCCCAATTTTGTATTTTCTTTAGCAGACGAGTGGGGTTTACCATTTTGAGGTCTGTTTGCTTTAGGGGATTTCGTGTCCATGAGGTCGGAAACTGTTTCCAATGTCTGGAAGCGATTAGACAGGAATTTGTCCATGTCTTCCCATTTGGAAATTTCCGTCTTATTTTCAATGGACTGTTCCCATAAAGCTAACGTACATTGTGGAAGTTTAGTTGAGCAGAGGTATGTGATGATTGCATCCCAATTTGAAATGTCAATTTGATGACACTGAAGTGAGGAGATGCAATTATTTATTTCTCTCTGGAGTTTCTTAATAGCTGTTCCGCATTCGGTTTCAACTTTTGTTAAATTAAAAAGGATTTTTAACTGTGTATTTATGAGAATACGTTTATTCTCATACCTATCAGTCAAATTCTTCCAAGCTGTATCAAACCCATCATTGGTCAAAGGACATCGCTTCACTATTTCCTTAGCTTCCCCTGTAGTTTTTTGATTAAGATGATATAGCTTTTCTACAGGGGTAAGGCGTTTGTTTAGGATATAGATGGCCGTAAACATGTCCCTAAAGGACGGCCAGGACAAGTAATCTCCCTTAAACACATCGGTGTCACAGGGAGGTAAGCGGATATGATGCTCACGACTTGCATTGTCGTCAGCTTTTGGTTGTTGACCTGTTGGTGTCGTAAGCTGCTCGGACTCGGACGCTATTATAGCTATACATTTTTTGTATGCAGCGTAACAACTTTTATTTTTCGCCTTAAGTGACGCAAGGTCTTCTTTGGACGTTTCAGCACACTGTATAAGACTCTCGTAACATTTTTTAGTCTTAACCCATAATGATTTTAGCTCCTCTTGACCAACTGTAAGAGAGTGCTTTGTATGCTCTTCGACAGGGACGCTGTTGAACGCCTGTTCAAATTCTATTATAAGATCTGCACTGCGTTTCTGTAACTGAACTCTATCAATCTTTTCGCCTGAGTGACGTCATAATGACGTCAATCGATAGATTCTCACCTGCTTTTTAGGTGGTGACAAAGTGTGGAACGTATTAATGTGACGTCATTTTGATCGAAAATTTTCGCGATTTTGTTACAGAAACTCACTACTGATAATCTTATGTAGGCCTCCATCTTTTTAATTTGGCGAAAAATGTTTTTTTTTTTTTTTTTAATTGGAATCTACCGCAAATCGAAATCAGTTCCTGATTTAGTGCGTTAATTATATATGAGTGTATATGGAATATAAACGACAATTCAAATAGGCGCACAGATAGAAATCTATTGGAAGATTTAATGTTTTGAAAGCCGTTTTCGAAAAGTGTTCACTGACTTGGATTTAGCTCGCAAATACCACAACAATGCAAAAAATTATAAAAAATAGATAATTCTTTTTGTTTAAAATTTTTCGGAAATGTCCCACTGTAATACCTTTGTTACAGCTGTAGATGGTTTTTATATATGTGTATATATGTGTGTGTTGTTGGAAAATCGCTACGTCACACACTTTGTAAGATGATAATCGGTATTGGAATGTAAATATTACCAAACTGAATTATGGATGAATATTTTTTGGAATTGAACCAAAAGAAAAAAATGAATAAGTTTGTGAAGGTGGGGAAAAATTATACTGTGGGATCACCGCAATACTCGTGTATTGGCACCAAACTTAACCTCACTTTTCGCTGATATGTGTGCTATTGTATTAATGTTGCAGTTTTATGTGCTGCACTCTCCCTATGACCACCCAACTCAAATTTTGTTTTCCAATAATTTTGATTTGGTTTAGTGACAAAGTGATCGAGTTATTCTTTAAGCCAATAATATTAGCAGCAAGTGAAATTGTAGAAAAATGTTGCTGTTGCCAACAAATATGCAAATGGAATTTTGCAGGTTATGATATTTAATACTTTTCGTCTTGCTTTACCAATATTATTAAAAAAAAATGCGGTCACTTTTCACATTCACTTTTCGGAAAATTATTTGTTTCGCAATATTTAAAAAATTACACTGAATTTTAATTTATTTTTAACTTTATTTTTTCGATAAAAATTTTTTTTTTTTTTTGTAAGCAAACACCAGAATCAAACCACGTACCTGTATGTATGTATGTATATTAAATTCGTAGGTATGTATGAATGATGATGATCGATGGATGTGGATGCCTGTTGATTGCGATTGGTGGATTGGGATTTTCCGTGGACTGTATGTTTATGCTATTATGGTTGAGGATGACGCTTAAGTGCTGAATTTGTGCTGGTTGTGTGCTGGAATTATTTCTTTTTATTAATTAAGCGCTTGATTTTCCTTGGCGTCGAAGGACCATGAATAAATCGTCCTGGACCCAATTGGTGCTCAGGAGGATTTATAATAGTGAATTCCGAAAACGAAATAAAAAGAGAGAAAATGTTCGAATTAATAATAAGCTAGGAGTGCTTTATTTTCAATATACATACATATATATAGGAATATATGTATGCAGGAAATAATCTTTGATATATATAAATATGTATGATGGAAATAATGTGGATTTATATATATGTAAGGAAAAAGGGACACTTATCGCTGTGGCTGGATAATCGCAAGTGAAGAAGTGAAAAAATATGAAAAGCGCGCTGACCGGCAGAAAATTACTTTCGTTAAGTCAACGGCTTTTCATATAGTATATGTTTACATATACCAATATGACATCTTAAAGTTAAAGTGCGTATTAGGGTGTGCCGAAATATTTAGACGCTTGGTCTAAACAGCCACTGTATTAGCTACAGCTTAGGCTTATGAGTCTGTTTTCTGCATACTTATACACACATACATATGCATACACTCAGAAAAAAATCAACACGATTCATGTAAAATTAACAGAATCGATCTTTACGCATAGAACAGCAACAATTTTTTTCAAATTACACGATGTTTGAAACATGATTTTGGCTTTATAAATACCATCTGAAAATTTGGTAAATTCAACCAAATTTTATTGTTGATACAACACGAATCAATTTTAAAATATACAAGATGATTCAAATATAAAATTTTATTCCTAAATGTCATTTGGAATTTTGTTTATATAACATGATGATAGTGTCAATAAAAACTAAAAAAATGTTAAAAAAAGGACGTCCCAATTATAGTGTTAAAACAACATGAAAAAAGTGCTAAAACAATAAGAACCACATTTAACAATAAAAATTGGTCGATGATAGTGTCAATATAATCTACAAAAAGTTTTAAAAAGAATGTCTAAACTATTTTCAAACATACACATTTTTTTGAACTTTTGAAGTTCTGCTGCTCGCGCAAACCCCGAATTATTATTATTATTTTAATGAAAAGAAAATTTTGTGCCGTGGCAATGATGAGAGTTTAGCATCATTGGCAGTGCGTGATAATGGTTTTTCCATTTATATTTTCATTTTGCAGGTGAGTTAAAGTGGATTGCATTTTTGTTTCTAAAAGTTTTTAATGTTCAATTTAATAATCAACAGGAAACTCAATAAATTTTAGATAATTCTACAGTTATCATCCTGTTAAACTAACACTTGGCAGTAGTGTTAAATTTACAAGTTTACAGGATGCCATACATTAAGCACCGTGTTGAAAAAAACTAACCACAAAATTTGTTGATTTTTGGTTGATTTCAGACGTTTTTTTTTCTGGGTGTATGTATGAGAAAAAACGCTTATGCATATCCTTGAATAAAAATGTTTACCATCAACAACCACATTTGCATTTCTTACATCCCCAGCCAGCAAGGTTCCGTACATTTTACGAACATTGCGATTTACGAGCTATTCTCGAATAAGAAAACAATAACAAAAGAAGCTTTTTTCTATCATGTCAAAAAAAAAAAAAAGAAAACGAAATATTGAAAACCCAATATTTTAAAAGTAAGTATGTATGTTTGTAAAATTTCTACATTTACGATAAAAAAACGGACGTAAAAAGATTCATATACGAGTGCTTTTTCGATACATTTACGACACTCGTAGGCAATGAACATTTTAAAGCGAAACAGTATTCGTAGGCGAATCGTAAACGAATTTCGTATACGATATTTTATTAGAGTTTTCTTCGAGAAAACATCAGTTTACGAGCTCGTTTACGATGATTTTGCTGGCTGGGTCTTTTTCTTGCAGTAAATACCCCGCTAACAATTTTACCAGACAATTCTGAAAATATTCTGAGTAAAAATGTGAGTATTTGGACAAGTCTTAAAGATTTCTTAGGTATTTCTATTAGAAGTATCTAGGGAATTTAATTTTTTACTCATCCGACAAATCTTATAGATATCGGACCGATTTCGTGCAGATAAGTATTTTAAATTATTTCCTTCAAGAAAATTTGTATTTGTCATCAGTTCAAGATGAAAAAAAAAACTTATAAAAGAGAATTTGTATCAAATTTAAATTTGGGCAATAATAAACAAATGCACATACATATATACGAAGTATTCGTAACGATAGCCGGATTTGTATGTCGCCTGATGCCTTAAAACAACAAAATGTCACGGCAATTTGGATTTGGTTGAACAATAAATTATTGATTATATCCGACATGGTCGTCTTCTGCAGATTGCTGCCTATGTGGAAACATACGAATATATATGCTGAAGGATAATCCGGTAATGTTGTTGGTTCATTACCATACTCAGCCACCTACAAGTTAAAGTTTATTATCGGCTCTGGTGAAACGCGTGAAAAGCTTTTAAATGCCGATGTATATATTAAGTATCGATGAATATACATATATGTACATATATCTATGTAATTTAATTTCCATATATGTAATAAATATTTAATAATTAAAATGCCACTACATATGTATGTTTATGCGAATTTCATTCGAAAATTCTTTAGATATCTGTAAGATATCCATTAGATTCTTCGGCAAATAAATTAGAAATTCTCACGATTTTTCTTCAGATATCTGTTAGATATCCGTCAGATTTGTCGGAAAACAATAGAATTTCCCTCTATTGTTCGTTCAGAAATCAGTTAGATATCTGTACGAATCGTCGGTAAAAAACATAGAATTTCCCAAGACATGTCTGTAAGAATTCCTGTCAACGTCTTCATACATTTCTCTTGAAGAAGTCGTATAGAAAGCTTATTGATTTCGGAGTTTTTTGCAGAAAATCTTATAGAAATCTAACAGATTTCGGGTAAAATTGTTAGCTGGGTATGTACCTACATGCATACATATATGTATAATAAATTCTGCCTAATTAGATACAAATTGCTTTAAATTTATGAAGCTTGCAAATGTAATCGCCAACAAATCAAAACAGCAAAGCTACCAGAATCTAGGCCAATAACAAGTACATACATACATATGTACATATTTTCTACATAATTAGATCTTAAGGAAGCACACATACATACATACATCCCAATAAACTTTTTTCTTTATTCTCAATTTGACATGCATTTGAGAATAAACCCTTTTCTCAAACCTCAAACGTTTATTTCAAATGCCTCTCAAATTTCCCTTGATAGCGTTTTCAAACTAAAAGGCACATTTTTAATATGGGATTTTGGGCTGATTTTCAAATTGCGAACGTCCATTTTCTCAAACCTATTTCAAACATAATTTTCTTCTCAAATGCTTCTCAAATTGTTCTCAAATTAATAAACATGTTTGAGAACCACTTGAAAATATGTTTATTTTCAAATGATATGTACATATATATGCTGATTCTCAAATTGAGAAACAATATTTTCTCAAACGTTTGAGAATTTATTTGTCAGTGTTTAATGGGATACGATTGCGATTGTTTATTGTTTAGGTGAATGTACTCGCACATATGTGCACGACAATAAAATTCTGCAGTGGCTTGATTTTATTATAATTTACTCTTGAGTATGTAATTTTCAAATTGCTACTGCTCAATATTCTTTGGCACGAAAAGGAATAGGAAGAAGGGCTGGTGAGGGACTAAATAGAGAATAAAAGCTAACAAATAAATTATATGTTTATATGAATTTTAAGTACATAATACCGAAAAGCAATTCTAGAATTATTTTGTGCAGCTCATTGAATTTAAATTCCACACATGATACGCCTTTTATATGCCAAGCACACAAAACATACACACCTACACCTAAAAGCTTATACATACATAAATAGACGGACAAGAAAGCCAAAGCGCAAAAGCTAAACAATTACATTTTTAGTGTGACTCGAACAAATGCTTGCCAAATTACACTGTGCTACACCAAAAAAATGCAGGGGCTCTCACATGGTTCTTTGGTTTCGTCATGGCCCATAAAACACTACCTCATTTGCGGTTTTTCTCCATCACTTCGTTTTTAAATTTTTTGAGTACAAATATAATACAACTCTGAAATTATTGAAATTACAACTTCGAGATGCTATAACTTTCTTGTTTCTTGATCGAATTCAATTTTTTTTCTTTTATTTGAAAGATGCTACCTTTACCTTTCCAACAAGCGAAATAGTTTGCAATTCGACCTAAAAATGACCAAGTTTTGGTCCTTTATTCCAAAAAAAAAATAAAATTTTTCTAAAAATATTGGTTTTCGGCACGTTTTTATTGGATTTTGAAGTTACAAACAATGAGTTTTAAACCTTTATAACAAAATACATAAAATCAGCTTTCCAAAAAGCAAAAGTAAATTAAAATTGATTTAAAATTACGGTAGTAGTGTTTCATAAAGTGAGTAGGCCTTGTTTTTTTTTTTTTTTATACCTTTCATGAGAATGAAATGGTATTATAACTTTGTGCCAAAAAATTTTTGTCGAAAGTACCAGAAGGAAGCGTGGGGGACCCGCCAAAATATATACCGATATGATCAGAATCACGAGCTGAGTCGATTAAGCCATGTCCGTCTGTCCGTTCGTCCGTCTGTGTGAACGCAAACTAGTCCCTCAGTTTTTGAGATATCTGAATGAAATTTGGAATACAGGTAGGTTGTTATATGCAGCTGATCATTTGTCGGAATCGGCCGAATCGGACCCCTACAACCGATTGTTCAGATATGGACATTTTGGGGTATAACTTCTCAATTTTAACAGATAATGACATGAAACTTTGAAGTATTTTTACCGATATCGGCCCAAATAGAGTTACCGAAAATTGTCAAGATCGGACCATTGTAACATATAGCTCCAATACAACCGATTGTTCAAATGTACACATTTTGCGTATAACTCCTCCATTTAAATAGCTCAGACACCATTTTTTCTAATAAATCCTTCCATAAATAACCCACACAATTGAAATTATAAATTATACGTACTAAATCAGGCTATGTACATTAAGGTGGAGTGAAATCATATGGAGATTTTTTTTTTGTTCTTTTTTTGAACGTACCACGAATGAAAAGTTGCCTTTATACGAGTTAATGAACCCCACAAAATTTTATGGCGATAGGATGACGTTTTGAACTGCCCCCAGCCCCGCAAAGTTGAAAGCAATAAGCACGATCTGGTACAAATATAAAATTTTGAAAATTATAAAATCAAAAAACGAAGTATGAGGATTGATAAAGATGGCTAAGCTGAGTATTAAAGTGAATTTTTTTTTTTGGAAACAACAACAACAAAAGTTATTAAAGGTCAAAGTTTATATTATGCATTTTTTAAATTGCAATTACTTCAAAACTACTGAACCAATTTCAAATATTTTTATACCATTCGATAGGTATTTTGATTGCCTTTAATTTGATATACATTTTATATATGAAAAGTAAGGGGGGTTAAAAGGGGGTTGACCCCCGCAGGGGGGTTATTATGGAACCCACATAAAATGTATATCAAATTGAAGGGAATCAAAATAGCTATCGAAAGGTATAAAAATATTCGCAATCGGTTCAGTAGTTTTTAAGTAATTGCAATTTAAAGAATGCACAATATAAACTATGACCATTAAAAACATTTGTTGTTGTTGTTTCCAAAAAAAAAAATTCACTTTAATACTCAGCTTAGCCATCTCTATCAATCCTCATAATTCGTTTTTTGGTTTGATAATTTTAAAAATTTCACATTTGTACCAGATCGTGCTATTTTTTCAACTTTGTGGGGCTGGGGGCACCTCTAAACATGCGAGTAGGTCAATAAAAGTGTACAGGCTTATTACTGGGCTAGAAATGTGCCGTTCTGGCTTTGGAACAAATTGAATTTCCAAAAAAAATTTTTCACTCCACCTTAATGTACATACATGCATAGGTAACTTTTCATTTCCCCACTCATGAAAGGTATGAAGTCTTCGGTACGGCCGAAGGCAGCCGCGCTTTTACTTGTTTGAATTAACTAAGGGAATATTTATAGTATTTTTTTCACCAACTACAAACGATGTACGTGGAGCCCAATCCTTTTGTTTGTAGTGTAGGCTAATTGCTCGGCTGTCCCATTCGCAGAAATAGCATGGATACTTCGTATTTCCACCCTGAATACCATTTAAAATATTGAGTACCTTGAAGTCAGCAACAATTAGCCATACTGTCATATGATTCTTTAATATCGGTAACGTAGGCCAGTGGGACTGATGGATATATGCCAGTGTTGTGTAAAAGCACAGCCTTCAAACCTTAAAAATTAAATGAAACCTGAATATGCAATTACATAACAAACATTTCAAGTGTACTTTTTGTTGAACCGTCGATGAATAGACGCCAATCTCTTGGGAAAAAATTTAAAGTAGGTAAACTGACCAAGTCTGACAAGTAACAAAGAGCACACTCAGATCGCTCTATACTCAGTTTTGTGAAAGTTGATACCTACTTTGTATGCAAATATTAATCTATAAAAAAAAAAATTTTCAAACACAAAAATAAAGGCTTACTCACTTTATGAAACACTACTACCGTAATTTTGAATCAATTTTAATTTACTTTTGCTTTTTGGAAAGCTGATTTTATGTATTTTGTTATAAAGGTTTAAAACCCATTGTTTGTAACTTCAAAATCCAATAAAAACGTGCCGAAACCCAATATTTTTAGAAAATTTTTTTTTTTTTTTGGAATAAAGGACCAAAATTTGCTCATTTTTAGGTCGATTTGCAAACTATTTTGCTTGTTTAAAGGTAAAAGTAGCATCTTTCAAATAAAAGAAAAAAAATTGAATTCGATCAAGAAAAAAGAAAGTTATAGCATCTCGAAGTTGTAATTTCAATAATTTCAGAGTTGTATTATATTTGTACTCAAAAAATTTAAAAACGAAGTGATGGCGAAAAACCGCAAATAAGGTAGTGTTTTATGGGCCATGACGAAACCAAAGAACCACGTGAGAGCCCCTGCATATTTTTTTTTTCTGATTTTGTAGCACTGTGTTATTGTACAAACATCAACCCCTGCAAAATTGTTAGCATACTTAGAGGCGTAGGAATGTGTGCTCAATATCTTTTTTTTTTTGGTTATTAAGAAGACGGTGAATGAGCAGCGTGTGTATGACGATACGTGAACAAAAAACCAAAAAAAGACGTATGGAATTATATACTTATCGTTGACTACTTGGTTGTTGTAAACCACAAGAACGAAGTTGAGCTGCGTAAATGGAACAGGGAAAGGCCATAGTCAACGCTTGTATCCGCAGAAGAATTACGGCAGACCGCATTTCCTTGCGAAAATTTGATGGCCCAAAATCGAGTTCGACTTTCGCAGGAAATGAGCGCGTCATGCCGGCTGATATGCAGCACATGCTACATACATATACACATACAAAAAAGTTACGCATAAAAAATGTAAAACAAAAATAGAACATGAAGTCGTTGATAGTCGTTGCGTATGCAAATTAGGTGTACCAAGGAGATATTTGATATTTTCGCCAGGATTTTCATGCATTTTGCTCTTCTCTTGCTTCATTATTTTTCCATAGTAATTCTTTTATTTGGATTCTACTTGTGTACACTAAGTTCCTATGAGTTTTTGCCATACATACATCTCTTCTTTCACATTTACAAACTGGTTCCCAATTGAAGATTTCTGGTCTTCTATTCTCCTCTCACCTCAATAATTCTTTTATAATTTACCCACCCGCTCCACAATTCTATTCGCCTTCCTTATAGCCACCCACACTTACTTATGTATGTATGAATGTACAATTTGCAATTTTTTATCAATACATTTTTATGAATGTCTGTATGCATACAAAGTATCTATTATGCGCATTATTGTTATGCCTAAAAGTAGGCAATACGCGTTGACAATAAATAATATTCACAAATCGCATGCAATAAAATTGAGAATTCAATAATGAAATACTGACAGAGATTTGATCTAAGAGCTTTCGATGAAATGATATTGGCGTTATGTGTTATGCGTATGTATGTTTGCTAACTTGGATTTTATGTGCTATTGAAAAAAGTGGAGGACTAATATATACATACATACATATGTAAGTATGTAGACAATGAGTTCAGCGATGAAAGAGGGAAATGCGAGCTGACATGTTTATCAGAATGATATGTATGTATGTTCATTTGCTGTGAGCACTGTATTATTAAATTTTGACGTAGATAGGTAGAAGCACTACAAAGAAAAATAACAGTACTTTCCATGTATCCGAATGTGTTCTAACTTAATTTTATTCCAAGACCATTTCTATTGTATTATAGTCTTCATGTATGTATGTATGTACATCTATACATATGTATGTATGTATGTAAGTGACAGACGCACATGGCTTAAACTTCTCAGCTCATGAGCCACATTTTATCGGAATATATTTTGGTGGATCTGTCACGCTTCCTTCTGGTATTTTCAGGAATCGTATAGTTACAATACCATTGCATGTAAATTCGAAGCCATAACCATCTTAAAACATTTTGATTTTACCAAAGAAATAAATTAAAGAAATTAGCACATCTTTCCCCAAGCAAAAAGGATTTTCCTTTAAACGCACTTAATGGCAGAGAGCATAAGGAGATAAATGTCGACATGAAGATGTCAGAAAACCAGGTGAAGTGTAAATAAATAAGCAGTGAATAGGTTTAAGCAAACATGAAACAAAAACAAATTAATTTAAAGCTTCCCGCCAAAGTTGCAGAGCACGAAAGTGTTTTAAGTTGGCATGTGAGGTAAGTAAAAACAAAAACACAAATATGTACAAATATTTACATATGTATATTAGTAGTGGGACTTTTTTCGAATAATATTCGAATAAATGTTATTCGAATAAACGAATAATATTATTCGTGGGAAAAAATTCGAATAGTACTATTCGAATAGTATTATTCGAATAGTATTATTCGAATAGTAATTATTCGAATAGTAGTTATTCGAATAGTATTTTTCGAATAGTGTTATACATATATACATACATAGTATATGTACACACGTGCTCGCTTTTTGTGCATAGACATGTAGGTATATGTACATATGTATTTGTATGTTATTATAAATATGTATGTGGAGACATATGTATGCACGTGTGAAGGGAAGTGGATTTTTTTTTGTTATTGTATGTACATATGTATGCTTTTGGTTTTTGTAGCGCCTAGTTTGTAAATTTGGAAGTGCACGCTGGTTTGTACGAGTGTACATATTTATATGCATAATTTGGGAATTCTCGTTACTAGGTAGAACTTTCTTTATGTTTGTAGGTGCAAGGAATTCCATAAAGAGTGACAAAAAAAGCAAACACTATGTACCTACATACCTAAGTACCTACCTATTATTTATCTTAATTGTGGTTAGGGTAGAGGCATTCGTTTTGGGCTATAATACCATATTAAAAAATTTTGGAAAGAATTCGAAGAAAAACGGAATTTTTAAAGTTTTCTTAGGACAGGAATTATGCAAAATACTTCTGAGATCCACTGTATGTATGTAAATATGTATGCAAAAAAAACCTTAATGCTATTAAACGCATTTAATATAACCATTATTAAAAAAATTAACGGCTTACAACAGTATAGGGACAGTTCCAGAATGTCGAACGTGACGTTCGCACATCTTTAAAGCTCAACGAAGTATGCATAGCGTGAATATTTTTCCTCTGATTTTCGTCTTTAGAAAGCACTTGAGCAGCACTATAATCGATGAAAATAAGAAGTAGTATCGGTTTAAGGCTTCTGAGGTATTAGCATTTAAAGAGTGATGGCGAACAAAAATCAAATTTGTACCTAGATGCTATCAGAAAAGTTCAAAATTCTGCTAATTTTGGTCCATCATTTAAGAAGTAACGATTAGAGATCAAAGTAGAATAATGTAGCTCTCTACTGATGGTTTTATCGTGAAAATATATGCACTAGTTTGATTTTTATAACCTTAGGAAAAAATCTGTAACGTGACATGGCGAACGCGACAAAATTTTGCATGCGTGGTCATAACGATTAGTTCAAGTAATTTAAACTTAGAATAACTTAAATTGACAAAATTTTCTATTTTTTCGATGAAGATAATTGTACACTAGCACAAATAGTGAACATAAGTACAATAGTTAAGGGGAACGCGTAAAATCGCGGAAAAATGAAATTCTATATTGCTAAATATTTATTAAATTCCACTGTCAATTCGGAAATCTATGTGGATAAAGATTATTTAGAAACGTTCTAGTAGATTAAATTTAGAAGCTATACCCCAAAAAAGCTATATCTGAACTATCGGTTGTATGGCAGCTATATGTTTTAGCGGTCCGATCCTGACAAATTTTGGTGACATTATTTAGGTCCATATGGGTACAAATACTCTAAATTTTCAAGTTTCTCTAATATATCTTGAGAAATACCTACACCTTGATTTAATTTTTTCCTCATTCTTACACAGATTCAACAATATATGGCGAGATCCCTTGTCCTTTGTCTTTATTTAAATACAATTTTAAATATATAGGTAGGTACCTATCCATATTAAGATAAATACATATTAGGTAGGTAGGTATATTGTGTTTGCTTTTTTTGCCACGCTTTATGAAATTCCTTCACTTATATGTATGTATGTACCTACAATCATAAAGGAAGATCTACCTACTAACGAGAATTCCCAAATTTCTGGGACACTACGTACATATATGTATGTACATTGTACACTCATATAAACCGCACTTCCAAATTTAGTAGCTAGCCAGCGTACGTGCATACATATGTTTATACTTCCAAAAGCAAAAGCATACATATGTACATGCATACATACATACACACAATAACAAAAAACTACCACTTCCCTTCACACGTATGTATGTATCCACATATTTATAATAACATAAAAACACGTATATACATGTCTATGCACAAACAGCGAGCACGTGTGTACATATGTATATATATGTATCACACTATTCGAATAATACTATTCGAATAATGCTATTCGAATAATATTATTCGAATAATACTATTCGAATAGTAGTATTCGAATAATTATTCGAATATACGAATAAATTATTCGAATAATTATTATTCGAATTTCGAATACCTTTCGAATAAAAGAATTTTTTATTCGAATATTTTTTATTCGAATAGTCCCATGCCTAATGTATATATGTATTTCGGAAGAACAGGAAATTCTGCTGCAAAGAAAATCACAAAAAAAAGAGATAACAATATGAAACTGTAACGTGTGTTGCGGTTATTTAAAAATGATTACTTCCCCAGCAGAAAAAAAGCTCTAACCTAAGGGTGCTGCGCCCCGCCATATGAAATATGTAGCAACAAAAGAAAGATTAACCTCAATTTGCAGGCATAAAGCACACACACACGCAGTGAAAGCACATATGAATGAGCATGACAAAAAAAACTGAGATTTTGTCTGTAAGGGTTAATAACGCTTTTCTGCGTGAAAAAAGTCACCAATCACATTTCAATAAACCCGGCAATCATTTGCTGCTTTTTACATATGTCAACCAACAAAAATAAACACCATAAAAGCACATGAGCATGAGAAAAGAGTTGTTGTTAACACAACACATCCCCGCCCACGAAATTAAATTACTAACAGATCTTTACATCTAAAGGAAAATGTTACATTTTGATTTAAATCTCGTTAAGGAAGCGTGCGAAAAAGGCGCTGCTGTCAACCGAGAATGAACACATTCATTCGGCGTGTATGAATGTATGTACATACGTACTATGCATATAGCTAACGGTACGGAAGCATAAACGAGCCATAAGCGGAAATGGGAGACGGGGGCCGGAAATCAACAACAAAGTGACGATGTGCGTGATGATATGCGTGATGATATGCTTTAAACTTACGTACATACCCTGTTAGTGCGAGCTAAATCTCTTTTCCATGTTATCAACTGGCGAATTTAACACGGCGATGTCCTAGCCGGTGTCAATTGTCACTCTCTGCACTACATTTTCGATAGTTCCGAACTAGTACTAAATTCTACAGTTTTCACTACATAGTTCGTTTATTGGCACAATTTCGATAGTTCTGAACTAGCTACAAGTACCTACAAATTCTACAGTTTTACATCTGCCGCTTAAGTGCAGCCTTTGACACACTTCATGAAAGTGGCGCGATAGCCGACTGGCTAACGCATGTGTCTTTCAATCTTAGGGGCGAGGGTTCGAATCCTGTCGGTGTCAAGGTGGATGATAATTTTTTCTTAATTTTTTTTATTTATTTATTTAATAAAAATTTACAATAATATTTAAAAAGTAATAAAATAAAAAAAAATTAATAATAAGCGTGAGGGATCGGAAAAGCATAATTAGGGGAACATTTCATTTCATAAAAGATGCAAATAGAAAACTCTTTATATAAAATGCTTCATTAAACATCTAAGAATTGCAGAAATATACAAAGCCGACGGCAATTGAACGAACGAAAAATTTTCATAGAATTTTTGTCACTTCGAAATTGCATACAAATAAAAATTTGTTTTATAATGGTCACTCAATTCACTGCTTCTGAACTGGTGAGGGTCTAACTACAATTGATCTAGTTTCCTTTTGACACCTTTTCGCTAGTTCGGAACTAGAAATTTTGCTCACTAGTTATTGAGTTCCCTGCAGGGTATGTAGGTCACATGTGTGTAGGCGGGTTATGTATATATGTACGAGTAGGCTACCAAAAAAGCTAAGCCTTATTTAAGAATTAAAACAGCAGATTTAAAGGCTTACGAAATAAGGCCTCAAAATTATAAGGGTAGCAAATTTGTATGGTGTAAGGCTTAAAATAAGCCTGATTTTCCTGTGCTGATGTCATCAGGCCATAAGGAGTACTCTCTCTCTCTCTGAGAGCACACCTTATTCTAAAGGCTTATCCGTCATGCGAAATAAGGCCTTGATAAGTATAAGAGAGTTTGGAGCAGACAAAGTGAGTGCATAACAGAAGCAGCTCTGCCAGCGTACTCCTTTTTTAGACGTGATTTGTCAACAATCAGCAAATTTTGTTTGCAGGGTATGTACATACAATAAAGCGTTCTGCATGTGTGGACTAATCATTATCTAAGTATTTTAACGCAAGCACGTGTGCGAACTTAGTTGAAGACGCGTAAAATGTGGCTTCCGCGTTTTAAACACAATTTGTGAGCTCTTAATACTTTCTCGGCTCTTTTGCGGTTTACGCACTTGAAAATTCGATATTAGTTAGGCAGTAATTAAGAATGAGGGGAGACAAAGAATGATGTAGTAGCTGTTCTACACCCACTAATCCTGATGAGTTCGAGAAAAATTTCCAAGGAATATGCAATTGCTATCAATAAGCATTTCTATGAAGCAACCATTTACTATTTTATAACCAAACGATGTCTTCCTCTGCTCCCACCGATGAGTGTCGATAGATACCTATGTATACCTTATGGGTCGGAGCACCTGCCTTCATTCTCATGACACGACCTAGCCAGCGCAGCCGCTGGTATTTTATTCGCTGAACTGTCGATGGCTGCGTGAAGCTTTTACAGCTCTTCGTTAAACTCCCTTCGATACTCGCTGTCGGCAATGTGGAAAGATCCATAAATCTTCCGAAGGACTTTTCGCTCGAATTCTGGTTGTTGATATCGTCCATGCTTATGTGTCGTATATCGGGACGGGAGCGATAAGCGACTTGTAGAACGTGATTTTTTGTTCGTCGAGAGAGGAATTTACTTTTCAATTGTCTACTTAGTCCAAAAAAGCACTTGTTGGCAAGAGTGATTCTTCGTTGGATTTCCAGGCGGTGTTCGGAGTTTACACTGGTTCCAAGATAGACGAAGACTGAACGATACTACAGGTTTATTTCACTTTACATAATCAAAAAAAAAAGAAAAAAATTAAAATGAATTAAACATCTCTGAAATTCCTGAAACGCTCGTCTATTGTAAAAAATTGCCCTTGCAGACAATACTCGGATTACATGCTTGACAAGAGCTACTTGATTTTTGGCAGCTTTTTTTCCTTTTTTACTGCCCATCAACCACAACTCATTACCGTACACAATTAATCATTATCCTAAGCGTGTTGAATGGGCATTGGATGGGAATCATTAGTCGGAAAAGCTAAAAAAAGCATGAGAAAACTCTGTGTAAGCAAAATGCTGCGCGCATAATGAGCTGCTCTGATTTAAATACTTATGTATGTACTTTAGAGGGGTTGAATGTCCCATTTCGAAATTTGCGCGGGTGCATCTGAAAATGAAAATTCCCCTAAATACAAGAACAACGGCGAGCATAAACATTTATAATAAGTGGAAAGAAAGTCTAAGCCTTTCGTTTTTGTTTTTTTTTTTTGACAATAAAAGGATTTTGTTCTGGCTTAAAATATGCTTTCATTTCACAACGCTACCGAAGCTTACTTATCAACCACTTCCATTACGTTTTACATTATTTTTGGATGGAAAAAATAAAACCAAAAATAGTCCGTTGTTTATTCAAATAACAATAAAGTAAACTTGAAGCGCCTCAACATTGATTTTTATACTCAGCTGTACTAGTACACAGAGTATTATAGTTTTAATCACATAACGGTGGATTGTAACAGAGTGAAATTATCGAGATAGATATAGACTTACATATACCAAAATGATCAGGGTGAAAAGAGAAATCGATTGAGCCATGTCCGTCCGTCCGTCCGTCTGTAAACACTCTAACTCGCGCAAAAATTGAGATATTTTGATGAAATTTGAAATGCGAGTTGGTATCGAGACTGGGACGGTTGGTATTGAAAATGGGCGAAATCGGACCATGACCACGCCCACTTTTCCTATATAGAAAAAATCGGAAATTTGGTATCTCAGTCACTAATATAGCTGGAGCGATGAAATTTTACCCACGTGCTGAGCTCAGGCCCCTAGGAAGAAATTTGATGACATTTTGGAAAATGGGCGGTGCCACGCCCACTTATTAAGGGTCAAACCTTGCAAGTTTTATATGTCATAACTCAGAAACCATTGAAGATATATCGACAAAATTTGGTACGCGTGATTTACTTACTTAGCAAACGTTTGGACGGAAAATAGTTAAAATGGGTTGACGGCCACGCCCACTTTTATATATTTGTATTATAAAGTGACCTAATAAAACATTTTAAGCCATATCTCTGTCAAATATAAAGATCTATCATTGAAATTTTGGCGCATGAGTCCAACTATGGACATAAAACAAAAAACACAAAAATTTTGGAAAATGGGCGGTGCCACGCCCACTTATTAAGGGGCAAACATTGAAAATTTTATGAGACATAAATCAGAAACCGTTGAAGATATATCGATGAAATTTGGTACGCGTGATATACTTACTTAGTCAAATATTTGGACGAAAAATTTCCGAAATCGGTTGAGGGCCACGCCCACTTTTTTATATGGGTCTTATAAAGTGACTTAATAAAAACATTTTAAGCGATATCTCTGTCAAATATAAAGATATATCATTGAAATTTTATAGCAGGAGTCCAACTGCGGAGATAAAACGAAAACCATAAAAATGTTGGCAAATGGGCGTGGCACCGCCTCTTTCTATAAACAGGAATATACGAGATTTCTGAGCCCATAACTCGACAAATGATTTATATATAATGACTAAACTCGGTGTGTACTCTTTTATTACTTGTGGTAATACATGTTGAAAATTTTAGCGAAATCGGTTGACGACCACGCCCACTTTTAAATATGGGTATTATAAAGTGACCTGATAAAAACATTTTAAGCGATATCTTTGTCAAATGTAAAGATAATTCATTGAAATTTTGTGGTATGATTTCTACAATAGACCGGAAACAATAAATAGAAAAATTTTGGAAAATGGGCGTGGCACCGCCTCTTTTTACACAAAGGGATATACGAGATTTCTTAGCCTATAACTCGACAAATATTTGAGATATTATGATGAAACTTGGTTTATACACTTTTATAACATGTGTTAATAGCCACGCAAAAATTTATTGAAATCGGTTTATGACCACGCCTACTTTTTAAGAAAGATATTTCTGGAACACTCTTTGGCAATTTGTAACGTGACATCTTTATAACTAGAGGTCATAAAGGAATGAAATTTTGCACAAAGAATAATATTCATATGCTTAGTTGGATGACTGATAAAAATTTAGAAAATGGGCGTGGCTACGCCAACTTTATGCAGCACTCGCTTTATATTAAGTGCACCGTTTTTCCATCAAACGCAAACAAACAATGAAAGCATACAGCTGAGTATCTAATGTTCGATTCCACTCGAACTTAGGCTTCCTTACTTGTTTTAATTTTTTTGCAAACAAGGAATATTTTTTTGTAACCTTAAATTCCAGGCAACGCCGTGCATAAATCCATCGGTTGCTGGTTAAAATAATGCACTCAAAATAATATTTCGTAAATATTACGAAATCTTTCGTACATATTACGAAATTCTTTCGTAAAATTGAGCAATGAATGGTTTCGTACTATTTACGAAATACTTTCGTAGTATTTACGAAATACTTTCGTATATTTACGAAGGCTTTCGTACTATTTACGAAATACTTTCGTACTTTTGAGCAACGAAAGATTTCGTAAATATTACGAAACCGCTTTCGTACATTTACGAAGGCTGTTAGAGCTGTGAAATTGTTGTACAATTGACCAAATTATTTTTTAGCTTAAAGTTAAGAAAACCCTCGAAATATGTATATCAATAAAATAATGCTAAGAGAAAGATGTTTTATATATGCATAAGAAATAAGTTTAGATAATTTCATTTAAGTTTTAAATATCTACTAAAATTAATTTATTAAATTAATTTAAAAGTTTTTTATTTATTTAAATATTTTACATTTATATTAATATTAATTTTAGTAACTAATAAAATAAGAGGTACTTATTGCTTATACGTGTTCTGACAAACATAGGAAACTTTGGAAATCGCAATTTGCAAATGTGGACGTCGTTCCGATCCACTTAAATAGATAACCCTGTGAAAAAGAAGGAAAAAAAGAAAAAGAAAAAGAAAAAAAAAGAAAAAAGAAACAAAAGAAAAAAAAAAAAGAAAAATAAAAATAAAAAATTAAGACTAAGATAAAGATAAAGATAAAGATAAAGATAAAGATAAAGATAAAGATAAAGATAAAGATAAAGATAAAGATAAAGATAAAGATAAAGATAAAGATAAAGATAAAGATAAAGATAAAGATAAAGATAAAGATAAAGATAAAGATAAAGATAAAGATAAAGATAAAGATAAAGATAAAGATAAAGATAAAGATAAAGATAAAGATAAAGATAAAGATAAAGATAAAGATAAAGATAAAGATAAAGATAAAGATAAAGATAAAGATAAAGATAAAGATAAAGATAAAGATAAAGATAAAGATAAAGATAAAGATAAAGATAAAGATAAAGATAAAGATAAAGATAAAGATAAAGATAAAGATAAAGATAAAGATAAAGATAAAGATAAAGATAAAGATAAAGATAAAGATAAAGATAAAGATAAAGATAAAGATAAAGATAAAGATAAAGATAAAGATAAAGATAAAGATAAAGATAAAGATAAAGATAAAGATAAAGATAAAGATAAAGATAAAGATAAAGATAAAGATAAAGATAAAGATAAAGATAAAGATAAAGATAAAGATAAAGATAAAGATAAAGATAAAGATAAAGATAAAGATAAAGATAAAGATAAAGATAAAGATAAAGATAAAGATAAAGATAAAGATAAAGATAAAGATAAAGATAAAGATAAAGATAAAGATAAAGATAAAGATAAAGATAAAGATAAAGATAAAGATAAAGATAAAGATAAAGATAAAGATAAAGATAAAGATAAAGATAAAGATAAAGATAAAGATAAAGATAAAGATAAAGATAAAGATAAAGATAAAGATAAAGATAAAGATAAAGATAAAGATAAAGATAAAGATAAAGATAAAGATAAAGATAAAGATAAAGATAAAGATAAAGATAAAGATAAAGATAAAGATAAAGATAAAGATAAAGATAAAGATAAAGATAAAGATAAAGATAAAGATAAAGATAAAGATAAAGATAAAGATAAAGATAAAGATAAAGATAAAGATAAAGATAAAGATAAAGATAAAGATAAAGATAAAGATAAAGATAAAGATAAAGATAAAGATAAAGATAAAGATAAAGATAAAGATAAAGATAAAGATAAAGATAAAGATAAAGATAAAGATAAAGATAAAGATAAAGATAAAGATAAAGATAAAGATAAAGATAAAGATAAAGATAAAGATAAAGATAAAGATAAAGATAAAGATAAAGATAAAGATAAAGATAAAGATAAAGATAAAGATAAAGATAAAGATAAAGATAAAGATAAAGATAAAGATAAAGATAAAGATAAAGATAAAGATAAAGATAAAGATAAAGATAAAGATAAAGATAAAGATAAAGATAAAGATAAAGATAAAGATAAAGATAAAGATAAAGATAAAGATAAAGATAAAGATAAAGATAAAGATAAAGATAAAGATAAAGATAAAGATAAAGATAAAGATAAAGATAAAGATAAAGATAAAGATAAAGATAAAGATAAAGATAAAGATAAAGATAAAGATAAAGATAAAGATAAAGATAAAGATAAAGATAAAGATAAAGATAAAGATAAAGATAAAGATAAAGATAAAGATAAAGATAAAGATAAAGATAAAGATAAAGATAAAGATAAAGATAAAGATAAAGATAAAGATAAAGATAAAGATAAAGATAAAGATAAAGATAAAGATAAAGATAAAGATAAAGATAAAGATAAAGATAAAGATAAAGATAAAGATAAAGATAAAGATAAAGATAAAGATAAAGATAAAGATAAAGATAAAGATAAAGATAAAGATAAAGATAAAGATAAAGATAAAGATAAAGATAAAGATAAAGATAAAGATAAAGATAAAGATAAAGATAAAGATAAAGATAAAGATAAAGATAAAGATAAAGATAAAGATAAAGATAAAGATAAAGATAAAGATAAAGATAAAGATAAAGATAAAGATAAAGATAAAGATAAAGATAAAGATAAAGATAAAGATAAAGATAAAGATAAAGATAAAGATAAAGATAAAGATAAAGATAAAGATAAAGATAAAGATAAAGATAAAGATAAAGATAAAGATAAAGATAAAGATAAAGATAAAGATAAAGATAAAGATAAAGATAAAGATAAAGATAAAGATAAAGATAAAGATAAAGATAAAGATAAAGATAAAGATAAAGATAAAGATAAAGATAAAGATAAAGATAAAGATAAAGATAAAGATAAAGATAAAGATAAAGATAAAGATAAAGATAAAGATAAAGATAAAGATAAAGATAAAGATAAAGATAAAGATAAAGATAAAGATAAAGATAAAGATAAAGATAAAGATAAAGATAAAGATAAAGATAAAGATAAAGATAAAGATAAAGATAAAGATAAATATAAAGATAAAGATAAAGACAAAGATAAAGATAAAGATAAAGATAAAGATAAAGATAAAGATAAAGATAAAGATAAAGATAAAGATAAAGATAAAGATAAAGATAAAGATAAAGATAAAGATAAAGATAAAGATAAAGATAAAGATAAAGATAAAGATAAAGATAAAGATAAAGATAAAGATAAAGATAAAGATAAAGATAAAGATAAAGATAAAGATAAAGATAAAGATAAAGATAAAGATAAAGATAAAGATAAAGATAAAGATAAAGATAAAGATAAAGATAAAGATAAAGATAAAGATAAAGATAAAGATAAAGATAAAGATAAAGATAAAGATAAAGATAAAGAAAAGATAAAGATAAAGATAAAGATAAAGATAAAGATAAAGATAAAGATAAAGATAAATATAAAGATAAAGATAAAGATAAAGATAAAGATAAAGATAAAGATAAAGATAAAGATAAAGAAAAGATAAAGATAAAGATAAAGATAAAGATAAAGATAAAGATAAAGATAAAGATAAAGATAAAAATAAAGATAAAGGGAAACTACTTAAAACCTTAAAATTCAAGCAGCTACACTCGGAGAAAAAAAATAAAAAAAAAATTTATTTTTATAATGCACGTATTACACCAGATCGTTTTTATTTTAAAAATGAAAATTTGTAAATTTAAAATGAAACTTTTGAAATAAGAATGTATTTTGGATTAAATAGAATCATTTTTAAATTAAAAATTAAAATGAAGGGAATAAAAGCGCAAGTTTTAGGTTCAAAATCTCATAGGGCTTGAATTAAAAATAATCATTTTTAAATTTAAATGTTTTTTCTTGGTTTTACAATTTTACAATGAATAAACCTTTGATAATGTTACGAAAGTATTTCGTAAATCTTTTAATCATTTGATAATGTTACGAAAACTTTCGTACAATATACGAAATTATTCGTAAAGATAATTTTAAGAAAATTTACGAAAGTGTTTCGTAATATTTACGAAATATTTCGTAATATATACGAAAAAAATATTAGAAAATGGTTTACGAAAGCCCTTTCGTAATATTTACGAAAGATTCGTAAAATTAGATTTTGTTGAGAAATATGCTTTCGTAATATATACGAAACTTTCGTACATTTCGTAGTTTTTTTACGAAATTTTATTTTTAGTGTGTGCACTGGTCCTCAAGTAAGTTTGCGTAGCCAATCGCCGGTGCGCAGTAAATATTCCTGACTATTTGTAATAGGAGAGGGGATTATTGTTAAAGCGGGGCTAGCGTTCGATTGCTGGTCCGGGCACATATCAAAACATAGTGATGATCCCTCGTCAGTGGCGGCGGCATACCCTCTGAGTTTATTTTGACTACTGAGTATACTATTTAAAATTTTGATTCAAAAACCACTCAATTCATAATTTTGTTCAAGAACACTCTTTTCCGAAATTGAATTGATTTTGGGGATTGGGGAGTTTTCGAAAAAAATTTTGGAAATGGGGCTGTATTCGAGCTTCTTAGTCAAAATGGAAAAAGATGCTATTGGCATTCCCACTGCGGGTTATTTAGTATACACTTCCACTCGCACACCGCCCTATTTACGCATAATATGTATTTTTGTTTCCCACTTTTAACTCCTTTATTTATTTTGTTTTCTTCTTCTTTTTTTTGTCTGTAAATTCAATTTTAATTAGGTCGGTGCGCGGCTGTGGGTTTGACAGCATCTCTCATAGGTCACGTTTCTATTTCAACTTAATTCCTTTAATTTTGCTATCATTTCATATTTCAGCGGCTCAATTACAATCGTTTTTTGGAATTTCTCCTCGCCGCATTGCATTGTTAAGCTTGTTTTTGTTGGTGTTTCTTGCCGTTTCTGTTGTTCGTTTTATATTTTACGCGCCCACTTAAATATTCTAAGCTCACCACTTAATCCTACTCTTATTTTTGTGTTCTTTGGCAACATCACGACGAGCTGTGGTAGTTTCGCTTGTTCTTGGTTCACTGATTGTTCAAAAATAAAAAAATAAATAGAATTAAAGAAGAAAAATAACCATTTTCCCTAAAAGATTTCCGTGGTGGCGCGACTTTTTTCCTTTTAGAACTCGAAAGGACACACCAAAAAAAAAGTAAAGGAAAAAAAACAAACCACAAAATCAGAACACAAGTATTTGTACATATGTATAAAGGATGCTATTGGCGATAGCACGTGTCGGGTTAGAGTCGCTGCGTCTATATACATACATACCTACATATGTACATACTTTATACATATATTTTCTATAAATATCGTGTATCGTCCATCGCACATCCTTATAAGCAGCTAATTTAAAAAGCAATTTTAAAAACTTAATTTTTCAGCGATTATGTTTGTAAACAACAAGCACTTGTGTTATTATTATTTTGTGAATTATAACTACACGTCGGCCATATTTTTAGACAGACATGCTAGTACAGCCCTCTTTGCTTTCCCACTTATTTTGTTTCTTTATCGTTGCTTTAATGGTTGTTATTGCATTTGTTTTTATAGCGTTTTTCTGTAATTTTCATGGTAATTTTTTTTTGTCTGAAAAATATGATTTATTTTTATTTTTTGCCTGCTTTTCAACACTTGCGTAAATGTTTTTTTTTACTTTGCTTATGCATATAATATTTCGAAATCCTTGTTGAAGTGACCCTTTTAATTTTTCGACGTTGTCTCTAACGCCAATAGCTAATATGCGAGTGGGCATGGATATTTGTCAGTTCACCATAAATTATGGTGGTGGTGGAGTGTTATTTTAACGCATTTTTGGTCTCATTGTTTATATGCAATAACTACAATTTTAATATATTCATGAGCATATCCCTAAACGCATTTGACACGCTTCTTATGTTGTTAGATTGGGAAATCTAAAATTTAATTTTTTAGGGGGGAGGAAATTGCCTAATGGAAGAGTATACAGAGCGATACTACTTTAGGGAGCTATCGTCGAAAATTAGCTGGAGTATTTCTAATCTCTACTGGCACCACTGTAATGCGATAGTCACTCTCCTCCTAAACATTTGACTTGAATTAGTTCTGTCAACCTAACGCAACTTATGTACATATGTATCTACTAGTTTAATATATTTCCATAAATTTGCATCACTTCACTCTGTCCAAATCTGCCGTTTGTTCAGTCTCATGTTCTCACCTTCTACCCGCGATGATGCTTGACACTTCTAATTTAAACGCTTAATTTATCAAATCACCTTAATGAGCGTACGTGCATCGCATACATCCTCTCACACCTCAGCCCATAGATATAATCATAGTCTTTTTTCCTTTCTTTTTATATATTTCAAGCAATAGAGCACCACAAAATGGCATCACTAAATTTTTTAGCGCTTTTCCCTATTCACTCCCATTTGCAAAATACTCGTAAAAGCTTTCATTGCCCCGTTTTACAGAATTAAAACGATTTTTATTTTTGGTATTTTCGTGCCACTTTTCTCATATTTTTTTGGTTGAAAGCCAAACGTTAATTACATAGTTAAATTGACGGCGAAATTGGGTATACAATTAAAAGAAAAATGCGGCTTATGGCCGGCCGATGTGTGCGTGGAATATTAAAAATTTTGGTATTCAACGGTTATGAAGCCTGTGAGGTTACGAGAATAAATCTTGCACCTTTTGCAAGGGAGAGAAGGATTTAGGAAGATATGTTCAGGTGTAGATTTAAAGGTGGAAGTGTTCACATTGGACACGATACGATTAGCTGAGTGCGCCTGTAACACTTTAACCGCGATTGCCGGTGAGGTTTTGCATAGTACTCGTATCATATGACCAACTGCCACATCTTTCACTCTTCTCTTGACTGCTGAAACAAACGCATTGCAGTTAATTTGAAACCATCTACCATTCCACTTGATTGTTAACTATCCTAGTTTGTTTAGAGTATGAAAAACCTTCTAATATATGGCGAACTTTTTCTAATGACAACTAAAACTTTTCTGAAGCATTTTCTTCGTGTATCAATTGGAATAATTTAGTGCTCATATCGAATACATTAAAATAATTATAATTAAATTTATTTATAAATAAGGCGATTTTATTTATGTACATATGTATAATGAAATATATGCATATGCGCAAAAGTTTATTGTGGAAACTTATTGAATGATTGTTCAAAAATTTTTTCCCATGTATCTATGTATGTATATTTATATAAAGATGACTATCGCGACAGCCGCTGCAATATTCCGTCATAATAAAACCATACTGCCAACGTTAACTTTGTTTTAATTTCTTCAAACTAATACCAAAATGAAGATGACACAAGCACAAAAAAAAGAGAGGGGAAGTAAATACGAAATAAAATAAAATATCT
Organism: Urophora cardui; assembly: GCA_960531455.1. Taxonomy (NCBI): domain Eukaryota; kingdom Metazoa; phylum Arthropoda; class Insecta; order Diptera; family Tephritidae; genus Urophora; species Urophora cardui. Next base: position 167,246,531 of record OY482670.1, on the reverse strand, counting down.
AAAGTGCAATGTAGGGGTGAAAGTAAAAAGTATACTCGTAAAAGCTTCTCGAACGATTTGCCTTCTACTCCTTCCTTCATTTAGGTCGATTTGCATGGTACTCGTTTTGCTTTTTAATGGATTCCTAGGAAAAAACTAAAATGTGAATGGGTTGGTGCTTCTAATGCAGTTTCCTTTTTCAATTTTTCGGTTTTTCTTTTGGTTTTACTACTTTTTCTATTTTTTAGTCTCAGCCAATTGTCTTGCGGGCATTGGGGTAAAATGGTATTGGTAATTGGCAGCCAGCAGAGTAGGTACGTAGTGAAGTAGTTTTAATGTAGTTATTACAAAGTATCGAACACTAAAAGATAAGTTTTGTCGTGTTTCCGCTTTGCTTCTCCGCTTCTTAAGAGGGTTTCAGTAATAAAGTTATGGACACATAATAGCATATATACATATACATAATATGTATGCACATACAAATGGATGCACATACATATATACATACATATGTATTTGGAAAATAGTCTTTGAATATTTTCGTATATCCGTCGTTTTGTTCAACTTTTTACTTTGTTAACAACTTCTGTGTCCTTTCAAGTTTGCAAGGCTTTAATTGCTGTTGGGAAAATAGCGTTTTGAAATAGATACGTTAAATGATAAAAAAAAAGCTATTCAGCATCTCTTCAATTATCTGTGATTCTTTTAGATGAACTCGCGTAAAATTTGGCTTTATTTGGTTTTATGCGTCATTTATTATTCTGCATTTTCAATTAATCCTTTCGCTGCTTTCATTTCATTATATTTTCACCAACATCTTTCACTGTCTCCACCACCCCCAACCACATTGCCTCTTCGTGTATCTCTGCCCCACATACTTACTGCGAATACCATTTGGCGAAGCATAAAAGGCGAATGAATTTATACTTCGGTAAATGACTTAAGACTTGAAATGAAATGACCGGCACGGCGCAGCCACCCACACGCGCTCCAACAACCATAACCAAAACAATAAAAGGGTTCAACCAACAGGCAGCGTATTAAATTCGTAACGCAATGACAATTTCAGCGCGCTGCGAAGCAAAATTAAAACAAAAAATAAAAACATTAAGAAAAATATTAACAAAACGAAAGCTGAAGCAATGAAACCAAGCCAAGGACCTTTTAATAGCACGAGCAGAAGGGGAAATCGCGTGAAGCACCAGAGGAGACTGGTAGCCATAGCAAGAAAGAAAATAAAGCGTAACATTTAAAAAAATATAAATTTTTGTAAACGATCAGTGGTACCAGATTGAGGGAAATTTCCCTTTTTGAGGGATATTTCACTGCAAAATTTTTAAAGAGGGAAAAAAGGGACATTTTGTTGTCGCCCATATAAAAAAAGGGATTTTTTGGTTGCAGAACTGTTGACATACCTACATACGTATACATATATAATTTATAGTATTACTTAAGATAAGCACATCTCACACTGAAAAACTCCCATTCAGTGTATGAATACACACGTTTTCGCGTTAACTTATGCAATGCAAAAGGAGTCGGTTACATACATGCGTACAAGTAAACATACAATAAACATACACTGCGTATACGTAACTTGACTCCATAAATTCTTACCTACATACATACATACAGGTGAAACTAATAAAAGCGTTTTAATAATCGCCACTCTTAGGTAATTTATTTTTCATGGTGCACATTCGTACTTTATTGTTAATAATCGAAAGAATTTTGGAGAATTGGGAGCCACTGAAAAGCTACTTTCGCCTGACCTCATTTGAAGATAAGCGTAAAAAAGCAGAAACTATTTATGAAGAATTGGAAAGAATTCAAAACAAGGCTTATTTTAGATTTTTGAAGTACGTTCTTAACTTTTTCAATAAATTTTAAGCATTGTTCCAAAGCCGAAATGTACTTATACACCGACTAGGGCAAGAAGCTAAGACACTTGTGTTGATAATGCAAGAAATTTCTTAAAACCCGACTATTTTACAATTCCGTGGGAATTACAGCTAAAAGTTTTGGAACTTCCAACTCGATATTTACTTGACGTGCATAACGTTTACGTTGGTTATGAATGCGAAGATATTTTGTCAAATTTAAATTTGGAGGAAAGGATTGTTTTCAAAAAGTGTTTGTTTTAAGTGTGGGTAATTAGGGATTTTTTCCAATTTCTGTGGGATTTTCAGCGGAGATTATCTGGCATCACTGTAAACGATTAGACGGCCATTATATGCAGCCAATGGGAAAAGCACAAGTTTCTACTATATACATATTAACAAGTGTGAAGCAAAAATAATTATGTACGAGGAAAAATCGGCGATGGTTCTTGAGCGACTGAGATACATACATACTTATGTAGGTGTGTATGTACACACTAAGTATGTATATATGTATGTATGTAAGTGACTCGAAAGTGCCAGTTCTTATATGTTTCTGTGCCTGGTAATGGGCGGTCTTAAGCTTCGATGGGACTTAGGAGCTTAAATCATTTATGGTTCACTATTATTCTGTGGTGCAGTGGGTAGAGTGCTCGCCTGCTATGTCAGAGGTCTCGGGTTCAAACCCCAGTCCGAGCAAACACCAATAAAAATTTTCTAATTAGTAAAAATCCAATTATTGGGTTTTTTAAGAGCAGCGGTCACCTCTCGGCAGTGGGCGGCATACCCTCCGAGAGTATTTCTGCCATGAAAAAGATTCTCCCAAAAAATGCATTCGCCGTTCGGAGCCGGCATAAAACTGTAGGTCCACCCAATCAATAGGAAAAACAAAAAAGAGCACACCTCGAATTGGGAGAGAAGCTCGGCCATAAAACTCGTCAGAGTTATAATAGCGCCATTATATTATATTATATTATATTATATTGTTCTTTAAAGAGGACTCTTTACGTCGATGTCGAATCTGAGTAAAATATTTACTTTTCATTTTAAACAAATTTTAAGATTTTAAACTCGGTTTTCTTTATATTCCCATCATAAATTGAAATATTCACTGGTCCATGTACCTCATCTGAATTTCTTTTAATTTATTATTTTTTTTGATTCTTTATTCTTGTGATACAAATTTGTATCACACCAGTGGCGTAGCTAGAGAATTTTTCGGGTGGGGGGGCGGGGGGTCACAGCCAATGTAAAAAATTTACCAAAATTAAAATTACCAAAAAAAAAAACTACAATTTTTTTTACAAATGATAAAAATCGCTAGCTTAGAATGCAAATTGTGTAAGTCCTTTTTTAAAACTTTGTAGGAGAGACAAAAAACAAAAAAGAAAAAAAAAATTCGAAACGAAAAAAAAATTTCTGTGCATATAAATATTTTGGACTTACACAATTTTTTTCGCTTTCTGGACTTACACAATTTGCGTATCACTGAATAACAACGAGTAGAAATATGAGAAGTATCTAAGACTTGTTTAGCGCGGTGCGTATTTGATTTTTCTAGCGTTCTACATAAAAATATACTTTTTCATAAAAGTGGACTTACACAGTTTGCACTCTAAGCTAGCGAAATGTAATTTTTTCAGACTATAATTTAACATTTTAGTACACAAATATCGCTTATAATCAGAGCTGGGCGATAAGGAATACATGTGCAATCGATTACACATAGGATTACGATTACAGTAATTGTAATTTCAAGTTTTTGACGATTACGATTACAGTAATCCTTATTTTCTGTAATCTTAAATTACAAAATTTAAGAATTACATGTAAAAAATTATTAAAATTGCTTTTTGATACTAAACGGTGTAGGGAGGAAAATATGCTTGGCTCTGAAAGAAGTGCTAAAAACTACAAATAATTATGTAAAGCTTGCAATTTCACACATATTATATATGTACATTTTGAAATATTTGCGGTTGAGATAGCAGCTTTTAGTGGGCTGGAGACAATGGCCTCATGCATAAAAATCGAGCTGTAGCTCACACTAATTTTCTTCGTAAAATATGGATTTTGCATGTATAAAAAATATGTATTACAATTGCTAGATTTTACTAAACAAATTACTTAGGTTTATCTCATAACAAAATTAAAAAGTAATAAAACTCCGCTGCAACTGTTGAAGATGTACATAAATAACCAGAACTATGAAAAGCCAATATTAGATGAAGATTTTTTTGACTTCGGCGGTAAATACCTAACTAAATATCTATATAACAACTTAATATATATTTTATTTTATACCTTTAGAAAACACTGATTTACCTGAAGTGCTTCCTGGTAGTGGCTCAAACATTATAGGAGAAGAATTTTTTAAATATTTGAACGATGCTGATAGTATCCATGGCTGTTTTAAAAGATATCCTCTGATAAAGAAAGCATCTTTAAGATTCAGCACCCCGCTTACATCGTCAGCACCTGTGGAAAGGCTATTTTCGTTGGCGGGCATTATAAACAGTCCTCGACGCCATGCACTTTCCGATGTTTCTTTTGAAAAATTAGTTCTGCTTAAGGCTAATATTGAATATTATTGAATGTAAATTATCCAAACAGCAGTCTTAATTTTGTATCTTTATTATTTCCGCTAATTTCCTCTCTTCTTAATACACATCCCAGTTTTAATTGTTTACTTAATGTGTGAGAAATAAACACATATGTATGCATGTATGTAAAAATTATTATTATTTCTTGGAAAATGATGTTGGGTAAGTATATCACTGTTTTTTACAGATTGTAATCCCAGAAAACGAGAACAGTAATCGTAATTTCAAGTTTCTTACGATTACGATTACAGTAATCATAATTTTTGTAACGACGATTACGATTACAGTAATCGTAATTTCAAAATTTCTAAGATTACGATTACTGTAATCGTAATCATCTTGTAATCGTAATCCTTATCGCCCAGCTCTGCTTATAATACATATATCAAACTCTTAAGGCCCTTGGCCACTTAAAATCTGGAATGTTAAGAAGTGTATACATGAGTGTCGGGTGATTGACGCAAATATCTAAAAGATTTGATTCTCATCAACACGAGCCCGAACAAGAACGTGTAGCACGACGACTGCCGATTGCACTAACACACACAAAAAACTCACACATACACACTGCTTGACATGCCAGATTGTCAGTTGCCAAGGGCCTTTAACTATACTTCAAAAGTAAGTCTCATATTCTCTTCTGGAAATCTACGCGCATAGGTAGATTTTCAAGTTTTATGCGCCCAAAATTGAATTTAGTAAAATTGTTACAATTACAGAAAAAAAGACATACCCACATATTGGAAATAGAATGGGGAACAATAATTCATCGCTTTTTTCCCGACCCCATACTCTGCACTTGCCCCAGATGGTCGTAACTTAGCATATCTGAAGTTAATTTTTTTTGTTTTTTTCTTACATATTTTTAAGTGCTAGTTTCAACTTGAATATTTATTATTTAAAGCATTTCATTTAAGTAATCGTGATGAATCCTAAAGGTTCAAGTAATTATTAACACTTTTCAATAATATCCTTGGTTTCCAATAATTCTAAGTTTATACTTTTAAGCTTTTAAAGTTGGGATATTTAAAAAAAAACAAAGAAAGCGTGAGTAACGAGTACTCATGAACATTGGTGTGTAAACAGTTTCGAAATCGAATTTTTATTCCCTTTCCCTTGTTCCTTTAATTAAAATGCGACTATCGTTTTTAAAATTTTTTGTTGTCATTGTCACTGCTACATTTTGTTGTTTTTCTTTGTTTTGTTGTTTGGTTTTTGATTTTTAATTTTTGCTTTTTGATTTCTGATTTTGATTTGTTTTGCTCAGAAACACGCAAACTCATTCGGGTCCACGTTTGACCCATATCTCGGGACTCTGTGTTGAAGTACTGCTCAAAACCTTTCATTTGATACCAATATTGCTCAGAAATATTCAAGGATCATCCGGAGACCCGGCCTAGGAATCATAAAGAATAGAGCTATATATGAAAGCCCCACTCAACACCTTTCATTTGATACCAATGTTGCTCAGAAACATTCAAGGATCATTCGGGTCCTCGTTGTGAGCCATATCTGGAAACTCGGCCTAGGGGTCACAATTAAAAGAGCTTCATATCGAAGTCCTTCTCAAAACCTTTAATTTGATACCAGTATTGCTCAGAAACATGCAAGATCATCCGAGTCCTCGTTTTGACCCATGTCTCGGGACCCGACCTAGAAATTATAAAGAATGGAGCTCCCTGTAGAAGGCCAGCTCAAAACTTTTCATTAGATACCAATATTGCTCAGAAATATGAAAGATCATCCGGGTCCTCGTTTGGATCCATATCTCCGGACCCGACCTAGGAACCATAAAGAATAAAGCTCCCTGTAGAAGGCTTCCTCTCAAACCTTTCATTAGATGTCAATATTGCTCAAAAACATGCAAGATCATCCGGGTCCTCGTTTTGACCCATATCTGGAGACCCGGTCTAGGGGTCACAATGAAAAGAGCTTCATATCGAAGTCCTGCTCAAAAACTTTCATTTGATCCCAATTTTGCTCAGAAACATTTAAGGATCATCCGGGTCCTCGTTTTGACCCATATCTCGGGACCCGACCTAGGACTCATAAAGAGAAGAGCTCCCTGTAGAAGCCTTGCTCAAAACCTTTCATTTGATACCAATATTGCTCAGAAACATGGAAGATCATTCGGGTCCTCGTTTTGAACCATATCTCCGGACCCGACCTAGGAACAATAAAGAAGAGAGCTCCCTGTAGAAGGCCTTCTCAAAACCTTTCATTTGATACCAATATTGCTCAGAAACATTCAAGGATCATCCGGGTCCTCGTTTTGACGCATATCTGGAGACCCGGTCTAGGGGTCACAATGAAAAGAGCTTCATATCGAAGTCCTGTTCAAAACCTTTCATTTGATGCCAATATTGCTCAGAAAAATGCATATCCATACATTTGCATACATACATGTTCAAACAGGTTGGTCCTTTTTATTTTGCCTATTTGTCGCATTGTTGCAGAAAACAACAACAACAACAACTTCGCTTCGCTTCGTTGCTGATATTTGCATTTGCACGACTATGCATGCAAGCATTTGTAAGTACATGCCTAGCACCTACCTACCACCGAAAATGCCAAGGTCATTTACGGTTTACGCATTTACGCATTTACATGTTTACGTGTAAACTTTACCTGCTTTTCGAAATCACTCGTAGCTACAGCAAAGATGTTTACACATCAAAAAATTATCACTCTTTTTCATGTTAAAAATTGGTTTCGTTATGTTGCTCTGTCAGACTCAGTCAAATTAACCCTCGGACATGATATCTAGTACAATTAGTAGTTAGCCGACAAAAAATTACGTCGCACAAAGCCGCACTTCACTACTAGATGCAGGGTTTTTCATATGTACCTACAATAATTTTCTTTTTGTGCTTTATATTTAATTTTAATGTTTATATTTCTAACGCATATCTTGGTTAATGTAGGTGATGCTCGAAAGTAACCCAGATATTTAGCAGCGATTATTGTTAACTTTTTAGGCAGTATTTTTAGTATTTCCAATTTTTCAAACTTAAGGAAGTACTTATAATAAAAAGGGGCTAAGAATTATAAAGCTACATTTTTAGAAGATTTTTGAGTATGCAATTTTGCAGCTCATTCAATTGTAATATAATAATATGCAACATTCAACTTTTTGAAAAATTTCATTGGCTTTTCGGAAATTTTAATTGGAACGGTCTCACGTACACTCAGAGAAAAAGTAAGCTAAATTTCAGTATAGTGGGCTCAGTGATGCCAAGTGTAGGGAAAAGAGGCTACATGTAGGGAAATTCGATCTCAAATTTGCAGTGTAGGGAAAAAAGGACAGATTTTCAAAAATTAGCTGAATGTAGGGAATTTTTGAAGTTAAAAATTTTCGTTTCCTTTGCAACGAATTAATTTTTTCTAAGAACCTAAAATTTTTTATTACATACAAATAAAATATTTCTGCATCCTTGAATGCAATATTTCAAAATTGTACTTTGTTCTGATCTGGCAATATATTATTTTACCTGCTTACAGTGCCTCGGAGCAAAAGTTTTTTTTTCGTTAGCTTCGTTCACAGAAAAACCCCTAATCCAGGGTTGTTGTAGCGGTACTAAGCCCTGCTTAGCCGATGAGTGCTGCTCACAATTTGTCATCAATTTCACTTAACGGAAGACCCAAGAATGTTGCAGCTTCTTTTGGGCTTGTCCAGAGGGTCAAGAGTGTTAAGTTAGTTGGTTTCAGGTGGCATGCAAGGAGGTGCTGTGTGTCATGCGGCGTCTCTCCACATGCCGGACATACGTATGTTTGGATCGATTCTGACCCTGTAGGAATTGAGCCTACTACAGAAGCCCGACCTTAATTGTGATAAGGTGACTCGGGTTTCTCTGGGCAACTCTAGTTCTTCTGCAGCTGTTGGTGGTGGTTGGTCTCTAATTATTATGTACGCGGGGCGGGTTGAAACGAAGGTGGAGACTGTTTCGTTGTGTATCTCATTTATTTCCTGCCTGTATGTTGTGGGGTCTAGTCGTTGATTATTTATTTTATGCGGTTCGGGCTCCATTAGATGGTTGTTTGGATGACCTCTGCGGTAGCATCCAAGGAGAAACTGTTTGCTAAGCGTGATGTTATGATTCTCAACTGAGAGCACCTGTGCCTTGTGATGTAGGTGGTGTTCCGACGACATGAGTAGACTTTCTTGCAAGTCCCCGGCGACCATATTGGCGATGCATAGTTCAAGACCGGCCGGCCGATTGCTTTGTATGTTGCGATAGGGGTTTCTTTGTCTTTTCCCCAGGTGCTGCCTTATTCGCGATCGTATGCGCGGAGAAGGAAGCTAGGCTGTCGAAGGTAACACCCAAGAGTTTTGGGTTGTTTATGGTAGGGATGGGTATATTCCCTATCCGTATGCCAAGCTCTAGCCTAACCTCCTTTGTCCATGTCGTGAACAGGGTCGCGGAGGTCTTAGAGGGCTGCAGTTAGAGGGAGCGCGATGTAAACAAGTGGGAAAGGTCGGAGAGATAACCGTTTATTTTCGAGCATAAGTCATTTATGTCGGTGCCTGACGCCATAATCGAGCAGTCATCGGCTTAGGATATAATACGAACTCCTTCAGGTGGAAGTGAGAGTGTGGAGATGTATAGGTTGACTAACAACGGGGACAGGACACCCCCTGTGGAACTCCCTGTTTTATTCTCAACCGATGCCTGTTGACGACTCGGATAGTTCGCGGTCCACCTTTTCAGCCTCGGCGGGAGGCTCGAGACGTCTAGATCCTCAATTAGGGTGGCATGATTGACTGTGTCGAAGGCTTTCGACAAATCAAGTGCCACGAGGACCTTTCTCTCGCAGGGGCGTCGTTGGTTGAGACCGCGCACTATCTGCGTGTTTATGGCGTTTAGAGCTGTTGTTTTGCTGTGCGATTTCCGGAATCCATGTTGATGTGGGGCAAGTTGTAGATGTCCGTTTATATATGGTAGTATGGCGGCCTCAAGTGTCTTTAATACCGTGGAGAGGAGAGATATCGGGCGATAGGATTCTCCTGCATTGGCTAGCCTCACCGGTTTAAGTATGGGAATGATCCTTGCCATCTTCCATATGTTGGGGAGATGTTTTAGCATCAACATGGATATGCCGTCTGGTCCGACTGATTTTGAGGTTTTGGTATTCTTTATGATTTCCTGAATCTCCGTAGGGGAGAGAGCAAGAGATGTGTCGTTGTTTGTAATCCAGGGTGTTATGCGCTTCCGTGCCCATTAGATGGTTTGCAGTCAGGGGTAACCGAAAAGCCGTTAATACATGAAATTTATTTGGAGTAAACTAAAATATTTTATAAGCTGACTCAAAATTTTATTAAAAAACGAAATAAGGATTAGAGAAGAGCGAAATTGCGATTTTTCGATATCTGGATTTCGGTGATTGCTATTTTTAAATCACTGCGATTTTAAACTGCTATTGCGATTGCATGGACTGCTATAAAATCATCAGTTACCGGTAGAGATTAATTTTGCGATTTCTGAGCGATATAACCGGTCTTCATTTTATGTTAACAAAATGATAGCAATAACAACGTATTCCGCAGTAATTTCGCTGTTTGTAAACATTTTTCAAAGATAAATTGTAAATTCAATAATTTTTTTTTCTTTTATTTCTATATACGTATGTGGTCTGCTCAAAAGTATAAACAAAAAGAAATTTATAATGCTTTTGCGATTGCGATTCACATAGGTGAATTGCTTACTTGCTACATCGATAGCAGTTCCCAATAAGTAGTGAACTGCTATTTTGAAAAAGTGATCGCAATTGCGATTTGCGATTTTTTATTCATAGTGAAAAAATCACCGCTTGCGATATATCGCTCATCACTAATAAGGACTGATTAGGTCACCTCACGAAACATTGCCAGTCGATGATATATATATTGTACCTGAATGTCTCTAGCTTCTAAATACTCTTCTGAAATCAGCTTCTGAGCGAATAAGAAGTAAGGAAATTTTTCATTTCCTTGAACATGAAAAGATGGTTCTTGAAAATATACTTAGAAACATAAAAATTTCTATGTATGCATACGTGGTTTTTTGAATAAAAACTTTATTTGCATCAATTTTGTGTGTGTATGTCAATATAGAGAAAATACGGCGTAGGGAAATTTGTAGGGAAAAATTTTTGTTAGCGTAGGGAAAAGTAGGGAATTTTTTGGCATGCCGTAGGGATTTTTGGTCCAAGAATATTGGCATCACTGAGTGGGCTTGAATCAAGCCGAAAACGTTATGAAAGTCTGTCAAGCTCGAAAATGCTAAACTCAAGAATATATTCTTATTTCTAGGACGATATTTTTTGAGAATAAAAACTTATATTTAGAATTTTGCAGATTTGAAACAAGCCTGAATAAATTTATTTTGAGCTTTACCCGTGATTGATTTAAGAATGTACAATCTTATTTGAAGAAAGTTCAACTTTGTTTTAGGAATATTTATTCTTGGTTTTTCACTTTTTCGAAATTTCAAATTCGAAATCATTTAACCCACCTAACAAAATAAAAAAAATAAAAGTGGTTATTTCAATGCATTGTATTTTATTTTGTTTCATTTTCAGACACATATCTACGTATATATATAGTAAAAAATATATCTATGTATATATGTACATATATAGTAATAAAAAAATAAAATAAATATGTATAATATATATAATATACTATTAAATTTTTACATACATACATACATATGTATATATTCCGCACACATCGTATATTATATTTATGCAAGACATGTCTTAAGATAATGTTATAATTATAACTACAACAATTTTGGAGTATTTATGTAAATCTAAAAACAGATTCAAAACATTTCTCATGAGAATGCCCTTCCTCGTTGCGTCTGACAGACCATACATACAACCCACTGATTTTTGTTTACCACACAACATCACCAACACCCCATAGTCCAGCCACCACACCAAAACAGATCATCACAAAATCAATTTGACTGATGCATAATCCGCATGACACGTGTGAAATCGGCAATTTTTTTTTGGTTTCTTCATTTGACGAAAAGTTGCCGATAATAGCTCCATGCCCGATAGTTCTTGCGCCGATTGTGAACGCTTAAAGGGATCCGAGAAGATGGAAATAATGGCAACAGACGCAATAATATATGATAGATAAATTATTGAAATTTCGAAGATTTCATTGTCCGGTGGACGATACAAGTTGCAATGACCCCTGGATCCATGTACACAAAAGCCATGCCGCAAAACTGCCAATCCTCTTCGGAGATGGTGGCGTCGGAGTCACCGCCATTGCCATGGGTGCATTTGAAAGCAGTGTTTAGTATAGAGCTATAGAAATACCAATTATTAAACAGAAGTTACATATGTACATTAAATCGAATCACGAAATCACAAATTTACTTTTTTTATTTTCCATCTTGTTTTGTATGAATAAATTTTTCTTTTTTCGTTAAAAAAAAAGTTTTCATTTGAAGAAAAAAGCGACGACTATTGAAAATTATGTATATTTGTTTATACATATGTATGTATCTTTTCAGAGAACACTTGACCCTACCATTCTTAAATTAAGAATTTTATTCTTAAAACAAGATTTTTTCAGATTTTTATATTGCTTCAAGAATGCCATTCCTATTTCAAGATTGGAGAAACTTAAATTTTATATATTTTTCCTTAATTTCAGTAGATCTTAAATCAAGTACGACACAGCTTGATTTTAGCGTGCAACTTTTCTCTGAGTACATATAACGCAAACACCTTACAGAAAAAAATTACTAAAATCGACGGAAATTTTTACAGCATTGAGAATAGCACTTTTTACACTAAAATTGGTTGGCCACATAACAGTACACTTAGAAATCTCCTCAAAATCTTCTATAAATTCTGGCCGCGCTTTGAAATTTTTAATCCACTTTTAGAAATTTCTACGATTTTTCGGATTTTTCCATAAGCTTAGAAATCCTGCTTAAGGCGACTTTTATTGACAAATTGTTTACATTTTTAAACGAAAATAAGAGAGTCAAATTTTCGACAGAACTGTTTGAAATAAATTTAAAAACTCTGGCGTATGATTTTTTTTTTGAGTCACTGTATATATTTTTCAATAAAATCGACTTTTAAATAGAGCCCTAGATACCCGGGTATCGAGCAATTCGATCTGATCGTTTTTGTTTGAAGCCCGTTTGTTGTTCAAATGCCCGTACAAACATTCGAGCATTCGAGCTTACAAACGAAAAAATGTGTATCGGAAAAACAAAAATAAAACAAGTAAGGAAGCCTAAGTTCGATTGGAATCGAACATTAGATACTCAGCTGTATGCTTTCATTGTCCGTTTGCGTTTGATGGAAACACGGCGTATTTTATATAAAGCGAGTGCCGCATAAAGTGGGCGTAGCCACGCCTATTTTCAAAATTTTTTCAGTCATCCAACTAAGCATATGAATATTATTCTTTGTGCAAAATTTCATTCCTTTATGACTTCTAATTACAAAGATGTCACGTTACAAATTCCCAAAGGGTGTTCCAGAAATATATTTGTTAAAAAGTAGGCGTGTCATAAACCGATTTCAATAAATTTTTGCGTGTCTATTAACACAAGTTATAAAAGTATATAAACAAAGTTTCGTGATAATATCTCACTTATATGTCGAGTTATACGCTAAGAAATCTCGTATATCCCTTTGTCTAAAAAGAGGCGGTGCCACGCCCATTTTCCAAAATTTTTCTAGTTTTTGTTTCCGGTCTATTGTGGAACTCATGCCACAAAATTTCTATGAATTATCTCTATATTTGAAAAAGATATCGCTTTAAATGTTTTTATTAGGCCACTTTATAGTACCCATATATAAAAGTGGGCGTGGTCGTCAAATCGATTTCGCTAAAATTTTGAACATGTATTACTACAAGTAATAAAAGTGTACACACCAAGTTTCGCCATTATATATAAATTATTTGTCGAGTTATGGGCTCAGAAATCTCGTATATTCCTGTTTCTGCACTCAAAATAATATTTCGTAAATATTACGAAATCTTTCGTACATATTACGAAATTCTTTCGTAAAATTGAGCAACGAATGGTTTCGTAAATAGTACGAAAACTATTTCGTACTATTTACGAAATACTTTCGCAGTATTTACGAAATACTTTCGTATATTTACGAAGGCTTTTGTACTATTTACGAAATACTTTCGTACTTTTGAGCAACGAAAGATTTCGTAAATATTACGAAACCGCTTTCGTACATTTATGAAGGCTCTTAGAGCTGTCAAATTGTTGTACAATTGACCAAATTATTTTTTAGCTTAAAGTTAAAAATACCTTAATTATTACATACATATATTTATGTACATATGATGTATATTTCAACGAAATTTGAAAACTTTTTCAAAATATGTATATCAATAAAAAAATGCTAAGAGAAAGATGTCTTATATATGCATAAGAAATAAGTTTAGATAATTTCATTTTGGTTTTAAATATCTACTGAAATTAATTTATTCAATTCATTTAAAAGTTTTTTATTTATTTTAATATTTTACATTTATATTAATATTAATTTTAGTAACTAATAAAATAAGAGGTACTTATTGCCTATACGTGTTCTTACAAACATTGGAAACTTTGGAAATCGCAATTTGCAAATGTGGACATCGTTCCGATCCACTTAAACAGATATCCCTGTGAAAAAGTAAGAAAAAAAAAGAAATAGAAAAAGGAAAAGAAAAAGAAAAAAAAAAAGAAAATGAAAAAACAAAGAAAAATAAAAATTAAAAATTAAGACTAATATTAAGACTAAGATAAAGATAAAGATAAAGATAAAGATAAAGATAAAGATAAAGATAAAGATAAAGATAAAGATAAAGATAAAGATAAAGATAAAGATAAAGGGAAACTACTTAAAACCTTAAAATTCAAGCAGCTTCACTCGGTGAAAAAAAATTTTATTTTTATAATGCACGTTTTAAACCAGATCGTTTTTATTTTAAAAATGAAAATTTGTAAATTTAAAATGAAACTTTTGAAATAAAAATGTATTTTGGATTAAATAGAATAATTTTTAAATTGAAAATTAAAATGAAGGGAATAAAAGCGCAAGTTTCAGGTTCAAAATCTCATAGGGCTTGAATTAAAAATAAACATTTTTAAATTAAAATGTTTTTTCTTGATTTTACAATTTTACAATGAACCTTTTTAAAATAAAAATGGTCGTATCTACATCACTTTTAAATACGTTTTTGCAAATTTTAAGCCCATTTTCATATGTTTTTAAAATTTTTTCTCTGAGTGTAGAAATATCTCTTTATATTATTTTATTGAGTATTTATTTAGGAAAATACATAAGACCGAAAAAAGGAAAAAGTAAATGCAACTACTGTACTCACCTTTAAGTTTAATTAAGTTGGAAAATATCACAGTTTATTTTGTAAATCAATATTGTCTTTTTATATACAATGCATTATTCTTTTACGCATTATTTCATTACGCACTTACTACTTAAAATAATTTTTGATATTATTGCACCGACTCAACACTTTACAATGAAAGAAGACTTGTACAGTAAAATATTATTGTACGAAAGTATTTCGTATATATTACGAAAGTATTTCGTAAATTGTTTAAACCTTTGATAGTGTTAGGAAAGTATTTCGTATATATTACGAAAGTATTTCGTAAATCTTTTAATCCTTTGATAATGTTACGAAAACTTTCGTACAATATACGAAATTATTCGTAAAGAAAATTTTAAGAAAATTTACGAAAGTGTTTCGTAATATTTACGAAATATTTCGTAATATATACGAAAAAAATATTAGAAAATGGTTTACGAAAGCCCTTTCGTAATATTTACGAAAGATTCGTAAAATTAGATTTTGTTGAGAAAAATGCTTTCGTAATATATACGAAACTTTCGTACATATTACGAATCTCTAGACTACGAAAGTCTTTCGTAGTTATTTTACGAAATTTTATTTTTAGTGTAAAAAGAGGCGGTGCCAAGCCCATTTTCCAAAATGTTTGTGTTTTTTGTTTTATGTCCATAGTTGGACTCATGCGACAAAATTTCAATGATAGATCTTTATATTTGACAGAGATATCGCTTAAAATGTTTTTATTAGGCCACTTTATAATACACATATATAAAAGTGGGCGTGGTCGTCAACCGATTTCGACAATTTTTCGTCCAAACATTTGCCTATGTAAGTAAATCACGCGTAACAAATTTCATCGATATACCTTCAATGGTTTCTGAGTTATGAGATATAAAACTTTGAAGGTTTGACCCTTAATAAGTGGGCGTGACCCGCCCATTTTCCAAAATTTCATCAAATTTCTTCCTAGGGGCCTGAGCTCAACACGTGGGTAAAATTTCATCGCTCCAGCTATATTAGTGACTGAGATACCAAATTTCCGATTTTTTCTATATAGGAAAAGTGGGCGTGGTCGTGGTCCGATTACGTCCATTTTCAATACCAACCGTCCCAGTCTCGATACCAACTTGCATTTCAAATTTCATCAAAATATCTCAATTTTTGCGCGAGTTAGAGTGTTTACAGACGGACGGACGGACGGACGGACATGGCTCAATCGATTTCTCTTTTCACCCTGATCATTTTGATATATATAAGTCTATATCTATCTCGATTATTTCATTCTGTTACAATCCACCGTTATGTGATTAAAACTATAATACTCTGTGTACTAGTACAGCTGAGTATAAAAAAACTACATATAAAGAAAAAAAAAAATAATAAACAAAAGAAAAAACAAACTTCAAAATACCCGAATTGTTCAAATGCCCGTAAAAAACATACGGGTAATAAACAAACAAACAACTCTTCGAGCATTTGAACAACAACTGTTCGGGCTACTCGAAAATGTTCAAAAAAAATCGAGAGCTCTACTTTTAACACAAATTATTAAAATTTTGCATTAAACAAGCAATTTGGAATAGATGTATACAATAAAATATTTCTACCTATGTGCTACGGTTATAAATAATAATTTTCTTATATAATTTAGTTTTTTAATATTCCATTTTGACAGACATTAAGTAAAATCTCAAGTTCAGATACTCTTATATATTGCATATTTATTCCCATTGTATTTTATACAATTATAATATGTGAATAAGATGATAAGTAATTGAAAGAAAACTTGAAATTTAAATAATTGGCCTTACTTTTCTGTTATTAGCATGTTAATAACAGCAATACCGTATAATAATTGTAGCGTTTGTTGAGCCGTAGGGAAGTGCAGGAACCGTAGGAATTTTACCATAAAAGAGCGAATATAAGTACAAAGAATGTAAATTGTGGTGAAATTCCTGCGGTTCTTGCACTTTCCTACGGCTCATCAAACGCTAGAATTATAAGTAATACTTCGTGAAAACCGCTAAATTTCGAATTACCAATTTCGAAAAATTACTATTCTCATTGATTTTTTCCTGAAAAAGAAATGTATGCTAATAAAGTCAAAGATGGTTTTATGGTCAAAACGAATCTTTCTTTGTCCCCAAAACCCCCCCGTTACTACGCCACTGTATCACACCCATATTCATTGAATCTTACTAAAAAAATTCCATTTTCCCCCATTACCTTTTAAATGCAGATTAATTTGTAAGACGCCCGCATTTAAGCGCTAAGCACTTTGTTTGCCCAACCGCGTGTCACATTTAATGAGCGGTTTAAAAACGGTCGAACGTTTTATTTTTTCGCATCTTTAAATTGTCTCATTTAATTAGGAGTTTAAACGTTAAATTTCGTATTAATCCAGCGTAAAAATTTGGTGTTGTTTTATTTCGTCAATATAAGTTTTTTACTGTGTTGGCAGTTTTTCCTGCCTTTGTGAGAAAAGTCTTTGTGAATACAAAAACCTGCACTGAGTGTACATACATAAGTACATACATATGTATGTATGTATGCATTCTATTTCCTTTCCCCAACCACCTTTTTAAATAGCTTAACAATTTTTGTTTTCTTTTTTCTGTGCGGTTTAATTCTTATTTTTATTTATTTAATTATCTTTTATGCTTGACAATATTTATTTCTACCTCATTTCCGCTTCGCATTCTCCCTCTTAATCTGTCTATTTATGTATATTTGATTACACTGCTCTACAGCCAAAAAATACTCTGAACGCGACCATCCTTTCTATATGTAAAATCGGTCGCTGATTCCGAAAATCGGGTTCATTTTTAATTCTATGGGAAGGTTTTTGAAATATCGGCAATTTACCGTTATTTGGCCAATGAGTCCACTTAATCCTGTATATCTCTTTAACACAGTGAGTTATCTTCCTTAGGGTCACACCAAACGAAAGAAAATTAAATTTCCTTTTCACGGCTCCTATAACATTTTTCTCTAGTTCTTATAGTTTCTGAAATATTGACGATTAAATTTGAATTTTTTCGATTTTTTACGATTTTTTGAAGAAAAAATTTACTTTGTCAGGCAATATCTTTAAAACCAATGATTTCACCTTCGGTTTTACTCCTTTGCGTGAAGCTCCATTCCATTTGCAAAAAAATAAGCTATCAACGAAGAAAATCCATGGTAAACTGGAAAAGTTATAGGCGATCAAGTAAATACAACCAAGTCGCGCAATGCCTCTGCACGGGTACATTCTATGCATATTGTACCAATACCTACACATCTGCAGTAGCAGCACATTGGCAGCGCAGTAGATACAAGCGCGTTTACGGGTATAACATGCATAGAATATACCCGTGCAGAGGCACTGCGCGACTTGGCTGTATTTACTTGATCGCCTATAACTTTTCCATTTTACCATGGATTTTCTTCGTTGATAGCTTATCTTTTTCCCAATAGAATGGAGCTTCACGTAAAAGAGTAAAACCGAAGGTGAAGACATTGGTTTTAAAGATATTGTCTGACAAAGTCAATTTTTTCTTCAAAAAATCGTAAAAAATCGAAAAAATTCAAATTTAATCGTCAATATTTCAGAAACTATACGAGTTAGAGAAAAATGTTATAGGAACCGTAAAAAGGAAATTTAATTTTCTTTCGTTTGGTGTCACCCTAAGGAAGATAACTCACTGTGTTAAAGAGATATACTGGATTAAGTGGACCCATTGGCCAAATAACGGTAAATTGCCGATATTTCAAAAACCTTCCCATAGAATTAAAAATGAACCCGATTTTCGGAATCAGAGACCGATTTTACATATAGATAGGATAGTCACGTCCAAAGTACAGACAAAAAATTTCATTTTGTGATCCAGTGTTATTTATAAGAATTTCTCTTTGATCTTTCCATGTTCTCTTTGTCTATTGGAAATTATTCTTTGTTTGCTTTTCATTTATTTGTTAAACTTTTGAAACAACTTTTTATATTGATTTTATATAGAAAAAAAGGCAAATCGAATATAATTTTTTTATCAATTACGCATTCACGTGTCTTTGACTATCACTCATTTCCTAATTCTCTTTTTGGCTTAAAAATCTTTATAATTTTGCTAATGAGCAAACAATATACCAAAATCTACAGCACTTTTATTAATTAGCAGTGATAACATTCTTAGACGTTAATAGGATAAATATGTATGTAGAACGTATCAGAACGAAGAATAATACGTTTAAATACATTTTTAAGATGCTGATATATATACACAGGTACTTACTATCTCTGTGACAATACATACATACATTAGCTCAAGATGAGAGTTGTAGCTCCAAGAAATTTTCAAAGAATAAGATTATTTTTATATCTCTCGCCGAAGATATTCAACCAATTCTTTGATAATTGACTATTCGATGAAGAGTTTTCTTTAAAACATGAATGCAATAGGTAGAATAAACCTGTTGATTTCAAAGCATTTCTATAAGCATAATTTTTGTGCTTCACCTCTGTTTGTTAAAGAAACAAAAACACACTGAGGACAGGAGTTGAGCCATAAGCGTCTAAATTATATATATGTAGGGTAGATGTTCCAGTGAACGGACAGTACCCAGTGACCGGACACTAGCATGGTTTTTCTCTTATAAATTGAAAACCGTTAAATATTTTACATTAAATTTAATTTAAATCAAAGCAGGCATTCAATATTGACTATATTATAAATTAAATTTTTCTATAGATGTGATACAAGCTTTGTGATATAGCATTTAGTGGGTGGTTGTAGATAAATGTATCAAAAAGTTATTTTTTTGCTAGTGGTATAGAGATTTTTAAAGCTGATGAATATCAGTATCTGGGCATGGAAACATGCCATATAGTGCATAATTCTATTGGCAGATGATGTATAATTACATTTAAACAGAAACTTTGTTGAAAAAATTGCAATTTTCTATAAAATTAGCTGTCCGGTTACTGGAACACCAATTTAGCCCTTGTTCCAATGTCCGGACAGGTGTCCGCTGACTGGAGTTATAGAAAAATATGTCTTGATCTAGTGACCGGACAGTCGGTTATATTTGAAATTTAACCTGTTTGGAACGCATACTGAATGTACTATTACAAAAATCAAGCTCCGGAAAGAAAAATTTGAAAAATATATTAAAATTTCTTGTTCAGATGTGCGAAATACTGCCTAAAGAATATCATATACGGAAAAAAATATAATATCACAATATTTTTTTCAAATTTTTTAAAAGTTGGGCTCTTATATTCAAGTTTTTAACGAAATAAAAAGCTGCAATTGTATTTATCGATTAAAATGTTGCTGAATTATAAGCATCATTAGCAAAATGCCCACATACATATATATGGAAAGGCAAACTGGATATTAACTGTCAGCTGTTATAGGTAGGTCGAAACCCGATGAATGCAGAAGAAAGGGGAGACCTCCACTGCGTTGGGAAGATCAGGTGGACAGTGATGCTGGCTCCCTAGGTATTCCCAAATGGCGCCATGCTGCACGAAACAGAAATAGCTGGCGCGCTATGTTGGATTCGGCCAAAATCGTCTAGACGGTTACGTGCCAATTAAGTAAGTAAGTAAGTTATAGGTAGCAATCTTATAGCAGAAAGCATAAAGCAATCGGTCACAAGAGTGGGATTTATGAGGTCCCAAAATCTTATCTCAGCTTAAACTTCCATTCCGAAAGTGGTACTGATGGAAAATATTAAGCCCCTTTCGAAATAGCTACATATATATCCCACCTTAATAGTTTTCACTTAATTTTTCAACATTTGAAATATATATGTTTAGGAAAAAAATTTTCATATCGTAGATAATTTAAAGTTTTATATAAACTAAAGACCTTTAGAAACTATTAACAGTAGGTAACACATGTATAATTTCCTGAAACATGTCTCCTTAAATCGCTTTAAGTCCTTTACATATGACCAATATATTATATCCTTTCATAGGCTGTTAAATAATATAAAATAAATAAACCAAGATGATTCCTTATTTCTAAAGAATTCTCCTTCATTAATTTTAAATCTAAATTGCTTTTAAGCATAGTTTTAGTTGTATTTTATTCGAAAAAACATATGTCCGTTCACTGGATCCTTGCTGTCCGGTCACTGGAAAAAGTGTCCGGTCACTGGTGAAAAAGTACTTTACTCAAAAAATATATTTATTCTGGAAAAAATAATAATTATATTTTAATTTTTATATGCTTATTCGATTAAGAATTAATTAGTGGTCTCAAATAAAATACAAATGTCTCAATAAAGTTAACTGATTATTTTATACTTGAGCACAAAGTTGAAAAAAAAGTTATTTGTCCGTTCACTGGAACATCTACCCTATGTATACATATGTACATACATACATATATGCTAAACGTTTCGACTAATTGATAGGCAATAAGTTCGCTATAAAAAAAATCTCAAGAAAAACAATTCCAATTCTAGAGGGATTTCATAAAAACATCCGGCAATTCGCGATTTCTGGGATTTCTGTGCCCAATACAGTCTTGATTCAAACTGAACTTTTCTTTAGACAACTAGAGGTAGGGGTTGTTCTACAGAATTATTCCTTACCAAATATTACTGTATGTATACATTTTATACTGTATGTTTACATTTATTTATCGTGGCCGCTGTGGTGCAGTGGGTAGAGTGCTCGCCTGCTATGCCAGAGGTCTCGGGTTTAAACCCCAGTCCGGACAAACACCAAACAAATTTTTCTAATTAATTAAAATCCAATTATTGGATTTTTACAAATAGCGGTCACCTCTCGGCAGTGGGCGGCATACCATCCGAGTGTATTTCTGCCATGAAAAAGCTTCTTACAAAAAATGCATTCGCCGTTCGGAGCAGGCATAAAACTGTAGGTCCACCCAATTTGTAGGAAAAAAAAGTTAAGGAGCACACCTCGAATTGGGATAGAAGCTCGGCCATAAAACTCGTCAGAGTTATAATAGCGCCATTGTATTATTATATTATACATTTATCAAGCTAGAGGCATAGAATTTCAAAGGAAGGAAGAGTTTCAAACTTGGCATTACCGTAAAAGTTAAACATGTGAAAAAATATTTGAAAATCCTACATCTGAAAACCTTTCGTGCTGAGTGGGAATAATGTAATATCAGCAGAAACACTCTAAAAGGTAAAGAAAAGCGAAGATGGAGCAGTATCACATATCCTCATATCTCTCCACCAAGCGCAAGAACTAACAAACGTGTGCACATATCCAACTGTGGAAGGAAGCTTAAGCTGCCACGAGCATCCCAGTTGCTCCTTTTTTGTTGTTGTTACACGACATTAAAATTCAGTGCTCGTTAGAAAAGAAAACTAAACATTTCTGCGAAAAGTTCCTTGTTTGCTGCTCCTTGACCAATTCACATAATATCTACTCATACATATGTATTTTTGTGCTATATCTGGATTTTTTTTTGTCATGTTTGGCATTTGACTTTCTTATTTATTGTGCCATTCGTATTTGTTTGTTGATAGCCGATAAAGCCAATATACAAGCATAGTATATGAATGTCCTTATGCACGTAGACTTGCTGGTGGATGATAAATCATGGCATAAAAATATAATCGAATTTATATTGATACAAGCGGCTTATGTATTTGTGATGCTGAATAAATACTTGGCAAAATACTCAGCACACTCAACCACCTGACACTGCCTGCCACCCTCTTGCCGGTAACCAACGGTCAATTCAATGCGAAATGGGTAATATAAAATTTGTATTGAAATCCTTGTTGATAGGACTTTCGCACACACGCATCTACACACAAAAATAGAAATTGAGCTGTTTGGCAAGTGGAATAAAAAACTTACTCTTATTCGGCAAGTCGATATAAATAAAATATGGAGATAAGAAAGACAATGTCAGCGCAAATTGTTACCAACGTATGACAAACGAACGTTGGTGCAGCGGTCAAGTAGGATATTATATTAACATTTGTTATGAAGGACCTACAGAAGAAGAGCCTGCATGCAGGTGGGTGGATGTGAGTTGGGCAGAAAGCTTACTTAGCATACGAAAGTAGCCAATTGACCAGACAAAATCATTCTACATATCGTTTATTATAAGTAGCATCGCGCTCGTAATTCACTGGTGCTGGTGGGTGTTTGGGCGTGGGTCAGTGCGTCGACTTTATCGTTGAAGTTTTTATGGTCGATTGACGTTGAAATGCGATAATAGCCAGCAACATACGAATATATTTGGCCTGTATTTGTTGTTATACGTTTTTTTAATTCGACAAAGTCTTAGGAAATATGAGAGCGCGGGGCCATAAGTCGATTTTAATGGTGCATCTTTATTTTAGGCTTCAGCCAATTGACCGTGCTTAGGGAAGAGATATCGAATACCTTCTTTTTTAATAGCTTTGTAGATTTTGTTTTTTATTCTCATATCTCCATACATATGTATGTATACACCTCATTCATCATTTTGTATTTCGGCGTTAGTGAAGTGGTATTGGCTCTCAGCTCGTTTTCATGATTTGAAGTAAAAGTTTATTTTTCTAACAAAAAATCACTCGGGCCATATGTAGGCTGACAAAGCAATTTATTCCTCTCTAAATGTTGCAGACCAGGGCTCCTACAGGGAATCTTTAATTCAACTATTAACTACTACCTAAAATCATTTTGCGGAGCGCACAGCGTACATACAAAAACATTAACAAACGCTCATATCTATATTATTAATACGCTAACATAAATTTTGTTCCATCTTCTCCGTCGAAACTACTGAGCCGATTTTAAAACTAAGCACACCATTAGAAAGGTATTGATCTCAAATAGAACTGCGCCAATTTTCATGAAAATTGGTTGGAAAATGCGTCCATAATCGTCGTTGGAAAATTGCCGTGTGGTTGTTGTTGCATGCTTTTGCACACAACATAGCTGTCTCAATGCGCAAGCATATGTAGCTGACTTTGTGCGTTTTCACCAAACTTACCATGCAATTCTGAACATGTTTGGCTGGATGTGGTGTGTTTCAAAGAAGTAGAAACGTAAAAAGGTAGCAAAAGCACTACAACAAAAACAAAGTCATGTAATAAGAAGGATAAGAAAGCATAAGTAGGAAAGAAATTAAAGAAAGAAAAGAGCAGAAATAGAAAGAAAAAAGTAGGTAGGAGAATTGTGAAGACGTGTAACGACAACAATACCAACAACAAAATCAACAAGAGAGTAGAATTGACAGTAACAACAAAAGGAGCAGCATCAACAGGAACAACAACAAAATAGTAACAGTGACAATAACTACAAACAATTATACAAAAACTATAGGTTCACCTTAGTCATAAGTAAACATCTAGAAAAACTGTCGAGTTTCGACAGTAGGCAGCACTCTAGTTCATATTATTTTATTAGACTTTTCGTGAAATTTTCGTCTCACTTGCACCGGCAATGTATTCGATGTACTTATAATTATATTTTAAATCCTTTCAACACGCCAAACGTTTACGAACATTTTCTTTTCGCTTGCTTCTTTCGCATGCTTTGTTGAAAATTTTATGAAAATTTGATTAATCTTATCAAGATGTAGATGATTATGGTGCTGATGATGCTGCTGACAAGCAAAAGGATGTCGTCATTTCAGCCAACAGCCAACAGAGAAGAAGAAAGCAGACTTCCTAGGCAGCGTAAGTGCTCGTACACTGAAAAAAATATGTATTACCACCCGCAACAAGCCGACTCTTGGCAATCTTACCTACACATACATAGCAATAATCTGTGTACATACCCTCACGGAAAAAAAAGTTAGTTGCAAAAATAAATATACTAAAAAGTGATTTATATTCAACTAATTTTAAAGTAGCTTTAAACAAATGCAGCGCGGGACAGTTTCTTGTATATGTACATATTTATATGTAAACACATGTTTTCAGATCTAAGTATGCCAAGATTGTTTTTTCCTTTTTTTGGTTACCGTTTTTCAGCTTCACTTCCTATTAAACACTGAAAACGAAATTCTCAAACGGAGAAAATATTGTTTCATATTTATCATTTCAAAATTAACATAAATTCAATTGTTTCTCAAATATTGTTTATCAACTTGAGAACAATTTGCGAAATTTGAGGAAAATTTGTTTCGAATTTTTAGCATTTCTTGAATTTCGACATCAAATGCAGGATTAAGGTATTTAATTAAACCACAAGTAAAGTAGTTGAAAAGAAACTCAAGATAAAGTTATTTATTTTAAACTACTAGTAAAGTAGTTGAAAACAAATGGAGGATAGGGCAATTGACTGCTTGCTATGACATCGCCGTGTTAAAAAAGTCAGTTCATTGCAAAGGAAAAAGTCACATTTTCAATTAGTTGTTATTGAAAATAAAGTAGTTTTTAAAGTGATTTAAAATTAATTAAATTTCCTACAGGGTAAATATGTTTAGAATAATATACAAGTACGTGTCTGCTAATGGAAAATTCGTGAAAGGGTTGATTTGTTTTTTGTTTTTTTTTTTTAATTTTCTTTGTATTATTTAGTCAGCACATCAGTCAGCAGGACTTGCAGTCAAGCAGTCAACGGGTTACTCTCTCGTTAAAAGCTACAGATTGCTTGATATACTTATCCATATACACACATACATACATACTTTTCTGTTTTCTTCCTGACAGCATATTTGCAACATTATATTTTGTTTTGTGCCTTAACTTGAAGGATGTTTGTGGCAGTGTATGTAAGTTTCTTGTGCTCGCACCCTTTACTTAGCGTCTGCTTTAGTATGAAAAGTGAATTATCGTCAAATTTACAATTTCCTTTGTTCCGTTCAGACCATTAAGAGTATCTGTTGAAAGAAATCTAGTTTTGTAGTTGTTGTTTTTATTTCTTATGTGTTGTCAGAATTGAATTAATAAGAGGGCGTGTCGTTTAGTTGTCGCTTAGGGAAACAATCTTGTTCGTCACTTCGCATCAAAAACAAAAGCTGCGGGTGGTCGTCCTTTTTGGCTGGCGTAAAAAGTGCCACAGATGCTTGGGTTGATAAGTCAAAGATTGTCTGTGATTTGACATCACACTTTGCTGCTTCCAAAGGCAATGACTAATTTTTCATTTACACCTACGGTGGCCTGCAGTATGTAAATGTGGTATGTGGCAATTGAGGTGTCAGTAGGTGATGATGTTTTAATTGATATTATTGTCTTGTTTCGACTGAACACAGTAGGTACTTTATTCGGTCATGTACACTGCAATTTTATAGTAATTGCTTTGCAAAACTTGAGGTTAGCACACAGGAAAGAGTAACTGATGTCTCAGTGAATCAGCTGATGGGTTTGGTTTTAGGAATTTAATTTTTTTCTTTTACTTTGTAGTTGTCCAACTATTTATACTTCCAGGCGATTCCTCAGTTCCGATGGTTTGATTTCTAATGAGGAGACAAAGCAGAGTGTGGTGATGTAGAAAACTTAACCATTTCTACAAAAATTTATAATCCAAAAGCTCCAATGAAAATTTTAAGAAGTAATAATATATGTATGTATATTAGGGTGGAGCGATTTACTAACCTATATCGCGCTATCGAAATTTGGATTCCTCTCATTTTTCTGAGTAGAAAACTCCTCCACGACATTTGTCTAAAATTAAGTTTGATGTTCCGGAATTTGGTTTTTATGAACCAAGACGAATTTTTGAAAATAAAAATTGGGCAAAAATCGACAAAAAATATCCAGGCCAATATGTACATCGAATTGAAGCATAATTTTGTGCTGAATCCAGATATAAAATCCGAATTAAAATCGGATGATCCGTTTTCGAGATATAGCCTGATTTCCGGTTATGGAGGCTGAATGCCGAAAATCGCATATTATCGCGATTATCCCTTGCTGTGTACACTATATCTTAAATTTTTTTTTGCAAATTTCTTAAAGATAAGTCAATTCAATATATGAACAGTATTTTAAAATATTAATT
Organism: Urophora cardui; assembly: GCA_960531455.1. Classification (NCBI taxonomy): domain Eukaryota; kingdom Metazoa; phylum Arthropoda; class Insecta; order Diptera; family Tephritidae; genus Urophora; species Urophora cardui. The sequence continues at coordinate 167,219,810 of OY482670.1, read as the reverse complement.
TATCTTCCGGTATAGGAAAACTAGAATGCACTCTTTTTTCCTTGGCCCAAAACCGAGGTATGGGTTCTCTATGTTATATTCATTTGATACCGATGGTTTTCGCCGATCGCGCTTTGTGTACAATAAGTTTTTCAAATCCAAAATTTCAGAATTTTAGCTGCAAAAATTTAAGAGTTATTCCCTAAAACGTAGACTTATGCTTCTGAAATTTGTTTTTTGCTTCCAATAGTACGCTATGGCGTATGGGTAACCTTGAGTTTTTGTTAGAGTTGAGTAAAGTAAAAAAACAAGTCCCAAACAGCATACGTCTACGTTTTGGGTTATAACTCTTCAATTTTTACAGCTAAAATTCTGAAATTTTGTATTTAGAGCATTTATTGTACACAAAGCGCTGTCGGCGAAAATCATCGGTATCAAATGACTATAACATAGAGAACCCATACGCGATTTTGGGCCAAGGAAAAAAGAGTGCATTCTAGTTTTCCTATACCGGAAGATAAATTAATATTTTAAAATACTGTTCATATATTGTATTGACCTATCTTTAAGAAATTTGCAAAAAAATTTAAGATATAGTGTACACAGCAAGTGATAATCGCGAAAATATGCGATTTTCTGCATTCAGCCTCCATAACCGGAAATCAGGCTATGTCTCGAAAACGGATCATCCGATTTTAATTCGGATTTTATATCTGGATTCAGCACAAAATTATGCTTCAATTCGATGTACATATTGGCCTCGATATTTTTTGTCGATTTTTGCCCAATTTTTATTTTCAAAAATTCGTCTTGGTTCATAAAACCCAAATTCCGGAACATCAAAATTAATTTTAGACAAATGTCGTGGAGGAGTTTTCTACTCAGAAAAATGAGAGGAATCCGAATTTCGATGGCGCGGTATCGATTAATTTCCCTCCATACAAATCGCCCCACCCTAATGTATATATGTGAGACCAAAATTTTTGGTCGCAATAATACCAGTGTTAATACTCCTTTTTATACGTACGATCAGCACGTCGCACATTTTTAGGCACAAATGCCATCCCAAATCCAAATGCAAAACGATTGAGAAATAGTTTCTTAAGCTCTTAATTAGTGTGTCTAACTTCAATTTTATTGTTGCTTTTGCATTTGCTTTTTCCCTTCCATGCATGAATTCTTAAGTGCAAGACAAATAACATTTTCTATTCAATATCCTCATCATCATTCATTGAAATAATACGTTTCTTATGTATTTCGCACATGTGTATGTAAATTCCAAGTGTTTATTCTCAAGAATTAAAAATAAAGTTTGTCGTTTGTTGCAAAAAGAGTAGAAACCGCAAAATAAATCCCTTTTCTTTTATATTTTTTTTATATGTACATACATATGTTGTAAGCACTTTCATTTGCACGCTTGCATTGACTAAAAATAATACCGAATTGGTTGTGGTTCCTTGTATTTTTGTCTGTCTTTGAAGATAGTTTCAATTTATCAAGCGTTCTTTGCTGAAAATGAGTCGTTGCCTTTGTGTTTTTTATACTCAGCTGTACTAGTACACAGAGTATTATAGTTTTAATCACATAACGGTGGATTGTAACAGAGTGAAATAATCGAGATAGATTTAGACTTATATATATCAAAATGATCAGGGTGAAAAGAGAAATCGATTGAGCCATGTCTGTCCGTCCGTCCGTCCGTCCGTCCGTCTGTCCGTCCGTCCGTCCGTCCGTCCGTCTGTCCGTCCGTTTGTAAACACTCTAACTCGCGCAAAAATTGAGATATTTTGATGAAATTTGAAATGCAGGTTGGTATCGAGACTGGGACGGTTGGTATTGAAAATGGGCGAAATCGGACCATGACCACGCCCACTTTTCCTATATAGAAAAAATCGGAAATTTGGTATCTCAGTCACTAATACAGCTGGAGCGATGAAATTTTATCCACGTGTTGAGCTCAGGCCCCTAGGAAGAAATTTGATGACATTTTGGAAAATGGGCGGTGCCACGCCCACTTATTAAGGGTCAAACCTTGCAAGTTTTATATGTCATAACTCAGAAACCGTTGAAGATATATCGATGAAATTTGGTACGCGTGATATACTTACTTAGTCAAATATTTGGACGAAAAATTTCCGAAATCGGTTGAGGGCCACGCCCACTTTTATATATGGCTCTTATAAAGTGACCTAATAAAAACATTTTAAGCGATATCTCTGTCAAATATAAAGATATATCATTGAAATTTTATAGCAGGAGTCCAACTGTGGACATAAAACGAAAAACACAAAAATTTTGGCAAATGGGCGTGGCACCGCCTCTTTTTATAAACAGGAATATACGAGATTTCTGAGCCCATAACTCGACAAATAATTTATATATAATGACTAAACTTGGTGTGTACACTTTTATTACTTGTGGTAATACATGTTGAAAATTTTAGCGAAATCGGTTGACGACCACGCCCACTTTTATATATGGGTATTATAAAGTGACCTAATAAAAACATTTTAAGCGATATCTTTGTCAAATGTAAAGATAATTCATTGAAGTTTTGTGGTTTGATTTCTACAATAGACCAGAAACATCAAATAGAAAAATTTTGGAAAATGGGCGTGGCACCGCCTCTTTTTACACAAAGGGATATACGTGATTTCTTAGCCTATAACTCGACAAATAATTGAGATATTATGACGAAACTTGGTTTATACACTTTAATAACTTGTGTTAATAGCCACGCAAAAATTTATTGAAATCGGTTTATGACCACGCCTACTTTTTAAGAAAGATATATCTGGAACACTCTTTGGGAATTTGTAACGTGACATCTTTATAACTAGAAGTCAAAAAGGAATGAAATTTTGCACAAAGAATAATATTCATATGCTTAGTTGGATGACTGATAAAAATGTTGAAAATGGGCGTGGCTACGCCCACTTTATGCAGCACTCGCTTTATATAAAGTACACCGTGTTTCCATCAAACGCAAACAAACTATGAAAACATACAGCTGAGTATCTAATGTTCGATTCCACTCGAACTTAGGCTTCCTTACTTGTTGATAAAAGTCTTACTACAGCGGCTTTTGACTTTATCGATGAATTCGCTAGTCTCCATTTTCCTGGTTTGCCCGTAAGGAATTTATTGCTTCTATGTTTTGTGTTCTTAGACCCGGATTCTTCGCTGACCAGACCACATTACAAGTTAGGGAATTGAGTTTTTGTTCTTCCTTGTGAATATAGCACTTTTGCCCTCAGGGCTTCTATAGTATGCTTAATTTTTCCTAGATTTCTTAGTAAACTTCTTCGCACATTACTGTTCCCCAAGAGTACATATGCAAGTACATAGATTCATATGTATGCATTTTATCTCTTTACCTTAAAAAGTTTCCTCATTACTATTTGTACAGTAAACTGTTTGCGGATGTTCTTTAATGCCAGCTTACAATTCGCAAATCTATTACCCAGGAGCGGATTTACATAGGGGCAACATGGGCAGCTGCCCAGGGCGCCGTTTCAATAGGGGCGCCAAAACTAAGAGAGAAAAAAAAATTTTTTTTATTTATTAAAAAAAGTTTTATTTTGAATATTACAACAAGAATGAAAGATTTTTTAAATTTTTTACAGAGAAAAAATTAATCAAAGTACATTTCAGAACATTGGTACAGTTCTTAACCTTCGCTCAAGTGGGACTTACATATCGCTCATTTGCTGCATTTGCACTTTTCAAAATACACAAATTTTAAGGAAGGGCAATTTTGAGATTCAACCGCCATATGGTGCGCAAGTAAATGCAACATTTGGTTTGTATCTGAAGCGCTTAGTTTTCAACAAATCATAAAGAATTTTTTACTCAACATGAAGTATGATGTAAATAACTATTCTGCAGCATTAAATCAAAAATCACGTTTTTGATTTATGCCGGTCTTGCAGCAAATGAGCGATATGTAAACACTAAGTTTTAGCAGTTTGTGTCAGTAAATGACGTGAAAGATTCAAATTTAATTGAAATTTCAAATTTAAAAATCAAGTAGGCATTGAAGTATTTTTTCGGAGAAATGCGCGAGCTCACTTTTTCAAAGGAAACTAAGATCTGAATATTTTCTGTTTCTGGTTAATTTGAATAGTTCGCGCCTCTATACAATGCGCTGCGTACATTTTATGTAATCTTAAAAGTCGTTCCGAGTTAAAAACATCAAAAAAGTGTCAGTGAATTAATGTTTTTGTGAAAAATAGAAGAATGAAAATGAAAAGAATGAAAAAGTTAAGCGGCCCAGCAAACAAAAACGTGCAGCCGAGAAAGTGCAGAAAGACAAAGATTTACTGTCGAAAATCCCTAAACTAGATTGTTTTTATCAAACTCCTCGAAAAGAAAATGACTCCGTTGTTGATCATAACCAAAAAGGTAAAAATGCATAAGTCAATTGATCGACAGCTAGGTTAGCCCAGGTAGATTCTGGACCAGAAAGCCAGATTTCGCTACCTGGGAGGCACCCTACTGTCAAAAATTGTGAGTTTAGCTTCAGTACGAAACATTTTCACTATAAAATTGTTTTTCAGATTCGTATGATGAACTGCAATTTAATGATATTGCGAAATCTGTGCCACCTAATAATGAGGGTTTAAGATCAGATCATTTTGAAGGTTAGAAAATGTAAAGAATGTGGTACCTATATAAGAATCGAATCAAATTTTTTCAATCCGTAAAATATATCAGTAATGAAATGTCACCACACGAAGGCACGTACGGTTTTTTTTTTGGAAATATTGAGGCGCGGCTTGATTTGTTTGCCCAGGGCGCTTCTAGAGGTAAATCCGCCCCTGCTATTACCCAACTTTATTACATCCCTATTTGGGACAAAAACAAAAATTTTAAATCTTACATTCACAAATGGCGACCACAAACACAGCAAATTGTACTTACCTATGGTGGTTAAAACTACTCAGATTGACCTTAAATATCTAGTGAATTTATTTGTAACAAATTTTCATCGAAATTCGAGTAAGTGGGAGTATGTGTATGCAAGAACTTGTGACAACGATGGATCAGCGCAATTTCATAGGTGAGTTGGAAACCGGAGTTCAGTTTTAATGGACTCTGCACTCACACTTATGTCTTTCATTTACCAGCATAACTACAACTACGCTAAAAATACAGTTAATAAATAAAGCAGGAATGAAAAGCAGCAAAAAAGAAAAAAGGAATAAAACTAATGAGAAGGATTCAACCAAAAGCAACCAAAATCATACACAGAGCGACATGAAACGGAAACAAACTTTATATCAGACTTTCCAGCTTGCTCCGCTAGCTTTCACGCCCTAAACTATGTATAAAACGAAGAATAGTAGCAACAATAGCAACAAGTTCCCACACAATGGCAGTCACAATTCAGTGACAGACAAAGCTACGGCAGGTTGAGTTGATATAGTCGTATAGCGAGGAGATGCATTTGGTAAAGTAGAAAATAGTTAAGTCGATATCTCTTCCTTGGTATCCGGACGATGAAAGCAGAAATTTCCTTGACATTTTCATTAGTGTTACTACTGCAAGTGTAGATACATATTTACATCCATATATAGGTGCATTCTTATGTGTACATACATATACCGACAGAGGTCTGCCCATCCCAGTAGCAAATTTACAACCAAAGTACAACAGATATAATGAAAATGTGCCCAAACAACCTTTTCACAGTACGTTGATACTTTACAAAACTTGTGCTGGTGTTTTCAATATGTTAAAAGGATGCACTGAGAAAAGAAAAATATATGGAGGGGTCAAAGAAATTGCTTCCCTATATTGAACACTATTTTTTTTTGTTTTGAGTAAATTTTCCATAGAACATGTTAAAAGGCGTATGAAACAAAGTTGTTTACATGCATTACCATGGTTTCATATGCCTGGTTTAAAGAAATTCTTACTTCAAAATAAGGAAAAATTTCTTAAGCTCCATTCCATTCCTAACTTGTCCTTGTTTTGAATATTTGATTTCTTTAATTTTAATAAAGTAACGAATTTTTTTAATGTTTTTAGAGGGAAAATTTTCTAAAAAAAAAAGAAAATTTTGTATTGGGACGCGTATTCAAAATAAGAAAAAATATGTCTTTGATCGAGAAAAGTTTTTTTTGAGTGTGGATATCGTCGGTATAGAAGAAAAAAGACGCAAAGTGTTTTGTCGAGGAAGAAAGACGCAAACTTTTTTTTTTCAAAGAAAGACCCATTAAAAATATTTTTCGAAAGAAAGACGCTTTATTTCTTTGTACTATAAAGAAAGACGCATTTAAATAATTTTTAGGAAAGAAAGACGTATTCGATTTTTTTTTCTTTGTCAATATTAATGCTAATGCGTCTTTCTTCGCAGTTAATAATGCTAATGCGTCTTTCCTCGTCGAAATATTTTATAATGCGTCTTTTTTCCCCGACATATTTTTAATGCGCCTTTTTTTGTCGACAAATTACTGGCATGCGTCTTTCTTCTTCCGGAACGACGATATATTATAATCCACAGAGCGGAAGGCAGTAAAATTCCAACCAAGCCCCTTTGTCGTCGATGGCAATAATGTTTGAAATTCGTATTCGGATACAGATCGATCTATTCATCACTGGGTTGTGAAAACCCATCGCCTGCCCCGCGGTTATTTGAAACGTCTTGTGGTGGCTTTGCAAGGTGAACTTCAGCGCTATACTCGTCCTCGTACATTGTTGTTGTATTTTGTTGTGTGACTGAGTAGTTGGGCTAGTGAATGAGCAAAAACCGCCCTTAGCGCTCCCAAGCTGTTTATTCGCATCGTTTAGTAAGGTTTACTTTAGCTGGTGGCTGCTGAATGCTTGAGCTGGTATTGTGATTGTGCCAATGACTCAAGACCGGGCACAGTGTTCTAAAGTTATTAACAAAGAAAATAGCTCTGAAACAATTAATTGTGTACAAGTTTACATTGCCAAGATCTATTGGAAATACAAACAATTGTAATTAATTAGATTCGAGCGAACAAAGAACTTCACTTAGAGCTCACTCATATTAAGCAACTCATGTTTGGCAGAAATCCCTCGTAAATTTTATTCACAGACACATGATTTCCGACCCACTGTGCCGTTTATATAAGCATCCTCTGTGTATGTATTTTCTCGGAATGTTTGTTGGCTTAAGTGCCTTCGACGTCTGCTCCATTCAACAACCACCCACCCTTCCGCTTTCGAGATGAAGTTTCTCTTCATATGTTTTGGTGTTCTTTGTCTTGAAGGTGGTTAATGTTCAGATGATTGTGCCAACGTTTTCTTAGAACGTACGCCGCAACGTTTCTGTTTTTCCAAAGCTGTCATACTATTTATTGCCAAGAATGTGTTTTGAGTTTTAGCCGCTTAGTATGAAGAAAAAACTTGAATCTATTTGTGGGATATTTTGTTTCTATGTATGTTTGTATGTATGCATGTTGTATTTATGCGCATACGCACACTCCGTGCCTAATGTTGTGGGAAATTGCATTAATTATTCTATTAGCAGTATAATTCGTTCTTAATTGTATGATAAAGTTTATTGCCTTGAGTTGGACGTTGGGCGCTTGCACACACACGCACACTCAGCTTTTATTTAACACACACAGATCGCACGCGCCAAAACGCAATAAAGTTACGGATATTAAGCATAGATATTATTACTTGAGTATATACATAGAGCATTTCTGTCCTCCTAACTTAGAAGCATTTGGAACGATACTTTTGTTTGATGAAAGGTGATAAATATTCGTCCAAATAATGTTGGTTGGGGACAATTTTGCACATATATAACAGCTAGTAAATGTTTCGCACATAAAGAAAATAAAGAAAAAGCCGAGAAAGAATTCATGCATACTCTTGTTTTTGCTCCACAATTCGTTCGCTCTACGACAAAGTTGGTTATTCCCAGAGCTGTTCTAGATAAATTTTCCTTAGTTTATAGAAGAATTCATCCTATGTGGAATCACTTAAAATATCACATTCCAAACACATTCAATGGCAACAATTTCTTGAAATTAAGGGGAAACTTTAATTAAAATCTGAAAATCTAATTGATTTATCTGGTATGATAACAAACAAACACAATTATGGAGCGAAAAAACCGTGTAAAATCAATAACATTTCTTTATGTACACATGATTTCCTTGAAAAGAATGTATGTACATGCCTAAAACAAACAATTTTTTGAGTATCTGGTATAATAAGACTACATCTATTGATACACAGCCAATATCTTGATAAATAACTTGATATCTATCACATTGCCAATCTTCATCATATATCGCATCATGTGTGGTGGTTCTCAAATATTTATCTAACGCAATACACAAGTCAAATGAGAACACATAAAACGACACAAGGCAAGCGGAAATAATTTAAAATCCAATTAAGTAAAAAAGTACCAATTCAGGTGACAAAAAATATTGTATACCCCAATGCTAATTTAAATAAGAAATGTGAAATTATTTTCTCGGTATCAAACTACGTTGGCAACGTTAAATGCATAGTTGAGTTAATTACCATATGTATCATAATTGACCACTATTCTAAGACACATAACTAAGATAAACAGCCGTGTTTATATGCCACTTCATTAATTTTCATTAATTTTACTATTGAGAGATCTATCCCTCAAAAATAAGATGATCAAATTTGATGTATTTATGTACTTAGTACCTTTTTAAGAAAAAAGTTTCCCTTCATTTTCAGTGTCCCTATTATGCCAACCACAACTGGGTATACAAAGAGAATTCCATTCAAATCGTCACTTTTATCTTGATCAAAACAAATTTTAACGTTATGCCGCGCTTCGTCGCAATCTTTTAAGTTCTGATTGAAAATAGACAAAACATATTTTATAACAAGATATCGATTTGTTAATTTCAACGATAATGTCATCAAAAGTAACAAATATATATGTAGTACGTGTAAAAAACTACGATATACTTTTAACACTATTGTATGAGTGGAACAGGTGGCATAGCGGTGGGTGTCTTATTATCTTCAATATAATATGAAAGAAATACTATCAATTGTTAAACGCTGCTGCTCATAATGCCGGGGAAGTTGTCAACGGTGACGGGGCTGGATGAACACTATTGACATTTTTCGTGATAAGCAATTGATTTCAAGAGCAGATATTATCTGTTTTGTTTTGTTTTTTGTTAGATACCTTTGCGCAAAGTAGAAATGAGCTGTAATATTTGTAGCAATAATAACAAGAGCGTTTACATTGCTTTCAAAGTTGCCGCCACTCAGTTTTGATAACGAAACATCTTCTATCTATTGAAACACATTGTCGCGGATAACGTAGCCGGGATTTCTAACTGAAAATACAAATATCTATGCCAATGCAACCAGTTATGTATGTATGTATGTTAGTGTAATTATTTTAGTGGGTAAATTTGTATTTAATGGTCAAATAACTAGAAAATTTAGCCTGAAGACCACGCGATTTGGTGCTTCGGTTGTGGCCGATCTAGGAAGCTATGTACATATGTGTGTGCTCTTTAACGTACACAGTAAAAAATGATAGTTTATTTCTAATATCATTTGGTACTTAGTTTAATCATTCTTGGAATTAAATTTGAATTTTAATGCCAAAAAGTCTTATTTTTAAACTATGAGAAGTTTTACAATTTTATTTATTCCAAAATAGTTTCAAAATAAAGCCTTGAAAAGTATTAAAATTCTCTCTAAAGATTTAATCATTTATGGTTTAAAAACAAATCCTGAAAAGTATAAAAAAAACTTTCTCTTTCTCAATGTATATTACTATCAAAGCTTTTTTGGTTTGAAATCAAAACCAAAAAAACATTAAGAACAAATTTTCAGAAGAAAAGACAAAATAAATAAACAAAATTTTGTTAAAGTACAATGCGAAGGAGTAATTAAATGGCCGAATTGAATTTTTTACGCCTGATGAAATAATTGTATCAAGTAAGTAATTCAGGAAATTAATACAATAGCATGAGTGTAAATTTTGCTTTATTTTTACAGACATAAGGCAGTTGAAGATTTCTCTTGCAGTATCACTACAAGAACCGCGACGGTGCTGAAATTTCGGTGTAAAAGTTGACAATATGGTATATACATATATCGAGTCTTAACTGCCATAAAAGTGTATCCAACAAAGTTATCGATTTCAGCTTTTTTATGGAAATCAACAATTTATTATAACATGCATCAACTCCCAAAAATTTCATAGCTGTGAAATATGCAGTTTCGAAGTAAGAGACTAAATATGGAAGTTTCAAGGCTACATACAAACAGTTTCAAGGCTACATGCAAAACAAATTAAAAAAAAACTGAGTCCCGTAAAATTTAGTTTTTGTTGGATACACATTTATGGGGATTAGGGCTCGATATACATATGTATAAGGGACTTTAGTGTTTTCTGCCCATGGAAACTTAGGGGCAAATGTTTGTTTTGGATTTTTATGTACATAAATGAACAATGTTAACGTTATTCAATTTCTCATTAATCTTTGGGATAAAGGGTTATTTGCGGTATATCCACTGGAAAGTTTATGGGGGTTTATTTTTAAATCCAAAAAAGTATACAATTTATTCCAAATTTCGGATTGATCTTATACCACTTCAACTATTTTTAATACCAAAAATATTCTAAAAATAATCAAAATTTAATATAAATCAAAATTTGGTTTTGATTTAATTCCAAAAAAATATTAATTTGACACCAAAAATAATTTTTGTCTCTCAGATTCTCTTCCTTTTTTTAAACCAGAATGGTTTTAATTTTATACTTTTTGGCATTGTTATATATAAATACCAAAATGGTATTAAAATCAAATTAAAATTTTTACTGTGTAGAAAATGCCGTTCACTGAAGATGAGAAAGCAGTGTCCAAATATGAAAATTTCACCAAAGACAAATATTTGCATAGGATAAAGGTATACATACTACATACATTAATACATACATATGTACATATGGACATTTCCATGGTAACTCGCGTTACAACATAAAAACGCTTATAAAAATAGTTACACGTTTTCTACGGCTAAAAAAAGTACAATAATATGAAAGAACATACCAGTTAAACGGAGAATGTTAGGTTTCGAGAAATTTGAATGAAACCCCTCGATTTTAAGTCAAAAAAACGTGATTTTGGTAACTCGCGTTATACAAAAGTAGGGCACATACTTTTATTAATATCTACGGACCTGTAGGTTTACAGTTAAATAACTTATGAAAAAATGGCAAATGAGATATCATTAGTGAATGTTGTGCATCGGAAACTGGGATTTAAAGAAAAAGAATATACCACTTTAATAGTGAATTTAACATAGTCAGGCTATTAATATAGATAAAGTCGCACTATTCTATGAAATTGACATGTATTTATTAAAACTTGCAATTATTTTTAATCAAAACAAAAGAAAAAATGATTCGGATTTTTCGATTCTGCGCTGCGGAAATGCCCATATGTATATGTATGCATACAATCTGTGCATATATCCTTTTGATGTTTTTTTACGGCAAGGATAAACACTTAACAGCCAAACATTTGAAAATGAAAAGGAAAATACACTTTGCACAAGTACTCGTACAAAGGCATAGGTTTATGGGCAATGTGTACTGTCATCTGACTGCATTAAGCACACTCTTCAGTTCATTTTATTTGTTGAATTTTGTGCTCGCAAATGAACAGCCGACTTTTATCAACATAAAATTGTGTATAGCCACTTAATCTATTTGTTTTAACTTTGCGATAAATTCGTATTGACTTCTCAGCAAAAAATCTACACCTTATTTCAGGTTTATTCCAGAGATATAAAGGCTTACGAAATAATACCCAAAAATTCTATGCGAGCAGAAGTTGTATGGGCTGATTTTCCTGTGTTGATGTCATCAGGCTGTAAGGACTACTCTTTCTCTCTATTTCTCTGAAAGGAAACCTTATTTCCAAGGCTATCCGCCGTGGGAATAAGGCTTAGATAATTCCTGATAATAAGGCCTTCTGCGGTACATACATAAATGCCTTATATAAGGAATAGTAAAAATGTGTTTTTTGTTTAGCTGCATAATTCACATTTTTTGCGCAACTTAAGCGCTGTGGCTTATTTAATAACAAAAACTCTGTTTATAGCTAGGATCACCATACACTGAAAAAACAACTTACTCAGATTATGGAAAAGTGGGAATGATTCGGCGCTAAAGACATATTTCCATATTTTGATGTACGATTTTCTTCAAATCAAGGAATAAAAACCACGTTTTAAAGAAAATTTTACATCAAAATATGGAAATATGTCTTTAGCGCCGAATCATTCCCATTTTTCCATAATCTGAGTAATTTTTTTTTGAGTGTAGAGTTAATATGGAAACACGGAGCACTGGATCTTTATCCGCTGAAAAATGTCGATGTCTGCCTCGGTACCTTGTACAGCTCATCATAAAGCTCCTTCGATACTGCCGTCGCTAACGCGCAAAGGTTCATAAATCTCCCGAAGAACTTTTCTCTCGAATACTCCAAGTGTCAACTCATCTGATTTTGACATCGTCCATGCTCCTGCGCCGAACAGGAGGAATGGAAAGATGAGCGTCTTCTAAAACGTAATTGTTTCGTCGAGAGAGGACTTTACGAGTACTCTCCAATTGTCTACTTAGTCTAAGGTAGCACTTATTGGCAAGATGACTCTGCCACTTTCGTTCCTTGCAGATATCAGATATTAAATTATTAACCTTATGGTCATATGAAATAAGCCTCATAGAAGTGCAAACTTTTTGGAGGGTATACATATGTATGTGTATATGCCCGCTTTAAACACCTTTGCTGCATCATCATGCCAAAGTATCATCTCCCCTCAATCCTTAGCCGCTGTGCGATATAAATTCACTTAATTAATTACTAACTTAGTCAAGTGTAGAATAAACTTTAAAGCGTTTTTTCAAGCTCCCAATTTAATCAAAGCAATCAAGCAAATCAAGGTACTTACATAAATACGTAATATCTACGTTAGATATTATTTCATTCAATTAGGTAACTAACATTCACCGTACCATTGAATGGTGGATCATCAGCCAAAAATAGAAAATTTTACATGAAATCGTTGCACTCATACCGTTTTGTGGCTGAATACAGCACTCACTCCCCCTCGCAGCTTTATAATGCACTTAACGTTGTTGTTGACGAACTCATTGAGCCATGTTGGTTGAACTACTATCGAAACATTGCAAATTATTGTACACCATTTGATCTAAGTTTCATTTTAGGTCTACTTCCACAAAGCAAGGGAAGTTGAAATATGAAAATGTTTAATTGTGCGACGTTTCTTACTCCGTAGGTATTTTAAACACGCAATTAGCCACAAAACTAACTCGAAAGACGCGATGATTCTTTGAGATTGCAAACTTATCGCACAAATGCTAGTAAGTAAGTAAATACAAATTAGCTATGTAGTTCTATTGCTACTTTTGTTAGTAAAGTAGATTTTTGGTAAGATTTCGATTTATTATCAACTGATTACTATTAACTGTAAATCAATTGTATTGGCCTAGTTGTTGTTGCCACCTGTAATAGTGTATATCGTGGCAAAAGGGAGCAATTCGAAACTATTTTTTTTCTGAGCCGAAATTTTAAAGAGGATGGTATGGGGCCATGGAGGAGTAGCGCTTTTTTCTTTTGTTAAAGAGCAAAGCAAAATATTACTTATGATATGAATTAATACATATGTATGTAAATGTCAAAATGCGTGCACTCGATTCAATATACCAAAAGCTAAATTATTAAAATTATTTTTTAAAATTCAAAACGTTTTCCTAAGGGGCACTGTCAAAGTGTTGTTGCTCTAGTGACTATCCAAAAGGTTGGTTCTAAATTCATACACTTCCGTATCCCTTGACCTCCGCCTCTGACTTCGTTCCTCTGTGGAAATATTTAAATAAAATTGTAATCAACTTACATAAATAGAATTCGATTAGATTACGCTAAAGAAAAACAAATTTTCAGGCTGCCAACGATAAGTAGGTTAGTTACCACGTGATAATGAATAGTAACTAAAAGCTAATATAGTGATGTAAACTATTTATGTATTTGATTTTAATACCATTCATAATATTGTACCAAAACACAAATTTACAAATTATTGGAAATCAGACCATGCCATTTTTTCCTCTCAACCACTTGTTTAATTTTAATTAGAACTCGTATTTAGCTAGTGACTTGGCGTTATGTAAAATGGTTTTTGGAACAAAAGTTCAGAAATACTCGTAGTTATACACAATTTTCCAATTCGCCATTTCTTCTTTAACTTTCTTATAATCGGTTTTATATAAGTGTTTACATATACATACATATGTATGTGTATACTTGTGTATATTATATACTATCCCAAGAACCAAGATTATGTCAGCGCAAGCGCTCTCAAGTGGAGGGATAAATTTTATTTCGTTTTTCTTTGCTTTGTCCTCCATGCATTCCCTACACTACATCCTGCGACGCCCACCTACCCACCCACTGCCACCAAACTCGACCAACAAGAAGGACATTACACCGACTGGCAAAACCACAATAAATTACGAACATTCATATATTAAGCCCACAAAAGCTCTTGTACTGTTAAGGTTCACAATAAGTACAAATGTGTGTATATGGTCTACAGTATGTGTAAATTCACCCTACCCGAATTCGTAATAACATCGCTGACCTACCAAAAACTTAACAAGAATTTTTCGAGCCTATTTGAGTCGAATTTTTCACGCTTTCTCTCTTCACGGTTTTCTAAGAAAAGCATTTCTCACGCAAAGGGATAGTTGGGTGTACGTTAGACCGTATCGAAAAAAAAAAAAAAATTTACCTTAAGCGCATCTTTGGCGTACTTACCACATTTTCGGTAACGCGCCTAGCATAAATTGGATGGGCAAGCCTATGTATGAAGCGTAGCCATTAGCAAATTATATGTATAATTTTCTATCTGATTCCGTCATTGACTTTGATTAAATTCGTTTTGCATATTTTTTTTATTTTTTGTTTATATTCATACCGCGTGGAACTGAATGGAATAAATAGATGATGAAGAATAATTAAGTTTTGATGTCCTTCAACTGCGGAGTTGGTGGTAAAATTTACACCGACTTACTTATTTTAATGAAATTTGGCATGATTACAGCTAAACAGAATGAAGAACTTAAATAGTAAGCACATTTCGAGCGTAAACTAACAAAATTTGAAGAAAATGCGTAATATGAAAAGAACGAAAATATTTATGCAAACCGGGCTTTTCGGCTTTTATGAAGAGCACGCCACTGCTATCTAGTAGTCGTTCATATCCATTTTTTTCATATCTTCGGCATTTACTTTATAGTCGTTAGTTATGTGGTGCAGTGGGTAGATTGCTCGCCTGCTATACCAGAGATCTCGGGGTCTAACCCCAGTCCGGACAAACACCAAAAAAGTTTTTCTAATTAATTAAACCCCAATTATTGGTCACCTCTCGGAAGTGGGCGGCACACCCTCCAAGTGTATTTCTGCCATGAAAAAGCTTGTCACAAAAAATACATTCGCCGTTCGGAGCCGGCATAAAACTGTAGGTCCACCCAATTAGTAGGAAAAACAAAAGGAGCACACCTCGAATTGGGAGAGAAGCTCGGCCATAAAACTTGTCGGAGTTATAGTAGCGCCAGTGTATTATTAGTTATGTGTATCAATTAGTGTCTGAAAAACTACCAGCAAAACAGCAACCGTCTCAAAAAATAAGCTGTTTGCACAGTATAGCAGGAGTAGACAATAGTTTTTTGAAATTGAAGGCTGAACAGCTACTCTACAGTAGATTTTTGTTTTTTTACTTTTGCTGCACTGTTGATTTTTTATAGCGTTTTCGATTCTGAACGAAAATGTTGCATTATTACAAGGCAACATTATTAACATGTGCCCTGTGCGCTTAGAAAATGTTGCATTTTCTATGTGATGTATGAAGCAAAAATAGTGCCACCGCTTTAGTTATGTTAAGGGCATAAAATGGTGCCCTGTGGTCGGGGAGAGTGCGACATTTTTTGGAATAGAACAATCAACCCTGAAAAAATGTGTGGAATCTATGTATGTATGTGGAATAGAAACAAATTTCACAGACCGAAAAAAATGCAGAATAAGTGCGACATTTTGGCCAGAATCGAAAACGCTATAATATTTTGCTAAAGCAATAGGTATTTGGATTAATTCAGTAGAACCCGAAACAAAACATTTTTTTGAGCTGGTGTTCAGCGAACTCTTGATATTTTGCCTGTAAAGCGAGACGATCTAGTGTACGTATTACTGTATATATTCATTTAATCGCCATTTAAACTTCCAACAAGATCTCTCCCATGTATTGGCAATTGTGGCTAGGCGAACTCATACAATTATGTACATACATTTAATGTCCTTTTGTGTATGCAATGTATAGTCAAATGTTGTAAGATTTTAAGGGATTTGTGGTGCTGTTATTGCCAGGAAACTTTGTACATACAAGGCCATGTACATGAATGTGCATACGTACATATATACTATGTAATAAGTTCATACATACAACTCGAGTAGGCGGGCTTAGCTGCTTGTAGGGAGGATATATATACATACAGATGTAAGTATGTATGTATGTACTTATAAGTATAAATTTTCTCGTGGAAAAACTTGTATAGCAATTTGGGAACTTCATCTTCATGCATTTTTGTACATATAACTTAGAATCTAGATTTTTACTTATACTCACCAACTCACCCCTAATGACTTTGCTTATATGTACTGCTAAATGATTTGCTCATTGCTATTGCCGCAACTGTCTCTCTTAAGATTCTGTGTATTTTTATGTACCTTTCTAAACGTGATAGCAGAGATTGGATTATCCCAGACGAGCAGTAGACCGTTGTGAAGTCACTTTAATCGGCTAAATGCTGCTGTTTGAAATGCTGCTCTGGAGGCTCTCAAAATGTTAACCGAGTGTTTATAAATTTATTCTTATGTATTTACTAATTAAATTTTAACCTTGATTTTCACTATTTCAATAACATTTTAATGTAAAATTTACCTCTGTTAAATAAATAAAAGACACCATCCACCCTTAAATCTATACAAAACAAAACTTCTTACTTCAAAGCTTTTGACCAAAAACCGGATACATCAAGTTGACATTTTCGAACGGAAGTCAGACAATCGCTGCTCATCACCGCAACCTGGACAGGAGGATAATATGATGGTGTACGAGTATGTGGTGGTGTCGTGAGGCATCATCACTGCACTGCTACTGTCCCAATTGCTGAGCTTGTGTGGCTACTTAGCTAATCAAGAACGACAATCAGAAATCAAAAACTTAATGAATGCTCCTTTGTATTTTTGAAGTGCCAGTACACTCTTCTGCTCTTCTTCTCTTGATGATTATTTCTGTAAATGCAATGCAGGTGGGATCACTTTGTTACCGTTATGATGGGTGCTAAAAATGGCATTGAATTGGATAAAAATATTAAATGACAGAAATCAAAATGAAGAGAGTAAAAGTGTTATCGCTGAACACGGGTAAGCAAAGTGCTCCCATGGAAATATGTAAAGTCGAAAATCGGGGTTATTCCGAATTCGTAAGTATAAATTTTAAGGCCGTTAACAATGGTTAATTCATTTTTTAAAGCCCGTCTCCACATAACTCAATTCGCATTAAAATATATTCGGGAACAATCTCGCGAATTAACAATTCACTGATCAGGAAGTACTTGTACTAATTAGCTTTGAGAGGACGAGTATGAAACTTTGTGTGGTGTACAGCTTATGTCGACCATCCTTTGACATCTTACGCCTTTTTTTACTATGTTAAAGAAAATTTTTCTGAGATCACGCACCCGCACCACACAGTTAGGGCAGTGGCGTAGTAACGGCAATGGCGTAGTAAGAGAATTTTTCGGGGTGGGTCAAAGCCAATGTAAAAAATTTACCAAAATTAAAATAAAAATTACCAAAAAACTACAATTTTTTTACAAATAATGAAAATGTAATTTTTTCAGACTATAATTTAACATTTTAGTACACAAATATCGCTTATTATACATATATCAAACTCTTAAGGCCCTTGGCCACTTAAAATCTGGACTGTCAAGCAGTGTATATGTGTGAGTGTGGGTGATTGACGCAAATATGTAAAAGTTTTGATTCTCATCAATGCGAGCCCGACAACAGCAACGTGTAGCACGACGACTGCCGATTGCACTAACACACACAAAAAACTCACACATACACACTGCTTGACAGTCCAGATTTTAAGTGGCCAAGGGCCTTTAACTATACTTCAAAAGTAAGTCACATATTCTCTTCTGGAAATCTACGGTTATAAATAATAATTTTCTTATATTATTTAGTTTTCTAATATTCCATTTTGACAGACATTAACTAAAATCTCAAGTTCAGATACTCTTATACATTGCATATTTATTCCCATTATAGTTTATACTAACACTAGCTGTACCCGGCCAAGCTTTGCTTTTGACCTCCCTACAGTGTTATCAGTCAAAAATAGCATTCAAATTATTAATCGCTAATTTTTACTATTTTTCCGTTTCTTGATTTTCTGTTCGTTTCGCTCTTTATGAGCGCAATTCTTTCCGTTTTGCTCACTTGACAGCTAGCTGCTAGTTTAATAAGAGTGTGTTTATGCGTTGGGTCATTGCGGCTGAAGATGGAATGGACTCGGGTTCAATTCCCGGTGCATCCACTTCCGAAAAGAGTGCTGATGATCGAAAATGGTTTTTCGTGAAATAGCTATACACTCAACCTTCGCTGTAAGTAGTTGTTGAATTTTTTTCCACTTACCCCAACAATTAAAAATTGAATTAAAATAAAAATTTTTCGTGCTAAGCACTAAAAAACTCTTTCTTAATAAGAAACAAACCTACACAATTATTGAAATTTCAAGTTTTCTTTCAATTACTTATCATCTTAATCAAATAATAATGTTAGTATAAACTACAATGGGAATAAATATATAAGAGTATCTGAACTTGAGATTTTACTTAATGTCTGTCAAAATGGAATATTAGAAAACTAAATTATATAAGAAAATTATTATTTATAACCGAAGATTTCCAGAAGAGAATATGTGCCCTTGGCAACTGACAATCTGGCATGTCAAGCAGTGTGTATGTGTGAGTTTTGTTTTGTGTGTGTTAGTGCAATCGACACCCTGTAAAAATCATAGGATTATATGATCCATTTTGTGGTAGGTATGAGTACTTTCAAAGTGATCATAAACATAGGCCCAAGCGAGCGACTCGTTTATCTGCATCGGCTCGTAGTTAGCCAAACATTGCTACGAAATCGAATGTATGTACATATGTATGTATGTATGTACATATGCATGCTCGTTTGAACGTGCACGATTTAGTAAAAAAAGAGACATTGAACGCGATACAACATGTTGGTGATTGCGCTAGAAAATCTTTATTATTTTATTTTTATTAAAGAAAAGCTTACTTATGAATGTATTTAATGCTAGTAATCAAATTGAATTGGCAGTCGTTCAAATCTGTTCAGAGATTATTAAATTTCATTAATTTTAGTACCTACTCCACGAATTACTCCCATGTAGGTACTCCTTGGATTACTCGGGTGTCATGCGGAAATCGGAGTATGTGATCCCTGCCTAGGACATCGCCATGTTAAATGGACCATATTTTTTATATGAAATGTGGCAGGTTGAGGAGTACTCGGTTGGTCCATAGCGAGTACTCTATACACGCGTGCATGGAGTACTCGGCTTTTTTGCAGGGACAATCGTCGTGCTACACGTTCTTGTTGTCGGGCTCGCGTTGATGAGAATCAAAACGTTTAGATATTTGCGTCAATCACCCGATACTGCTTGACAGTCCAAATTTTAAGTGGCCAAGGTTCTTAAGAGTTTGATATATGTATAATAAGCGATATTTGTGTACTAAAATGTTAAATTATAGTCTGGAAAAATAACATTTTTATCATTTGTAAAAAAGATTGTAGTATTTTGGTAATTTTTATTTTAATTTTGGTAAATTTTTTACATTGGCTGGCCACTTGTACCCTAAGGGTTATCGGCCTTATCTTACTTCATTCTACTAAAAACGTTTGAGAGGCTAGTGGACTCGTTTATTAAGGAAAAGATTGCACCGGACCTAATATCCGTGAACGAAAATGCATATACCACGGGCAAGTCAACCTATACTGCTCTTCACAACGTTGTACTACACATCGAAAGGGCCCTTCACTACAGGGAGTTCGCGATAGGTGTATTTCTTGATATTTCGGGTGCCTTTAATAACGTCTCTACTGAGGCGCTATTGAAGAGGCTCAAATGGATCGGAATAACCCCAGTCATTGAGCGCTGGATCGAAAATCTTTTGTTATATCTGTCAATCGCTGTTAAAAAATTGTTCTGCTAATACTTTAATTTCAATTTTATTTTTAGCCGCTTTCACCCTGTGTGCGCTGTAGTAAATTTAAGCGAGAAAATCGTTGCATACCTTAGGGGTAAACCATTTCGTGTCCTGCAGAAATTTGCAAATATTATAGTATCCTCTATTGGTGGCTATTACACCACCTTGTATTATGATAAATACCAACAGAAGTGTCATCACCTTCATCCATCAATATTGTTACTTAAAATTCCATTAAAAATAAGTGAATACTAGCTGGACCCGTACGCATCTTGCGCAAAAAATAATAAAACATACGGCGCCAGTCGATATAGTTTCTGCTCTCACGCCCATTTTAAAAAACTTATATTTATTTGGTTTTATGTCTACAGTGGAACTTATGGAATTCAATGAATTACTTGTGTATAAGTTTGACAAACATATCGCATAAAATGTTCTATTATACCTACATATATATATGTATGTGTATTATATTTTTATATATTTTACATATGTTTTACATATATTTTTATATATACAGATGTACATACGTGGTCCCTGCCGACTTGGGTAATTTTTTTTTTCCACACATTTGCCTTGGCAAGCAAATCAGTAGTCCAAGCTAACTCCATTTATCTGTTACAGTTCTTGAGTTTTTAATTATAAATCTTTGAAAATTTGCTCCTCTTGGCCCATTTTTCAAAATTTCAGCACGTTTCCTCATAACGGCATAACGTCATTTCATCACTCGGGCTTTATTAGTGACTGAATTATCATGTTTTAGGTGTTTTTCGAAATACACACATATGCCTTATTTTCAACCCCAACTTTCTCTGTTCCCATTAGAATCTGTGTACCAAATTTCATTAAAATATTTCTATTTTTGCGCAAGTTAGAGTGTATACGGCCGGACGGGTGGACATGGTTCAATCATTTTTTTTTTTCATTCTGATCGTTTTGATATACTCGTATATGGGCAAATCCTGGGCGTTTCGGATCGAATACTTGCACGGTTTTTTGAACTTTTGAAGCAGAAATATCCCGAAATATTGTATCGTTTTATGATAAAAGGAAAGATTTAGGCCACAGCTAATGATTAAAGTATGTTAGCGACAGAAATTTAGTTTAATGCCTCTGTTTTAGCCACTTAAACTGCGTTGCGGTCCGAAACGCCCAGGATTTGCCCATATATTAAGTGGGAGTGAAAATTTTTTTTTGGAAACTCAATTTGTTCCAAAGCCAGAACGGCACCTTTCTAGCCCAGAAATAAGCCTGTAAAATTTTATTGACCTACTCGCATGTTTGGAGGTGCCCCCAGGCCCACAAAGTTGAAAAAAATAGCACGATCTGGTACACATGTGAAATTTCTAAAATTATGAAATCAAAAAAACGAAGTATGAGGATTGATAAACAGCCTAAGTTGAGTATTAAAGTGAATTTTTTTTTTTGGAAACAACAACAAAAGTTATTAAAGGTCAAAATTTATATTATGCATTTTTTAAATTACAATTACTTAAAAACTACTTAACCGATTTCGAATGTTTGTATACCATTGGATATGTATTTTGATTCCCTTTAATTTGATATACATTTTATGTGGGTTCCATAACACTCCCCGCTGCGGGGGTCAATCCCCCTTTTACCCCCCTTACTTTTCATATAAAGTACCACGCCCAATAAAACAACGTTTCGCATGCATAGCTAATTAATACCTTTAAAACGATGCCTCACTTATTAATTTTGGTAAATATGTGAGCAGAAAAAGGGATATTTATAAAACACCAATTAGAAATAATATATATGATGATGATGATTTTAAAAATATAAATACACGCGCGCCATCTGCTGGAACATAGCGGTGGTTATAACCTAATCTCATTAGTAAATATGTTGCATATATTTAGACAACAGCTAGAAATTACATACATACATACATACATACAGGTGAAACTAATAAAAGCGTGTTAATAAATTTTATTTAAAATGAAACCTACGATTTAATGTACAAGTAAATTGCTTGCGTATCTACATATTTATGTTCATACATATTATGTAAACTAGAGTGCAGCCTACTGTCGAAACTCGACAGTTTTTCTAGATGTTTACTTATTACTAATGTGAACCTATAGTTTTTGTATAACTGTTTGTTGTTATTGTCACTGTTGGTTGTTGTTCCTGTTGATGCTGCTCTCTTTTTGTTTTTGTTGTTGGTATTGTTGTCGTTACTCGTCTTCACAATTCTCCTACCTACTCTTTTCTTTCTATTTCTGCTCTTTTCTTTCCTACTTATGCTCTCTTATCCTTCTTATTACATGACTGTGTTTTTGTTGTAGTGCTTTTGCTACTTTTTTGTGTTTCTACTTCTTTTAAACTACACACCACATCCAGCCAAACATGTTCAGAATTGCATGGTAAGTTTGGTGAAAACGCACAAAGTCAACTATATATACTTGCGCATTGAGACAACTCTGTTGTGTGCAAAAGCAAGCAACAACAACCACACGGCAATTTTCCAACGACGATTGTGGACGCATTTTCCAACCAATTTTCATGAAAATTGGCGCAGTTCTATTTGAGAGCAATACCTTTCTAATGGTGTGCTTAGTTTTAAAATCGGTTCAGTAGTTTCGACGGAGAAGATGGAACAAAATTTATGTTAGCGTATTAATAATATAGATGTAGATACCTATGGAAGAGTTCAAATTTGTTTTAAACTTTAATAAATTTATTGATTTTTTATGTACACTTTTTCATTGTCGGCGTCCTTGTTTTCTGACGGCGGCTGCTCTGGCACGCTGAGTACTTGAACAGAGTAATGATGGCGGATGGATGACATTGAGCTGACGTTCATGTCGCGACATACCTACTGGTAAACGAACAACAAGAACAAAAAAAGCATACACCCCCTTACATAGCCTACCGGTCGTTGTAGGGAAAATGGGCAATGAAGTGAGATAATTTTTGACTGCGTTGGCATTTTATTCAACTATTTGTGTTTTTTTCATACATACATACATACAATTATTGCTACTTACATACATATCCACATAGATAGGTACATTGTAAGATACACTTTCATTTATGAACCGAAATTTCTGCCGCGTGCTGCGCGGGTAGGTACCTACTCTTGTCTTGTTTTAATACTTTTATTATTTATCTACAGGGAAATTTAATGAATATTAAATACATATGTACCTAAAAATTATGATTTTAAATCATAACACTGGGTGACTGTGAAAAAGTACTTTTGGCGAGACATACCTCAAGTTGTAGGTCTAGTCAATTATACAAAAACTGCATACTTAGAATTTCCAATATGCCCTCAACATCTGGAGATAGGGGCCAAAACCCCTTCTTCATAGGTTAAGTCATATATTGTACCATAAATTTTTCTCTGTTTATCTCATCAACATGGGTTTGAAGTCGCTGAAAAGACGACATTTTGCCGCTTTTAACAGTATACGAATCGTTAATGTATCTTGATAAGTGCCAGAAAACCTGTACAAAAAAGTCACAAATTCAATTTTTTGCTCAATTTTTTCGGATGTCAAAAAACCTGAAATTTAAAAAGTCTTAAACATTCAAAAAACAAAAAAATTATTTTTGGTAAATGACAGTTCGTTATCATGGCGTTCATTTAGGCCTATTAAATTTTATATATATTTACCCCAGATTTGAAATTAAAAAAATTTTTTTTAAATAAAAAAAAAAATGGTTGTTGGAAGAAATTAGCGTATAAATCTAGCATTAAATTTTGCATTTTGAATTTTCGATCCCTTGGGGGGGTCCAGCTTAACGTATTCTAAAGTACAGTTTGTCAAGAAAGTGTTTTTATCTACATCCTTAAAACATGTGATGATAATGAACGTTTTAGAGGATACCCAGTGTTTCTTTTAATTTTATATTTTTAATTTTTGGTTTATTAAAAACTAAAACTTAAAAATTAAAAATCAAAAACAAATAAAAACAACAAAATACTAGTATGACAATGACAAAAAAAATTATAAAAATTAAGCCAATCGGATTTATTTTCCGCCCAATTATTGATCACTCTATTTAGGATTTTCGTTGGATAAAGAAAGAAATTCAGCCCACTCGAAGTGGTCACTCCCAATGGCCCGGGACCCGAAACATGTTCATTGACCAAAATAGTTTAGACGGTTAAGGGTCATTTAAGAAGAGCAGAAAAAAAAAAGAAAACGGAAAAATTTTCGGAAAAGCCATCGATTTTCTTAAAACTCCTTATCGGATGAACCTGCAAATGCACTCAATCAGATCATCAATCAGTTCACGGATTAGCTACATATCGTTCTCTTGCCAGTTAAGAATAAATATACGAAAGTTTTGACAGATACCTAATTAAAACTACATAGGTATTTAAAAAAAAAATGAAAATTTTAATTAAAATAGCGTATTATTTAGCCTCAAAATATTCCATAGAAACATGAAGCCGTAAAACACCTAAATAAGCTTCTCATTAGGCCACCGCCCCACCCCTTCCATTTTTGCTTTGCTTTAAGTGCGGCAACGAACTACGATCAAAACGTTTCATTGCTTAAGTACCTATGCCAAAATGGAATATTTAAATTTAATATGCCACTTAATGCTGGTACTTAAGGCTCACCACATCGCCATCATCATTTTCTTTGCTCTTTTTCGAAAGCGCGCTGGCTGCTGTCGTTTCCGAGTATTTTACGCTGGTTAAGAAGCGTTAAATGGAAAATGGAAAATGCACTGCAATGCGAAAAGCCTTTCCACGATAATGAATCGCTGGGGTTTTAAAAACCGTCACAAAATAAAATGAGAAAATACATAAAAAGCTGGCAATGAAGAAACCAAGTAAAAGCACAGCTAAACAAAAATTCTGAAATTGTAAGTATAAAAACCGATGTTGATGCTGCGAACTAAAATGGCTGCCTGGAGGGGTTGTGGGTTGCAGGGAAAGAGGAGGTGGAGGCAAGTTGAGTGAATGAATAAAGAACAAATAAAATAATGAAAGACAAAAACCGCCAACATCACCAACAACAACTTACTACATATAAAATTATCACAAAAACCACTTAAGATAAACGAAATAAATTACAAAATAAATGAAGACCAGCAATGAGTTTGTTAAGGCGGGCGGGGGGGAGGGAGCCTGGAATGTCTAAGAGCTCCTAGTGTTGCCAAAACAGCGTAGAGAGGCGATTGTGGTGCATAAAACTAGGTACAGCAACTACAAGCAATAAAGATGAGGGAAGACGTTTTAAGTTCTGGGAAACTAAATTGTTATAGGTATACCCAGCGTATCGAGATCGGTGCCACCGCATACAATTTTTCACTTCTTGATGATAATTTCTTCAACAAATTTCATCGTTTTAGGTAGGTATAGTGTTTTCTACTAAAGGAGCAGTTTCCAGCCATTTCCACACGCTTTATTTTATTATCAACTCAGAGAAAATGGGATTTATAAATTAAGTCCGACAGGGATTAAATTTTTTTCCGTACTTTCCTGACCAAAATTATTGATTTGGGCTTGCAACAGCAATTTATTAGTTTCATCTGTAAACATTGCATACTTTTAGGCGAATGCGTGTGAATAGAAGTTTTCCAGTGGGATATGTGCTTTGTCTAACTGAACCCAAAGCTCAGTTTCCCTTATTTTGGTCTTTATTTTGGATTGCAAAGTTTTCATTGAAGTCAATGTGGCCTCGAATGTTATTATAGTTCAATCAATTACGGAAACCGTGTGCTCGCGTAACTGGGTATAAGCTTATTGCGGTACCTAAAGATATGTTTCGGAAGATGCATATATGTATGTATATTAAACAAGTAGGGCGCGCTGAATTTTTGGCACCGAAATATACCGGAAAAACTCTGCGGAGCGCCAGTGAGGCAGATAAAATCTACGTCCCCCGCTCCCATCCGCACTTATTGAAATTTAAATATACTCATATGTAGGTATATGTATGTATAAGTATGCATGTGGAAAAAGCGGGGAGATAAAAAACAATCACAATAACAATAAACAGCGAAGAGAACATAAACGATGGCCTACAAAAGCAACTACAACAATAAAATAAATAAAGAGATAGAAAGGAGCTAAGCCAATCAGCTAGCAGCGAGGGCGGAGTCATGCTGAACAGGTTTTTCTTGATTTTTCCCCCACATCACCGCCAACACTTTTGTTGTGTTGTTGTTGGGCACGTATTAGCAATACAGTATAACCGTGGCAGCAAGTTGTTGTTGCTGTTGTTAGTGTGTTTTTTGTGTTTTTATGCTTTGCGTATAACGATTTTCTGGCGTTGTTGCTGCTTTTGGCTTAAGGCTTTTTGTTTTATTTTATTTTTTTTTGGTGTGCTTTGGTTGGAGGGGCATGCTGGTTTATCGCATTTTGCTCTCACTCTTTCACACATAGAGCTCCATCCATCTCTGATTCTGGCTCCAAAATTTTTGGGTTCTGCATTCATTTCTGGCTAATTTCTCTCTCTCGCTGCCGATGAGCAGTTGTCAACTGTGTGTGTGTGTTTGTGTGTGTGTGTGAGCGTATGCGTATGTTTACTATGGGTGGGTGGGGGATAAAACGAATAAAAGCCATGAGAATTAAAATATACACACCCGACGATGCGCGCGATAATCTGCGCCAATTCCGAACATACATATACACACATACATACTTACCTTTCAAGTAAAAAAGGAAAGAAAAAAATGCAAGGATGGGGAATATGTACCGACGGGCATATAAAATTTATATTATAAATGAACGAATGAGCTGGCAATGCACCCAAAGGAGAATCAAATAAATGTACATATGTACATACATATGTACGTGTATTTAAGTATGTACATATACTTTTGGAATACATATGTGTATACATATGTATGTATACATACATATATTTAGTGTAGTGGGTGGTTTGGAAAATGTTCAGTTCATTGTTTAAATGGAATTGTATGTAGGTACATACCAACATATATAACATTATATTTAATTAATTGGAGGAAATTCGATATGCATATGTATAAACAGGTTTTTACATACATATCTATATACATACATATGTACATACATACCCACTAAAAAATCTAAGCCTTATTTAAGAATAAAAAGAGCAGATTTAAAGGCTTAGGAAATAAGGCCTGAAAATTATAAGGGAGCAAATTTGTATGGCGTAAGGCTTAAAATTAGGCTGACTTTCCTGTGTTGATGTCATCAGGCCATAAGGAGTAGGTACTCTCTCTCTCTGAGAGCACACCTTATTCCAAAGGCTTATCTGCCATGCGAAATAAGTATTAGAAAGTTAGGAGCAGACAGAGTGAGTGCATAACAGAAGCAGCGCTGCTTGCATACTCCTTTTTTAGACCTGATTTGTCAGCAAAACTTTTGCAGGGTATGTACATACTCTGAAAAAAAAAACGTTGTAAATCTAAAGACTTTCGCTGTTAAATCAACTACTTTCCGCAGTTGAAATGTGCCCAACAACGCTCCGTTGTTGTTTCAAAGGTGCGAGCGTTGTTGATTTAAGTCAATAACGGAGATTGTTGGAAAAAATTTTAACCTAAAAATAAATTTTTGTTTGCATTTTACTCTTCATCTTCTCTCCGCCCGGGTTCCAACTGCAAATATTTAGCCTCCGCTTGTTCTCCTATTCTTCTCTCCTTCTTATCATTCACTGGTTGCTATCTTTATTTCTTATTCTGCTTTTTCTTCTTTATTTTATATTCTCCTCCGGATTCGAATCATGACATCAACCTGAAATTCTATCCAATCATCACATAGTGGAACATTCAACATTATATTGAATTGTAGTAACCTATTTATACTTCCATTTCCTAAAAAGGAATCCATGAATTATTTGAATCATTGTAAAAACAAAATTAAAAAATTTGTTCTCATTAGTTTTGTTTACAACGGAAACTGTTGGGTCAAATACTTTTGCCTTTAAATCAACAACGGGGAGAAAATTGTTGCTAATAATAAACTTTTTTTTTGGATTTTTCTCTTCATCTTCTCTCCGTCATATTTTTTTGTTGGTTTTCTCACAAAAAAATATTTTCTCACAAAAAAATTTTTAAAGGCAAGCAAGTTTTTGAATCAACAACGCCCGTTTTTGAATAAATTGTTGGATCAAAAACTTTGCTGTAAAAACAAATACTTTTGCTGTTGAATCAAAGACGGAGATTCAACAGCCGAAAGTTGTTGGTTTAACTACGGGTGTTTTTTTCAGAGTATGTACTTAAATAGGCACAAACCTAGTTACCATCCAGACCTGTTAAGTAATGATTACTAATCGTAATGAGTAGTAATTTAAATACTTTTGTTTTAGTGTAAAGTAATCAATTATTTTCAAGTACAATTACGTAATACCATCAATAACGAAGAGAACATTTGCAACATGTATCCTGAATTCAAAATCAGCGGTAGTAACCTACATATGTAGATATGTATGTGTGTACATTAGAGTGGGGCGATTTGTATGGAGGGAAATTAATCGATACCACGCCATCGAAATTCGAATTCCTCCCATTTTTCTGAGTAGAAAACTCCTCCACGACATTTGTCTAAAATTAATTTTGATGTTCCGGAATTTGGTTTTTGAATTTTTGAAAATAAAAATTGTGCAAAAATCGACAAAAATATATCCAGGCCAATATGCACATCGAATTGAAGCAGAATATTATGCTGAAATCGGATGATCCGTTCCGGTTATGGAGGCTGAATGTCCAAAATCGCATATTTTCGCGATTATCTCTTAATTTTTTTTTAAAACTTCTTAAAGATAAGTCAATACAATATATGAACAGTATTTTAAAGTATTAATTTATCTTCCGGTATAGAAAAACTAGAATGCACTCTTTTTTCCTTGGCCCAAAATCGCGGTATGGGTTCTCTATGTTATAGTCATCCGATACCAATGATTTTCACCGACACACATTGGGGCCGAGCCTGCTCAAAATTCAGTTTTTAAATAATGAGTTTTTCAAATAAATAAAAACGCAGTATTGTTCCCTATAAAATTCTACACTTCTGGCCCAATTTTCAGCTTTCTATCGTTTTTCAGTTGGGAGTTATCGATACACAAACATGGCAAATTTTCCAAAAAATAATTTTTTTTCAAAGTGAGAAATTTTAATGTGTATTTAGAGAAATTTTAATGTGTATTAAATAGTTGGTGTAAGAGAAGGATATAAAATTTTATTATTCTGCTTTTTCCATAACATTAAGTGAAGCTTATATAATCGATTAGTGTTTTTTTTTTTGGAACTAGACGTTTAAAAAAATAAATTTTTAGTATAAAACTAAACGTACCTCTTTTTTTGTAATATTTTTTTCAAAATGGGTTTTTTTTTAATTTGCGCAAAAACGTAGCAAATCTAAAAATGCAGCAGTAAAATATGGTCCTTTGTGACAAAGAATCCGAGTTCAGGACCAAAAGCAAAGTGCGCATTTTAAAAAAAAGTGAGTTTAAAAATTGCATTCCAATTCTAGTTAAAAAAAAAACAACTATATCTGGTTGAATTTGATTCTGTTCTATCTTAAATTTGGTTGATCCATTATTTACTGGTTACTTTAATTACAAATTGTGGTTAAGGTTACTTGTCAAGCCAGGTTTCTTTAATTTAGACTTGTAAGTTGTATTATAATATGAGTTCTTTGAAGCACAAGTTGTGTTACTCCAATTTTGTGTTTTTTATGTTAGGCATGAAAATGTGTGGGGAAATATGTAATAATAATATAATACAATGGCGCTATTATAACTCTGACGAGTTTTATGGCCGAGCTTCTCTCTCAATTCGAGTTGTGCTCCTTTTTGTTTTTCCTACTAATTGGGTAGATCTACAGTTTTATGCCGGCTCCGAACGGCGAATGAATTTTTCTGAGAAGCTTTTTCATGGCAGAAATACACTCGGAGGGTATGCCGCCCACTGCCGAGAGGTGACCACTGCTCTTAAAAAACCCAATAATTGGATTTTTACTAATTAAAAAAAAATTTTTTTTTGATGTTTGCTCGGACTGTGGTTTCAACCCGAGACCTCTGGTATAGCACTCTACCCACTGCACCACAGCGGCCACATGGGGGGGGGGAATATGTGTTCTGCTCCGTGAATGTGGTAAAGTGCTACACATCTACAAATCATGTATAGGCATAATGATTCTTATTCAAATAAGTTGATTTCAGAATTTAAAGAAAAACATATATGCCATCAATTGGTTAATGGGTTAATATAATACACATTGGCTATTTTTGTACAGACATACTAATTGCGATTTAAATAATTTGGTTACAGATCTTAAAAAAAAATTGCTCACCAATGGGTTAATTCATGACCGTTAATGGGTTAAAATTCCAAAGATTACTCGTTTTAGTGTAGGGACAATTAATATGATGTAAATATTTTGATCTAAGAATTAAGTGAAAAAATTTGGGTCAAAAATGGGTTAATGCGTGGTCGTTAAGGGGTTAAAATTCTTGGGATTTACTATTTTAGTATCGATATACCGATTCTGATTCAAGAAAATTAAACTCGAAACTAAAATAAAAAACATAGGTCACCAACGGGTTAACTCATGACCGTCAATGGGTTAAGATGCTATAGATTAACTGCTTTAGTGCAGATAAAACGATTATGATGTAAAAAAGTTGATTTCAGAATTTTGAGCGTCCCCATATATATAAGTGGCCCCAGTGTGCGACAGCGCTTTGTGTACAATAAATGTTCTAAATACAAAATTTCAGAATTTTTGCTGCAAAAACTGAAGAGTTATAACCCAAAACGTAGACGTATGCTGTTTGGGACTTGTTTTTTTACTTTACTCAACTCTAAAAAAACTCAAGGTTACTCATACGCCATAGCGTACTATTGGAAGCAAAAAACAAATTTCAGAAGCATATGTCAAGCTTTTAGGGAATAACTCTTCAATTTTTGCAGCTAAAATTCTGAAATTTTGGATTTGGAGGATTTATTGTACACAAAGTGCGATCGACTAAAATCCTCGGTATCGGATGACTATAACATAGAGAACCCATACCGCGATTTTGGGCCTAGGAAAAAATAGTGCATTCTAGTTTTGCTATAAATTTTCAAAAAAAAATAAGATGTATTGTACACAGCAAGAGATAATCACGAAAATATGCGATTTTGGGCATTCAGCATCCGTAACCGGAACGGATAATCCGATTTTATTTCGGATTTCATATCTGGATTCAGCATAAAATTCTGCTTCAATTCGATGTGCATATTGGCCTGGATATATTTTTGTCGATTTTTGCCCAATTTTATTTTCAAAAATTCGTCGTGCTTCATAAAAACCAAATTCCGGAACATCAACATTAATTTTAGACAAATATCGTGGACGAGTTTTCTACTCAGAAAAATGAGAGGAATCCAAATTTCGATGGCGCGATATAGGTCAGCAAATCGCGCCACCCTAATGTACATATGTACATATGTATGTATGTACATTAATGTATGTATGTATGTAATATTTCGACTCATCAATATTAAATCATGGAGGAAGTAGCATCTTTGTAACTGCACTCAGTATGGAGAATATCAAAAATTTGGACCAGATCCTTCAAAGGACAAAAGAAAGATAAAATCTATTCCCGTAAAAGTTTGGTAATGTCAATACAAAATCTAGAGCTCGTATTTCTCAACGGATGTACAAATCTACGTATCACGAAAAAAATTTTTAGGCAGCTATTAAAATGTGTCTTTTGCAATAAGCTCCTTATTTGATGTCGAACTCTACGATTTTTATGTCACCGAAAAGGCCTCGTTTAGCATTATATTTGCTTCATATAAAGTTTTGACCTTAAAGGTTGTTTTAATTTTTACATTTAACAGTTTTGCCGATATTATCCTTAGTTTTTCTTTCTCTCAACCATAGCGACTTAGCTAAAAAAGTTGTAGCCTTTATTTAAAAACAAAACTTAATTTTTGGTTCTAGATTACGATAGCTTTTTTAAAAAAGTCAGATTAGCTTACAATTTTGTGATATGTATGTATTAAGAAAAGAATTTTGAGTTTCCGCATACAAAACAATAGGATGCCGGGGCGTATGAGTAACTATTATCTATTGTGTATGAATACACACTCTCTCGCCTAAAAGTATGCAATGTTTACAAAACATACAGGATACACTAATAACAGCGTCTTAAAAAGGAAAAAATGTGTATGAAAAATTTAGTTCAACTGCTTTTAATATACATAAACATATACATATGTAAATAAAATGCACATCAGAAGAATGAGAAATTAATACACTTGACAACAATACCAGTTTTTAACTTTTTTCATATAACGTGATACGGCCTAATGTATGTACATACATAGGTATGCAGTTACAAAAATTACACGCGTGATAATGGAATCGCCCTAAAACGCAACTATTTACAAATTTTACATCATTATGTATGTATGTACAAATGTACGTATGTACATACATATATAGGTATGTATGTAGGTATGTTGGTACTTTAGTAATTAACAAGAATTGCTCGTTTAAAGGTATTAGATTTAAAAATGGGGTATAAAAGAAATGAAAACAAATCTTAAGTTTTTGGTTCCTACATCCATACATACATAGTATGTACATAAGTAGATACATACATACATATGTATACTACATAGGTAGGTACATACTATTTATGTACTGTTTGGCTTTGCATTTGGTTGGCTAAATCCTTCGTGTGGCACCTAATCGCTTGTAATGCGCGCGCATAATCTGCTCTCTTAACTACAACAAAAGCGAACTTAATTGTTATTCGGAAGGAATGAAAGGAGCAAGTGTTTTCCCAAACATGCTATTATGTATGTATTGGCTTACATATGTATGGTGAATCAAAAAAATGGTTCGCGGGTGAGGGTGTTGCTTTATAATTGCAAATACATACATACATACATATTTACGCTTTACTCGGCACGTGCATTAAAGCTAAGGAATAATATTTCGCAAACATGAAGCGTAATAAGAATCCATATAAACATACATACATACATACATACATACATACATAGTACAACAACAATTGCCAACGCCAATGCCACCATTGCCGATGCCACTGCCCTACACATGCACAAGCTGCACAAAAAATAAATGTTATACATACGTTGCCTCTTTCGCACTCGCATTATCTACCATATCATGTTGGTTGGTTGGGTTAAGGTGGTTGAAAGCGCAATCCAAAAATCCACCCATCCATTCATCCATCTTCATCCACTCGTTGTACAGCAAAGCAAGCAATCATAGCGCAATAGCGGACTGTTTCGTCGTCGGCAGCGCCCAAATCCAATCGAAAAGGCAGCTGCTGCTGTGAGAGACAGTTAAACCCATACATATGTACGTATGTAGATATGTACTGCAAATAGCCGAACAGGTGCAGTTATGTGTAAAGGTGAGAGTACCGCTAAGAGCGGTGAAATGGCATTAACTTGTATGTATGTGCATACATATGTACATGATTGTGTATATGACTTTGTATTTATTTCTAACCACATAAAGAGAAACACATATTGCATCTATTATGAAATTTCTTATAAATTATGAAATTACGATAAAATTAGAAATTAAACATTATTATTATGAAATATTTTCCACTTTTTCAACAAAAGTGCTGCTGATAAGGGAGTACATCAATATGAAAATACCTACTACATACTTCGTTCTCGTTTTTTTTTTGCCCAACAACCGTCTCTTGTAAACACTGAATTCCTCTCACTAACACATTTTCATAGTAAAATGCCGGTCTCAAAAATTTCAATAACAAACATTTGAGAACAAACAAACATACATACATATCTACTTTTAGATGTACATACATTTATGTATATAAATATATATATATCTACAATCTTTACGTACTTAGTAAACCCGTTAAAAGTTCCATCGTATAGCTTTTAAACTGCGGAAATATTTACATACATATGTACATATACATTCTGCCAGAGACCTCTAATTCCGAACAGCAAATTAATTTTTTTAGGAAAATTGCCAGGAAGGAAAAAGGATGAACAATCTCAAGGAAGAAACTGGATTGAACCAAGATTAAGGATTGTATTAAACACCACGACAATCGGATATATGTACGTATGTACCTACCCCGCATACACAGTATCTAACCTTAGAGAATTTGTGGAGGCTACCTACATTAAATAACTAGTGTAGTTCTTCAACCATTCGCTAATCGAGAGCTAGGGCAGAAAACTACTGGAAACTGATTACAGAAAGAACCAAATTTTGATGTATATGCCAATTGAAAATATTTAAAAATTCCCATTGGAATCTCATTAGATAACCATGTATGTATGTACATTGTACAATACATTAAATTGCGAGAATTAAAATTTTCTCGATTGGAAAATAATGCCCCATTTTTGTTTCTCAGGTCGTTTTCTAAGTTCATTCTCTAATCGAAATCGTATAACTGGGCGTCAGATATTCAGGTTTGGCAAATATAATTTTGCGCACAGGTGTCTCGCTTATAAAAGTTTCATTTAGTCAATTATGAAGTTTAAACAAAAATTTGCTTTCTTTTGAACTAACATTATAACTAAGAATAATGTCATCTTTATAAATTAAAGCGTGATGGATAACTCTTGGCCACAAAAGCATTCACGCACAATAAAATAACGAATTTATTAACCAACCGTTTCATTTCCTGTACGAGTGATAAATAAAGGATTAAAAATGTGTTGGTGACATTAGGCGAGAGCGAACATTTGAAACGGAAGTGCATCGGTATTCGTAAGACCAACACATGAACAAGCAAATTTTTGTGAGAGCACACATACCACTACCAATGCATAACCCGCCAAGAGAGAAAGAAAATGTCGTACACACAGATGCACACATACACTAACAAAAGACAAGCAATACATTTGCAAATGTACATAAATATGCGGTGAAATGTTGGGAGAGCGCAAAGCAGAAT
This sequence comes from Urophora cardui, assembly GCA_960531455.1. NCBI lineage: Eukaryota > Metazoa > Arthropoda > Insecta > Diptera > Tephritidae > Urophora > Urophora cardui. The sequence continues at coordinate 167,184,557 of OY482670.1, read as the reverse complement.
CAGTTGTACGGTAACTGACAGTGTGGAAGGATGTGGTGTTGCTCGATTTTTATTAAATAAAAAGTTATTATATTTAAATTTAATAAATAGAACAAGAAGCAAGAAATGTGAGTGCATTTATGCAAAAAGCGCTTTTACAAATGTATAAAATAGTATGTACATATATGCATACCTACATACATAAGTCTGTGTATATCTATGTATGAACTTGAAATGGAAACAAAAAATAAATTGGCAGTATACTTGATAAATTGATACAAAAGCTCCACATATGTACTACGTGCGTCAATACGAAGTATTTGCGTAAAAATACCCAACCTCCCCCGCCACAAAATATATGTGTGGATGCGTCTAATAACAATTATAAATAATAATCACAAATACAAAAAAATAGGTGTTCCTAAATAAAAAAAAAAAAAAATCACCAAGAAATACGGCGTGTACCAAGAATCAAAGGCAACAACGGCGGATTCTAAGAGGCGGGCTTGTTAATGGTAAAGTGCTCAATAATGAAGACGACAACGGTAGCAGCAGCAGCGGAATGGGGCCGCTGAAGTGGCGCAGCCGAGCTTATCACCACATATAGCAATTGACATTGCATGTTGACAGTTACAGTCACAGTCAGTCGTCGAATGGCGGCCGATCAAGTGTGAAGTGTGCATGTCAATAAACGGATCGATAGCAAATAAATAGTGGCGCAGTGAAACAAATTGCAATTGTGACGAAAAAGTTAAAAGTGACATAAACAAAATTGTGTACGAATGCAATGGCCAAGAGTGATTGGGATGTGAGTATTATGGTCGACAAAAAATAAAAACAAAGCTAAAAAGTTAGTTATGCTTACGGCTAGTCTCACCACAAAAAAATACACACAAAGCGTGAAGTAAAACCTAAAATTACAGTATTTGCGTTCCCCCTAGCAGGTACTAAAAAACTAGCTTGAGTCTAAAACAAAAAATATGCTATAAATTTTTGTAGTAAACCGCGCTTTTTGCAAAAAGTATTGCGTACTTTATCGCCAACAACACCGGTTCTTAATGCTCTGACGCTTGTGACTCGTTAGCAACATTAGTTCTACTTTTGTCACGGCCTTTGTCGCGTGTCCACTGAGCATTCTAGCGCTGCGCACGTAAATAAATCTATTGCAACATTCATACCTAAATAGAAGTATGTAAGTCGAAGGTGCATTAATGCAAATATTCTCAAAATCGCTCCTCCAAACGCCATACTCTGCATAATAATTTCAACAACTGCTAATGATGTCGCGTCAACACTGCACTGCTAGCAATAATCAATCAAGCGCTGCTTTACAGTAACAATAACGACGTACCTAGGTACTTAAAAGCGAAATGGTCCAACGCTCAAATAGAGCTGCAAATGAACCAGCGTTCCAAGTTTTCCTTTTTTGTAATTCGTGATTAAAAGCATGTGCGTGTTACTTTAATGCCTATGTGTGTGTGTGTCTATTTGGCAAAAACCAAAATAAAAACTATTTTCATTGTGCAATAAATAGTATTATTGAAAAAAGGAAATGGAATAAAACAAATTTGAAAGCGACGAAAAATAGAAATATATGTATGTATGTACGAGTAAATAGCATTTGCAAAAGTTCGAACTAAAACACAAAAACTCGAAAAGTCCGTCGCAAAATGGACTTTCAAAGTGCAATGGAAACATTTGCAGAAGCCTGGGTAGCGGCCAATGCTGGACCGCAGGTGAGTACAAATGCAAAATTCTGAATTTATACGAAAAATAATAAACAAACCGACAAATTTAAACTTTTTAATGAAACTATTTCTGGATAGTACCTACTTTATTTAAAAGAAATGTTAGAAAAGAGTATGAGTTGCCAACGCGTTTGCAATGAAATCAAATTTGCAAAACAATACACGGTGACATAACCTACAAATTCCGCAAGTTGTGTTAATCTACAGAGAATATTAGTCGGTATGCATATTGGAAACAAAGGTAGATAATCTATAAACAATTAACTTTTAAAACAAGCGCGGGCGCAAAATTTGATTATCGCTGCTGCAATCTGTTTAAGTAATGATGGGCAAACAGAAAAAAGCTTAAGAATCAACAAAACGGGAGATTAACAGATGAAAATTATTTTCAGCAATTTTTTTTTTTAAGTTCCTTTGGTTATTTCTTATTTTCTTCGGTTGTTGGGGCCTAGAAGATAAATACGTGGAACACTGTCAAGGTAATCAGTGTTGCCGCAGCCTCAAAAAATTTGGTATCAAAAATTGATACCTTCATGGTTTTTTTCGTATCACCGAAAATTTTTTGGAAAAAACACTTCAATTAATCAAGGAAGCTGTTTTCGAGCTTTTAACCCGTATAACAATTTGATACGTCCATTTTTTTTTCGTATCACCAAAAAATTTTTTACAAAAACCCTCGATTTCCTTGTATTTCGGGCAATGTGCATACATGAAGACGCGCGTTTTCTGCCGTCATGTATGGCTAGCTTTAGTGAGCCGTGCTCATTCCTTCCATGGGCAGTGATGCCTACTATAAAGTTTGATAAAATATTGCCCTTTTTTGAATTTTCAAAGACCTTCACAATACATGTTTTTCGTGGCATTCACAGGTTGTTAAAATTTTTAAGAAAATCTTAAAAATGAAAAAGAATCGGTCAATATTCTTTGATTTTGATTAAATTGTATCAAAATTATTTGATACGGATTAAAAATGTATCAAATTTGTTCTACGGCAAAATAAAAAGTATCTACGTATCTTCGGCTTAAAAAAGTATCACATTTGATACGATTGTATCAAAACGGCATCACTGAAGGTAATACAAAAAATTTTCGTTGAAATATGCATATAAATTTGTTATACAGGTTTATTTGTTGCTGGAGAAAATAAAAAAAAATATAGTGCAATTTGAATAGCAGCCACGCCCACTTCTCTAAGCTTTCTTTCACTTAAAATTGCTCCTATTTTGATGAAAGTAAATAATACAACCTCGTTTAAGTCTAAATCTAACGTTTTGTGCAGACCAAACTTCTAAATTTCTTCTACGCTTCGGCGAAATTTTCGCACCTACTTGACTGATTCGTTAGTCCAGGGATTAATGGCTTAAATTTCGAACTTGTCACATGACCCTAAGTTTTTGTTTTACGCACTATTCAGCAGACAGGCACTAGAGGCAGGTGTCTTGCAGAAGATTAAGATGTACATATGTTTATAAAGGTTTATCCCAAAGTATACGAGTAATTGCCAACGCGCTTGTACGCGCAGTTACACAAACAAACAAACAGGTAATAAAATAATGCCAAATCCAGTATTATAAAAACATATACGCGCCGTAAAATAACACTAGTTAACAGCCAAAATATACCAAGAAATGCAGGTATAGCTCGAGCTATTTCGGAATTATTTCTTTTAATTTTTGTATGGTTAGTTTTTGGGATAACGGTAACCTTGTGTTTTTTGGTTATCACTTCATTCAAATATTATTTTCAGTATTTCGTATAAAATTATGCTCTTTGTTTCACCTATAAAAAATCGCCAAAAATTTAATATTTATCGGATCTTAAAGTGTTTACAATTAAACGGCCTAAAAGAATAAAACTTTACTGATTTTATTAACAACTTCTTATAAGAAACTTAATTTTAAAATCAAATTTTTTTCAAAAATCACAAAAAATTTACAAAATTTTAATTTGACCAACTGTCAATTAGTGAGGTTATCGTTAGAGCGCATTTTAATTTTCTTTCGAGGTACTGCTTGTGATTATCGCATTGTGACTTTAGTGAAAATAATTATTTGTAGCCTAGTGTAATTAACGCGAACATTTATGGTTTTTATTCTACACTTATTTTCGCAAACAAGGGCTTAAATGAAAGTAAAAGTTACTGCTTGTGTCTATTTAAGTGCACATGCACTCAAAAGGAAATGTACCCCGATTATGGACAGAGAAATGTGGGTATGAATTCACGCCGAAGAAATATTGGGCCGTATTAAAAAAATCGAAGCAAATACTTTTACTCAAGATTTTAGAAATTTGACATCAATTTGTATGAACCAAATTTCAAAATTTGAGTAAAAGGTCTAAAATTTTAAGTAAAAGCAAATGCTCAGCTTTTATTAATATGACCCATTGTCATTATTTTGATGGATTTGATTTTAAGAAAATTTTATTGAAATTTCAGAATTTTTGTTAGTTTAATCTAATTTTGTATTTGAATTTGATTAAAAATGTCTAGGAATCCTTTCCTAACTTTCTCACAACCCCTCTCCATCCAATATTTCCGTTATATTCATTATCTCTTCCGTAAGTTCTAACTTTGCAATTTTCTTAAAAATTACCCAAGTGACTAATTTAAAAGTTCATTCATACAAGAAAAAATACATACATATGTGTGATGATAGTGTATTTTGTAAGTACATATATATATATGTACAATGTACATTGTACATATGTACATAAATGGAAAGGAAAATGGACACTCTTTCTTTATCTTTAGAAACAAAAGCTTTGGGGTTCATAAAACCGTATAGGCCGTGCATGCCTAGTTCTTAGTAGATCAGCGATAAATCATACAGAGAGCATCACAGACATAACATATTCTTCCCTGAGGGTACAGCCAGACGACGCTAGAAAGTACTTTCTGAAAGCAATTTCTTGCGGCGCTGGCTGTACCCTGAGATATGTAAAAAAAATATTTTCATGCACAGTTCGCTTTTGCGGAAATTTTGTTTAGTCATACCCAACTGCTATGAGAAACTCACTCGACAAAGGCATCTTTCGAATATTAATACATATTATTCTAAATTTTTTTCTATCATTATTAATATTAAACGCTGTATAGGTATGAACACATTCAGTACAACTAAGCAAAACCAAGCCACTTTGGCCATTTGATTCACGTTTTTGGAATTTCGCAGATACAAGCGGAGTAGCTAGATACATACTTACATATACTAACAATATCATATCTAGATACATATACACAAAAAATATTTATTCGGTGTTTAAATGCGATACAACTTCCTCTTTTCCCCCCAAAATACATACATACATATAAACGTGCGTCTCTCCATCATAACTTTTGCTTGCCAACGGTGCTTCATCGGCTTTTATCCATGGAACAGATAAGATAATCCCGTTGACCTAAAAAGTAAGCAAATGTTCGCATAAACTTTAGCGTTGAGACGCGGTATGAAAAGCAAAATATGTATATACTTGAATGTAGGTATGTACATATGTATGTATGTACGTATGTATCTACAGTACGTCCCCCAATCAGCACGTCTATTGCCATAGCTTATAAGGTAAACGGTTCATACACATATAGTACATTTATTTGCCGTCAGCCCAGTCGAAGTTAATCCAACAATATCAGATAAAAATAAAAACGAATTGAATTTTAATCGTACAAATGTTTATCGATATACATACATTGTTTCAACGGGGATAGGATCGAGTTGAAATAAAAGAAGAAATTTAGTTTGAGACGTTACAAAGCGTATATATTTAATTCAAAGTTATGGCTTATAATGTAGATGTAAATGGGTGGTATATGTGGATGCTAAATATAGCTTATTTACTTACGTATCTCAGATGACGATGTAGCAGGCACGTACTTACAGCTCAGGATCTCAAAACGGAAGGAAGCAAAAATTATGTATATTAAAAAAAAATGGAAGATTTTTTAGAAAACAGTTATTCCGCAATATTATTGCAGTGCAGGGTTGCAACTTGAAGGGTTGCAACTTGCGGTGTTGCCACGGGGGGGGTGTGTTCAGTGCACACTAGGGTGTGCTGAAATTTGGTTTGGGCTACTGGCCCAAACATACCGGCCCCCTTGCGGCAAGCAACCTGAATGACGCCGAAAACTCCATCATCATCCGACATACAAGAAAATGTATAAATCTTATGCTTAGATACATATATAATAAATATTTGATTTCATTTCAATTCAAATTCAAATTCAAAATTTAAAATTTAAAACTTAAAACTATGTGTTTAGTAGTCCACCAAGGCTGCTGACGCGAATCGCTAGAAGGAGAAAAGAATATTAGCAAATGTACGTGGCTATCCTGCTGATATTTCTTTTACCCTATTCACATGCCCCAGAAAGCATCCATCCGAAGATGGTTTCTTGGGCTGTGAGTGGACCTAATGTTGTCGGAGGAAGTGTTGACCGCAAAAGTATTTTTGAATATACCTCCGATCCCAAGACCAAGTGTATTTGGGAGGCTTGTCCAAACTTGGGGTCTGCGAGCCGTATGCTCCCGTAGCGTGCCGTCGTTGTTGTTTGGAGATTTCGTACTGGCGTAGTTATCCGAAATTGCTCTACCAGCGCATAGGTGGAGAACGTGGCTGCATTGGCGGGTCCGCCACGCACCACCAGGAAACAACCACACTGCCCATTAATAACGTTTGTTTGCAAATTTAATTTGTGCGCCATATAGGTGGTGATCCTAGAGGTGACAGCGCATGCATCCACCATAGCACGGACTGGATGTAGCCGCCCCCCGGCCTCCACCCTGACAAGTACCGTTGGCGCTACCGGGACTAGGCATTGTAGAGGCAGAGGACCGGTAGTGAAAGCAGAGCCAGTACGAAAGTTGGCTGGGAGTTGATGACGAGGTTGAAAGCGCTGAAGCTCTCGACCTGACTGATGCTGATTAACCCGATGTCGGAAGCGCTGAAGCTCCCGACCTGTTTGACGTTGTTTACTCCGGTGTCGGTAGCGCTGAAGCTCCCGGCCCGTTCGATATTGCTTGTGCCGGTTTGTTTGATTATGGGGTCGGAAGCGCTTAAGCTCCCGATCCGGTTGCCTTTCATGTCGTAAGAGTGGGCGGAAGCGCCTAGGCTCCCGTCTACTCGCCATATCCGATACAGAAGGCTCAGACTCCTGTACCGAACTGGACCCGGCGAGATTTACCTCTGCGTCCCGGGTTTGTAAAGAGTCAGAGGCCGCTAAAGAGATGGCATCATCGTTTGATGGACGATGTCTTGGTGGGATGCGTCGGGGCCGTGAATCACTCGCATCCACATGCAACGAAGTGTGATGACGGTCCCCACATCGCCGACACGAAAACTTGCTAGTGCAGCTCTGAGACTTGTGAGTCGGCATCAGGCAATTTTGACAAATATTTTTTATGAGGATTTCTCGCAATCGCTCAGTTATCGACATTGATCGAAATACCGGACACAGCTGAATTGGATGCTGTGTGTTGCAAAATCGGCACGCTAGGGGGAATTTATGTGACTTTGTTTCAGCTCGTTTTTTGAAGACTGCGCGGCCCATCTGTGGAGAAATTGGGCTTAGAATTTCGATTCTGGCATATTTGGTTGGGTGGCTAATAGTGACTAAAATAAGAGAGGGGTGGCATTTTGGTTTACGATATTTGTGTCTCATGTGTAGAGATGTTGGTGACGGTTTGGCACTTAATTGGTTGTTTTGGAACCAAATTTTTAAGACATATGTAAATATATTTACTTTTGCTCACTGGGTATTTTTTACGTATTATACGTTTGTGTGACATATTAATAATGTGTGCGTAAATATATAAGTATTTTTGCGTAGGATACGCAGATTCTCCGACCTCCAACGAAAAAACAATGATTTTTCAATTTATCACACTGCATTGGTATAGTTAGCGATAATTGTATCGTCAATACGCCATGTGTTCAAGCCTTTAGTGTTTGCATTTGACATTTGACAGGAACAGCTGATTGCTAGTTTGTAAAAAGTTTCCCTTCTGAAGCATGTGTTCCCTAAATGCGAACCTAAGGCCATATGCACACGCGTAATTATGGTGACGTAATTTAACCGGTTCAGTGGTTTCACGTGTACTTATGATCGATTGACAGATTTACTGTGATAAATATTGCAAATTATCCACCTTTAATTGCACAATTTAATTGTTTTAATATGGCGAAAATGTATTCTGAATCTATTTGATTGCAAAAACATAACTTCCGAAGAATTTTCGTTTTATTTTCTCAATTTCAAAAAATCTATATGAACAGATGGTTACCGAATTTTTCTTAGAAATTTACCGTGCGGTGTTAATTTTAGTGAGAAAGTGGATTAAAATTGTTTTTAAACGCATTGATAGTGAAAATTTGGAGATTTGCATTGGTTTATAAGTCGTTGTGAACACCCTTATTGGATTGACAATATTGTTTGATAGGGGGAATTTTGCGGACCATTTTTCCCTCTGGCGAAAAGTGTAGGCAACACTGCTGCCCATTTCTTGTCAATGGAAAATGATAGGTTCTATCATTTTCATTGTTTTGATTTGTAAATAGAGGTAAGTGGAGTAAATTATTGTATATTTAAGGTTTTATTAATAAAATTACTAACTACTTTGTTGTTTTCTTATCTTTGCAGGAAGGCATGAACGGATGACCCGGTCGGAAAAGAACGAGCAGAAAAAAAACAAGGTAAGTAAAATTCCAATGGAAATATGTGTATTTATATGTTTTACATGTTTTCTTTTTCGTTTTCTTGTCTTTCCAGATCGTTCTTCAACATGTTTCTTTTCCCGGAATTTTCACTTCCGGAAAACGACCTCGTGGTGGATGGAGGTGTTGCGCTACTACCATCAAGAATTCATCGAGGATCCCACGTATGTCACGTATCTGACATTGAAGGTGAATATGTGCCGCAAACAAGTGATGAAGTTAGATACCGACTGTGTGCGATTCCACCAAAATTTGAGAAACATCAAGCAGTACATGCACAAATTATTAATTAACACCAGAAGTACCAGAATCACCGGCATAGTAATAGGAATACCTGTACATCAGTGTATGCGTGCTATATGCAACGACCTTCCGCGCGAGGGACTTAAGCGCAAAAGTTAATTTGCTTTTTTTTTATCCTTCGCCAAGGAAATGATCAAAATGACATTAATACCATTTTAATTCAGAACATATTTATGATTGTGCATGAGTATGGATGCAATAACTTTAAGGTGTACAGTGCCGTGATGTACAATATAATGCGTGTAACCCAGATAAATATTTTTTAGTCCTGCGGAAATTTTGGTATCAATGGACAGAGCCTGGAAGAAGGAAGTTTTCTCAGGATCAAAGCCAGTGTTCTGAGCTGGAATACTGACAGGCAAACAATTTTGGTGTGTTACACGATTGGGTTCAATTTCCTCCAAAATTCGTTGGCTCAGATTTCCATCGTTGGCTCAAAGGGGTCGGCTTTACATTAGGATACCGCGGTCCGCGAAAATTTACTTCTTCAGGTGGGTAGCGGTTCTCTCAAAGATCTCACGACTGAAATCAAAACCTGCCGGAGGCTTATAGTTCGCGAGATAATTGTTGGTAAATTTTTTGATGTGAATGTAAATGAGTGTGTTTGATGTGGTAGTGTATGTGTTATAACCCCCATGAGTTTTTAATTGTTTCCTTTTGTTTTTCCATTTTTACAAATTTTTATTTTTACAGGTTTTTAATTTGGTTGTTATAATTTTGGATTTATGTCACTTCGTTTTGAAGCAACAAAATTTGGTATTTTGAATTGGATGGAAAAACTTTTAACGTGCGTTTGGTATGTGGCTTAACATGTGTGTGTTTACTTATTTATGAATTTCTCTAAGTATTTACAGAGTATGTATTAGGGCTCTGTGGGATTGTGGGGTGGCGAAAGCCTAAATTTCTGTTGGCTTCTTAGAGAAGCGCTAGGAAAATCTGGGGCTCTTTGGAGCGTAAGTCTAAATTTCTGTTGGCTTCTTAGAGAAGCGCTAGGAAAATCTGGGGCTCTTTGGAGCAAAATACCTTTTGTGGCTTCTTCGGAGAAGCGCAATTTTTATTTGTATGGTCCTCGGGGGACTAGTTTGAGGTGAGTCGGTACACGGTTGTGCCAACTGCCAAATCTGTTGGGTATTTTTGTACATATGTTATGTATGTACATGTAGGTATGCTGATTTCACTGCTGATGTAGGTCAGGAGCAGCATTTGCGGTAGGTTAGGAAAATTGTATGGGCATTTAGATTAAACCGTTTGGAAGATTTTTCTGCGCATATGAGTAACAATTCCTATTTCACGATTGGAATTTTCGCGTTCCCTTTGACCTTGAGGATTTTTTGGCATCTTTTTTTGTATACCTTGAATGTTAATGTGTGGCTGGTTGTAAGAATTGTATTTGATATTGTGAATGTAAGAATTTTCGCTCCTTGTGGTTGAAACCTTTTTGTTAGGGTATTGTATTTTCTCGTTATATTGACGAATTGATTTTCTAGACAATCTTCTCTCGATAGGTATGGGTTTTTTCAATTGTGGTTGCTGTATGAAGCCATAATTGGTTTTCCGATTAGAGGTGTTGTTTTGACTCCTATGGGTTTCTTGGGGTTTATATCTGACTGTATTATGAAAGGAAACCTTATCGCTGGATGGATTTGTTGACTCGGCGTGGCCGGTTAATATCCATCCGAACACTGTTTCCTGTGCAAGAAGGGTGTATTGTGCATTCTTTTGAATGCCACTTAACATAATCCTCGCATAAATATCCCCACCTAAAATGAGATCAACAGGTTCATTATCGAAAAATCTTTTATCTGCCAAAACTAAGTTAGGAAAGGCTTGCCGAGTCGATGCGCTTACTTGGCAAGTCGGCAGGTTTCCAGTCAGTTGTGGCAAAATTAAAACAGTCGTATTTATGTTAATTGACGAATCTACTGGAGATCGCAATTGAATTTCACACGACTGCCTTACCTGAGCTGAACGAGTGTTATTTATGCCCGAAACTTGGACATCTAGCCGTTTCGACGGCAAGTTGATTTTACGTCTGAGCCGCTCAGTCATAAAGGAGCATTCCGATCCGGAATCAATTAGTGCCCTAGCAACATAGTTGGTGCCATTGTGATGCACATGTACCCTTGCTGTACCTAGCAAAACCCCTTTACATGTATTTGTATGGAGGGAAGTGACATTATTTGAATTTAAATTCGCTTTTTCCTGCGCTTGCTGAGAGGTTGAAGGTTCGTCGTCAGAGGGTTTAGATTTATGGGTTTGGAGGTGGAGCATTGTGTGGTGGCGAGAGTGACATAAGCTGCAGTTATATGAGCTGGTGCACCTCGACACTGTGTGTGAAGCCGAAAGGCAATTTAGACAACAGCTGTTATTTTTGATATAGGAGATCTTGTCAGGCGTAGATAGTTTGCGAAATTGTTGGCAATCCCGTACTTGGTGCTCTTTACTCTTGCACATTTTGCACGCATTCTTGGGGACGCTAGCTTGGTAAGCTCCAAATTTAGACGTATTTTCATTAGGCGGTTTAATAGCCTTCGCGGTTTTATTTTCTTTAAGACCGGAAACTGTTTCTAGCGTCTGGAATCTATTGGATAAGAATTTATCCATATCCTCCCATTTTGGTATCTCGGTTTTATTCTCTATCGTTTGCTCCCATAACGCTAGAGTATATTCGGGAAGTCTTGTGGAGCATAAATAAGTAATAATTGCGTCCCAGTTTGAGATGTCAATTTGATGACTCTGTAGGGACGATATGCAATTATTTATTTCCCGCTGCAGTTTCTTTATTGCTACCCCACACTCAGACTCCACCGTTTTTAAATTAAATAATGTCTTTAATTGTGTGTTGATCAAAACGCGCTTATTTTCATAGCGATCAGACAAATTTTTCCACGCTGTTGCAAACCCTTCATTGGTTAATGGGCACCTTTTAACTATATCTTTTGCCTCGCCAGAGGTTTTTGTATTTAGGTGGAAAAGCTTTTCCACCGGCGTGAGGCGTTTATTTAGAATGTATATGGCCGTGAACATGTCCCTAAAGGACGGCCATGATACATAATCACCTTTGAACACCTCGGTGTCACAAGGAGGGAGACGTATGTTATGCTCGAGGGTTTCGTTGGAAGGTGGTTGAGCTGGTGGTATGACAGGAGTATTAAAGCTATCTGCAATAGCCGAGATAGCACCCACCGCTCTGACATATGCTGCGTAAGCAGTTTTATTTTTCCTTTTGATCGCTGCCAACTCTTTGGAATCCCCTTTTTCCGTGGGTATTGCATCATAAGCGGTTTTTGTTTTTCGCCATAATGCTTTAATTTCCTCTTGATGAGGAACAATAGTATATTTGTTGTGTTCCGCAGCAGGTATTGCGTTGAATTCTTGTTCGAATTCTATTACGGCTTCCGCTGCCTTAATAAAATCATTCATTTTGACTTCAGATATGGAAATCGGTAGATATAACAGACAATTGAGGGTTTAATATATCGGACAGTGAGCCAAATATATACTGACACAGATAGAAACCTAGTATTAGATTTAATGTGCGAGATCTGATAGAAGCACTGAAGGATATATGCCTATAACCAAATGCCACAACTGGGTATATGCCTATCACCAAAATGCCACACCGGCCCGTAAAGTGAAATAATAATATTTAAGAAATTTTTATATTTAATTTCTTTTTATTTATTTAGCCAAATACTCTAAATATATACGTACGGAAATATGTATATACGTATCAAAAAAACCACAAAGGCTGCAAAGAAGTGATATATATATGTACGTGTGTGTGTGTGTACAAGTATGCACACAATATAACCTCACTTTTGAGATGACTATATAAGTATAGTGAAAAATTTAAAATGAGTGAAAAATCACTAAAATGCCACAATGCCACCCAACAATGTATAATTTAAATATTTTTATATATTTTTTAATTTGGTGCAAGTGATTTTTTTTGTTTCTACTGGAAAAAAAATGAAAAATGACTGAATGTCAAAGCTCAGTGTTGTTGTTGTTGTGTGACCAACGATATATGTACACCTTTTGCAGGTTATGTGAAAGAAATGAAGATTTGTGTTGGAACCGAAGACAAAAACAATTTTTAATTATGCACTTGCACCAGTTCGTGATTTAATGAAAAATTAATATTGAATTTAAATTTTTTTTTTTTGTCAAATATATTCAATATCACTTGAAAACAAAAATCGCAATTTCACTACCTAGCAGCAGGATTCGCCACTTACCTTTTTAAAATAAATCAGGTTTAAAATATGTGTGCTGTACGGTTGTGCTTGTTGGATTTGGTGTTTTTATTGTTCGCGCCAAATGTTGGTTATGGCTTGTGGTATTGCGCCAAGATGCAGTGGTACCTTAGTGACCGTATGTATGTATATGCAGGAGTATGTAGGGCCAATTTCCAGTGGTTTTTGATGTATGGTTTGTAGGTTGGTGATTACGCCAAATGAATTAAATGAATATTACGCCAGAATTTCAATTTTTGTGGACTGTATGATGAGGTCGCTCGTAGTATTTTGTGCACTCAGGCGTAGGAGGACCAATGTTTCAACGGGGATAGGATCGAGTTGAAATAAAAGAAGAAATTTAGTTTGAGACGTTACAAAGCGTATATATTTAATTCAAAGTTATGGCTTATAATGTAGATGTAAATGGGTGGTATATGTGGATGCTAAATATAGCTTATTTACTTACGTATCTCAGATGACGATGTAGCAGGCACGTACTTACAGCTCAGGATCTCAAAACGGAAGGAAGCAAAAATTATGTATATTAAAAAAAAATGGAAGATTTTTTAGAAAACAGTTATTCCGCAATATTATTGCAGTGCAGGGTTGCAACTTGAAGGGTTGCAACTTGCGGTGTTGCCACAGGGGGGGTGTGTTCAGTGCACACTAGGGTGTGCTGAAATTTGGTTTGGGCTACTGGCCCAAACATACATACATACATAAATTTATACAATCATACTTACAAATAAAAAAAAACCCAGCAGTATTTGAGGTAAAGAGGTGCATATTCAGTAGATTCTACTACTGAGTAGAATATTCAGTATGAAAAATACCTTGAAAGTGAGTTCAAAATTCATTGCTGAAAAAATAACTAAACACGCAGTGAGGACATCAGGTGTATTGAAATATATGCTATGGAAGTTTTCCCTGCGTATTCAGGCCTTTTTTCACACAGAAACTCTCCCTTCTCGTTCGGCAGTTTTTAGGTAGTTGATTTTCGACGCCACCTTTATATAAAAGCGAAAGGGAAAGTTCAGATTTTAGAACAACATCTCTACTGAATATTCAGTAGGAAATATGTGCTGTTTTCCAGCTGATAAATACTGCTGGGAATACATTGTGCAGCCGTGTGTGTGTGGACTTGCATTTTATTGGGTTTTGGTGAGACATCTGTTGTTTTTTTTTTTTTTTTGGCTCTGCCGCAATATAATTGATTATGTTTCGAGTGTGTAATTGCTTTATCTATTGGTGAATACCATAGATGGGCACTTTTAAGTACCAGTAGTAATTCATTATTTTTACCCTTTTTACTGTTTACTTAAAATTTTTTACAGTATTAAGTATCGCTGTACTTATTACTTACAATTTTTTACAGTATTAAGTACCGCGTTACTTATTACTGTAAAAATTTTACAGTAATAAGTAGTCTTTACTTACTACTGTAAAAAGTTTACAGTATTTCAGTATTATTTACTGTTTACTGTAAGACTACTGAAGTAGCGAGGATACAGTAGTCTAAAGCCTGGTTTTCATTAGGTCAAATTCACTGACGTCAAATCACTGCCCTAGATGACAATATGTCATTTTGAGTCAAATGTGTTTTCATTAGGTTTCAAAAACTGACATGAAGTCGATAGAGCAGGGTGGGTCAAAGATTGCCGTCAAATTTTGGTGTCAGTTGATTGACAGTACGTTTTCATCTCTGATGTCAAGTGTGAGGTAAAAGCTTTTGACAGCAAGGTCAGTTTTCTCACCCGTGGTTTTCTTGTGGTGGTGCTATTTCTAGGTTGCACAAAAACTTGGGAATCGTTTACTAATTCTTCCATTTTCTGAAATTAAAATACTATTAACAAAATAAATAAATAAATTTATAATACTCGCACAATCACAATCAGCTGTGCGATCGACAAACCAGGGCCCCGGTGCAAAGGATTTTTTCGTTTGCTCTGCTCCCAAAATTTTTTGCTGCTCTTATGCCCATATGACACTACGTTTTTTTCTGGTATTCTACAAGGTTTTTTGTGTGAAGGAGATGGTCAAGCACAGTTTTGCGTTGGTGCAAGCGAGCAAGCTATATTGAAAAAACCAAACAAAATACCAACAAAATACCATCTAGCGGTTAAAAACCAACGAGCCACCTTGTATTTCGGTAGGGTTTTTTCGCATTCGGCAGTTTTTTCTGACAATTGTTTCAATTTGACAACTATAAAATAAATTATATTTAAAATAAGAAATATATGGAAATACAAATTTTAAATTTGCCTCTTGTAAGTTTCTGCTTTGGCCGTAAGGGGAAAGAAGAAGTCCGGAAGAAAAAGTATACTGCGCACTGGCTTCTCTTTATAACATGGAATACACAGCTACTCTGCCATCTGAGTTTCATAACTTTTATTTCAGTAATTTAAATTCAAATTTCCAAAAAAATTAATTCTTGAAATAACTATTATTTTCATTTAGTTTGAAGTTTAATGTCAATCAAATTGTTTTTGAGGGAGTTTTTGTCTCTTTTCAACCTACAGCATAATTGTTTTTGTATTTTGACTTTCGGTGGGTTTTCCACACCAAAAAAAAACAAGAAAAAACGTAGTGTCATATAGGCATTAGCTCCCATCCTTTCTCGCTCCGATTTTTTATATATTGGCTCCGCTTCAAATCGACAAGGCTGTTTTAAATCAGATACGACAATTTTTTATGATGAAAAGAGACGCTCAACGCTTACCTGAGATAAAGGTAAACTCGATACTATTTGGCATAATCTAGGATCGCTTTAAAACCATCTTCGGTTTTAAACCTATCTTTATTCTCTATAGCAGGCCTGCTCAACGCTCCCGTATTGTAAGTACAAAGCTCAATACATCTACAAAATTTTTATATGCATTGAAACATTTTTTGCTCATTTAAATTTTTTATGAATTCCAATAAAATATTAAGGGTCTTCATCTAAAGTGGTAAACTGCTGGTAAATGCGGTAGAGTGATAAAATATTAATTGTGATAAATTATCTGAGTGCTTATGGCATTGCAAAGAAAATCTAATTTTTATATTTTTATTCGAAGGCGTTTCTTAACAAATCAAATAAAAATCGACTAAAAACCATGGACGCAAAATCAGTGAGCCATTTACAATGTTACAATCAAATTTTGTAAATAAAACAAAATGTCAGGCAGAAATTTCATTAAGTATATACATCTAATTTGGCTGTTATAGCAAGTTTAATATACCTCTATTGTAAGTTAAGCCTATATGTTTTTATTTATATCTTTTTATTGAATTAAGTTAGAAGAATGGGGTTTTTACAGAAATATAGTTTTAAAAGGATAATAATGTGGTATATGTACTCAAAATCTTCCTAAGTCGACTTAAGTGGTTACTGTGAGCTTGACAAACGAAACAAGTTTGCCAACACGCTGGCAAATGAATTTTGTGTGTCAAATGTTGCCCAATGTGCTGGCAAACTACAATTTGAGTGTTTTCATATGGCTGTCATTTTATATGACAGCGAGTGGTCAAAACTGACTGCAAACGCATTTGACACAATATGCCAACCCGTTTTCATTTGTTTGACAATATTTGACGTCATATATGACCTAGTGAAAACGAGGCATAAGAATTGGCATACACACACACGCACATTGATGAGCACAAGCGCATGCGCTAACGAGCATATGAGGTATGATGCCCAATAAAAATAATAGAAAAAAATCTCGAACGTTGAAAAACGTTTATACACATTTCTAATTCCAGAGTATTTTGAAATTCACAATTAAATGTACCTACACCAAGGTAAGTACCCAGCTATGTATAAATTAAGGATATGAAAAAAAACTATATTTTTACCACAATGCTCGGTAAAACGTCAGGAAGCAAAAATTGACTTAATTCTTTTTTTAAAAAATCTTAACCTAGAATACAATTAAGATATTTGTTGCCACTGCTTCAAATAATATTTGGATGAAAAGCAATTTTATTTTTTCAATTGATTTTTAAGTAAATTTTTGCTTCCCGACGTTTTACCGAGCATTGTGGTAAAAATATAGTTTTTATTTTTATATCCTTAATTTATACATACCTGGGTACTTACCTTGGTATATTTGAGAAAAAATTAAGAATGGGTACGTTTAATTGTGAATTTCAAAATGCCCTGGAATTAGAAATGCGTATAAACGTTTTTTCAACGTTCGAAATTTTTTTCTATTATGTTTATTGGGCATCATACCTCATATGCTCGTTAGCGCATGCGCTTGTGCTCATCAATGTGCGTGTGTGTGTATGCCAATTCTTAGACTACTGTATCCTCGCTACTTCAGTAGTCTTACAGTAAACAGTAAATAATACTGAAATACTGTAAACTTTTTACAGTAGTAAGTAAAGACTACTTATTACTGTAAAATTTTTACAGTAATAAGTAACGCCGTACTTAATACTGTAGTAACGCGTTACTTATTACTGTAAAAAATTTTAAGTAAGCAATATTCTTTTACTGCTTACTGTTTGCTTTACTGAATTACAATTTTACTTCAGTATGCCCATCTATGGTGAATACATATACATACATACTCGCAAATATTACGAGTATATATATGTACATACAACGGTGTTTTTTGACGTATGTATAAGTAATACTAAACACGTTTTAAAAACAAAAAACGACAGAGATTTTCGTGACTTTTATAAAATGTAAGGGGCTAGAAATTGTGCAGCGATTTTGTGTACCTAGATAGGTATAACAATTTCGATTTTTCGAAAATAAAAATTTAAAGCTTTAAAATCCGTCAGCAGATAAACCATCTTGACACAAGCGTATCGAATGTAATCCAAATAAAACAATACAAACGCACATGCATGTCTAGAAGATCAACGAGCTTAAACGTGTATATATATGTCATCCAAATTTTACAGGAGGCAGTAAAAACTGTTTTAATTCAAAACGGTTCGGAATTTTTCGGTACAATTTTATAAGCGGCTTTGCATCTTTTATTTTGTTCAATAGTGACGTATACGCGGTTTTGCAGGTGTACGTGAAAGCTTTTTTCAATCCATTTCGTGTTTATAATCCATTTCGAGTTTATGAAAGGTATAATAAGCTTTAGTACATAGAGTTATAAAGCACTATTATAAACACCTATTATTCGCGGTATTGGTTCCAAAAATTTCCTCAATTCTTAAAAAACGGGTTTGAAACTGTGCCGTTATTTGGAATTGCGTTGTCCGAATCTCAAAATTTTTGCATGAATGGATGGGGACACCCACCAGGAATGTGTTTTTGGCGAAATATCAGGGATATTTAAGCAAACACATAAGTAAAATTTCTATCAGAGAATTATAATATTCTCTGAGAAGGAAATGCTTCATGATTGCTGTAATTCGAGAATAGAGAAAGGGCTAGTTCTCGAATCATTTCTAACTAATCGATATCTAACCTCTGTGTTTGTAGGGATGTTGGGGTCTTGAAAGTAAAAGTTTTAGTTAAAATCTTCTATTGTTCTGAATGCGATAACTAATGATGTAAGGAACACCCTTTTTCTCCAAGGAATTAATATTTTTTAAATAAATGCACATTACAACCTGTCTCCTGAAATTCCTCAATTAAAAATTTTAGATCGGGATATGAATGTACTTTCATGGTCGGCTCCAACATGCTGGCGCATTTCTCATTATCATTGGCGTATCTTCCCAAAACAGCAAATTACAAAAATCGGTTTATCAATTTCTTCGAAAAGAGATCTAAGTATATTGTAATAGAATGTTGTATTAGTATATACAGAATATAATGTAAAACGGTAATAGTGTATCGCCAATTTAATGTAGATAATAGTAGTTTGGCAGACATTGTGCAGACCATGGGTTAGGCTAAAACCATTGAGTGTAGCTTACATTTTAAGTTGGATGGTAAGCACTGAACTACAAGAATGCAATACAATTACAGCCATTTTGTGAAAAAGTCGAAGTAAAAAGCTTCAATCGTGATACAGCCATCAAAACTAGCGGACGATATTTTATTTGCGGGTGGCGCCAACATACTCGTATATAGTACATATCGTCGTAAATATCGTACTATTTGTAATTGTAATTTTGGAAGTGCTAGTTTTCGTATGGTACGACGATATATTATAATGTATAGTGGTATTTCGGGAAGTTTCCGAGTAAGTTCTCAAATATCTCGAATATAATATTTTCGTTGAGTGCAGTGCTCTTAAATCTTTCAAATCACTTATTGTATGTTTGTTAATTATAAAGCGTTTAATTTTACTGCTGCGATAATTTTTAAATTTATGGCTTGACTGCTAAATAAATTGATGTTTGTGTTGGTAGGTTTTTTGATATCTACAGGAAAGGTACAAGTAACACACAGATAAAACTTTATAATCTTAAAAAGTCGATATCATGTACATAAGTAATACCTATAAATGGATTTGCTCTCTTGCATTTTCCAACGGACGTACTATTTTATGACAATGGATGAATTTTTGTAGGAAGAGATCTGCTAGAAACATACTCAGTCTTGCCGATCAATGCCGAGAAATAATCGGGGCCAGTGCTAATATTTGATGTCATGAAACGAATTGCTTTTATATCAAAAGCTTCTTATTCGAAAAATGATTTTAACACTCCCAATATCTCGCAACGTTATTAAAGATATTTTTGCAAACGCAAAACGTGCAATTTAATTAGACTTCACAAACTTGTTTTACAAATCAATTCTATCGATAAGTTCCAAGCAAAAGGTATTGCAGAGCGGCGGTTTATTTGAAGTGAAAACGTTATCAGGAACCGACAACGTGTGACGCACACACGTATTTATGCATGGAAGTAAGTCTTGTACTCGTACTTACCGATCAACATAACCGTATACTTGGCGGGAAACTATGGGGAACGTTTGTTAAGCGAAGAAAATTAGTATTTTTTGTTTTTAGTAGGTATATCTCTACGTAATTAACTTAAAACGTTTTTCACGTACCTTAAGTAGTTTTCAAATTTATCTACTTGTTTGCGACGTTGTCACTAGTAAAAGATAAACTTTTTTTTGAAGCGAACAAACCGCTGCTACAAAGTGATTACTAGGGCAACCAAAAAATTGCTTAAAAAATGCCTTTTTGGCGCCTAAAAATTGGCGTTAAACTTAAAGAATTGGCACTAAAATTTTTTTTATTTTAATTAATTTTCTTTAAACATAAAAAATAAAAAAAATATCAAAATCGCTAGCTTAGAGCGCAAATTGGCTAGGTCCACTTTTTGAAAAACTGTATTTTTGTGTAGAATGCTAGAATTAAATACGCACCACGCTAAACAGGTCTATGATACTTTTTTATATTCGTACTCGTTTTTATTCAGTGATAGGCAAATATTCTAAGTCCAAAAGGCGAAGAAAATTCTTTTATAAGTATAGGTACTTACTACTTTTTTTGTTTTTTGTCTGTCCTGTAAAGTTTGAAAATATGCACTTAGCCAATTTGCACTCCATGGGCCGGTTTCACCATCTCCGGTTAACGCTAACCGGAGGTCCAAGTGCCGGTTAAAATATTGACTGCGTTATCGACTACATTCATTTAACAAATTTATTATAACTCTGACGAGTTTTATGGCCGAGTTTCTCTCCCAAATCGAGGTGTGCACCTTTTGTTTTTCCTATTACTTGGGTGGACCTACAGTTTTATGCCGGAAATACACTCTGAGGGTATGCCGACCAATGCCGAGAGGTGACCGCTGCTCTTAAAAAACCCAATAATTGGATTTTTACTAATTAGAAAATTTTTTTGGTGTTTGCTCGGACTGGGGTTTGAACCCGAGATCTCTGGTATAGCAGGCGAGCACTCTGCCAACTGCACCACAGCGGCCGCATTATTATGCCCATGCTACACACGTCAACTGATATTGTTGATGGTTCGTTTGTATAGGTAAAGTTGCATCAACCAATTGATGAGATTTACGATTATATTAAAACTAGCAAATACCCGTTGCTTCGCAATGACGAATAATAGGTAATCCAAGTCAAGTTAAGTCAATTCAAGTCAAGTCAAGTTAGGTCAGGTTAAGTCAATTCAAGTCAAGTCAAGTCAAGTTAGGTCAGGTTAAGTCAATTCAATTCAATGCAATTCAAGTCAAGTCAAGTCAAGTCAAGTCAAGTCAAGTCAAGTCAAGTCAAGTTAAGTTAAGTTATTCCGGGGTTATCTGGGTCCACTTGATGACCTGGTCTAGACATCACTATGAAAATAGCTCTATGCTGAAGCCGTTCCCAACACATTTCATTTGATACCAATATCGATCAAAAACATCCGGGTCGGCATTTTGACCCACATCTGGGGACCCGGCTTAGGAATCACAATTAAAGAGTTTTGTGTTGAAGTCCTGATCAAGGCCGTTCATTCGATACCAATATTGCTCAGAAACATTCCGGGCCACCCGGCTCTTTGTTTTCACCCATATATGGAGACCCGGCCTAGGAATTATTGTGAATAGAGATCCATGTAAAATCCCTGTTTAAAACCTTTCATTTGATACCAATATTGCTCAGAAACATTCCGGGTTAATCCAGGGTCACATTTTGACCCATATTTGGGAACCCGGCCTAGGCATCACAAATAAAATAGTTCTATGTCGAAGTCCTCATCAAGACCTTTCATTTGGTACCAATATCGCTCAGAAATATTCTTGGGTCATCCGGGTCCACGTGTTGACCCATATCTGGAGACCCGGCCTAGGCTTCACTATTAAAAGAGCTCTTTGTTGAAGTCCAGATCAAGGCCATTCATTCGATACCAATATTGCTCAGAAACATTCCGGGCCACCCGGATCGTCGTTTTCACCCATATCTGGAGACCCGGCCTAGGAATTATTATGAATAGAGCTCCAAGTAAAATCCCTGTTCAAAACCTTTCATTTGATACCAATATTGCTCAGAAACATTCCGGGTTAATCCGGGGTCACATTTTGACCCATATTTGGGAACCCGGCCTAGGCATCACAAATAAAATAGTTCGATGTCGAAGTCCTCATCAAGACCTTTCATTTGGTACCAATATCGCTCAGAAATATTCTTGGGTCACGTGTTGACCCATATCTGGAGACCCGGCCTAGGCTTCACTATTAAAAGAGCTCTATGTTGAAGTCCAGATCAAGACTTTTCATTCGATACCAATATCGCTCAGACACATTCCGGGGTCATCCGCGTCCACGTTTTGGCCCATATCTGGAGACCCGGCATGGAAATAACAATGAAAATACATAGGTATGTGTTAAAGCCCTGCTTAGTACCTTTAATTTCATACCAATATCGTTCAAAAAGATTCTGGAGTCATCCGGGGGCACATTTTAACCCATATCTGGAGAGGATGTCTAGGCATCACAATGAAAATAACTCTATGTAGAAGTCCTGCTCAACACCTTTCATTTGATGCCAATATCGTAGGTGTAGGTGCAGGCGTTCTTGAGTTATAGCATAGTATGCATGTGTAAACAGGTTTTTGATTGCCGCCGACCCAAACAACCAACCGTGCAAAAACAAACATATAATGGTTCCAACAGTCATCAACGCCCGCACATACCCGTGTCAGCTGACACGATCTATCTTATGGGAGTTGCATGTAAACGAAATCTCACCGACGCTGACATAAACGCCCATAGCCGCCCGTATCGAAGAAATCAAACGAGTTTTGATTTTTCCCATAACAACGTGTCAGCTGATTGCTTTTGCTCAACGCG
This sequence comes from Urophora cardui, assembly GCA_960531455.1. Lineage (NCBI taxonomy): Eukaryota > Metazoa > Arthropoda > Insecta > Diptera > Tephritidae > Urophora > Urophora cardui. The sequence continues at coordinate 167,161,879 of OY482670.1, read as the reverse complement.
GTGTTGCCGAACGAACTTTTTTAGCCACTAAAATATTTGAACGGTATTTTTCATTGTATTATTAAACGAAATCAATGCGAGTGTAAAATGTAATAGAATATATCTTTGTTCATAGGAAAAACCGCTTAAGTTTACTTAAGCGAAATATGAGTTATTAGATAATTGTTTAGCTCATTTATTGAAAATAATTATCATTTCTGTATATTGTTATTAATTCACATGTAACCATTTTTAATGCGTTTATTTTAGTTTCGAATAAATAAAATCGATATTATACAGTTATAACTTTCATATTTTTCGGAGCATAACTTCGCACAGGATGAAATAAAAAAATTGCATAAAAGATGTTATATTTGAAATATTTAAATGTTTGAATGAAATAATAGTTATTTCATATCCCTGCTACATAGGAAATGGATAGCGTATTTTTCAAATAAATGAGAAATTAGGCAATGACGAGAAAAGAGTAATTTACGATAAATAAAAGTAATTTTTATTTCAAAATTATCCCTTTTACCATTTTTTAACGAATCAATGGATAGCGGGCCAGCGGCTAGTGAACAACTGATATTTCCGTCATAAAATCCACACAGGCAAACAAAATTGCGACGAAGGCAGCTTTTAGAAAATTGGTTGTGTAAGCACGAAATAAAAAATGCTTATGGTTATTCCTTTATTTATTGCCAAAAAAGTGTATATTTTTCATTGTTCAACAAGAAAATTACAAAATGCATCAGAAATGCAACTCTGACTCCTGAGGAGGGACAGGACCACACTACTCAAAAAAACTGTTTTTACCCCGCCGTCTTTTGTTAACAATTTTTTATTGCGTTAAAAAATTTACCAATTTTCACCATGTCACCTAAACTAGATAATTACCAAAACTCTGAATACAAAATCGAGCATATTTTTATTTAAAATTTTCGCCTACGTCTTTTTTTCTGAAAGAAAACAATATATTTAAAAATTTAAATCGAGAATAAATATCGGTACTAAGTTTGGGTATTTCATGCGAAACTTTTGTGTCTTCCCATTATTTCAAATACGGCAACACTCACACGGCTGTTCAAAATAGAAAACAGCTGATTTTTGTGTTGTCATGCGGGCATGAAATTCGTTCAACTCGTTATGTTTACGGGTACTCGATTCGTTCGGTCGACTCGTTGATGACTGTCGGCACCCTTAGTCGCCTGCGCTGCGCTGCCTGGCACGACTGCGACGCCTCCACTGAACACGGCAAATGACCAAACGAATCTGTCTATGCTTGCGCTTTTTTGAGTTTTTCGAAATTTAAAACCGGGAAAAAAGTATTAAAGTCTTAGAAATGCGCAAAAAAAAGTACATGGTTGTCGAGAATTTACCATTTGTGATATTTTAAAAAAAGAATTGTTAAAATCGGTCCAGTACTTTTTGAGTTATCGCGTTACATACATTTTCCATACAATCAATTTTATATAATTAGTATAGATGTTCACTTAGCAAAAAAAAAATTTATTAGGATATTAGGAGTATGTATAGTGAAAAAGGGGTATCTACGGAGCCTTCCGTAGATAGGGGAACACCAACTCTAAAAGGGGTAGAATCCCCCCAAAGGGGTACATCTGGCAACCCTAGATCACCTCAACTAAAAAAGTGGGAGCTAGGAGCGGAGCTAACAAAAAAAAACTTTTGCTTGTGGAGATTAATTGAATTATATGTATGTATGTATATGAGGGGTTAGAGGTGCAATAAAATTTTGTTAAAATTACCCGACGTCTATACATGCCATATCTGCAGCAATTCAATTTGAAACTTGAAGCGATTAACCAATCAGAGAGCAGAAATCCGTAACATTGTTAGGGAATATTTTTTCCGATTTTTTCAGTTATTCCGGTGTGGTAACATAATTTACTTTACTGGTGTAATGAATAATTTGGAACTTTGAACACCCTTTTCGTATTCTGGCAGCAGAAAATTAAGTTACCACCTCAATACGTGGTAACATTTTGTTACCATCTTCAGCCCGATTTCATTCCGTTCGTATCGAAATGCTTTAACAGCGTTGCCATTTATGCCAGAATACCAATTAAAAAGGTGGTAACAATTTTCAGCAACCTAAATTACCAGTAAAATATTTTTCCGGTTACGCTCGGAATAGGACTGTTAATAGTGAAATTAGCATCTATTAGCATTTAATATGTTTTTCGCAATTTTTAGCTCTATTAAAAGTAGGTTAAGATGTATAAATCTTGTTAAAAACTACCCTAAATTAAGCATTATGTGATAGCTGCCATAGAAGAAAACTTGCTTGTGCAAGTTTTTGGTTGCCCTAGTGATTACATAAGCCCAGCAAGCACAGTCACTAAAGTTAGATAATTTGTGGAGACTACATACATAAGTGTCATTCTTCGACTATTCTTCTTTGTTGGGAACTTTATCTAATGTATGCATATTTTTAAAAATTTCATAATTTTTATAAATTTTACGACAGTACTTTTTGATTCAGTAAGAAATTTAGCGCAAAGCATTTTAGCAAATGGAATTTAGGTTACTCTATAAATATTAATGGCACTAAATGTGGCATTTAGCAAGATTATGATCTACAAATCATGATTGAGTTGTATCAGAAAACTGTAAATCCAGAAGTCCAAGCAAAATGCATAAAGCAACAAGTAAACTTGGATTTCAGACTTCGCTAAAAAAATGGAATGTAAATAGGATTATTTGTCAAAAGGATTAAAAAACAAATCGCGAACTTAAACGCCAAAGAAACAAAATGATGAAATCAAACTAAGTAGATACCATAAATATTAGAACTAATGTCGCAAAAAACCTGAAGTAAAGATTTTTTTCGTTTATCTAGGCGAAATTTAAATTTATATATGTACTGACATGTTATTTCGCAGATATTTGTATGTATTATTGTGTATGAATTAATATTTGGATTTACTATACATGTGTAGATATTAGAAGGCTGCACGAATGGATTCGAAACGGCCAACAAAATATTCGCGGCCGTCCAATTACAGTACCTACTTGTTTCTGTCGTTTTAGAATAAACGCAAGTAGAGCACAACCATAAACAGAACCAATACAATTACTTATTCGTAGCGACAATTACATGACCTTAAAAAGGTTCTGCAAATAGTGTACACTACTTGCGAATACTTCGAATATAATCGAAATATATGTATGTATGTACATACATATTTTCATAAACACACATCCAGAGGTTGTGTTCAGCAAAATTACGCTGCTAGTGTGAGTGTGTGTATGTGCATATGCATACACACTAGGGCGGGTCGATTGGTAGGGGCCAAAAAAAATTAACAGGGACACATCGCAATTATAAAAATTTGGGTAATTTCAAGCTTTTTTGCCCAAGTAACCATATGTCTAAAATAAATTTCGAACCAGAGCTTTTTACGATTTACATATTTCCAACTGTTCTATATATTTTAAAATAACTCGGTAACCAATACTTCGATTATTTTGATTTTTTCGGCATTACTTAGGAAATTTATTTGGCATACTAAGGTGGTTTTATGAAGGAAATAAAGTTCTCCCGAAATTCGAAGAACAATCCGATTTTCATGCGAATATAATACGGAAATCTATACCTAAAATTTTTCCTTAATATATTAAAACTTAGAGGTCGTGCAAATGCCTCCAAATTTATTTCTCCTTTTATATCAGTGATGATACATAATTTTTTTCAAAGTCCTTAATGTACAAGAAAAACATTTCTTATCATTAAAAAATGGAACATATGTTTGTTTGGCTTTTATTTTTTTGCCCACCTTAATGCTATATGCACATTAAATAAACAAACAAACCAAAGAAGCAACAAGGTTTTGCGAATACTTCATAACATGGTTATTATTATGTTCTATTCTATCGTGGCGAATAGTGTACACTAATCGCTCCAACAGAGCAAATAGAAATAGTATTTGTATTCCAAATGAAAAGTATGGGTTATATTCGTATCCGCATTGAAATTGTGCTGTGACTAATTGTACAATGCATAGAGTATTCGCAAATATAGAAGAGGCAAATGGTATTGTGCAGAGGTCTAGTAGATATATGAATCACTAAGCTTATTAGCTCGTGGGGCCTTAAATGTATGCGACAACTTTTTCGTTATAAATTATTATAATCCGCGTGGATTTTAATAATTAATAAATATGAATGGCATTCATTCAAATATGTATCTAGTAATCACCACACAAAAACAAATTGTCAAATAACAAAAAAAATGTGGATATAAAATTAAGCCAAGAAAGGGGCGAATGTACCTATAAAGAAGCTAAGGCCAACAAAGCAGGAGGCAGAGTAGGGCGAAAGAGAATAGAAATCATAAAACTTGTGCGTAGAATTTGGCAAGATCGGTAAGAAAAAAAGGGCAGATAATCTTATACAAATTTGATGAAACAAAACAAAACATATGTATGTATGTAAATGGAATTGGAATGAAGATACCCGATTGCGTGCTTTTATTGTTAAGATTCGGATCAGTAACTCAGCCAGTTCATTTTGAAATTTTTTCATGCTTTCGTTAATTTTTCACGCTAAGCCGCGCATACAAAGCATATTTTGTATTTAATTCCGACTCCTACAGGGTTTGTTTTTTTTACCTTTGCATACCACGTCCAGTATACATATGAATCTACATATCGTACCCTAAATCATAAAGTGACACAACTCAAAATTCAAAAATTTACAGAGAGCCAAAAACTGTTTTTCCTTACAAGCAATCGCATATCAAAGACCACGTATGTAGGTATAATGGTTATTTTTTGGTCAAAAGAGACACTTATTTAAAATTTTTGTTTGGTAATCTCTAGAGAGAGGTAGAGGTTCTGTGTACCAGTTTATGAAAAAAACTCGATTCCAAAAAATTTTGAGTTGTGCCACTTTATGATTTAGGGTGCGATATATGGATAGATGAATATAAACATGTAAGTATAACCACGCCACAAAGGAAATATGTACAAGTTTTGACACATTGTGAATGAGCATTTGGCTACTGGTATTTAATGTGACCGTTTCGGACTCTGTTGGCTTTAAACCGGGAAAAATGCATACATATTTGTGTACGTACACTCAGAAAAAAATATTAAGAACCCACCAAAAAATGAAGCCCTATATAAAGCTTATTGCAAGGCTTATAAAAAAGGACTGAAATTTCTAAGTTGTATGGACAAAGGCTTTTTGTTCTGTGCTGATGTCCTCATTCCATAAGGACTGTTATCTCATTCTGTTAATTTGCTTCCGATTACAATTTAAAGCATACATTTAGGCGGAGTAGGTATTTTCTGTTATTTTTAAAACATTGAAAATATAACTCCACTGCTAACGCAGAGAGTTAAACATTTCTTTGTATTAAGAGAAAATTAAGATTTAAAATGGTTGGAGCAGAGCGATTGGGCGCATAACAGCAAGCAGTACTTATAACTTATTAATCCTTATTTTCTAACCATTTTTTGCAGGGATGTTTCTACTTAAAACCACCCCAAATCAAGAATTTTGGTCACGAAAGTACGGTAATACGGAATATTCTCATACGGAGAAAAAAATTCTTATTGCAAGATTTCAAGAATTGTTCTAGATAGGAAATTCTCTTTCAAAACAGATTTCGTTCGTATTAAAAAATGCTTGGTGGTATTTCATGAAAATATATTCTTAAAATTAAAACCGGTTAAATCTTATTTCGATCCAATTTTAAGAATTTTTATTCTCTGATTCTTAATTTTTTGAAATCAAAAACAGAAAATTATTATCATTACAAAATTTACATAAGATCGAACTATTCTTAAAATTTCAAGAACGAAAAAGGTAAATTTAATACCAGTGGGATTTAGTTTTAGAACTGCTTTTTTCTCCGAGTGTAGTTACAAATATGTAGATATCACAACTATTAAGGAATGAGAAAATAACATGTAAATGTGTAGACTTTTATGAAAAGGGTCAGTTTTAGTTATTGTCATGTTAATAATTATGATTTTCGGGCTAAATAAAATAATGATATGTTTTGTACATATGTTTACATATCCATATGTATGGGGGTATGACGGGTTTTCCATATAATTTTTTAATTGTGTGTGTAAACGATTAGTTTGTGCGTTAAAAAAAAACTCAATTAGCAGCAAGCAAGAATTGCATGTTTTAAATTGTGCACCGATAAGTTTAATAATAAATAATGTCTCTGATTTAATTGATAACAAATACACATACATACATACATACTTAGCTTATACCTACACAGTTAATAAATACGTTTGCTCGAAAACACTTATCATGCATGGAACTTTTCTTATTTTTTGGGGGGTTTGGGAAGAAGATACGAACATATGTATATATTAAAAACTTCCTTATCATAAACTCTGATCTCTTGTTGACAAAACAAAAAACAAACAAGAAAACCAAAAAAAAACTTAAGTAGTTTGCAGTCAATCTACGGATTAAAGCAAATCCGTTTGAAAAATTTGCAATGAAAACTCAAAGCCAGATAAGTTATGTGTTATCTTTATATGCAAATAAACATTTCCATATATGTACATATGATACATATACATACATATGTACACATCACTCAATTACTTCAAAAATGTCATAACTAAAAAAGTGCCTTTTCAAGATATTCGTTTTAAGCTCTCGATTGCCATACAACTGCTCGCTGGAGACGCCCAGGCGAATACCGAAATTCATATAATAAATGAGTTAAAAAAGAAAATATGCTAGGCATATTGGCGTACCAGCGCTAACGTTTTTGTGTTGGAATGAAAAAGCAGACAAGAACCACATGACTTTTGAGTTATGCGACTGTTCAAGTAAATATGTATATAAACGATACAAAAATTACTTGCAAATCTAGTCCCGTACATATTCGCTACGCCCCCAAAACTCAGTACACATGTTTTTTTTCTGCTTCGTTGTTGCGGATTAACCTTCGCTCCGCTTTGGACATCGTTCAACCAAGTTGTATTTACCTACGCTTTTTTGTTGGCATTGAGCCGCTTTTGCCTCCAGCGGATTTGCGTACACGCAAATGGATTTTCATCGCACCTAAATCCACAATGTTGTAAGTACATATTTCTTAAGCATATATATAAGGGTGGTCCTTAAAAAAATCAAATAAACGATTTTTTTTCAGTCTTACCCCTCGGTAATATTGGCAATATCATGGCTAAAGATATCACATACATACATACATACATATTTTGCTCACGATGGGATACCTTTGAAGCGTGTAACACAGGAGTCAAAATACAGTTTGACGCATCAAATCTGAATCTCCAAAATTTATATGTACATATGTGATAACTTTGACTATACACTCAAAAAAAAATTTCTCTCGATCAAAGACATAATTTTCCTTATTTTAAACACGCGTCCCAAAACAAAATTTCCTTTGTTTTGTGTAAATTTTCTCAAAAATGTGGAGAAAACATAAAAAAACATTCAAACAAATTCGTTGCCATGGGGATTTGTATGGGAATTTAATTTATCAAAATTAAAGAAATCAAGTCTTCAAAACAAGGAAAGTTGGGAATGGAATGGCGTTTAAAGAATTTTTCATTATTTTAATGTATGAATTTTTTCAAAACAAGTATATGAAACCATGGTAACGCATGTAACAACAATATTTTATAAACCTTTTAACATGTTTTAAGGAAAATTTACTCAAAACAAAGAAAGTAGTGTTCAAAATAGGTAAACAATTTCTTTGACGCCTCCATATATTTTTTTTCTCTCAGTGTATTAATATCAACATAGTGATTGGGGTATAAGAAGTATGATATAAGCATTTTCTCACTCAATTTCAGGAACATCCTAATGTACAGATATATATACATACAAATGCATGTATGTATCCGTAAACGAAATGCTTACTTATCGAATTAGTGAACAGATTTATAGTCACGAAGCTGTTATGCAGCACACACACAAGATCACCTTGGCTTATAAAAAGCTTATGGTGACACATTATTTTCTTGGGAAGTGAAAGCAAAATAAAAATATTATTTAAATACCTTGAATTACTAATTACAAATAAAAAGATGTTAATCCGCGAATTTTTTTTTGCGTATTTTGTGAACACCTTCCTTTTTTTCCACGCATTCAAGTTGCAATGCGTACATACATATGTACTTGAATATGTTTTTATTTTTAGTCCCGTAAATGTTTGTGTAATATATAATATGTAGGAATTAGTAGGAAAAACAAAAAGGAGCACACCTCGAATTGGGAGAGAGGCTCGGCCATAAAACTCGTCAGAGTTATAATAGCGCCATTGTATTATATTATATATTATTATAATATATAATATGTACCATAGATGGGCACTTTTAAGTACCAGTAGTAATTCATTATTTTTACCCTTTTTACTGCTTACTTAAAATTTTTTACAGTAATAAGTAACGCGTTACTTATTACTTAAAATTTTTTACAGTATTAAGTATCGCTTTACTTATTACTTAAAATTTTTTACAGTATTAAGTACCGCGTTACTTATTACTGTAAAAATTTTACAGTAATAAGTAGTCTTTACTTACTACTGTAAAAAGTTTACAGTATTTCAGTATTATTTACTGTTTACTGTAAGACTACTGAAGTAGCGAGGATACAGTAGTCTAAGAATTGGCATACACACACACGCACATTGATGAGCACAAGCGCATGCGCTAACGAGCATATGAGGTATGATGCCCAATAAACATAATAGAAAAAAATCTCGAACTTTGAAAAAACGTTTATACACATTTCTAATTCCAGAGTATTTTGAAATTCACAATTAAACGTACCTATTCTCAATTTTTTCTCAAATATACCAAGGTAAGTACCCAGGTATGTATAAATTAAGGATATGAAAATAAAAACTATATTTTTACCACAATGCTCGGTAAAACGTCAGGAAGCAAAAATTGACTTAATTTTTTTTTATAAAATCTTAACCTAGAATACAATTAAGATATTTGTTGCCACTGCTTCAAATAACATTTGGATGAAAAGCAATTTTATTTTTTCAATTGATTTTTAAGTAAATTTTTGCTTCCCGACGTTTTACCGAGCATTGTGGTAAAATATAGTTTTTATTTTTATATCCTTAATTTATACATACCTGGGTACTTACCTTGGTATATTTGAGAAAAAATTGAGAATAGGTACGTTTAATTGTGAATTTCAAAATGCCCTGGAATTAGAAATGCGTATAAACGTTTTTTCAACGTTCGAGATTTTTTTCTATTATGTTTATTGGGCATCATACCTCATATGCTCGTTAGCGCATGCGCTTGTGCTCATCAATGTGCGTGTGTGTGTATGCCAATTCTTAGACTACTGTATCCTCGCTACTTCAGTAGTCTTACAGTAAACAGTAAATAATACTGAAATACTGTAAACTTTTTACAGTAGTAAGTAAAGACTACTTATTACTGTAAAATTTTTACAGTAATAAGTAACGCCGTACTTAATACTGTAAAAAATTTTAAGTAATAAGTAAAGCGATACTTAATACTGTAAAAAATTTTAAGTAGTAAGTAACGCGTTACTTATTACTGTAAAAAATTTTAAGTAAGCAATATTCTTTTACTGCTTACTGTTTGCTTTACTGAATTACAATTTTACTTCAGTATGCCCATCTATGATATGTACATACATTCTGCTACACTGACTTTTTGGTACGCGACTCGTTAAATTTGATGATATTTAAGTTGGAAAAATATGATTTAGAAAAACAAAAACAACCAACTCTTTCGAAGGCTTACATGATTTAACGATATCCGAAATATGTACATACATATGTAAGAGTGTGTGTGTGCGTATAATCCATTTATTCGTCATTGACTTTTTTCGTCGCCTCCCAGTTTGCTGTCATTTAACTATGTAATTAAATGTTGTTGTTCATTAAATCTTGTTTTCAATATTACACACGTTTCCTCTAATTCCCTGAAAGGTTGTACCTCTTTTTCACACACAGCCAGATACATACAGGGCCGTAGCCAGGATTTTTTTCGTGGGGGGTTCATCGTTGTGGATTTTTTTTTTTTTTTGAGAAAAATACATAATCTATTTCGTGCACTAAATAAAAATAATTAAAAAAAATTGTGGTTTCTAAAGTGCTATTTAGAAGAAAATTTTTTTAACAAAACTTTTGATTTTCAAATTAGGGTTTTTATAAGAAGTTTTAAAAATCAGGAAACTTTTATGCATTGAAAAATTATACTGTTCTATTACAAACACCATGAATACCTTAATTTTGGTGATTTTATCCAAGTGAAAAAAAAATAATAATATTTTATGGACGAAAAACTCGGTTAGGTCACCCAGCTTTTTTCAGCTGTAAAAGTCGACCCCAAGATTTTTAGCTTATGTTGGACTCTAACTTGTTTTTTTTTTAACTTTGTTATTTGACATCCGATTTTTAAAATTGATATATATGTCATTATTTTAGTCCTTTGAGCAGAGTTTGAAATTATTTTCATCTTTTTTTTCATTTCCATTGAATTTCATTTGAAAATTAAAAAATAAACAGCGCAGCAAAAGTATAAAAAATAAAAAGTTCTACTGTACTGCAACTGCGCAGCCTTAAGTTTCAAAAAATTATAGTCGACTGTTGCTGTATTGTGGAAATTTGTACAGCACAGCAATGGGCAAACATAATTTCGAGTTTTTACAGCACTGTTGTTATTGTTTTTTTTTTTTTGTAATTTATGTAATGTACAAAAAAAAACCAATTTTAAAAAGCCGCACCTAAAACTAAAATTCTGTTTAACTGTGCTTTACTGTCGACTGATCTGTTTGAAATTACACAGTTAAGCAACAGCACAAATAAACAAACAAATATATTCGACTGTTCTGTGCTTCGACTTCAGACATTTTCAAAGGAAATCGAAATTCAAAAGTTCTCAGAAAATTATGATAGCTTTCGCAGAACAGCAACAGCTTATTTTTTGAGACTGTTGGTGTTATGCTGGCAAACAGTGCTTGGGAAGCTTTATATTTCCCTCTAATGTCCTTTGATCTGTGAAGTCGTTTTCATATAGTTGGGTTACCTAGCCGAGTTTTTCGACAATAAAACATCCTTTTTGTTTCACTTGGAAAATATCGCCAAAAATAAAGTATTCATCGAATCTCTTTAATATTACGCTTAAAATGCTTGCAATAAAACAGAATAATTTTAAAAAGAATAAAACTTTCCTGATTGTTACAACTTCTTATAAAAACCCCAATAAAAACAAAATTTTTTCAATAATCGCAAAAAATCAATAAAATTCTGACTTTGAAAAGTTAGTATTGAAAATAGGTGAAATCGGACTATAACAACACACACATCCCATGTATGGAATCTTTCGAAAAACATACAAAATGTTATAATTCAGACACTAACTAATATAACCCGAGTAATGAATTTTCAGCTATGCAGTTATGTATAAGGAAATATGCTAAAATTTTAGAAAATGTATGTAAAATAATTTAATTTATAAGTGGTACATATGTCGTTAGAAGCGTACTTTAATTATCTTTCGAACGGAGTAGATACGGTTTGCGGGTATTTGTACCTTGAGCGAAAAGAATTTTTGATTGAAGTTGTAACCAAAAAAACCCAAAATTACGTTATCTCAAAACCTTAACCATAAAAAAATTGTTTTGACCTCAGAAGGTTCATGCCAGCCATCCCCTATACCTGAAATTCTTGGTATTTTCTAAAATTAATTATTTGTAAACTAGTGTTTTCAACATATAGCTTTGAACATGATAGAAGTAAAATGTATCTACTAAAATTTCGTGGGGAGTTCAAACACCCAAAATCCCCCCTTAAATACGGCCTTGGATAAATATATACATACATATCATTGTACATTGTATGTACATTAGAGTGCGCTTAAAATTCAAATTAACACACATAAATTTTGGTACCGATTGGTGGCGATTAAGGCGTGGCGCATTGAGGTCAAAATTCAGAAAACTCTATGAAGGGTGAAAAAATCAAAATATTTTTTTTTTATTATATTATAACCAAAATTAATACTTCTATACCCAAGGATAACAAATAAAAATTTTGGTTCCGATTAGATAATTAAAAAAAAATATTTTGATTTTTTGACACTTCATAGAGTTTTCTGAACTTTGACCTCAATGCACCACGCCTTAACCGCCACCAATCGGAACTAAAATTTATGTGTCATATCTTTGACCATGCTGCTACAGATTGAGGGGGCGATACAGTCTTTTTATGAACTTTTAAATTAAATAAAAAATACAAATTAAACGCACCCTAATGTACATACATACATATAAAGAGTACAGCAACACTGTGATATATACACAATTCATCTAATCTTTCACACAGTTAATAAGCTCAATGAAATATGCGTTTGAACGATTTGATACAGAAACATACATACTTATAGATTTATGTCCATAAACATATACCCTGTAGTAGAAATAGGTAACAGGCACGCAGTGGAATATGTACTTGGTGCTATCTACACTAAAAAAAAAAAAAATTGCGACTTTATAGAACATCACCAGTTTCCATCAAACGCCAGACATGAATTAAAGCATGCAGCTGAGTATCTTATGTTCGATTCCACTCGAACTTTTGCGTCCTTACTTGTTTTTGGTTTACTCTGTAGCAAAAAAATGGCATTGTGATGGGAAAAATATTTATAAGTTGAATTAAATTTCGGTAAATAGTGCCGAAAATAGATCGAGTGTGCATAAGTGCCAAGCTAAATACTTCCAAAAGGACCGAAAAGTGCACAGGCACGAGTCATTTTCCATCACTGCTCTGGTGTGCACTATTTTAGTTGATTTTCGTTTATTATCCATCAGTATGTTTGGTGATTACGAAATTATTATGCGTGTTAATTTATTTTTTCAACACCTCTAGGTTGTATCTTTTATTTGTCAGTAAGTTGTCCTCTTGCTATTAGGCCAGACAATGTCAGCGCTTTTTCCATTGTGCCCAAAACTTATTGTTCTTGTTCTTGGTGTGTGTGTGTAATTGCTGTCCCTTCTTGATTTATTGAATTTGTTTTATACATGCGCCTTCATCTTATTTCTGTAGTTCTAAATCTAATTTTATGTAGATTTAGAAATCTTAATCGCACCTTAATTATTAATTATGATTTTATTCAATACCCAACATAATGTGATTTATGATGCAGATATGCTGATATTCGAAAAAGACTTGCATCATGTATGCACACATTACTTCCTTAAGCTACGACTTGGCAAGAAGTTAATTTGTTCAAAAAATCCGTCTAACCGTGGAAAATTACTAAGCCTCTATAAATCCATATTTTTACGACTCATGTTTAAAATCCGATTTCCTTAAAGCGACGCTAAGCGATTAATAAAAAAATATTATCTAGGTACATACCTAGCTATTTGTGCTATACAAAATAAATGTAGGTACTTAAATGTCGATTAACTCAAAGTTTATGATTGGATTGTAAGCGCGAAGAGAGTTTTTTGATTAAAAGATTTTCAGAATCATGTATGTACTGTGCCACCCAAGGTTGATCCATAAGGTTACCGCAGTGCGGAAAAGCAACCCTGCAATACATTTTGTTGTTGCCCGTTTTGCTATCTCAATTGTGAAACGTCCATGTTCAATTGGCCAAGCAACACATGCATACAAGAAAAGCAACAAACACATAAAGTTTGACAATTTATCAACCTTGGTGCCACCTCCAAAATAGTACCTTATTATTTCCAGGTTAAGGAACTTCTGTTAGTATAATATGTAGAAAGAACCTTATGCAATTCAAGAACTTTTGGAAGCTGAACTGGGTTCTTGCTATCTACTCTCGCCATTTCATTGTACCGCAAAGCTCAACAGTTTAGACGTGATCGTGCAACTTATTAACAAATTCAAAACACTTTGATATGAATGGTTGGATGGGTTGATCGCACACCAACCGAAGCAGAAGAAGAATATGGGAAGGTGTAGTACGACAGAAGAGAAAAGTAAACACAGATCAGCTGAGATATACATATGTATGTATGTAAGACGCTCTAACTGGCTCTAGTTTGTTAACTGCCGAATGGGCGGCAATCAACGTTTGGTAGCTGCTGATACAGCTGGCAGCATATTATGCTGAGCTAATGATCAATGCCGCATATTAAGTCCATATATACCTATGTAACTATGTAAATATGTATGAATCGATGTGTAAGCGTCTTATGTTTGTATTTATTAGCACATACATATGCATTTCGTTCTGACGTTTTGGTGTAACAGGTGATCATGGTGGCATAAGAGGTGATCAAGCCAGTATATACAAAAGGGATTAAGTTTTAAAACCTGAAAAGAGTGATGTTCTGCGAATGGAAAGAAAAGCAAATGTAAACTATGCCAAATGGTAAATGAAAGAAACCACTACATACAAAAGATATGCGCACTTACATACAAACATGTGAGTATTTGATAGGTGGAGCTCGATGATCATCTTGTAACATGAGCAAGATTATAAGCGTATATGCATTTTTATACATACTTACATACATAAATACATACACATAGGCACATCCATATGTAATGTAAGCTTAAGTAGAAATAGCGAAGGAGGAAGTGCTTTAATGTTTGGCGCAAAGTTGAGCTGCTTAACTAAATCCGGCTTAAAATCCGACACAAAATTAATGTTGGTGGATGTGGAAAAAGCAGTCCCAACACCAGTACGAACAACACAGCAAACCTAAGCGGAACGTGTCGCTCTGTTAAAAAGAGTTGGTCGGTTGTCATGCGCAAAGGGCATTTACACATGGCGGTTCACAAAAGTCACACATTAGCAGGAACAGCATGAGTGAAAAGCGACTGGAAAAAAAATGGAAAGTTATACAGACATTTGTATGTAGAAGAAAATAACAGAAACAATCCGCGATCTTGAGAGTATGAGGTAATGCACAGTGGGGAATTGCTCAAGTTTAAGAAGACTAAACTTATCAACATTATCAATTTTTGGCAAGGCTACTATCCTTAGCAATTAAAAAGATCACTCAGAGCCAATCATGTTCTCGTTGAATAAGAATTGAGCAGCTAATTATGTAAGATTTGTAATCTATCAGGGTAATTACTCATTAAGCAGATCAAGCGAGCGTTCTCATATTGGAACGGTTTTTCGAAAGTATTTCATTGCTTTACATGCCCTTATATCGGCTTAAGAAATCTTTGGGGTTCGCTTTAGTATAATATACCAGGGTAGAATAATAACTTTTGCCAAGAGACCATGTCTCACAGATGAAATTTAAAATTTTAACAACAAATTACTAATAAACTGTTAGCTGCCCTAACTTCCGGTTTTAATTTTTGCGATCCGAGGTACCCACTCCCTAAAAAAATTAAAATTCAGGGCCTGGTAGATTATACTAAAGATTGCCCAAACTTCATTCTGAAATGCTCTGAAATTAGAAATCTCTTATTTTGTTTTCCTGTAGAAGTGCATAAAGAGGTGGTACGTTATTCTGCACTTTAGCTAAACTTATACATACATATGTATTTAGTATTTATATGTATTGTGTTTTGACCGGTAGAAGGCAAAAGAGAATCTATAAGGCGATCATGATTACGCACAGCAGCCGAAGGTAAATTGATCAAGTAATATAATCGTGTCAACGTAATTAATGAACATTAGAAGATTGTGGACGAAAAAAAGAACACACAGAGACGCATACATTTATGTATATGCATGTGCCTACCCTGCAAAAAAGTTTTGCTTTTTGTTGACAAATCAGGTCTATAAAAGGAGTACGCTGGCAGCTCTGCTTCTGTTATGCACTCACTCTGTCTTTCTAATACTTATCTAGGCCTTATTTCGCATGGCGGACAAGCCGTTGGAATAAGGAGTGCTCTCAGAGAGAAATAACTCCTTATGGCCAGATGATATCAACACAGGAAAATCAGCCTTATTTTAAGCCTTATAGCTTAAACAGAATCAGCGTCGGACGAATTTTCATCGGACGCGGCGTCCTGTCAAACGATTAAAATACACGGCAGTATGTGAGAATGAACAGAACGAAAACGCTGGCGAAAATCGCCCGGCGAAAATTCGTCAGAATAGACTTATTTCTAATTTGGACGCTATCGCTTGTCAAATAAATTATTTGGAACTTAATAAAAAACATGTAATAAAACAAAAATATACGTTTTTTGATGTGGAAAAAATTGAAAATATGGACAAAAGAGAAGAGTCAATGGAAGAAGTAAGGAAAAATTGTAATTATAAAAATATGCATATGGCAATTTCGACTTGATTCTGTTTTACTGGGCGATATTCGCAAACAAATGTCATCGCCGCACCAGGCGAAAACACGCCCGGCGATTGGTTCTGTTTAAGCTATTAGGCCATGCATATTTGCTACCCTTATTTCGTAAGCTGCTGTTTCAATTCTTAAATAAGGCTAAGATTTTTTGGTGGGTACATATGTATGTATGTATGTATATATGCATAGTAGGGATTCCAATTTTTCCGATTTTTACGATCCCGGGATTTTCGAGATTTTTTTTTATAATCCCGGGATCCCGGGATTTGTCCCGGGATTTGGACATTAATTATTTTCCCACATTTTGGGGTTGAAAAAAAGTAAATATTATTTCGAGGAACGCTCCAACTTTAAAGTGCAAAGAAAAAATTGATTTTTATTGCCATTTCTATTATTTGATTAGTAACAAAATAAAATAGGAACGTAAAATCATTCGTATTATTTAATAATAAGAGTTACTTTAAAAAACCAACCAACAAAGAAAATTACATACATTTGGTGAACAAAACATTTGCCTTTACAGTTGGTACTTTTAAGATATTAATAATAAAGCTGGTGATCATTTGATAATTTCCAATAAAAATTTTTAGAATTTAACGACGTACATACTTCGTTTAAGCGAATATTTCCAAGCTTGCGAAAAATACTGAAAATTAATGCAACATTCGAAAAAAATCGGGTGCACAAATTTTGAGATGAATTCCGACTATACAGCTGCGTATTTTATTTTAGTACGTAATGCGAAATTCTCAAATAAAATTAAACTTTTTCCTGGTTTTTGCTTATTTTATTTTTTGAATATTGTTTGCATTTTCTTCCATTATTTACTTTTCATGGGAGAAAATTGCAAAAGCCTTTGAGAAATAAATGGCCAAAAATCAGGAAATAGAAATTATCAAATGAATTTTACCACAAGAATTGTAAAGATTTTAAAAATACCTACCGTACCTACGTTTCCTTACAACGCGTACCTCACAAAAATAAAAATTTAATTACACTAGGTTACAGCCAAAAAATATCTAAAAATTCAGGTATGGGGGAGGATAGGATAGGACTGCTGAGCTCGGAGCTATTTTTTTAATGTTTTGTATTGTTAGATTTTTGAAATAACCGTAATTTGGTATTTTTTTGGTTATCACTTCACTCAAAAATTATTTTTGGAAATCACAAATGCGATGACCACAATTAAGTAAGCTAATTTTTAAAAGAATAAAACTTTCTTGAATTTTACAACTTCCTACAAAAAAATTAATTTTAAAATCAAAATTTTTTCAAAAATCGCAAATAATTAACAAAATTTTGATTTCGACCAGCTTTCACTCAGCGAGGTTATGTCCAATTACTATAAGTTGTACATCGACAATTTTAATTGTCTTTCGAACGAGGTACTGCTTGTGATTATCGCGGTTGTGACTCCCGTGAAAATAATTTTTTTAATGAAGTTATAACCAAAAAAACCTAACCATACTATAAAATTAAAAAAAATAGTTCCAAGCTCAGCAGGCCGATATCTATTCTCCCCCAAACCTGAATTTCCTGGTATTTTTTTTTTTTTTAATTATTTGTAGCCTAGTGTTATTAAATCAAAAATATTAATCCTTACTTTGCCTTTTTTATTCTGGCAAAAATCTCAAACTTATTCTGCATTTTCTTCGGACTGTCAAATTTTTTATTCTCTTCCACAAAGATTCCACACATATTTTAGGGCTGTTTGTTCTATTGACAAAATGTAAAACTGGCCCGACTAAGGGGCAACATTTTCTGTTCTTAGTACAAGTAAAGGGTTGCATTATTTTTGTTTCATTTATCACATGAAAAATGCACCATTTTCATAGCGCACAGGACACATGTTGATAATGCAACATTTTCATTCAGAATAGGAAGCGCTCTTAGTATACAGATCTGAGACCAATAAAAATTATGTAAAATACAATTTTTCTTTGCTATAATAGGGGAATATTCTCTCTTTATTTTATCCCGAAAATCCCGGGATGAAATTCTAGCAATCCCGGGTTTTCCGGGCAGTCAAAAAGGGCGGGATCCCGGGATTGGAATCCCTAATGCATAGCTACAAACAAGCAGCTAATCTTTGAAATAAGACAAAATGTACGAGTATGTGCATAAGTACCTAAGTGAAGACGGAAATCGCGACGATTGCGAAAGAAGTTAAAAATTTAGCACAGCAACGTATTTATACGTTTTTAAGGTACATTCGCATTTGTTCATTTGCTTGTCATGTATATTGTATGTAGATCAAGGCCCGGCAAATCGACTCACGTGAGTTAATGAGTATAACACACATAGGCTTACTGTGTAACCTAAATCAAACGCACGCCGTCAATTTACTGTCAAACATTTCTCATGCCCATACAACTTGTATGGGAGTAACCGAAATTGAACGGCGTGCGTAAAAAGCAAATTCGACGCCCAATTTTTGTTTTGCGTGACAGTTGAAATTAAGCATTGTGGGTGATTGTTTGCAAAAAAATTGACAGTTGCTTTTGATATCGTGTCTGTTAGGTACATATTCCACAAAATAACAAGATTTTCTCTGATTTTCTGTATTTTTCTATTTCTTTATCTGAACACGCACGCAAGTCAATTTCGGTTCAACGCATATGAAAAATTTGCGTGCGTGCGTTAAATTGACGACTTGCGTTTGATTTAGGTTACACAGTTACGCTCTGTGATTCAGTCGTTGTTTAGACAGCGAAGAAGCAACACAAGCACTGGCTGCGTTGCTTTGTTTGTTATGCGACAGTGTGCCATTGCGTATGTATGACCATGAATAATAAATCATTTTGTACTGCAACCAAATTTTCAAGTTGCAAAATTGCAATGCTTTATTTTTCAATTCATATAATAAAATTTGCTTATTCTTAAAGGTTCTACTAAATCTTCAGTTATAACTTACGCCCCATCCTTGCATACCTTAACAAGTTTAGTTATGTACTTTTGGAAAAATTTCGTAAATGATATCAACTCTCAACTATTTCTCAATGAATATTCTTCAAATAAATTTTTAATGTATATTTTTTACACTAAAAACTCCTTATAGATATTTTTTATTATTGGAATTTCCAATATTTTACATTGTTGAATCCAAATTAACTTATAAAAGATTTTTTTAAGTTAATTTCCAATATTTTAGATTGGTGAATCCAAATTAATTTATAAAACATTTTTTTAAGTTAAAAATTCCTAAGTAATACATTTTTCATTATTATTCAAATATTTATTTTATTTTCAAAACGTTGCTATTTTGTACGTTTGCCCCATATGCCCAGCAGTATTTATCAGCTGGAAAACAGCACATATTTCCTACTGAATATTCAGTAGAGATGTAGTTCTAATATCTGAACTTTCCCTTTCGTTTTTATATAGAGGTGGCGTCGAAAATCAACTACCTAAAAACTGCCGAACGAGAAGGGAGAGTTTCTGTAGGCCTGAATACGCAGGGAGAACTTCCATAGCATGTATTTCAGTACACCTGATGTCTTCACTGCGTGTTCAGTTATTTTTTCAGCAATGAATTTTGAACTTACTTTCAGGCTATTTTTCATAATGAATATTCTATTGAATATGCACCTCCTTACCTCAAATACTGCTGGGTGCTTAGTTCTTACACCACTGTTGCATAAATCTCTCTGTTCTCACTAACACAATCTCAGTTTTAGTTTTGCCGGGGTCTGATGTAGATATATTTGTATAACTGTCTACTTTCCCATATCGTCAATATATAAAAATTAAAATCGAATATGTAGATAGCTGATGATTTGACAAATCTTTAGACAATATCACAAAGTATGAGTTGGCTTACCTCCTGGGGCGTTTTCAGCAGCACCACAGCAGATTAACAAGAAATATTTATGCAATTTCATTTGTTTTCGCTCGGCATAAAAGGATATTTGCTTGGTGGATCTACATATATGTGTGTAAATACAAGCATACAAGAATATGTATGTATATACACACAAATTTATATGCGCTTGAATGTCTTATGGCTACGTGTAAAATAGGTAGCCTAATAAGATTAAAATTTGTCATACATATGCACATTTTATTGGCATACATACATACATATATATATCTACCCTGTAAAAAAGTGTGCGACGAGTCTCTAAAAAGATTTGTCCGGGAGCGCTCTCTTTCGGGTACAATTAGTCTACAATTGTTCCCAAATGTACCCGAACGGGTACATATGTATACTAATTGTAGACGAATTGTACCCGAAAGGGTATCAAACGGGTACAATTAGTCGCACAAATGGATGTGTCGCATTTGCTACCTGTTCGGGTACAAAACGGGTACAATTGTGCGCTTTGCTACCCGTTCGGGTACAAACTGGGTACAATTAGTCTCTTCATAGGACATGCTCAAACAAAAGAGAACACTTCAACCCATATAAAGAGATACAAATGGGTAGTAATCGCATGCTCCCTTGCGAGTTGTCCCGGATGTATCCCGGAGTGATCGCATTTTTTGCAGGGTATGTACATTCATAAGTATGTGTGCAAATGTTTGTGTGACTGCATCTTATCATTGTTTGGGGGATTAATAAACATGAGATAAAAGGAGAGGAAGTTAAATCTAAGAATTATACAAGAAAGGAAGTGCTACAGGCACTGTGTACAGAAGCTTAGTGATTAAAAAAGTAAAAAATGTCAATGAACCATCTTAAATTGCTAAAGGATATAGAATTGAAGGTATGGGAAACTAGAAGTACTCGTTATATGTACATATGTATGCAGGGCCGTGCGCAGGAATTAGCCTTGGGGGGGGGTTTTTAATTTTGGTTTGCATTCGCATACATTTTTCGCTAAGATAAACATATTTGCTGAAACAGATATCCAGACCCATACACCATAAATTTAAATGTTCTCTAACTTTTCTGAAACTCATTATGATTCATCAAAACCTAGTTAACCAGGTCCTGAATAGTACACGGAAAGAATTTTTTACTAGAATTTACTAGAAAAATTAGACTTGATTTTGAACTTAGAAAATAATTTCTTAATATCAAGAAAATCCAAGAAAATTGGCTTTTAAATAAATAAGAAAAAATTTTCTTGCTTCAAGTGAAATTGGATTTTAAATAAATAAGAAAACATTTTCTTGCTTCAAGTAAAATTGAATTTTAAATAAATAAGAAATAATTTACTTAGGGTAAGTGTTTTTTCTTGTTTTTTGAAATAAATAATTAAGAAATTATTTTTTTGTTGCAAGTAAAACTTTTCTTATACGAGCATAAGTTAGTAAGAAAATATTAAATATTAAATTAAGTAAATATTTTCTAAAAATATTAAAAACGTAAAAAATAAGGAAAATTAAAACTAATCATGAGGGATTAGAAAACCATAATTAGTCAACTAGTATTTTCCTAGGACTTGTTTATTGAAATGACATCATTTTATTTAATATAAATGAAGATGCAAATAGTGAACTCCTTATACCAAATGCTTCACTAACAATTTGAGAATTGCAAAAATATTCAGAAATATGCAAAGCGGATGGCAAATTAAAAAAATACATGTAACTTTGGAAATGCAAATTCAGCAAGAAAAATTTTACTTCGCTCAAAAAACGTTTTCTTATTTATTTTACATTTTTTTCCCTTTATTTTGTTGTTCCAATTCGTCGAAACACAATTTTCTTAAATTCTTCTTGATATTAGCAAAAAGATTTTAAGAAAAGATGTTCTTATTTATTTAAACATTTTTTTTTTTATATTTTTTTTCTATAGATTTTGTTAGTGTTCTTGAATAAGAAAATAATTGTCTCATTTTTGGAAAACTCAATTTCTTATTTCCAGTAATAATTAAGTAAATTTTTCTTATTTTCCTAAAAATTTTCTAAATTGAATTCAAGAAAGCATTTTTCTTGATTCAAGTATACAAATTTCTTTCCGTGTACTGTTTACAGTACTTGTTAATTGAAACTGCTCACTGTTTTCACAAAATGAACATTTTTTGTTATCAGTACAATTTTTTTAAAAATGCCAAACGAACATATGCTACACAACTTTGTAATTTCGGAAAGCTCCAAGTGCAATTCAAAGTGCCGAACTTATGTATTGGCCAACCTTATTTTTTGCAACTTTCACCAATTTCTTCTTCCGTAAAATGATTGTAACTAATTTTGTCAAAAATTATGAGTCAAGATTCAATGCAAAATTTATAAACTGTATTTTGAAAATTTTTGCAAAATCATTGCAACTTAGATTTGGTCATGGGGGGGGGTTTTAACCCCCAAAACCCCCCCGTGCGCACGGCCCTGTATGTATGGATGTATGTATTGCCTCTAATTTGGAAAACCATAATAAATGGCGCCAAAGAGTTATGAGATTTTCATAGTCGCTGCAGCAGCAATTTCTGTCCGAAATTTCTTGGAACACTATTACAAATATTATGTTCCATAAATACATACGTTCCATAAAGCTTAAAAACTTGAAGTCTCAGCGCTGACGTATTTACATATTTATAGTCCAAGTCAGCTGATGGTCCATGATTTATGTATTCCGTTGCTTTGGTAGATCCCTCCCGGTAGTTATGTATGTGGAAATATCTATTACTGCAGTCGGTTGTAATTAGGGACACGAATTTCGATACGATACGATACCAAATCGATATTTTTTGCATTTGATACCGATACTTTTTACTCGATTCTTTTGCAACGATATTTTTTGGTATCGAGTACTTCAACCACGGTATCGAACAAATGAGTACATTGAGTGATGGAAAATTAAAATTGTGTCATATTTGTCCAAAAAATTGTGCAACGCAAAATAGTGCCGAAAATCGGTCGAGTGTGCAGAAGTGACAAGCTGCTTCCTAAAGAGCCGAAAAATGCACAAGCACGAGTAATTTTGCATCACTGGTACATATCGAAAAATAGGTCTGATCCACGTGCTGAAATAATTGCAGGATTGGGCTACTTCGTAAGGTTTTTTGTAAGAAGTTGTATGAAGTTACCGAAATCTGTTTATTGATTTTCACATTAAACGAGGCGCACACTTACCACTGAAACTAGCTAACAATTTGCAATTACCATGCGATAGAAATAATGATAACTGGAGATATATATAGGATTATATGTTTTTCATTTTCATACGATAATTTGACGTTTGCAAATAAAAAATCGTCATTTCAGCGAAAAATTGTCAATATCTTTTTTCTCTCACTTTACTAAAAATACGGTATAAACCAAGGCAGATCTAGGAAGGTAAGCTCGGTGGCGAATTCAGAAATTTCCCATGTATTTTGTTATTGTAATTGGTAGAGTGTAATGTCAAAATGATATTTCGCCGTAGTTAAAATCTGAATTCGCTTGGGGATCGTCCATTCCTATTGGCCATGATGTGAATTCGCTTGGATTTTGACATTACACTCTACCTTTGCGTATAAAAAAAGTAATTTCTGAATTCGCCACAGGGCCTACCTTCCTAGATCTGCCTTGGTATAAACAAAAAAGGGTCTTTTTTTCCATTAATGCCCATATGACACTACGTTTTTTCCTGATATTCTACAAGGTTTTTTGTGTGGAAGAGGTGGTCAAATACAGTTTTGTGTTGGTGCAAGGGAGTAAGCTATGTTGGAAAAAAACCAACGAAATACCATCTAGGCGGTTAAAAACCAATGAGCCAGCTTGTATTTTGATAGGTTTTTTGACATTCGGCACTTTTTTCTGACAATTGTTTCAATTTGACAGCTATAAAATAAATTATTTTTAAAATATAAAATATATGTAAATACAAATTTTAAATTTGCCCCTTGTAAGCTTCTGCTTTGGCCGTAAGGGGAAAGAAGAAGTCCGATAGAAAAATCATACTGCGCAATGGCTTCTCTGTATAAAATGGAATGCACAGCTATTCTGCCACTTGAGTTTCATCTTTTTCTTTTGTTTCGATAATTTAAATTCAAATTTCCAAAAAAATTCAATGATGGATACATACATATAATCTCAATAAAAATGAATTGTTAATGTTATTTAAGATGTTTATTTTTCAAAATACTAAATATTTTGCAAATATCTTTTTACAACTGTGATTGCATTAAATACACCTGTTGTTTTGTAAAAGCTGTTGGTTTGTAAAAAGTGTTTTCAAGAACTTAATGAACTTCTATAATTTTTTTAATCAGATTGAACTATTCTTATGAGTTGGAAAAGGATTTAAGTCAAAATCAAAACTTTGGAACCAGCCATGGCATACTATGCCATGGAACTAGCACTAATACAGTGATATGCGTATGCCTCAGTATGCAGTTTTCTTGCGTTTTTGGTAACTATCTAGAAGACGGTGCAACTTTAAACCGTTTTAATAAATATCTTTTAAATGTAGAAAAATCTTTTATCTCCGCTTTCGAATTCATAATCTAGAGGTCAGAACGCGTCGATTGGTACCTCTTTTAACTATTTTAGAGGAAATTTTAAGGTTGCACCTTCTAGAAAATTACCGCTTTCGATACCGATACTTTGAGTATCGAGTAGTTTAGTTTCGATATTATCGGGTTCGCGATTCTTTTTAACCGATATTTTAAATGAGTACCAGATCGATGCTTTTGATTCGATATCGTGTCGCTAGTTGTAATGATTTTTGATCATTGAGGTTTTCCACTTTTTTCGTCAGAAAGAATTGATCTTGTTACTGGATGAAATAATACTGTAAGACAATTTGGCGGCGAAATGTAATCAACTCTTGATGAAGACCTAGACCAACATAGTAAGCATTTGAATCCTCTCCTCTAGCACCAGCATGAGGGAGTTTATTTGAAATGAGTTTTGATTTTTATTTATTCATATGTATAAACAGATTAAAAAGAAGCGATATACCCCAATGTTGCTCACATGAAAGTTTATCAACAAACTTTACTGAAGTACCAACAGTCATGTACATATCACGTAAAAAGCCATAATCTCAACTTTCGATCCTTTATTGTTGTGCAAATATGGATGCACATACATACATATGTATGTATGTGTTTATCTATGAATGTATGAATATACACAATCATGTGACCTCGAATATTTAACACTTCATTAGCTTTATTTCGGGAATCATACGGTCGTGTAGGTACTTAATTATTTTACTATCGCGGATATTCACAACACTTACTTATCGCATAAGCTGACTTGTACATATGTATGTATGTATGTACACTAGGGTGGTCCCCAAATGTATGTGGACACATTTTATAGCATATTTCCTCAACCTCACCCCTAGGTCGATGCTAATATAGTCGAAGATATCACATATAGGTATATTTTGGTCCCGACCGGAAACGGTTAAGGGGTGTCCTACAGGGGCCAAATTTCAGAAAGCCCTATGGGGACTAAAAAATTTAAATTAAATCGATTGTCCTCAACTCCAAAATACCAAATGCAAATTTTGGTCCTGATCGGAGACGGTTAAGTGGTGTCACAGAGGGGCCAAAATTCAGATTAAAATATAAAGACCAAAAAATTAAATTAAATTTTTTATATCTAATAGCCAAAATCGATAGCCCTGTACTCAAGGATACCAATTATAAATTTTGGTCCTGATCGGAGACGGTTAAAGGGTGTCGCAAAGGGGTCCTATATGGTTATCTGAACTTTGATCCCTGTGCCACACCCCTTAAACGCCTCCGATCAGGACCAAAATTTATATTTGGTATCTTTGACCGTGCTGTTACCGATGTAGGGGGTGAGACCGAAGAAAATCGCCAATTTCATTTTAGGACCACCCTAATGTATATACATATGCTTGTACCTACCTATGCCCGACAATTTTGTAGCTGTCATGTTGTTAAGAAATTGATTAGATTTGTGTTATATCCAAAATGGAAGTGTTAAGCTTTTGAAAAATGTATCGTTTTGCTTATCTGTTGATAAGCAGAGTATGAAATTAGATCGGTAAAAGACCAGAAATACAGCGATTTATTTGTTTAAGTGAAAAAGCAACTTTTTCGTTTAATTATTATGTCGCCAATCAAAATATTTCCACCGAATAGATATCATATACTTTATATTATTTAGGGGATTTTTTGAAATATCAGGATATAAGTGTCATCTGACAAGAAACCTTTCTTATGAGCAACAAAAATAAATATACATATGTACATACATGTGTATGTAGTTATTTTATATAAAGAAATATTGCAGATTAATAAATATGTAAGTAGGTATATAAATTTGTTATTAAAGTACTAGCGATTACCATCAAAGGAACTATGTACTTACCTATACAATTTTTGTCTTCTATTACTAGGGTAAACAATTTTCTAATAAAGAGATTGAGGAAATATAACAGACAAATTTCGCCTGCTCAAAAAAGTGTTAGATTGGAATATATATTGGAGAAATCGCTTCTATTGCTGTAAAAGGATGTCAAATAGAGTTTTCTTTTACTCCACAAGGAGTAACATTTTAGTAGTAAACTGTAGAAATCTCTGCTATTTCTACAAAAGGATGCCAAATGCAGTACCCTTCTATTTATGTACATTGCACATGCATAAGTATTTACGTTTTTGTATATTTAGGTGTAAAAGCCATCAAACTGAATTAGTCAAAACGAACAACCATATGTACATTAGGCCGTCTCGCCTTATAGGGACGTAAAAATAAAGTTCGCCGTACGCCCCCGCATATGATGTCTTTTTGGAAAACTTTTCCGGAAAAGTTTTTTATTTTTTTTTTGGACGCCGCTAGATGTCGCTAAAATTTATTTTTCTCATAACTTCGGTATTTATAGTCCGATCTCTAAGTTTAATACACCAATGTCGTTGACTTGAAAGGACGCCTTATACTATGAAATATTATTAACCCTATTCGCGTCATTGGGGTCACTACCACCCAGTACTTAGTTTATACCACCCTAATGCAATTTTTTATGCCTGCATGTTAAACGTAGTCTAAAATATTTAATCTTTTGCAAAAGAATTATTTCGATCGCTTCAATAGAACCCGAAATAAAACACGTTCAACATTCCGTGGAATATATGTTTTTCGCTTCCTTTGGTCCTTTAGGTTCATTTTACAAACATTTCTTCTGAGGAGACCCCTACTTAATTTTTATGGCGAATAATTTTCTAGAACATTTTAACCCTCTAGCACGTCCAATAAAGGGTTATTTTGACCCCCTTTTTTTAGAAAATCAGGAAAAATAGTATTTTTAAGGTCGCTAGAGGGTTAAAATGTTCTAGAAAATTATTTGGCATAAAATTTTACTAGAGGTCTCCTCAGAAAATTTTTCTGTAAAATTAACCTAAAAGACCAAAGGAACCGAAAACCCTATATTCCTCGGAATGTTGAACGTGTTTTATTTCGGGTTCTGCTCAAGCGATCGAAATAATTATTTTGCAAAAGATTAATGATTTTTGACTACGTTTAACATGCAGACATAAAAAAGGTACATTAGGGTGGTATAAACTATGTACTGGGTAGTAGTGACCCCAATGGCGCATATAGGGTTAATAATATTCCATAGTATAAGACACCCTTTCAAGCCAAAGACAGCGGTGTCTTAAACTTAGAGATTGGACTATAAATACCGAAGATATGAGAAAAATAAATTTTAGCGACATCGAGCGGCGTCCAAAAAAAAAATTAAAAAATTTTCCGGAAATGTTTTCCTAAAAGACATCATATGCGGGGGCGTAGGGCGAACTTTATTTTTTGCGATACGGTCTAATGTACATATAGTCATCTACATATGTACATACATTATGATGGTCCTTAAACACCAAAAGAACGATTTTGTTTTCAGACTCACGCCCTCAATCGTTAATACTAAATACATATAGTGGAAGATAGCACATAGAATTTTTTTTCTGCCAAGCGGAGACGTTTATGGCATGTTGCAGAAAGGTCAAAGTTCAGTTCTGATGACCATATGAAAACTCTTTTCAATCGGTACAAAAACTTACATGCGATATCTTTGACTATAGTACTATCAACGTAGGGGTTGAGGTTTAGGAAACCTTACGCAAACATTTCCCCGCCTACAATTAAGGAACACCCTAATGTACATTCAGTTCACATACCAGGTACAAGTATGCGCTATGTATATAGCATTTCATGTGACTTGGCCCGATTATACGATTGCGCGGATTCAGTGTTGCCACTTTAGCTATTTTGTAGCTAGATTTAGCTATTACTTTCGACGTTTAGCTATAGAAATTCGCGTTTAGCTATTAGCTATTTTTTTTAGCTTCTTTTTTAGTCAGTTTAGCTATTTTAGCTATAATATTTTTTCTGTAATTTCCTAACCTTTGCAAAAAAAATTATTATTTTTTGTTTACCAAAACTTTATAGAATGTACTTACTCGAAGATATATGGGCAAGATCTGAAGCAATTTTAAGAGGAATATGGAGGCAATTTACAAGGCAATATTTCTACACCGGGCATTGCAATATGTGTCAATTTCATTTTAAAAATTTCACACGATTCATTAAAAAAAAAATGTTGGATTTATGCGATGCCACTGTGAGCGTTACAATATAATGGAAAATAGCCGCCAAGCAGCCGAAATGGAATCTTATTGCCTTGCAATATACTCTTTTCCATCAATTGCTACAATGAAGCCATGTGTTCTCTAATCGCTTCAAATTGCCAAATGAATTGCTTCACATCTTGCCCATATAGGCACGTCGGGTTTAGATAACCAAACAAAAACTGGTAGTCCGGCATGCCTACTTATTTATTTTAACGCTTATTGGTACATACCCTGCAGTCAAAAACTAAATGACAGTTAACTAGAATATTTAAGCAAATTGATTGACCATATGTTTCTTCACTAAATCGAAAAGAGTGGTAGTAGGAAATTTTTCCTCCAAATCATTAAAAATCATTTCCACTGCTACCAATAAAATAAATGGTAATTAAATATTTTTTTATAAATAGAATTTAGTGGTAGTGGAAATTAAGTTTACGAAAAAATTACTACACTAGATGAAATTTTTTTATAAATTGTAATAAAATTTTTACGTTATTCATGCTAGTGGAACGTATCTAATAGGGATTCCAATTTTTACGATCCCGGGATTTTCGAGATTTTATTTTATAATCCCGGGATCCCGGGATTTATCCCGGGATTTGGACTTTAATTACACAGGCCGACAAAATTTCCAAAAAATGTTCTAACTCAAATAAAATTCTACTTTTCTGAAGGATTTCGGTGCGCTGATTCTGAATCTGAAGTCGGATTTTCGGTAATATATGTAGGTTTTGAGATATTCATGTCCAAAGAGGCGAAAAATTCGATTTTTTGCTATATTCACTGCTAATTGAGCAGTGCTCAATCTATTAAATTACTTACTTTCATTAAAAGATGATTGAAGCTATTGAAAGAACGATAATTTCTCTTGAAAACAGCGCTTTGCTTTTTCAGATATCTTATTCAGTGACCGCTGTGGTGCAGTGGGTAGAGTGCTTTCCTGCTATGCCAGAGGTCTCGGGTTCAAACCACAGTCCGAGCAAAAAAAATTTTTCTAATTAGTATAAATCCAACTATGGGTTTTTTTAAGAGCAGCGGTCACCTCTCGGCAGTGGGCGGCATACCCTCCGAGAGTATTCCTGCCATGAAAAAGCTTCTCACAAAAAATGCATTCGCCGTTCGGAGCCGGCATAAAACTGTAGGTCCACCCAATTAGTAGGAAAAACAAAAAGGAGCACACCTCGAATTGGGAGAGAAGCTCGGCCATAAAACTCGTCAGAGTTATAATAGCGCCATTGTATTATATTAGTATTATTCAGATATCTATGTTTTCTTAAAAGAAATGATCGTGCTTCCAATAGATGTAATCAGTTTTTAATGAAAGTGAGTAATTTTAAAAATATTGAGGAGTGAATATGGCCACAAACTGCGTTTTTCGCCTCTTTGGACATGAATATCTCAAAAACTACACCGAAATCCTTTTGAAACGTAGAATTTTATTTCTGTTACAAAATTTTTTCGACCAGTATTATTTTCCCACATTTGGGGTTGAAAAAAGTAAATACATTTTTAGAGAAACGCTACAACTTTAAAATGCAAAGAAAAAATAGATTTTTATTGCTATTTTTATTATTTCATTAGTAACAAAATAAAATAGGAATGTAAAATCATTCGTATTATTTAATAATACCTAAGAGTTACTTTAAAAAGCATAACCAACAACGAAAATTACATACATTTGGTGAACAAAACATTTGCCTTTGTAGTTGGTACTTTTAGGATATTAATAAAAAGGCTTGCAATCATTTGATAATTTCCAATTAAATTTTTTTTAGAATTTAACGACGCACTTTGTTTAAGCGAATATTTCCAAGCTTGCCCAAAAATTCAGAAAATTAATGCAACTTCTGAATAGATAAATATCGGAGGCAAAATTTTGATATGAATTCTGAGTATGCAGCTGCGTATTTAATTTTAGTACAGTGTTGTAAGACTATCAAGTCTAATTAAAATTTTGTTTCCATTTTCTTCCATTGTTTACTTTCCATGTGGGAAAATTCCAAAAAACATTTGAGAAATAAATGAGAAAAAATCAGGAAATAGAAATTATCAAATGAATTTTGCCAATGGACTTTTTTATTCTAGAAAAAATGTCGCACTTTCTTCCGGCTGTCACATTTTTTTGTTCTCTTCCACACAGACTCAACACTTTTTTAGGGACGTTTGTTCTATTGACAAAATATAAAACTGGCCCGACTACGGGCAACATTTTCTGCTCTTAGCTCAAGTAAAAGGGTGCATTATTTTTGTTTCATTCATCACATGAAAAATGCAACACTTTAATAGGACACAGGACACATGTTGATAATGCTGCAATGTAATAATGCAACATTTTCATTCAGAATAGGAAATGCTGTCAGTATACAGACTGAGACCAATAAAAATTATATAAAATATAACTTTTCCTTGCTATAATAGCGGAATATTCTCTCTTTATCTTATCCCGAAAATCCCGGTATAAAATTCTAGCTATCCCGGGATTTTCGGGGTGTCAGAAAGGGCGGGATCCCGGGATCCCGGGATTGGAATCCCTAGTATCTATATGTTTATGTAGGTACTCGTATGATCCGCTCCGGCAGAGTACCTACATACATATTTTAGTTTTATGTCAATTCTGATATTTTTTTTTTTATTTAGTGGAAAAAAATGTTGATCCAATAAATTTTCACTACTAGTATTTTGATTTAGTGGAAAAAATTTCGACTACCACTACGTAAAATAATGGTAGTGGAATTTTTATAAGATCCACTCATCCAAAATTTATTGGGGCTAGAAAATTAGTACCTATCATTTTAAGTATGTAAATAATTATTTAGCTATTTTTGAAGAAAAATATTTTTGGCTATTAATTTTAGCTTTGAAAAAAATTGTTTAGCTATTTTTAGCTATTTTTTTCTTTTAATCTAACTACTCTGAAAAAAAAACGTTGTAAATCTAAAGACTTTCGCTGTTAAATCAACTACTTTCCGCAGTTGAAATGTGCCCAACAACGCTCCGTTGTTGTTTCAAAGGTGCGAGCGTTGTTGATTTAAGTCAATAACGGAGATTGTTGGAAAAAATTTTCACCTAAAAATTAATTTTTGTTTGCATTTTACTCTTCATCTTCTCTCCGCTCGGGTCCCAACTGCAAATATGTAGCCTCCGCTTGTTCTCCTATTCTTCTCTCCTTCTTATCATTCACTGGTTGCTATCTTTATTTCTTATTCTGATTTTTCTTCTTTATTTTATATTCTCCTCCGGATTCGAACCATGACATCAACCTGAAATTCTATTCATTCATCACATAGTGGAACATTCAACATTATATTGAATTGTAGTAACCTATTTATACTTCCATTTCCTAAAAAGGAATCCATGAATTATTTAAATCATTGTAAAAACAAAATTTAAAAAAATTTGTTCTCATTAGTTTTGTTTACAGTGGAAACTGTTGGGTCAAATACTTTTGCCTTTAAATCAACAACGGGGAGAAAATTGTTGCTAAAAATAAACTTTTTTTTTGGATTTTTCTCTTCATCTTCTCTCCATCATTATTTTTTTTGTTGGTTTTCTCACAAAAAAATATTTTCTCACAAAAAATTGTTTAAAGGCAAGCAAGTTATTGAAACAACAACGCCCGTTTTTGAATAAATTGTTGGATCAAAAATTTTGCTGTAAAAACAAATACTTTTGCTGTTGAATCAAAGACGGAGATTCAACAGCGGAAAGTTGTTGGTTTAACGACGGGTATTTTTTTCAGAGTATAAGCTCCAAAATATTCTGGCAATACTGCGCGGATTGCATGTGCTTTAAGCCTATCGCCCTCTGCTAGCGTTGTCGCCACATTTCGAATTAAAAAAAAAAAAGATTCCATGTCGCGGGGAATAACTACAGAAAAAGAAGAGATAACACAAAAAACAGACACTAATGATCAGTCAAAAACACCCCCGACTGTAAATTGCGTGTTATCTGAACTTAATCCATTTCCGTTTATGCTTTTTTTTTAGCTGTTTGCTTCGCTTTGTTTTGAGTATTATTGTTTGCGCGGTTTCGCGGTGCTTCTACTAACTTTCGCTTTTGATTTATTTTAACAATTAGTGTCATTAGTCATTTGAAAAATATCATTTTTTTGTTTTGCAAGATTTTGCAATGCGATTTCACTTATTGAAAGCTAAGCTATTACTAGGCATAGTGTTCTGGCTTTTTCGTTAATTATTATTTTTTATATGAAGGGGCGTTTCAGAGCGAGTTGTGTTAAACAATGGATCGTTCGATATGTCAAGTGCATTAGAGATGAGAGAAACTGCGATTTTTCGATATCTGTGATTTCGGTGATTGCTATTTTTAAATCACTGCGATTTTAAACTGCTATTGCGATTGCATGGACTGGTATAAAATCATCCGGAGAGATTAATTTTGCGTTTTCTGAGCGATATAACCTGTCTTCATTTTATGTTAACAAAATGATAGCAATAACAACGTATTTCGCAGTAATTTCGCTGTTTGTAAACATTTTTCAAAGATAAATTGTAAATTCAATAATTATTTTTTTTTTATATTTCTATATTTATATATTTTATATTTCTATATACGTATGTGGTCTGCTCAAAAGTATAAACAAAAAGAAATTTATAATGCTTTTGCGATTGCGATTCACATAGGTGAACTGCTTACTTGGTACATCGATAGCAGTTCCCAATAAGTAGTGAACTGCTATTTTGAAAAGGTGATCGCAATTGCGATTTGCGATTTTTTATTCACAGTGAAAAACTCACCGTTTGCGATATATCGCTCATCACTAAAGTGCATCAGTCATCGCATTTGGGTAGATAATCTCCGCATCCAAATTGTGCTTGTCAATAATTGATTGGTGGAAGGTTTCCAAATTGTTATGCCTGAAAGGCGTACTTTTCATTAGAAATGCTTTCGTGAAAATCTGCTTAACTTTTGGTATCAACTAATGGCCGATAAACAGTGGAAATATATGTATATATATATATATGTACGTGAATGCGTAGATAACACAGGCCGACAAAAGTTCTTATCCGGAGATGAGCCTATACCTTTTTAAAAGATCTCGAGTCGTGAATATATCGTCGGCTTCTTGCCAGAACCACGAATGTGGAAATTTTCCAATTTTTAGTTAAGCGGTTTTCCTGATAAATCTGTGGATGCTCTACATTTCAGTACAACCACCGATATTTGCAATGTCAGTTACACGAATGTGTAGATTAGTCATAAAAAGTTGAGCCAGAAAAACAAATGTGGCACATTCGTGATTTTGGCTGGCAGATAATTCGTTGGTATGGCATGATCATTACTTTAAAAAGTTGAGGAAATTTTGCTCACTTGACTAATATTTGACATTTGTA
This sequence comes from Urophora cardui, assembly GCA_960531455.1. Lineage (NCBI taxonomy): Eukaryota > Metazoa > Arthropoda > Insecta > Diptera > Tephritidae > Urophora > Urophora cardui. The sequence continues at coordinate 167,127,807 of OY482670.1, read as the reverse complement.
TAAATTCGAATTACGTCGGGCTTTTTTCATTTTGCAAGTAATGAAACAGACTAAAAAAAGATAAATTAAATTTTCTCTATTTTTCGGACATGTGTCCACTTCCTCGAGTGGTATGAACTGTATTAAAAGCAATGAGATTCTAAAAAAAGATAACGAATTTTTTTTAGGAAACTTGAAATTTCAATTATTTCAAAAATACCTAATGGCACTTCAAGTGAAAAATTTTGTTACCTAAATACATTTTGCAAAATGATGTTATCTTAACTCGAATTCACAATAAAACGCACATCGATGAATAATAAAACGCACATGTCACTATCCGTCAAATTGACAAAAATTTAAATCTCGAATTCGCAAAATTTTTTCATTTTAGCACATGCGTGGTTCTGGCAGGAGGTCGACGATATTGAGTCTTGAATATACTCGACAAACGCGCTGTTTTGCCCTTTTGAGCATGGATATCTCAGAAACTAGAACCAAGTTCAGGGCGTCGAGATGTTTTAAAAAATATACGCTCATATCCGGATAAAAAATTGTTGTTCTGTGTAATTTTGAAAAATCTTGTGGTATATAATAGATATTGCATATACATATGTATGTATGTTTCCACTAAAGGCATTGCTTTCAACGATTGTCTCCAAAGTAAATTTATTGGCTATTTTAAAAATAAATTCGCCTTTATCTACCAGAAAATATGTACCTACCTATATGATTGATCTAACTCAAGAACAATCGACAATCGTTGGTGACAACATAGTTTAATCTTTGGGGTTAGCCAACAGTTTATTAGTTTTTATATGTATACATAATATAAAACATGTCTACTATTAACTATAAACCATTTGACATTTACGAGTTGCCAGCTTTCTAGCTGTCACTACTAGTAATTTTACAACAAAAAATTTTAGGTATATCGTAAAAGCACTTTTTGCAAAGCGCATATTGAGTTTTTTTCTTCTAGATCGAAATGATAGCATCTTCATTGTCTTAGTCGGACCCTCTTTTATTGCTTACTTGCTTGCGTTGTTATTTTTTTCATAAAAGACAGCCGCTTCCCTGCCCCCATTTTCTTCTTGAGCGCGCGTCATACAAATGTGCTTAGCGCATATGTTAGGTTACTTTACAGCAACAGCAAAAAAAAACCATCCCTAAGTCCCTGGGTAACATAATTACATATTTGTAATAAACCTACTGCCATATGCCTATTTTTCACCTACATAAATACAATACGAAACAGGTGAATTGAACCATCGCTAGACAGTTGGTCGGTTTGCTAGCTATTTTTGTTTTTACACGGCTAGCTATTTGTCTATTGCTTTCTTCCTTTTCTTTGCAATGTGAAAAGAAATAGCTAAGCGCGAAAATATTTTCGTGGAATATTACGCAGAAAGCGAATTTAAGCAAAAGCACGCACATCACACACCTTATCGTATTTGGTTGTTGGCCGTATGCCTACGTATAGTTATGAAGACTTGATTTTACATAAATTCCCCTTTCTCGGGGCTTTCCTATTATATCTATAATCTTTGCTCTTTGTTTATTATTTTTTGTTTATTTTGAGAAATTGCCTACTGTGTGCTTCCTGTTTGAGCACTCATCAGCCACAATGAGATTTGTCTAATAAAAAAATGTTTATATAGGTAAATAGCTAGAGGTTTTGGTATTGCAATGTGGTCTTAAGTTCATAGTTCCGATGTTCTGCTTTTAAACAGTCATACAGAAGTTACTGTAGAACAAAAAATCAACCTAAATGATATCGCGTAATCTTTGCTTGATTGCGGAAAGCTGCTTCGGGTTTTTGTTTGCAATTGCATATTCCTTTCTAGCACATCAGCGGCTGAGACTTTTATTTGATTACAGTTTCAGTTTCTCTGCTTGTCTATGTTGTGGCGTCTCACCTTCCGTTCCAAAAAAAATCGCCTGATCCCCTGATCGGTGGGTTTTTATCTGTTGGATAAGAATTGCTGCTGTAGACGACAGCGTTAATACAGCTCATTAGGAGGAACAGTGGTAGTGTGTAAGAACCCTGCAAAAAGTTTTGCTTATTGTTGACAAATCAGGTCTAAAGAAGGAGTACGCTGGCAGCGCTGCTTCTGTTATGCACTCACTCTGTCTGCTACTAACTTTCTAATACTTATCTAGGCCTTATTTCGCATGGCGGATAAGCCTTTGGAATAAGGTGTGCTCTCAGAGAGAAAGTACTCCTTATGGCCAGATGACATCAGCACAGGAAAATCAGCCTTATTTTAAGCCTTACGCCATACAAATTTGCAACCCTTATAATTTTCAGGCCTTATTTTTTATGCCTTTAAATATGATGTTTTAATTCTTAAATAAGGCTAAGATTTTTTGGTTGGAATACAGTGTGTATTACACAAAAACTCACAGATATAAAACCTTTGCTGCTTCCTCTTTTTTCGTTTGCTTGCCCTCACCTTTCTTTCCTTCTTTGTTTGCACATGTATTTGTGTTTCCCCTTGCGTTCTTCCGGTTTCTTGTTATCACATTTTTTCACTTCATTCTCTTCCATTTATACGTATTGTCTGAGTTTTTTTCATAATTTTTCAGTTTTCACTTTTTGTTGTAATATCCTGTTTATTACATTTGAATGACACAATTTCGTGTTGTCATCTAGCAGTCAGTCAACCAGCAGCTGCCCCATGGGACCCTTAGCTATTTACACACATAATTATGTACATATATATGTATGTATTATTATAATGCAATTTAAATACCCAGCAAAAAATCTACGTCTTATTTAACAATTATTACAGAAGATTTAAAGGCCTACGAAATAAGGCCTGGAAATTCTAAGGGAAGTTAAGTTATGTGGGCAAAGACTTTATTAAAGGTGATTTTCCTGTGTTGATGTCATCAGGCCATAAGAAATACTCTCTTTTTCTGAGAGAACACCTTATTTCTAAGGCTTATCCGCCATAAAAACTCAATTCCATTTCCTCTGGGAAATGCTAAAATTAAAAATTAAAACGTTTGGAGCAGAAAGAATGAGTGCAAGCAGTAAGCAGCGCTGCCAGCGTATTGCTGTTTCATACCTGATTCGTCAACAATAAGCATAGCCTTTTTGCAGGGTACATATATATGTATATGCTTACGTGCATGTTTGTTGGAGTGTCCATATACATATGTATATTTTTTATGCCCGGTAGCTAATTTCGCTTACATAATTCCCTCACTTGCCGTTTGATGATTGATCTCACCTTTTCTCTCTTTGTTGTTGTTGTTGTTATTGTGTGTGTTTTTCTCCGTTTTTTAAGGAAATTATGCTTTACTTCTTCTTCTTTTCAGAAAAAAATTATGTATGTTTTTATTCGTTTTGTTGCTGTTGTTGCTTTCGCTGTTGCATTAGAGAGTGACGTGGTATCGCTGCAAAATTGCATTACGTATAGCTTACGCTTCGTGTTCAAGAGGGTGTCTTTGTGTGTGTGTGTGTTGTTAAAACCTTGAAAGATCGTTTATTTGAGATCATCATAAATTATGGGATAATCTGACATGAGCGCATTTTCGGCGACGGCAGCAATTGCTTCCAAGATGAGGTCAGCACATGCAACAGAGCATTTCATTCGCATTAATTTGTGCTGCTTTTTAAATGTTTTTTTTTTTTCTTTAAAATGTGTGAACACTAGAGTGCTTTTAACTTGTATGGAAAAATAAAAATGTTGATGAAAAAACTGTATCGCCCCCTCAAATTTTTCCTTTTTATGTAGATAATAAATTTCCAAAGTTTTACACAGATTGCTCCAGGCTAAGGCGTGGCGCATTTCGCCTAAAGATTCCAGTGTCGGGTTTTTTGTACTATATGTTAGAAATATGCCTTACCATTCAACTTAAACCCATTTTTCGAGAACACAGCTGGCCAGATTTCGATGAAGGATTGACCAATGTAAAGGAAATTACTTCTTCTAATGAAGAAATTTCATATCAAATATATTGGGAGCGTGGCATCGGAGATATAGGTCAAAACGTGGACCCGGATGACCCGGAATATTTTTGAATGATATTGGCATCAAACGAAAGGTGCTGAAGAGGGTTTTACATAGAGCCTTTTTTATTGTGATGTCGAAGCCGGTTCTCCAGATATAGGTCAAAACGTGGACCCGGATGACCCCGGAATATATTTTAGCGATATTGGTATCAAACGAAAGGTGTTTGCCAAGAAAAGAAGGGAGGAGGGATAGGAATAGGGATGGGGATAAGGATAGCAAAAGGAATAGGGAGGGAAGCCCAAGATATAGAACAAAATTCTATTCGTTTCAAGACATATGCTCAACCAATTCCTATAAACATTTTTTTAATGTACATAAAGAAACTGTACATGAAAACTGTGTTTTGCAGGAGAAGCTCTCAAAGTTTAAACTCGATATGAAACTTCAGTTGTATGCTAAGTATATTTTCACTTATAACTTCTGTTTGGATTGAACGATCAATACCAAAACTCGACAATATCAAAACTAGGGTACTCTTTATATAAAACCGTAAGAAAAGATAAAAATTTGCTACGTTGTTTTTCATGGCAAGCTCTCAAAGTTTTTATTCGGTAAAAATCACGAGTTGTATTGTAATAACTTTTTGGTTGCTTGTAACTTCTGATTGGATTGTCCGATTGATACCAAAATTTGACAGCATCCAAATTAAGACACGCTCTACTTGAAAACCAAACGGGAAAACGTACTAAGTCGACTTAGTACAGTATTGTTTGGAAGCGTCGATATCTGCATCAAAAAATGAAAGAGCTACTGTTTCTGGCGTCAGGTACCACAAGTGTCTAGAAAATTTCCTCGTTACTTCCTTACTTAATATTTCATTTAATCCATTAAATTGTATTGTATTCTTAATAAAGTTTAAATCATTAAATGGTTCTTTAGCGGCAATGGGCGATTCAATCCACGGTCTCAAGTAAATTTTCAAAATGAACAAACTAATTTCTCTCATTGCATTGGCATCAGCGGAACAGGAAAATCTTAAGTGTATATATCGCTTTAGCCATCCATCTTGCATGATGGAAAGCTCCTGGTGATTTAAACTTTATCGGTTCTCTGTGTTGATCAAGAAATATAAGAACTAATTCCAATAACTTCTTGTAATCTGCTCTGGGATGTTGTTTAGTAATATAGTTACGCACAAACTGAGCTATTTCGTCTTGTTCAGCAACGCTTAATGAAGATTTTAGTATTTTATCCTCTATTCCCATTTCGAATTTTTCGTGATTCAAATTAGGCCAAGATGCTTTAAAGCGCTGGAAAATGGACAGAGTTGGACCACTTGATTGCAAGTTATATTTCTCGAAAGCGCTTTTTACCAAACTTCGTATATGTGATGACGACATGGAAGGTATAACAAATCTCTTTTGAAGTATTGTTCCAATAAAACGCAGGAACCTTGCAATCGACCTGTATTTGTCGCAGTCGTATCGAAACATAAAGCTTGTACCTGGTTATGAAACATTGAAATCAATATTTTATTTTGTTTTTCCGACAGGGTAGAAATATGATATATTTTTTAAATACCTTTTCTGTTAGGCTCCATTCCAATTTTTAAACGCAGTCTAGTATACATACATACATAGTCATTTTACTAACTCGTTTTACTTTTTTATCAAATAATTTGCCACAGCCTCATTTCCCAGCAAACACAGTCTCTAACGTTAGAAATTTCTTCATTAGAAGAAGTAATTCCCTTTAAATTGGTTATCGAAATCTGGCCAGCGGTGTTGTCGAAAAATGGGTTTAAGTTGAATGGTAAGGCATATTTCATACATATAGACAAGAAACCCGACATTGGGATCTTTAAGTGAAATGCGCCACGCCTTAGCCTGGAGCAATCTGTCTAAAACTTTGGACATTTATTACCTACATAAAAAGGAAAAATTTGAGTGGGCGATACAGTCTCTCCGGAAGAAAAAAATTTTTAAACGCAGTCTAGTGAACACATATCGAATTAATCCCTACACTCAGAGAAAATCTGTATATATTTATTGATAACAAAATGCACTTACCGAGTATGCCATTTACGCCAGCTCGTGGGTATTTCTTCATTCACATTTTACTACAGTTTTTGGTTGTCTTGGTGGCTATACTCGTATGTATACATATAAATTTGAATTGAATTTGAAAAATGTCCCAATTTAAAATATTGTCAAAGAAAGCTTATTAAAACTTAGCTTAAACATTTTAGGATGTAGGTAAATATTTATGTATGTCTAGTCGAGGTTTGAGGGATTTTTTGAACAATTTTTGATTTAAAGTGACCCAATTTTTTTTATTTATTCACATAAGATTATTTTGATTATAAAAAAATTAGACGTTTTGCTTAATGGCGAATATCCTTGATACTTTTGAAAGGAGTGGGCCAGACATCACGTTTACTCTTAGAAAAGCTCTTTTCCAACTTCGATCGAATTTTTCATAGATTTTGAACAATCCTTAAAGAGTACTCCCATCATGAATATCTGTTTACTCGAGCAGATTTCTCTATAGATTGAGATTAAACTTGCTTATACTCAACCAATATCCCATATACTATGATGACGCCCCAACAATCTTCGATCTAAATCTTTTAAGATATTACAAAAAAAAAAACATAGAAATATGTACGTACATCTGTACCTTCATACTTACATATATACTTGTAATTTCACACTCTTTTCTACGAAACGCTTAGAATAAAAACACTTTTTCTAGGATGCATAAAAATTAGTTAATAGCTTAACTTAAATAGAGTAATTAGCATGCGCTTGTTTTAAGCGTCAGCGGAAAAAACATACACAACAAAAAATCCAAGTATATACAAGAAAAAGTACAAGAACACTTTCCTTCAACAACGAATATATTCTTGACATACGCAACAAACGTCTCTGGCTCCAAGACGCAACACAGGAGAAGGGCAAGAACAACAAAAAAAAATTTGGTTTTCCCTCTAATTTTCTATTGCGATTTCGTTGACAATTTGCTGTTGTGAACACATAAAAATTACTTAGTTGTATTTAGTGCGAAAATAATGCAAAACGTCGGAGACATGCCATCGGCAGCAACGGCAAGAATAACCACAGCAGCAGACTCTGTGCGGCAAGTGGGCGTCAGTGTGACGTGCATTTTAGCGTCGGCAGGCAGGTTAACAAACGTTTAATAGCTTCAATATGTCAAAAATCGGCAAAAACTAGTAATGATCACATAAAACTGGCGACATGTTGTCAACCAAACAAATTTTTTCTTATTCTTCTACTTACATATGTACATATATACTCGTATGCCTCGTGTATATAAGCTTACCACATCTGTTGCATGCAACAAACAACACGTCAACAGAGTGACACAGGAAGGGCACAGCAAAGCAATAAAAAAGTGCCAGAAACAGCAGCAGAAGCAACAAAAATCGCAGTAGCGCTGGTGCTAGGAGGAGCAGCAAAGCACTTTGCAATAATTGGGCTATAAAATTAATTCACGCCAATGAATATTTTTAATTTGTAGCAGCAAACGATTTTGATAGGCATACGGGTACGAGTATATGTATGTACATATGTATGAATGTAAAGCGAGTGAATGAAAAGAAGCAACAGAAAGGAGTAGAAAAGTTAGGCCAACTTAGAAATCAAAAGATTTCATCATTTTTGTGGCTTTTGTTTATTTTTATTCGCCCATTTCATTCAATTCGAAGGTGTGATGCAGCGGCGGCCGACGGCAGGCCAACGGGGTATAATGGGCAATGTGCAACACACAAAGATGACGCTTAATTACAAGTATAAATGTTTAGATGCGACGGCATGTGATGATCGCCATCAATTCACCTTGCACACCGCGCATGCTGACGCCACTAAAATTCAACAACCACAGCAACACTTACCACCGCAGCCGCAACTACGACAACCGGCTGCCGCCTGCCGCCTGCCGGCTACTTGTGGGCAAGTTTTGAGATATTTTTATTAGGGCGTTAGAAGCCAAATACCTAAACAAGGCACTTATTTCATATGTATGTATGTGTGTGCATGCGTATACATTTCTATGAAAACAACCATCTCCATATCATACGATCATTTGCGCAATGCAGAAGCGAAAAGGACACAAGCCGCACGGATGTTCGAGGAGCATTTCATTTTCAACCGTTTACTTCCGTACAAACGCCGCGGTCGCAAGTGGCAAGTGGGCGCATACGAGGGGTGCTCTATATATTTTTAGCCTAATAATGAAAAAGTGATGCCAGGTGCAATCTGACATTTCCATTGGAAAGTCTGACATTTTTTAGCATAATCGTACCCACAACGTTTTGACGTACGACCATCATTTGTGTTGATTACAGTGACTTGAAAAATTGCATTTGGCAAAAAAATGGAATTAACTCGTGAACATTTTCGTGCGATCATTTTTCAAAACTTTCGACGTGGATTATTACGACAAGAGTGCATTGATGAACTTAAACCTTTATATGGCGATGAAGCACCATCCTATCCTTCTGTGAAAAATTTGTATAATGAATTCAATCGTGGCCGATGCTCGCTCAAAGAGCAATTTCGTGAAGGTCGTCCAAAAACGGCTGTTGTGCCAGAGAACATTGATGCGGTGCGTGAACTCATAATGCAAGATGGTCATGTGACATACCGTGACATAGAGACATCCTTGGACATTTCTCCCACAAGCATAAATTCGATATTGCATAAACACCTGACCGTAAAAAAGGTTTGTTCTCGTTGGATCCCGCACAATCTGACTGTCGCTCAAAAAAAGGCTAGTGTCGATTGGTGCAAAGAAATGTTGCAAAAATACGATCGCGGTGCTTCAAGAGACGTTTATAAGATCGTCACAGGTGACGAATCTTGGATCTATGCGTATGAACCCGAAACAAAACAACAATCGACCGTGTGGGTCTTCGAAGACGAGCCAAATCCAACGAAAGTTGTTCGTGAAAGAAGCACATCGAAGCAAATGGTCGCTTGTTTCTTCGGCAAAACTGGTCATGTGGCGACTGTTCCGCTTGAGCAACGTAGGACGGTCAATTCTGACTGGTACACCAAAATTTGTTTGCCTGAAGTCTTCGGAGAAATTCGAAAAACGAACAAGAGAAGACGAATCATTGTTCACCATGACAATGCGAGCTCTCACACATCGGCTCAAACCAACGCCTTTTTGGCCGGCAAAAACGTCGAATTGATGGGTCATCCGCCGTACAGCCCTGACTTGACACCTAATGTCTTCTTATTATTCCCGCTCATCAAGAAAAAACTGCGTGGTCGTCGCCAGAAGATGCTGTTCTGCGTTCAAAAACCATGTTTTGGAGGTGTATCAATCAAGTCATTGTAATCAACACAAATGATGGTCGTACGTCAAAACGTTCTGAGTACGATTATGCTAAAAAATGTCAGACTTTCCAATGGAAATGTCAGATTGCACCTGGCATCACTTTTTCATTATTAGGCTAAAACAAGTAAGGAAGCCTAAGTTCGAGTGGAATCGAACATTAGATACTCAGCTGTATGCTCGCATTGTTTGTTTTCGTTTGAAGGAAACACGGTATATAAAGAGAGTGCTGTATAAAGTGGGCGTAGCCACGCCCATTTTCAACATTTTTATCAGTTATTCAACTAAGCATATGAATATTATTCTTTGTGCAAAATTTCATTCCTTTATGACTTCTAGTTACAAAGATGTCACATTACAAATTCCCAAAGGGTAATCCAGAAATATCTTTGTTAAAAAGTAGGCGTGGTCATAAACCGATTTCAATACATTTTTGCGTGTCTATTAACACAGGTTATAAAAGTGTATAAACCAAGTTTCGTCATAATATCTCAATTATTTGTCGAGTTATGGCTTCAAAAATCTCGTATATTCCTGCTTCTAAAAAGAGGCGGTGCCACGCCCATTTTCCAAAATTTTTGTGTTTTTAGTTTTATGTCCGCAGTTGGACTCCTGCCATAAAATTTCAATGATATATCTCTATATTTGACAGAGATATAGCTTAAAATGTTTTTATTGGGCCACTTTATTATACCCATATATAAAAGTGGGCGTGGTCGTCAACCGATTTTGGCAATTTTTAGTCCAAACATTTGCCTAAGTAAGTATATCACGCGTACCAAATTTCATCGATATATCTTCAATGGTTTCTGAGTTATGACTCGTAAAACTTTCAATGTTTGCCCCTTAATAATGGGCGTGGCACCGCCCATTTTCAAAAATTTTTATGTTTTTTGTTTTGTGTCCATAGTTGGACTGCTGCCATAAAATTTCAATGATATATCTTTATATTTGACAGAGATATCGCTTAAAATGTTTTTATTAGGTCACTTTATAATACACATATATAAAAGTGGGCGTGGCCGTAAACCGATTTTAACAATTTTTCATCAAAATGTTTGCCTAAGTAAGTAAATCACGCATGCCAAATTTCATCGATATATCTTCAATGGTTTCTGAGTTATGACATATAAAACTTTCCATGTTTGACCCTTAATAAGTGGGCGTGGCACCGCCCATTTTCCAAAATTTCATCAGATTTCTTCATAGGGGCCTGAGCTCAACACGTGGGTAAAATTTCATCGCTCCAGCTCTATTAGTGACTGAGATACCAAATTTCCAATTTTTTCTATATAGGAAAAGTGGGCGTGGTCATGGTCCGATTTCGCCCATTTTCAATACCAACCGTCCCAGTCTCGATACCAACTTGCATTCCAAATTTCATCAAAATATCTCAATTTTTGCGCGAGTTATCGTGCGTACGGACGGACGGACGGACGGACGGACGGACGGACGGACGGACATGGCTCAATCGATTTCTCTTTTCACCCTGATCATTTTGATATATATAAGTCTATATCTATCTCGATTATTTCATTATGTTACAATCCACCGTTATGAAATCAAAACTATAATACTCTGTGTACTAGTACAGCTGAGTATAAATATATAGAGCACCCCTCGTATGCAAACGCATGCCCCAGAGATGTTTGTATCTTTTATTATTAATTAAAACAATGGTTCTTTGTTTATTTGTAGAAACTGCTGCTTGCGCTGTCTTCTGCTTCTTCCTCTACATGCTTTAATTTTATTTGCTTTGTCTGTCTGCGTGTCGCCTATTTTATTGCCACAACGACATTCGCATTGGCAACATCGAAAACTGCGAACACAAATGCCAGAAATCGCAATGCGATATATGTTGTCGATACGTCGCACGTCGCTCTTACATACATACATACATACATATATGAGCATAATGGCAAGTGAAAATTGCTAACAACAAGAAATTTAAATAAATAAAAAACGAAAATCACAAAAAAGGCAACCATGTACACATACATACATACATACAAATACCGTTGTTGTTGTTGTTGCGGCCATATTGACGTGTTGATGTTTAGCTATGCATGCAATTTTGTTGTTGCCAACCGCTAGCAAACGTTCCAAGCCATCGAGCGAGCACAGCATCGTGTCATGGAGCCGCTGAGCCATCAACTTATGCATCTATGTATCCAGTAAATGCGTTGACAACATTTCGCATTTACAATCTCATTGGCAATCGCGTGCCATAATCATAAACGTTACTTAAATGCGATCATCATGTGGCAATGAGAAATATGTGGCTACCATATAATACACCGCTTTGCCTGCCATTGTGGCTGCTTCAGCTTCTGCTTGTGCTTGTGCTCGTGCCGTTTAGTGTGAGATGTCAACGATAGTCTAGATATCCTTCCTCATCTTCTCTTCTTCATCAAAGTAATTACGACTTTGGCTGTTTTGTTAGCTGGTGTTGATATCATACGCATGATCATCTTCATCTGCATCGTCAACGTCATCAGCCTAATCATAATCATCATCTTTATCATCATCATGACCATCATCATCATTATCGTCCATCACGCAAAGATCTTTTGCGTTAATTTTCAGCATCTTCCTGCCCTTCAGCCCTGTGAATATCCTCTCATTCTTCCCCTTCAGTACTAGTACAAGTTCAACATGCATTCCCTCCTATTAAAGCTCGTGAGCTCGCGCCCGTTCAATGCATATGTATGTATCTACATATATGAAAATAGTTTTAATTACTAATTTTATGTGCGTTGTCATTCATAAATTTTGTATTATTACATGTGATTACGACAAAAAAAGTCAAGTTACACATTTGTTAAAATAATCACTTTGTAAATGGTTCGTAAACCCAAACACTTCAGCTTGTTAGAGGGGGCCTGAATCGAGAAAGGGTAGGACTGTATGTCAACGAAAACCAACTCCATATCTAGCAAAAAAAAGAGACTCCGTCTGCAAAATAACATTTTCTAATACGGATTAGTTTATCGGCGTGAGCCCTTCGTCGTCTCTGTCCATTTCCATAATACTGGTTCTGCAACACCCTCTACCGATTGATCGTCTAATAACTAATCAAAAATAAATACATACGTGGGCGGCTATGAAAGACAATAAAAGTGAAAAATAATAGAACCTAAACCGGAAGTATTCTTTAAATTCACCTCCCTCGATTGACGTACGAGTACTTGCCAGTACAGCCAGGATAGAGTGGATGGACGTGCAGGCAGGCGAGACAGGAAGTTAACTCAATTTAGTGCCAGGATAAAATTGCTATAAGCATAAGCAAATGCGAGAGCAACAACAAGAAAATCAACAACAATAAAACCATAGGAGATGCTTCTAAAATTCTAATAAAATGCAAAAAAGACATGTGGGACTGGGACAATAAAAACCAAAAAAAAAAGAAAAAAATAACCTAAGCAAAATAGAAACAAGGAGATAAGCATTTGAAAAGAGTAACATATGTGAAAGTCATTTTAACCTTTCTAAGCATTTTTTACTTCTATTTTTAAACATCGTAATTATTGTCTGGCTTTTGAGCGGACAACGGACAAATTGGTTTATTAGTTGGCTTTGACCTTAACTCTTTCTCAATTTATTGATGGTGGCATCAATAGATAATGTTTGGTTTGAGTGGATAATAATATTTAAATATCACTTAGGTTAGGGCATGCATTAATGTATTTAAGGATGACATATCGATGCCTTACTTTCTCAACCTCGTATCTTAAATAAGGAAACTTTTCAGGAAACAAAAAAAACTGTTTATTTTTTTTACCGTCGTTTTTTATGTAAAAATTTTAATGCAATTATTAAGACATGAATTATAACTATGCGCACAATTAAAAATTATGTACTTATCTATGTTAGTTTACGCATAAAACGAATTTTTTAAGATACGAGTTTTCTGCATTAACGATAATTTCATTTTTGAAACTTGATTTATAAGTTACTCGTTTGCTGCACTTATATGTATACAACGAAGATACTTCAAAACTATTAAATAAAAACAATATTTTTCTTAAATTCAATGTTTTATTTGTTAGAGGATATTATAAACAAAAAACAAGTAAGGAAGCCTAAGTTCGAGTGGAATCGAACATAAGATACTCAGCTGTGTGCTTTCATTGTTTGTTTGCGTTTGAGGGAAATACGGTGTGATTGATATAAAGCGAGTTCTGCATAAAATAGGCGTAGCCACGCCCATTTTCTAAATTTTTGTCAGTCATCCAACTAAGCTTATGAATATTATTCTTTGTGCAAAATTTCATTCCTTTATGACTTCTAGTTACAAAGATGTCACGTTACAAATTCCTAAAGGGTTTTCCAGAAATATCTTTGTTAAAAAGTAGGCGTGGTCATAAACCGACTTCGCTAAATTTTTGAGCATATATTACCACAAGTTACTAAAGTGTACAAACTGATTTTCGTCATAACATCTAAATTATTTGTAGAGTTATAGGCTCAGAAATCTCGTATATTCCTGCTTTTAAAAGTAGGCGGTGTCACGCCCATTTTCCAAAAATTTCGTGCTTTTTGTTTTATGTCCATAGTTGGTCTCCTGCCATAAAATTTCAATGATATATCTTTATATTTGAAAGAGATATCGCTTAAAATGTTTTTATTAGGCCACTTTATAATACACATATATAAAAGTGGGCGTGGCCGTCAACCGATTTTGACAAATTTCCCTCCAAACATTTGCCTAAGTAAGTAAATCACGCATACCAAATTTCATCGATATATCTGCTACGGTTTCCGAGTTAGGGCTTGTAAAACTTTCAATGTTTGCCCCTTAATAAGTGGGCGTGGCACCGCCCATTTTCCAAAATTTCATCAAATTTCCTCATAAGGGCCTGAGCTCAATACGTGGGTAAAATGTTATCACTCTAGCTATATTAGTGGCTGAGATACCAAATTTCCGACTTTTTCTATATAGGAAAAGTGGGCGTGGTCATGGTCCAATTTCGCCCATTTTCAATACCAACCGTCCCAGTCTCGATACCAACTTGCATTGCAAATTTGATCAAAATATCTCAATTTTTGCGCGAGTTAGAGTGCTTACAGACGGACGGACGGGGGATGACAAAACGATTAATACGCCTTTAAATATACATGTATATTAAGATAAGAGTTTGACGCAGTTATGAAAAAAGCATTGATTGAGATACCAAGATATTTATTCCTATTTTTTATGCTATAGACGCAATCTATTGAGATAGGAATTTGTTGCAGTTATAGAACAGAAAAATAGGAATCGTTTGATATGAAAATCTCAAAACCGCATTTTTTTAAGATACGAGGTTGTGAAAGTAAGGCATCGATATGTATGTTTTATGTATGCACGCAGTAAAAAGGCCTAAGAGCAAGGATGCACCGCAACGTTAATATTAACGATAACCGAAATGTTAAAGTCGTTTCTATTGAAACGACTCAGTTTTTCAACGTTATAAAAATTATCAAAATAATTTCTGTTTCGTTATCAACGTCAACGAAACTCAAGCGGTAACGCTGAAACGTTGAATATTTGAGCGCTCTATATTACTGAGAGAATTGTCACTCTAATGGCCTGGTTATGCTACCAATCAAGCTGGTCGAGCACCGTGTAATTGTTGTTGTGCACTCCGACGGTGAGAGAATTTTCGGACTCTCACATCCAGCAAACTTGCTGTGTGAAACAGGCAGCCAGCAAACGAGGTTTCAGAGGTAATAATGTGTTATGTTGTGTATGTGCTCAGTAATTATCATGTGTTATGTTGTGTATGTGCGCTCCAATCATCAATGTAAGCGTAACCACCTCTCACCAATCACGAAATGTTTCCGATTTTGATTGGCAATCAAGATTGTAACCATAACCATAGCATAACCATAGCATAACGAACCATCAAAGCGCTCTATGTTTATAATTGAGAGCATTGTTGCTCTACGCTGCTACCAGTGATGCCGTTTTGATACAATCGTATCAAATGTGATACTTTTTTAAGCCGAAGATACGTAGATACTTTTTATTTTGCCGTAGAACAAATTTGATACATTTTTAATCCGTATCAAATAATTTTGATACAATTTAATCAAAATCAAAGAATATTAACCGATTATTCTTCATTTTTAAGATTTTCTTAAAAATATTAACAGCCTGTAAATACCACGAAAAACATGTATTGTGAAGGTCTTTGAAAATACAAAAAACGGCAATATTTTATCAAACTTTATAGTAGGTATCACTGCCCAAGGAAGGAATATGCACGGCTCACTAAATCTAGCCACATATGACGGCAGAAAACGCGCGTCTTCATGTATGCACATTGCCCGAAATACAAGGAAATCGAGGGTTTTTGTAAAAAATTTTTTGGTGATACGAAAAAAAAAATGGGCGTATCAAATTGTTACACGGGTTAAAAGCTCGAAAACAGCTTTCTTGATTAATTTAAGTGTTTTTTTCCAAATAATTTTCGGTGATACGAAAAAAACCATGAAGGTATCAATTTTTGATACCAAATTTTTTGAGGCTGCGGCAACACTGGCTGCTACTAAGCACTCTCAACTTATTGTGAGAACCGAAAAAACGCTCATTTCAATGATAATTTCAACGTTAAAGCCCGTCTCCACATAACTTGTTTCGCCAAAGAAACATGTAGCAAAACATCTCGCTAAATAACCCGTCTCCACGTGGCTGATCGTGATTCAGTTTAACATTTCTCTTTCTTGCTCTTCGTAAATGTTTGTATGTTTGCTTATTTTTGCGTTTTTGTTTTGATCTGTGTGAGATTTCGATAGATTTTCGATACAAAATTAGAGAAGACATCGATATCATCAAGGTTGGCAAGATGATTCAGAATGAAACAGTGTTTCAATCTTCACTCGCTCTCAGAAATTTGTATGGAAATTGGCGAGTTTCGGCACTGGTTTCCTTGTCGAAACAAGATTGAGAGAGAAAATGGAGAAAAAAAGAGCGAAACACGTTATGTGGAGACATGGTATTAATTTTCGATCCAACGAAACCGATTTCCTTTTTGATTTTGTTTTGTTTTAAACGTTAACGATTGCATTTTAGTTTCGTTAACATAGCATGTTAACAAACCGCAAAATATTTGATAGTTTGTTGAGCATCCTTGCCTAAGAGGTGTTCTCTTTTCGAAGATAGATGGATAGAGAAATAGGACCGCTCAAGAAAGTTGAATGGCTTCTCCATATAACCTTATTTATTATCTAAGTAAATACACATACATATGTATGGCATCTGTCTTTCTCCTTCCCTTCTATCAACCTCTCTTATAAATTTGTATTAAAGTACTTATATTTTTAATTGTATTTATGTATAACATCATGCACTGTAAATATAACTTATGGTTGTTGTGCATGATATTCTAAATAAAATAAAATAAAAAAATATAAAATAGTTTTTTTACATACCCAGAAAACATATTCGTAAGCCTAAGCTGAAGCTAAGTTGTTAAACTGGAATACGCTGACAGCGCTGCTTTCTGCACTCATTCTATCTGATCTGCTCCAAGGGAATTGAGTTTTTATGAGCAAATAGAGTACAATGTGTGGCGAACATAAACGTTTAAATTTTCTACTGACATGCAATGAAGTGTTTGGTTATGTGCGCACGCTTATCTTATTTCGATATACATATGCACATATACGTATATACATGTACATATATAAATACATGAATAATAACGTTTCAACCCTAGCAGAATTTATTTTTTATTATTAAATAGCCGCAACGCTTAAATCGCGGAAAAAATGTGAATTATGCCGCTAAACAAAAAATACCTTATTATTAAAACATTTATAAGGTATTAATACACCACGTATGGCCTGAATATCAGGCTATAATAAGGCCTTAAATAAGCCTTATTTTCGTGGCGGATAAGCCCTAAAAATAAAGTATGCTCTCAGAGAGAGAGAGAGAGTATTCCTTATGGCCTGATGACATCAAGACAGGAAAATCAGCCTTACTTTAAGCCTGTGCCCATATAACTTAACTTCCCTTAGAATTTTCAGGCCATATTTCGGAAGCCTTTAAATCTTCTAATAATTCATAACTAAGGCGTAGATTTTTTGCTGGGTATGTATGTACATATACACATGTATATGTTAAAATGTGTGCATTAACGTTTTATTCCATTCTTAAGACATCACTTTTTCTGTGCCTGTATGTGTGGAGCTAGCCATCTGCATATTTAGACAAATGATATAAAATAGTTTAAATAGCCCCTTCAAGTGAGCCAATTAAAATAATTACAATTATTGCAATTTTTCTGTAATAGGCTCTACGCCCAGCTTACAACTCAAGCCTATAAATAAAGCGACCTACCCCTACAAGCAAATAAATGGTTTTGAAATTCAAAACTAAAAAATACACAACCACATACAATGTATAATTGTAATGCTGATTGTGGAAATGCGAAAATAGCAAACAAATAAGCCGCATTTTGTGTATGCCTGGAATTTTGTAGGCCTTTTAATTTCACTTTTCAAAAAATTACGCAAGTCTATTTCAAGTGCAAAAGTTTTTTTTGTTTTCTTACGTTCTATTTTCGTATTCTCGATCACTTTTTATAGATTATGGAGAAGCAAAGGAAGTAGAAATAGTGTTTGGTAACAAGTGAGCGTAAAGAAGAAGAAAAATAATAAGCAGAGGGGTATGTACGTTAAACCCTTAGGCGCAGATCACTGGTAGCAGATAAATTGACGCTTTAGATATTATAGGTATAAAGCGAAATAATGTTGTGGTTTTTGCTTTTTCGTAAAAAGTACCTAAATATACGAAAACAAAGTCATACACGAACACATAGAAGTACGCACACCAAGTGAACACCTCAACCCCGCGTGGTCTGCCATGCGCGCCAACTTCACTTTCATTGTTTTACGTAGCAGACCGGAAGTGCCTCGAAACGACCAATTTGCATGGCAGGTAATGTTCATTTAGAGCAGAAGTGGTATAACTAAAAACAACAAAAAAAAGAAAAAAATTTTTTACATAAAAATAATGTAGTACTTTTATGGACTGTTTATCGTGATTAAAAAAAAATATCTCTAATCACATGAAATTCTTTTAAGATAAATATAAAATAATGTCTTTTTACTACTTGCGGGTTGAAAGCTTTACAATTTTATATACTTGAGTTATGCCTGCTTTAAAGTAATTCCACAAAATTTTTATGCATACTATTGATAGCGGAGCATAAGGGGAAAACACACACACACACACTTTTAGTATAAAAGTATGGAGACTAAAAATAGCGGGGGAATAGCTTAAAAATTGACTTCTTGCTATTGAAAGTAATAAAACTGACACGCAGTTAAAAAGTGCGAGTGTGTTTTTTTTGTTTTTCATTTAAAAAATATTTCAAATTCGATTATTGCATTTTTTTTTATTTTTTGTTGACCTGTGCTGCCATAAGAAAATATATAAGAAGTAACTGTTCTTTTCCTTGTCTCAAAAAAGCATGTGGAATTTCGCGATATTTTGATAACGTTTTTTGTATTTACATTTTTTACGTGGCCTATATATTTTTTTGTGCGTAAGGCGTTTACTGTTATAAATACTAAGCGACAGGATGTTGGAAGCGAAAGCTTTTTACTACCAGTTAAAAGTAAGATAGAGTAATATAATATGATATTTTACCCATAACTCCCCGTATAACTCATATAACTTAGTTCTGTCTCTGAGAGTTCGATGCAATCGATTAATGATAACCCCATAGAAGTATAAAAAACGAATTAAATTGTGAACGTATTTCACATTTCTTACCTCCAAAGTTGTATATTCATAATAAACTGTAAAACTCAGCTCGAACATTGAATTACGAATGGCAATCCAATCAAAATAGGGACTTCGTTACTGTGTACCTGGTTATAGTCAAACAATTAACCCAGCGTAGAATTATTATGAGGAACTTTACAGATGATAATGCAGAAACAAATAAGATGAAAAATTAATAATGTTAGTTCTGCTTCAAATTGACATCAGTCTAAGCAACATTCGAAGTCAGGATCGATATGATGATAAAATGAAAAGCGAACAAACGAATTAGAAATAAGAGAATCCACCTTTACATCAAGTCTAAATGCATTTCTGACATGCTAACTCTACCTCGTACTGAACTAATATATTTAATTACACTCAATTTCATACAGTCATAAAACGCAATACAAATACATACATATGTAAATCAGAACTAAATAGCATTATAGTTTTTAACGAAGTTTAGTTTATTAAAATGGAAAAATATAAAAGTACAAAAGTACTACAAATGCAGTTATCGTTTTATTATTAACATTACATATTGCATTAATTTGCAATAAAAAACGAAAATGAAAACCTTTTTTAATGCGCTTCTAATGCATTGGCTAATTTTATTATCACCAGTGCTGCCACATTTTAATGCATTTAAATAAGGTATCTTTTTGCGCTTTATTTATTTTCTCCATGCACCACAACATCACCTGCAACTAGTGGCATCTAAATTTGTACGCAGCATATTCTGTTCATGAAGTAGATTAATTGTATGTATGTAATACATAAGTGTGGGTGTGTATGAGGTTTGCATGAGTTGACAACAGACAATCAGTCGGCAGGCTTTTTCCTCATTGTCACATTTTGCTGAAGGCCACGTTACAAAGGCTAATTATGGCCGGCAACTAGTGAAGCTTGGTGGGATGCGTAGAGAGTTAAAGAGAGTAAAAAATTAGCAATAATGCACTTGAAAAAAGTAAAAAAGCAAAGTGAAACAAATATTAGTTTTTTATTACTGCGCATAGCTACTAATTTATGGACCAAATGAAAAACTGATTAGCATAACATTGAATCTAATGTAGAGTGGACCAAACCGCGGGAAATGTTAGCAACAAAATTAAAAAAAAAAAAATTAAAAAAATGCGACCAATCCATTTTCATCTAATGTGTATCTATTAAATTACATATTTTCCTTTCGCACTTTAGCAACTTAATTATGTAAGTATAATCTAAGCACGTAGACATAATTAGACGTTTAGCTATTAGTGTTGCATGCAAGATGTTATCATGTATAAGTACATATGCTAGATACTAATAATTATGGCATGCGTATGTTGCATACATACATACACACATACTTTTATGCACTTACCTATAGCACAATGAATGGTGCTGCTTGAATGAATGTGTGTTTGCTTGCAGCAACACCACTACAACAACTGCATAAGAGGCAAACAATTGCTATGCAAATTAACTACAACAAAACAGAGCTTTGAAATTTGCTTGTTAAGAATGTATAGGAATATGTATGTATTTAGTATGTATGTAAATATGTTTGCGGCGTTAGAAGACATGTCTTTTAACACCTACATAAATGTTTGGCATGTACTTGATGGAATGTTGCAAGAAGTCTTACATGCAACACGCTCATCAAAAGGCAACAAACAACACAACAACGGTATGAACCAAAAGATTGATAGCTGAAGGCTTTTACAAGCACATCTATGTAAATTTTATCCCAGTAGGCGTGCCAGTGTGCACAGATCGCACCCTTAATCATAAAGTGACACAACTCAAAATTCAAAAACATCCCGGATTAGTTTGGCATTCGCCAGAGATATTTTTTGCGCACCAGTTTGTGAAAAACCCGATTTCAAAAATTTTTTAATTATATCACTTTATGATTTAGGGTGCGAGATGCTTAAAAGATGATCAAAAAGTGTTTTTATTGTTATGCTGGAATTAGAATTTATATTGAAAATTGTGATTTAAATTTATTAAGAATTTTATTATTATATTAATGAAAAAAATTCAAGCTAGCGTTGCGCTCACTTTTTAGCAACGTATTTGAAAGTATCCGCGAATTGTCCTTCAAAACAACACATACCGGCTTTCGAATTGGGCCACAAACTTACATACCTACATATATATGTATGTATTCGTTTTTGCTTGCATTGTTCTTGTGCAATTATGCATCGAAGTTTCCCGTTTTAGCGCATTACAGCCTGCCTCAACTAACCGAATGCCTTCACAGGAAATTCGCTCCTTCCGTTCATCCGCCCTAGCTGCAAATAACCCTTTTACGCGTCGTCCTTACGAAACTTGCGTGGCTATAGACTTTTTTATGGCCAAAGGCATACTTTTTCCCGCTTTTACAGAAAGTAAGCACTAAAAAATTGTAAATTGGTTAGCTACCGATAGCCGAGAGCCCTACTTAGATAATGAACGTTTATTTTACATATAGGCAGGCAATTGCATACCTGCACATGGCCATATGTTGCAAGTGGGCAAGTAGTGACAGAAAAGTGCATGTGCAACATTAAGTTGGTGTTGTTGCTGTTCTATTTTCACATTTTTATGCACTTTTTAGAATCAATATGTGCGTAAGTCTTTGGTGGTGGCGGTTAACGTGTCTTTTTTCTTTTTTTTTGGTCTGTAAAGGAATATTTGGTTAATTGGGTCAAGGATAACGAAAATTGTGGGAACGGCATATGGTGTAAAAATATTAGATTTTACAGCGAGAGTATATTTTCGGGGTTTGCCTTTGTTATTTTAGTGCATACGAATATTCCACACTTTCAAAAATGCCTATGTGAATTTTTCATATTAAGCCACAAATAAGAAAAAAAAAAGAAAGAGTGTGAACATTAAAATCATCGTGAGTTTTGTAAGTGTATTCACGTTTTTTCGGATTAAATAATGGTAAATGATCAATCAAAATCTCAATATCGAAAAAATTTCGCATAGCCACTTTTGAAAGTGTAGTACTCATACATATATATGTATGTATATTTAAATACATGTAGGCACGGTAGTTTATGTCGGCTCCGAAAGACAGATGAATTTTTGGTGGAAGCTTTTCCAGTGAGAAATATACTCGGAGAACGTTTCTTATTGGATGACCACTAAATGTTTTATAATTTTAAGCGCACTAGTATTCACGTTTTTATATAGTCCATTTTATGAGTGCGGCCATCAGTTTTCAAAGCAGAGAGGTGTGATTTTATAGTTAAAGTGGGCTTCAGAATGAAATGCTTCCATATCTGATTTGGAAAGATTTAGTCCATACAAAATGTGTACTACATTGTCGATCGCTTATTTCACACAAAATAAAGTTGCAAGTCTTCCTGCCAAAAGCACCTAAAACCGTTACAAGATAGACAATAAAACAAAAATAAAAATAGTTGTTTCGAAGCACTGAAAAACAAGCATGGAGTGGCAAAATAAAACTCATCAAACTTGTCACATAAACAACTGGTGTTTCATCAATTTACATACTTACGAA
This sequence comes from Urophora cardui, assembly GCA_960531455.1. Classification (NCBI taxonomy): domain Eukaryota; kingdom Metazoa; phylum Arthropoda; class Insecta; order Diptera; family Tephritidae; genus Urophora; species Urophora cardui. Next base: position 167,105,243 of record OY482670.1, on the reverse strand, counting down.
GCTAAAAATATGTAGGTACATGCATATGCAGTACAAATGTCTCCACCGTCAGCAGGTAATCCTTCACAACCACCAGTCTGACTCTGTTACTCGTAGGTTCGCGACGGACGGTCCGCTAAGCACTTCAAAAACAAGTAGGAGGGTAATAAATTTACTCTCCGTTCCCTCGCATATGCATGACAATGTGCTTGTTTCCTGCACTAAATATACATATACCACCCAAAAATTCTAAGCCTTAGTTAAGAATTAAAACAGCAGATTTAAAGGCTTACGAAATAAAGCCTGAAAATTATAATGATGTCATCAGGCCATAAGGAGTACTCTCTCTCTGAGAGCACAACTTATTCCAAAAGCTTATCCGCCATGCGAAATAAGGCCTAGATAAGTATTATAGAGTTAGGAGCAGACAGAGTGAGTGCATAACAGAAGCAGAGCTGCCAGTGTACTCCTTTTTTAGACCTGATTTGTCAACAATAAGCAAAACTTTTTTGCCGGGTAGGTACATACATATATAAATACATAGCTCACGCAACTGTTTCTAAGCCAAAGGCAAAAAATAACTGATTGCCCTCAAACAACAAACAATACGCCGTGAGTAGAGGACGAAAGGAATAACCTTTTTAATTGACTTATAATTGGACAGCAGCGATGTTTGTATGTATGTGCGCCTCAGCTCATCTTTGCAACAAAACGAGCGAGCATATGTGCACCTAATAATTTTAATACAGCAAATACACACAGTCCTAGATATATCGAACCGTGTGCGGCAAAAAGACGTATCAACCATAATTTGTGATTTTAGCTTTTTATGGAAATCAATAATTTATTATCAAAAATACGCATCAACTTCCAAAATTTCAGAGCTGTGGAATGCACCGTTTCGAAGTTGGAGCCTAATAAAATTTCATGGCTGCATACAAACTGTGTGTAAAGAAAATTAGAAAATCCCTTCTGCTGTAAAATTTATATTTTGACTCATACGTCTTTTGACGCATGCAGCTCGTCCTGTACATTAGACTTACACTAAGAAAAAAATCAAATTTCATACTTAAATCAATTCAAAATCTACAATTTTAGACACGAAAGTACGGTAATACCGTTTATTCTTATGCAAAGTTCAAAATTATTATTTTGAGAATTTTTCTTTTAGATCGGAAGTTTTACTTCTACAAAATTTTATTCTACAGCCTGTGGTTTATACGTATAGAAAGTGAGTTTGATCGATAGTTAAGCAGTAGAACAAGATTTGGTCCAATGCTTCCCTTAAACTTGATATTTTAAATCTCGACAAGTGTAAAAAAGAGTACATGGCTTGATGAAATTTTATTCACGCAACTGGGTATACAAATAATATTAAAATGGCAAACATACCTCATATCGAGTCCAAAAATTCTCAAGTTTTTGTGCATTTCCGTTGTCGGCGGTTTGTGTTTTAACTTACCTTTACTTCCCTAATATTTTTCGCATGATAATTTGTGTTTTTTTATTTCTATGTGAGAACGTATTGGTATATATTTAGATTACAATTTATGTACGTACATGCAATGACAATGACAATGCCAATGACAAAACATATTTGCAAGTAACAATTTGATAACAAGGGGAAGATTGCGGCAGAAGTTAAAACGATACATACTTTTATTGCTCGAAAACAAAAAGGCGGGCAAAATGTAGAGGCGTTGAACATACAAATGGACGTTGTAAAAAGTAAAAAAAAAACGTTCTCAATAAGCCTCAAATAAAGTAAACGAAAAAAGAAATGAACATGATCTTGAAAGCGAAACTGGACAAGGGCACCTACTTTCCCAGATACTTAGGAACATATGTACATATACATGAATGTATGTACATCAGGGATTATCACACTAATACTTTCAAACATTGTACATGTGTTAAAAGCACAAAAGCTCTTGGCCTACACCCAAAAGAAACTCAATCAGTGTCGAAAACTAAAATTTTTTAATTACAAATGGATAGTATTTTTATTATTAACTTCACAAAAAACCACAAACAAAAAAAATAAAATAAAAAAATATGAGACGAAATGCAAAATCATGATTCCTAATAAAAATATTACGTAAAAAAGTCCAAATAAAAAACCACCCCCAACACACAATCATTTACAAGCATTCAGAGACTGCTCGAGCAACACAACCTGCTAGCTCAACAGCTCAATGCTGACTGAATAGAAATTTGCAAAATTTCTGTGCGTGAACGATTTGCTTTGACTCGTCGGTGTGAGGCAGTCGGTGTGAAAGCTATAAAAAGCTCCCGCACGCGTGCATAGGGAAATCAAACACTGATGTACATATATCTACATATATATATCATTCTGGTTATTTAAGTTTTAGTGAAATTTAATTGAACATTTGGTGGAAGCGCCCAAATGATCGTACCAGCTGCAATGTGAAGTCACTATTGGGTTTTACACAAGGTTGCTTTGTTCAAGGAATTATATTTTGAATCAGAAGCAATAAAACTATAAAAGAGCCCAATTGGCCGGTTATTGTTGATCTATAAGCTCTGACATAAATTATATTTTTCCACAATTTTTTTTTAACAGTTATGTACCTACATATATGATAGAACTTACAATTACACACTTCAAATGACTCGATCGATCAGTTTTGATTTAACAAAATATACATATGAGCATCATAAATATCAATAGCAATAACAAAATCGTCGTGATGATCGCACGACAAAACAATCATCAACACCAACATCTTACTTACTTACTTAATTGGCACGTAACCGTCTAGACGATTTTGGCCGAATCCAACATAGCGCGCCAGCTATTTCTGTTTCGCGCGGCGTGGCGCCATTTGGGAATACCTAGGGAGCCAGCATCACTGTCCACCTGATCTTCCCAACGCAGTGGAGGTCTCCCCTTTCTTCTGCGTTCAGCGGGTTTCGATAAAAATACTTTCTTGGCTGGAGCATCTTCGTCCATTCTCACGACATGACCTGCCCAGCGCAGCCGCTGGATCTTTATTATTTTATCAACACCAACATCACCATCATCAAACTAGAACGTCTTTGCTAACAATCAGCTCACAATCGACGTCATCGCGGTTGCCATCGAAACAAAATATGTACTTAATTGTTTTATTGTCTATGCAAATTCTAATACTTTACTTGAACCAACATTCTATTTTATGCGCCACTTGCCACTAGATATTTTATAGAGCAGAATAGAATGGAATAGACGACAATCGTATCGCATCTTCAATTGCTTCATTGATCAATCATTAAACGAGAGTGACTTAAGTGATCGTGTCACGCTTGGCGCAAGATCGAATAACATACGTAGTACTAACTAATCAACACTTGCATATGTACAAATATCGTAGTTTATTCATATGCATGTGTTTTTGTACAAGGTGCCGAAATTGGCACAAAGCAAATATATAATTGCAAGAGCGATTCTTCGGTTTAACAGAGTTTGTTAAGACATCACCGATGGCACCGATGACTTTTGCGGAACCCGTTTGGATTTCAAAAAGCCTTAACTGGTGCTTGTAACTGAGATGGTTTAAAAATGTTCATGTATGCACATACATATATTTACGGCAAGATATTTACATCTATTATACCCGTATGTATTGCAAACATATACCCTGCAAAAAAGCCGAGTACTCCATGCACGCGTGTATAGAGTACTCGCTGTGGACCAACCGAGTACTCCTCAACCTGTCACATTTCATATAAAAAATATGGTCCATTTAACATGGCGATGTCCTAGGCAGGGATCACATACTCCGATTTCCGCATGACACTCGAGTAATCCAAGGAGTAACTACATGGGATTAATCCATGGAGTACCTACATGGGATTAATCCATGGAGTAGGTACTAAAATTAATGAAATTTAATAATCGCTGAACAGATTTGAACGACTGCCAATTCAATTTGATTATTAGGATTACATACATATATAAGTAAGCTTTTCTTTAATAAAAATAAAATAATAAAATTTTTCTAGCGCAATCGCCAACATGTTGTGTTGCGTTCAATGTCTATTTATTACTAGATCGTGTACGTTCAAACGAGCATGCATACACCCTGCAAAAAAGCCGAGTACTCCATGCACGCGTGTATAGAGTACTCGCTATGGACCAACCGAGTACTCCTCAACCTGCCACATTTCATATAAAAAATATGGTCCATTTAACATGGCGATGTCCTAGGCAAGGATCACATACCCCGATTTCCGCATAACACCCGAGTAATCTAAGGAGTAACTACATGGGATTAATCCATGGAGTACCTACATGGGATTAATTCATGGAGTAGGTACTAAAATTAATGAAATTTAATAATCTCTGAACAGATTTGAACGACTGCGAATTCAGTTTGATTATTAGCATTACATACATACATAAGTAAGCTTTTATTTAATAAAAATAAAATAATAAAATTTTTCTAGCGCAATCACCAACATGTTGTATCGCGTTCAATGTCTTTTTATTACTAAATCGTGCACGTTCAAACGAGCATGCATATGTACATACATACATACACATACAAATGTACGCACTTGCTTCGTCGTTATCGCGATATACATAAATTCGGGTTTCGTAGCAATGTTCGGCTAACTACGAGCCGATGCAGATAAACGATCACTTTGAAAGTACTCTTACCTACCACAAAATGGATCATATAATCCTATGATTTTTACAGGGCATATGTACATACATACATACATACAAATGTACGCACTTGCTTCGTCGTTATCGCGATATACATACATTCGGTTTTTGTAGCAATGTTCGGCTAACTACGAGCCGATGCAGATAAACGAGTCGCTTGCTTGGGTCTATGTTTATGATCACTTTGAAAGTACTCCTACCTACCACAAAATGGATCATATAATCCTATGATTTTTACAGGGTATGTACATACATATGTATGTATACTTTGTCGATCGTCGATGATCCTCGATGAAACTTATACACACATCTTTATCTGTGTGTACATATGTATGTATGTCCATGCGCAAAGCTTTGAGCCAAAGAGTAAACGATTTTAATTAAATCGCACCAATTAAGCATATTCATTGGCATTCAGTATTCAGTACGCGCTCACACCAATAACAACAACAAAATTCACTGATTGGTGCGAATGTACGTATATACATACATGCATACAGTACAGTGTAGTTGCCACTAAAAACAATTGTCGATCGACCGACCATGCGATCTCTATCGATGGTATTCGATTTGGAAAATAGTAAGAGCAGGTTGTTGCGCGCTGCCATACTACAAATGTACATACATACATGCGTGTCGGCGGAACGAGCTTGCAATTAAATGAATGCATAGCTAGTTGGGTGGCAACACCGGCAACAGCAGATACAACATCTTGGCATTCCTCTTCACAGTTTTTCTACACTTTTTATTCAGTTAAAGATTTTACTCTCATTTCTCATATACGAGTGCATGTTTGTTTTGGAACTCGGCTCAGTCATTTGCATGGAGATCTCAAGGGAATTATGATCGTGCTACCATTTATAGTGACCATTTGCGTCATAAAAACGTCGACCTACTGACTGACGGGGTTGATTAACGCAATGAAATTTCACCCTGCAAAAATCATTGGATTATATGCTCCATTTGTGGTAGGTTGGAGTACTTTCAAAGTGACCACTGACATAGCCCAAACGACCGATTCGTGTATCTGCATCGGTTCGTAGTTAGCCGAACATGACAAAAACCAAATTTTTATCGCGGCGACGACGATATGTGTATACATAAATAACTACATACATACATATGTTTGTATGTATACACGTCATTCGTCGTCGTCGCGGTAAACATTTGTTTTTGTTGTTATGTTCGGCTAACTGTTAGGTACTCCATCAATTAATCCAATGTAGCTACTCCATGGATTAATTTGTTTGTTATGCGGGGCTGGAGTATATACTCCATTGCAATGACATGCAATGTTAAATGGACCATATTTTTTGTATGAAATGTGGCAAGTTATGGAGTAATCGGTTGGTCCATAGCGAGCACTCCATGGATTAGCGACTGGAGTACTCGGAATTTTTGCAGGGTCATTTGTGCACAGATACATACATATACACCAGTTATGAATATACAGATGCGCATTGGGCCGTCTCGCCTTATAGGGACCAAAAAAAAGTCCACCGTGCGCTCCCCATATGATGTCTTTTTGGAAAACATTTCCAGAAAAAAATTCTTTTTTGACACCGCCAGATGCCTCTAAAGTTTATTTCTTCATATTTTCGGTATTTATGGTTCGATCTCTAAGCTTGATACACCACTGTCTTAGTCTTGAGATGAGGGTTTCTTCTCTGTAATTGTATTAACCCTATGTGCGCCGCTGGGGTCACTTCCACCCAGTACTCAGTTTATACCAACTTAATGTAACTTTTTTTCCCGGAATGTTAAAGTCGTCAAAAAATATTAATCTTTTGTAAAAGAAGTATTTCGATCGATTCCGTAGCCTTTTAGGTTCCTGTGGCCTTTTAGATTCAGATTTTTTCTGAGGAGACTCCTATTGAAATTTTATGTTGAATAATTTTCTAAAATATTTTAACTATCTAGCACCCCTAAGAAAGGGTTATTTTGGCCCATTTTTATATCATGAAATAGTATTTTTAAGTTCGCTAGAAGGCTAAAATTTTCTAGAAAATTATTCGCCATAAAATTTCTGTAGGGGTCGCCTAATTAAAAATCTTTGTAAAATGAACATAAAAGACCGCAGTAAGCGAAAAACTCATATTACTCGGAATGTTAAATTTGTTTTATTTGCGGTTATATTGAATCGATCGAATTACTTCATTCGCGAAAGGTTAACGCAAGGCGAACGTTTTTTTTTTCTTGCGATACGCTCTAATGTACCTACATACCTATTGACTTGTGATTCTTTATACGCACGAGAGTTTTCTGTTAAATCGTGGTCGGTTGGTCAAAGAAAATCGGATCAGTGAAGATCACTTGCATAGAAAAGATATTCCTTCATCAGCCGAGAGTGGGATTTTCCAAATTTTACATGAAGAGTGAATCCCAATCTGAACTTAAATTGGATCTTTCAATGCATCCTTCACTCTAGCAGAGATGCCAAGATGACGATATCGGACAGTTTGCAGATGTTAAAAGTTAATCAAAATTCTAGGAGTATCTCACACTTACAGCTTCGAGCTTATTACCTTGCCATGGTCTAATGACGTACCTACAACATTCTCTGCTTGGTTTTCTCATTGGAATGACACGTTTCTAACGCCCCACATCGTTTCTTCCACCCAATCTTATTGCAAATTAACCAACTGCTTACGTCAAGAATGACCTTTACTGAGGAATTTTTATTCTATCTAATATGGCATACATATTTACATGCCAAGAGCTTTCATCGTTCAGTTATATTGTGCAAGTTCTTTCGTCGCACAAGCTCTACCACTAATCTGTTAAGGTCAATCGATGTTAAGTAGAATCACGAATACCAAATTAATTGGTTGTGATATACAATACGACGGAGCGATAGTGCCGTGCCGTGCCTGGTGAACAAAGAACCAAAGTCTATCTTAAGTATGAATACATATGTATTCTATGTACTTGTCATAAAGAAGTGGGGACTAACAGTAGTTCGATAATTTAAATTTTTTTATACTTAATTGGCATATAAATTTAATAAGCAAGATATTATATCAAACTTAATCAATATCCGTTGACAAATAGTCCAATGTACTACGATCACTTAGAATTTTGAAAAAATTATACCAGAAATTTAGCTAATATGTTTGGCGTTAAAAAATATACATATGTGTATACTTATGTATGTCTGTCTTTTGAAATTGAACATTTGTTGAAATCGAGAAATTTTAATCGAATAAATGAAGAGGCAAAAAAAAAACATTGAAAGCATGTATGTATGTAACATTTATGTGTTAAAGAATTGTGTCAATCTGTAACAATGTTGCATATACGAGTATGTATCTTTTATGATTACAAATTGTAGCAAGTGAGACAATAAGCCAATTCTGTTAAATCATAACCAAGCAATTAATATTAATATTTACATAAGTGCACATTTATCACATAACAAAGTTTTGAACTCACATGCAAACGCATTTGCGCAACGGATGATCGTATGTGATCACTGATCAGTTAAATTTCAATATGAAAAAAATCTAGGATTTTACATTTACGTCAAATATATCGTCGCGGTTTGATTTGATATACATTTAAATCAATTCGTGCATTCGTTGATAGATAATTGATACTTGCATAAAATGGCATCGAACGGAATATTTGTCCATCAAAGTGACGATCAGTCGAAGTTCTTCGATATGGTTTCATTGGCGTACTGTGAAAGTCGAGTAAGTGTTCGTGCCAGCGTAAAAATTAACGATTGCCGCGTTTTGCGTTATTGATATTTAATTGAGGACAGAGTGCTTCTTTTTTATATTTCGGGCCTTTAATTTAACAAAGCTTGCATAAACTCAATAAAAATGGAGGCAACAGATTTGGTTGAATGGTAATTTAAAAATTGAAGAATTTTTATGAAATAAAATAGATTTTCGCCCCTGAAGATGCTAGGGTGGCTAGCGAAACGTTGGCTGTAATACCGGAATAAATCTGTTTTATTCGCGCTAAAAACGTATTGGCCAAAAGAGGCTAAATAAACACACAAGAATTCTACATTTATTGTGAGTGATTTTCAGTTGTGCTTGGATATGAGACAGATTTTTGCTTGTGAATTAAGACGGTTCGTTTTTTAAAATAAAAACGTGTGCTTAACTAATTCTTTGATTTAGTGCAACAAGAACTTCTTATAAGTATTTGGAAATGGAATAATCTCAAATATGCCTATACAATCATATTCTAACGTTATGTTTCTTTTTATTATTGCTCTGTCTTGCATATCAATTTCGCTTGAGACCACGTTTTTTGCGCGATGTGCTACTGTTTGTCACAACATACGATCAATCTCATATAGCGACTACCAATATTCGACTCGCTTTATGTCTCGAAGCTTACCTAAAGACACATGTACATACATACAAACATACATACTTTTCGTCCCAAGTGATTGGTGTTGCTGAATATTTGTTGTTTCACTAATTTGGTGCTTTTTTTTCTTAATTTCAGATCCTTTTTTGTATAAAATTTTCTTTTTTTGCATTTTCTGCTCATTTTTGTTATTTTTTTTAGTATTTTTTTGTGCTTTTAATTGCATGAATACTTTCCCTTTGGACTTTTAACAGCTTCCCGCTTTGATGTGAGTCCATTTTTGGCAAGCCAGGACATAGTTTAACGCTCATGCAACTATTGTTTACTGCCCATACATATGTATGTATGTATGTATGTATGTATGTATATTATACTCGCATTCAGCTCATCATCATTGTCTCATACGGCAACGACGCCTCATAAAGTGCGAAAATTCACTTATCGAACTCAAAGCTGCTCACCTAAGTATGTATGTAGGTATTCGCCTTCTACTCGGTACGCTACCCCCCATGTCAGCATCATAAAGTGCTTGATCGTATCGCCAATTTTACATGTGCATATTTACAATTGTCAAATGGGCATCGCACTCGCATTCGTTTATTATATCAAAAGGTACACAGGACACTCTGGTGATTTTGGTTATTCGTAAAAAGTGTCAATCTTGTGATGTTTATCGGAAAATTAGCGATTTTTACTTATATATTTATGTAAGTGTGTACGAATATCAGGTGAGATTTGTTTGTTTGAGTAGATCTGTCTCCTTCAAACGTCATCTTACGCATTGCTTACAACATTTTTGTGCAAAACACCAAAACCAACCAACAAACAAACGTTTCGTTATTATTTTATATTATTTTGTTCCTTTTTTTTGCACAATCGCACCAAGAATTTCGTTTTATGTTATGCGTTTTTTATTGCCTTACATGAGCGCTCTGAACGTGGCATTCCTACGCGTCTGAGATTATGTCTGTTTGTACCTTTCGTCAGCAACTGACTGACTTTTTTCTCGTAACACACTAATATGACTTGTTGCTGTTGCTGTTGTAGCTACTTGATTATTGGTCTGTGTTTGGTCGGTTCTGGTTTTCTCATGCCATTTTCGTTTTCGGCATTTGGATTTTGGGATTGGGTGGCATGCTTTTTATACGCCTCTTAAACATACAAATACACGAGTAGGTATGTATATTTAGTGATGTGTTATTGCTTGGCGTGCATGATGATTTGTGCAGATTTGACACGATCACCTACAGAATCTTTGGTTGGTTTTTTCTCCTCTTGTTCTTCTTCATCTCATATTATTAGGCATTAAGCCTGGTTTTCATTAGGTCAAATTCACTGACGACAAATCTCTGTCCTAGATGACAATATGTCATTTTGAGTCAAATGTGTTTTCATTAGGTTTCAAAAACTGACATGAAGTCGATAGAGCAGTGTGGGTCAAAGATTGCCGTCAAATTTTGGTGTCAGTTGATTGACAGTCCGTTTTCATCTCCGCTGTCAAACGTGAAGTAAAAGCTCTTGACAGCCGGACAGCAAGGTCAGTTTTCTCACCCGTGGTTTTCTTGTGGTGGTGCTATTTCTAGGTTGCACAAAAACTTGGAAATCGTTTACTAATAACTCTTCCATTTTCTGATATTAAAATACTATTAACAAAATAAGTAAATAAATTTATAATACTCGCACAATCACAATCAGCTGTGCGCTCGACAAACCCGGGCCCCGGTGCAAAGGATTTTTTCGTTTGCTCCGCTTCCAAAATTTTTTGCTGCTCTTATGCCCATATGACACTACGTTTTTTTTCCGGTATTCTACAAGGTTTTTTGGAGTGAAGGAGATGGTCAAATACAGTTTTGCGTTGGTGCAAGCGAGCAAGCTATATTGAAAAAACCAAACGAAATACCAACAAAATACCATCTAGGCAGGTTTTTCTGACAATTGTTTTAAGTTGACAACTATAAAATAAATTATATATAAAACTAGCTGACCCGGCAGACGTTGTTCTGCTAAAACTTATTCCTATGAAGCCTAAAGAAATGTCTTTGATTACCGTATTGCTAACCATTATCTTAGAGTCCATCTTAATGACTGCGAATAACAAAAAATTGTCTATTCTCTGAATAAAAGTTATAGTTATATTCGCCGCGACAAACCTAGTTCCCCCGATCCCTATCCCTATCCCTATCCCTATCCCTATCCCTATCCCTATCCCTATCCCTATCCCTATCCCTATCCCTATCCCTATCCCTATCCCTATCCCTATCCCTATCCCTATCCCTATCCCTATCCCTATCCCTATCCCTATCCCTATCCCTATCCCTATCCCTATCCCTATCCCTATCCCTATCCCTATCCCTATCCCTATCCCTATCCCTATCCCTATTCCTATCCCTATCCCTATCCCTATCCCTATCCCTATCCCTATCCCTATCCCTATCCCTATCCCTATCCCTATCCCTATCCCTATTCCTATTCCTATCCCTATCCCTATCCCTATCCCTATCCCTATCCCTATCCCTATCCCTATCCCTATCCCTATCCCTATCCCTATCCCTATCCATATCCCTATCCCTATCCCTATCCCTATCCCAATCCCTATCCCTATAGCTACCTACCTTTACCTTACCGGGCCTAGGCATCACTATTTAAAAAGCTCTTTGCTGAAGTCCTCCTCAACAGCTTTCATTTGATACCAATATCGCTCAGAAACTTTCCAGGGTCACTCGGTCCCACGTTTTAACCCATATCTGTGAACCCGGCCTAGGTATCGCAATAAAAATAACTTTATGTTGAAGTCCTGTTAAACACCTTTCATTTGATACCAATATTGCTCGAAGGCTTGGTGGCTCGATCTGGGTCCTCATTTAGGCCTGTATTCCGGGAAGCTCCCAATTTTTCGAAATTCTATATACCCTACTATGTATACTAACACCACATGAATCTACTGTGAAAATTTCATAAAGAACGGTTGGTTACTTTGGGAGTTTATAAAGAACACACAGCCACAGATGCACACATACACACATACACACCGATTTTTCCAATTTTCGGACTTTTCTGGAGGGATTTTCCAAAATTTTTTTCCGTACGAACCATCTCCTCGAGAATACGAACAATTGACAAAAAGTTTTACAGAAATCGGCCCAGCCGTTCTCATCTGATGAGGTTAGTAACATTTTTTACACCATTTTTATATATATATAGATAAAAAATATATGGAAATACAAATTTTAAATTTGCCTCTTGTAAGCTTCTGCTTTGGTCGTAAGGGGAAAGAAGATGTCCGGAAGAAAAAGTATACTGCGCACTGGCTTCTCTTTATAATATGGAATACACAGCTACTCTGCCATCTAAGTTTCATAACTTTTATTGCAGTAATTTAAATTCAAATTTCCAAAAAAATTAATTCTTGAAATAAATATTATTTTCATTTAGTTTGAATGGCAATCAAATTGTTTTTGAGGGAGTTTTTGTCTCTTTTCAACCTACAGAAGAATTGTTTTTGTATTTTGACTTTCGGTGGATTTTCCACACCAAAAAAAAACAAGAAAAAAACGTAGTGTCATATAGGCAATAGCTCCCATCCTTTTTTTGCATAGGGCTCCGTTCTCGCTCCGATTTTTTATATATTGGCTCCGCTTCAAATCGACAAGACTGTTTTAAATCAGATACGACAATTTTTAATGATGAAAAGAGACGCTCAACGCTTACCTGAGATAAAGGTAAGCTCGAACTATTTGGCGTAATCTAGGGTCGCTTTAAAACCATCTTCGGTTTTAAACCTACCTCTATTCTCTATAGCAGGCCTGCTAAACGCTCTCGTATTGAAAGTACAAAGTTCAATACATCTACAAAATTTTTATATGCATTGAAACATTTTTTGCTCATTTAGATTTTTTTATGAATTCCAATAAAATATTAAGGGTCTTCATCTAAAGTGGTAAACTGCTGGTAAATGCGGTAAAGTGATAAAATATTAATTGTAATAAATTACACTGGATCACAAAATGAAATTTTTTGTCTGTACTTTGGACGTGACTATCCTATCTATATGTAAAATCGGTCGCTGATTCCGAAAATCGGGTTCATTTTTAATTCTATGGGAAGGTTTTTGAGATATTGGCAATTTACCGTTATTTGGCCAATGTGTCCACTTAATCCTGTATATCTCTTTAACACAGTGAGTTATATTCCTTAGGGTGACACCAAACGAAATAAAATTAAATTTCCTTTTCACGGCTCCTATAACATTTTTCTCTAACTCTTATAGTTTCTGAAATATTGACGATTAAATTTTAATTTTTTCGATTTTTTACGATTTTTTGAAGAAAAAATTTACTTTGTCAGACAATATCTTTAAAACCAATGTCTTCACCTTCGGTTTTAATCTTTTGCGTGAAGCTCCATTCCATTAGCAAAAAAATAAGCTATCAGCGAAGAAAATCCATGGTAAAATGGAAAAGTTATAGGCGATCAAGTAAATACAGCCAAGTCGCACAATGCCTCTACACGGGTATATTTTATGCATGTTATACCCGTAAATGGGCTTGTATCTACCGCGCTGCCAATGTGCTGCTACTGCAGATGTGTAGGTATTGGTACAATATGCATAGAATGTACGCGTGCAGAGGCATTGCGCGACCTGGCTGTATTTACTTGATCGCCTATAACTTTTCCATTTTACAATGGATTTTCATCGTTGATAGCTTATTTTTTTGGTAATAGAATGGAGCTTCATGAAAAGGATAATAATATAATATATAATAATAATATAAAATATTGGTTTTAAAGATATTGCCTGACAAAGTCAATTTTTTCTTCAAAAAATCGTAAAAAATCGAAAAAATTAAAATTTAATCGTCAATATTTCAGAAACTATAAGAGTTAGAGAAAAATGTTATAGGAGCCGTGAAAAGGAAATTTAATTTTATTTCGTTTGGTGTCACCCTAAGGAATATAACTCACTGTGTTAAAGAGATATACAGGATTAAGTGGACACATTGGCCAAATAACGGTAAATTGCCTATATCTCAAAAACCTTCCCATAGAATTAAAAATGAACCCGATTTTCGGAATCAGCGACCGATTTTACATATAGAAAGGATGGTTGCGTTCAGAGTATTTTTTGGCTGTAGAGCAGTGTTATCTGTCAAAATTTGTATGAAAATATATTTAAGCAAAGTTTATCACTTTACCGAACGATTTTGTTGCGTAAATTTATAAATTTCGGTAAAACTCAAGTCTGACACATTGTCAGTTTTACTTTTTCAATTTAAAAGAAGAAATTGTGGTTTCCTTCGGCATTTTTTTTTGTTTATTTTATTGGGTTTTTTTATTTATTAATCAAGTTGACACTGACAAGAGTTTAAACAATTATTTACCAAGGTGGTTTCATGTAAAAATGCGGATAAACTGATAAACTTTAAAAATTTATTACTTTATCACTTTAGATGAAGACCACTATTATTTTAGAATTTATTTTCAAATGGTAGTATCACATACATACAAATTTTTTTTTTATTTTTTATATGAAAATTATTTGAAAACAAATTTTTTACAGTGCTTTCATATTTTGAATTTTTTTTTTCATTACACTTTTGTTATTGTATATTTCGATTTCTTACGGCAGTTCTCGGGAGCTGTAATACAAAGTGCCTTTGCTCTGCACATAAAATATGAATCATAGGCACATATGTACATATAAATTTTTTTTATATCTGAGTGCTTATGGCAGTGCAAAGAAAATCTTATTTTTATATTTTTATTCGAAGGCTTTTCTTAACAAATCAGAAAAAATCGATTAAAAACCATGGACGCAAAATCAGTGAGCCATTTACAATGTTACGATAAAATTTTGTAAATAAAACAAAATATCATGCAGAAATTTCATTAAGTATATAAATCTACCTTGGCTGTTATAGCAAGTTTAATATACCTAATATACCTACATGTTTTTATTTATATCTTTTTATTGAATTAAGTTATAAGAATGGGGTTTTTACAGAAATATAGAGTTTTAAAAGGAGAATAATGTGGTATATGTAACTTAAAATCTTCTTAAGTCGACTTAAGCGGTTATTGCTTGTGGCCACAGATATAGATATATAAAGAGCTAGTGATTTTTAACTCCACTTCCAGCTACTACCTGTAATTTGAGCTCCAGCTCCGCTCCGTGAAAAAGCCATAGCTCCTTAGCTCTTCGCTCCTTGACACGCTCCGTGGCCCTGCGAATCAGCTGTGAGCTTGACAAACGAAACAAGTTTGCCAACACGCTGGCAAATGAATTTTGTGTGTCAAATGTTGCCCAATGCGCTGGCAAACCACAATTTGAGTGTTTTCATATGGCTGTCATTTTATATGACAGCGAGTGGTCAAAACTGACTGCAAACGCATTTGACACAATATGCCAACCCGTTTTCATTTGTTTGACAATATTTGACGTCATATATGACCTAGTGAAAACCAGGCATTAGTATGCTTCGCGCATTAGTTTTTGCTGCAAAAATTCAGAATTGGCATTTGCGCTTTTCGTTTCTAGTTTTTTGTTTGGTGGCGTCGCAGAAAAACACTTCCAGACACAGTGGCGATCGTGTCGATCAAATACTTAGCTTTTTTTGCAATTAAACTTAAAACAACAACAAACGCGCTTATGATTAAGTGCTTTAAACGGTTTTTATTTGTTGAAAAAATTATAAAATTTCGGCAAATCTCTGCACGAAGCATGTCCAAATCTAACTTTTTTGTTTCTTGTATCCTTGGATATTTCATAACGATCCTCCATTATGATCATTTGGATTTTGTGTAAATAATTAAAATGCATTCCCATACCTTCGCTTTCGCTGCGTGAAACTGAAAATGGGATACGTTTTATGAGAGTTGTAGTTATAAAGAATGATAAGGCAGTACTAAGTGAAAATTGAAGAAAGAGTTAAAATATTAGTTTAAGTTTGGATAAAAGTGGTGTTATGTACTCGGCTGTGGAAAGGTCCTGCCCTTTAACACTCTTTCAAAGTAAGTTTGCTGGCTTCAAAGTCAGCTTGCTTCGGTTTAATTCTGAAAACAGATCAGTTTTCAAAAATTTCAATAGAAGATTGCTAAAATTACAATCTCTCCCTTACATGAAAGTCCTAATTATATATTTATCTGTCAGACGTACAGTTAGGCACGCACATAATGATTGAGTGTTAACTGAGTGAAAAGATTAAGATCAAGGATTAAGAGTATTCCATAGTTTGTACGGGACAATGTACGGGAATTTTTAAAGTTTGCGATTTGAATTAAAGACACACCAAAATCCTAACCAACCAAATATCTGGTGCATTATTACTGTTTGATAAAACTCTTTTTAAAAGCAGAAACTTGCTTTTTAAATATTTGTGTATGTGTGAAGAATCTTAAGAAAGTTGCGTGTTTGTACGGGACAGGGCTGGTGCACCATTCTTGGTTTATGCGAACTAGGTGAAATTTTAGCCAAATTAATTGTATTAGAATATAATAAGAAAGTAAATGTGGTAGCACTAATATCAACCTTTATTAAAGGAACAAAAATATTAGAAAAACGTTATTTCAAAAGAACTAAAAATGTTGTAATGTAATTTTTGACATGCTTTCTATGGCAGAAATGGTATAAATTAGTACAATTTACAGACAAACCAAAAGGTTATCAAAGTTTTCTATGTAGTACCTACATCAATATTGTGTGCTTAATTTCTAAACAAAAGCAGAAGCTTGCATTTGAAAAACTGATATACATATGTGTGTGAAATCGAAATATTTGTACGGGACAAATTTACCACTTTTCATGGAATGCTCCATTAATAGAAAGTGTAATGAATATCAGCGCTCTACAAAATTGTAATCAAATTGCGTTACATTCAGATAAAGTGGATAATATTGCAATCAACTCTGATTATAAATCATATTGATTATAAATTTTTTGTTAAAATTGCAACTAAAGGAATTTACAAAAATTTAATTGTAAATCATTTTGATTAGATTAACATATGCAACGCGCCACTGAACTGACTCCAAGCAGATATGGCATCGTCAAGTATACCTTTATCGTTTTTGGATACTAGAAAAAAAATTTGATTGCTATGCCTAATTCCAATAAGTTTTATTGCAATCAATTTGATTGCAAGATATTGAACGTAAATTTTAATTAATTAATTAATTTGTTTTTTTTTATTTATTTATAATGATACCATAATACTGCGACAACAATGATTGATTGCTAAAAAGACTGGTTGTCACTTTTTAATTATCTGATGAATATGCAAATCTGTTTGCTAATATAAAATTTTCTAGCCACACTGGGTATAAAATATGCGAAATATATCTATTAAGGTTTGAGTTAACAGATAACCACCAGTGTCACTGGATTGCCTAAACGTGCAGAAATATTGCGCTTGACATGATGACCGCATGTCGTTTGTTATTTGTAGGACGATGCACAACGGAGGCGCACGTCTGTCATCAACAGCGCCAACTTGAGCATCATCAACGTCATCAAATACAAGATGGAATGTCAGACAGTCTGATCTGCAACAGGAATTTTGCCAAATTGCCAAAAAAAATACAAACAATAATAGCAACACAAAACACACAAGAAATATAAAAACACGTACACAGCCAGCGACGCATAATAACCGATCGCTGAGCAGAACATTTCATTATTTCTCGTGTTAATTTTTTTTTTTTTGTTTTTTTTGGGTGGACTAAAATTCAGTAGCATAAAATTTATAAAAATTTTTAACTCTTTTCATCAATCCAATAAATTCTACACTTTGCTATATTATCCTGACTTTTACTCAATCACAAAATGATCGTTGAACAGGTACGAGTAGGTCTTACGATGTTGCTGTGCCATTGCTCGAGCTCTTACTTTGTACTTGATCTCCATGTGCTCGTCGTATGATGATCAATTGTAGGCATTCATAATAATAACAATAATCATAAAACAGAAGCTTTTGCCGTTGGCAATTGACCAGAGTCAATCTTGCTGCACATGCAGTTGTTGTTGTGCTGCATGGCGAAGAGTCCTTGGTTGGCTATGCATTGATGCCTCATGCGCCCACTGGAAATACGTTCATATGTATAGGTGCATGTACTCGTATTATGCGTTGCATTCCCTAATTATGCTCGCGCTCGCGCTGTCACCATCGATCGTCGACCTTTTTAGCGCGATCAGCAGTTGCTTGCTTTGCTGGGATCTTCATTTTTTTAATTTATTTTTTTTTTTGTTGTTGGAATTTAAATTTTGGTTTTTAATAACGTCTCCTTAGTGATGGGCGAGTCCGAGATGTTTTATTCGATTCTCTCGATTGTTGAAACATCTCGAATGCTCTCGATGTTTTTCATTCGTATTCGAGTCAAGTCGTAAATTTCCGTCAGTCGAAACAATCGCTAAAACATCTCGGACTCGCCAATGATTCCTCTCGTTTTCAAAGCAACCGTACATTTCGGACTCGCTGCAAAAAATACATAACATTTGTTGTTGCCGCTTGAATATCAAAATTGCTTAAAAAATTATACAGTGGTACAAATCTATTGCCGTTGTCACTGTTCGTAAAATTAATTTGTTTCGTAAGCGTCTCACTTCAGAAAATTTATTAATGTTTAAATAATTAAATAATTAATTGTATTTATTAAGCACGACACTCTTTAATTGTGATTGCAAAAATGCAGCGTCTATATATGGCATATTTTTCAATTTGGTTCATTTATTTACATATGTATTTGCCTCACTTCCATTAACAATCCTACTTTCTTCATCAACAGCACTCATTCAGTTTATTTTATCAACTAAAACAAATCATCAAAACAACAGCCGGCCCGCCGACTCGGAACAGTCGCAAAAACATCTCGCTTGTGTAGTCGAGATGTCATCGAAACAACCTCCGACTCGCCGACTCGGAACAATCGCAAAAACATCTCGGTTGTGTAGTCGAGATGTCATCGAAACAACCTCCGACTCGCCGACTCGGAACAATCGCAAAAACATCTCGATTGTGTAGTCGAGGAGCGAGTCAACTTTTTACTCGATTGTGATTTTGCAACGATGGCGATTCTCTCGATTGTCTAAACATCTCGGACTCGCCCATCACTACGTCTCCTGTGTTGTCTGGCATTAATTTCGAACGCATTGGCATGCTCGAAGTAGTGAATTTATTATTACGATTATGCTAAGGTAAATGATGTTTTTATGCATGTACAATGTACATATGTGTGTATGTATGCACATATGTTCGTAGGATGATATGAGGTGTTGCATGCGGCTCATACCTACATGAATATGTATTGATATATGATTCTTTAGCAAGAATTATCGAAATTTTCAAAATGGTGTAAGTGCACTGAGGAGCATGGCATTCTTTTCGTCAACTCCATATGAGTAAGAAATTAAATACCTACTTATGTGTGTACATAAATGCCGTAATAAGCAAAAGCAGCAATCGCTTGGAGTGACTGAAAATATGTTTGGTTAATTATAAAAATCTTTTATAAAAATATACGAGTAACACACGAATGTTGCAGTCGTTGGTCATACACATGTACATTCACATGCATTTGTGTTGCTCCGAACGGCATTGAAGTGGAAAATGATGTTATAGACACCATGACATCTCTATAGTAGATACCCTCCGCAAATTCTCAATGAGTATAATCCTGCGAAGTGGAGTAAAAGCTATGTTTCAAAGTACATACTTAATTGAAAAATTCTCTTTTTTGAGAAATTAACTCAAACTTTTCACGTTCTAAACTGTTATACGATCCTCAATAGTAGAATGTACATACATATCGTCGTACCATACGAAAACTAACATATTTAAAATTTCTGGCGAAAGCTATCAATAAAAAAATTCTGTACGAAAAGTAGAACATTTGACTTTTGGCCGACGAAAAGTAATAAAATCGAGTTTTGGCTGACGAAAAGTAATAAAATCGACTTTTGGCTGACGAAAAGTATCAGTAATTATATACTGTTTTTACATTAAAATTGTTGTTGTTTAAACGAAATTGATAGTTTTCGTCAACCAAAAGTGGATCTTATTACTTTTCGTCAGCCAAAACTCGATTTTATTACTTTTCGTCGGCCAAAACTTGAACTTTTTACTTTTCGTCAGCCACAAAAAATCTGATGTTAGTTTTCGTATGGTACGACGATATGTTGATGCTGTTTGTAAAGAACCTTACCCTATATTATATCTACACCACTTCCAGGTGAATTTTAGGAAACATCAACTGGATTTTACAAATAGTAAATTAGATTTCAGAATGTGTGTAAAGTAAATTTTACACAGAATTTTTCGAATAGAATTCCTTATTGCGTATCGTCGTACCTACCATATGAAAACTAGCACATTTAAAATTTCTGGCGAAAGCTATCAATTAAAAAATTCTGTACGAAAAGTAACAAATTTGACTTATGGCCGACGAAAAGTAGCACACTTGATTTTTGGCCGACGAAAAGTAGCAGTAATTATATACTGTTTTTACATGAAAATTGTTGTTGTTTAAACGAAATTGATAGTTTTCGTCAGCCAAAATTCGATCTTGTTACTTTTCGCCAGCCAGAAGTCGAATTTGTTACTTTTCGTCAGCCAGAAAAAATCGTATGCTAAATGTCGTATGGTACGACGATATACGTAATTAAATATGTACATTTTCGAAAGCCTAAATTTCCCTTTTTAAAATCCAATTCTCTCTTTCTAAATAAATCCAATTCTCATTTCTAAAATCCAGTTGTTAACCCAACAATAAAAGCGCTTTTACCTAACATCACAACAATTTCAAATTGACATCTTAATGTTGTTTCAAATAATCTTCACTTTGAAATAACTACGATAGCTACTTTGCATCGACCAATAAAACGTTGAAGTAAAATTTTAGCTGTTCTTTCATAATGGAATGTGGTTAAATTGTCAATGTCCTGATGCGTTATCCACTCACATGGTATGTTAAATTGGCAACCGTTACAGTCATATTAAATAGAAATGCGGTTGTTTTCATTGTAATATTTGTAAAATGGGAAAATAACAATTATTATAGTCGATGCAAAAATTTTCAAGGTAGGCTGACTATCATAACTGTTTTTTGTTGAGTTGACGTCGTTTTTGTTGGATATACGTTGTTTTTTCCCTCAGTGTACAAACCCAATAAACAAATATTACTCTCCAAGCCCCGACACATTAATATTACTGAAAGCTTAATTTGTATAAGGCGATTTCAAATGAAATTTTTGACCTCAAAATTCTGCAGCAAAATTTTATGAATATTTTTTAGTGGTAGCCTTTAACCCTCTAACGCCCACGGAAGTATGTATTTTTTACACTTTCCCAAAATAGTACATTTTTAAAAGGCATTTGGAGAGCTACACATTGCGAAGACATATACATACATACATACGTACTTACATACAAGCATTGAAGAAGATCTACATATGTGTAACGAACGCCAAAGTGATAGGTAATAAATATATGCAGTACAATCCAATGACTAACAAATAATCTTGCTTATTTTTATACTCAGCTGTACTAGTACACAGAGTATTATAGTTTTGATTTCCTAACGGTGGATTGTAACAGAATGAAATAATCGAGATAGATATAGACTTATATATATCAAAATGATCAGAGTGAAAAGAGAAATCGATTGAGCCATGTCCGTCCGTCTGTCCGTCTGTCCGTCTGTGAGCACGATAACTCGCGCAAAAATTGAGATATTTTGATGAAATTTGAAATGTAAGTTGGTATCAAGACAGGAACGGATGTTGTTGAAAATGGGCGAAATCGGACCATGACCACGCCCACCTCCCCTATATAGTAAAAATCGGAAATTTTGTATCTCAGTCACTAATAGAGCTAGAGTGATAAAATTTCACACACGTATTGAGCTCAGGCCCTTATGAAGAAATATGGTGAAATTTTGGAAAATGGGCGGTGCCACGCCCACTTATTAAGGGGCAAACATTGAAAGTTTTATGAGTCATAACTCAGAAACCGTTGAAAATATATCGATGAAATTTGGTAGGCGTGATATACTTACTTAGGCAAATGGTTGGACGAAAAATTGCCAAAATCGGTTGACGACCACGCCTACTTTTATATATGGGTATTATAAAGTGACCTAATAAAAACATTTTAGGCGATATCTCTGTCAAATATAAAGATATATCATTGAAATTTTATGGAAGGTGTCCAACTATGGACATAAAACAAAAAATACAAAAATTTTGGAAAATGGGCGTGGCACCGCCTCCTTTTAGAATCAGGAATATACGAGATATATTATGACGGTCATATATGTAAATATGTAGGATGTAAATAAGGAAAAGCAATGAGCGCGGAAGGCGCAGAAAGGGGTGTCATCGCTTTCGTCCCTTTTGCGGTGCATTAAGGCATCCGCTAGATGAATGCAGTTTATGTGTGTGTGGTTGTATATCATTGGTCGGGGCATCGGAGATGACCGCACAAGTTAGCGGTTCGGTGCGACCGGGTGGTTACCCACACATACAGCCTGATGGTATATACAAAAAAGTATATGCTGGCGCGCAGCCTTCGGCCTGGCTCGCGGGTGCGCGTCAGAATACTCTTGTATGCGAGTGCGGTAACATCTCTTTTGTGCGATTTGTGTTAATCAAAAAAAAAGAAAAAGAAGTAGGAGTTTGAAATATAGTTGTGTAAAGTGGTGTTAAAGAGTTTAGGGGATCTTGAGAAATTAGAAAGGAGTTGAGAAAAAAAAAGTGGAAAGTTAAAGAAAAGCTGTGGAATAAAAAAATAATCTATAAAAGGTTGAGAGGAAGCTTAAGTGTTCGAAGCTAAGTTAGGGTGTGTCAAAAAAGGAAGGGTTTATTTTTTGCTTGGGGTCAAGCTCAAAATTGGATCGCGGCGGAGCGGTGGTGGACATCGCAGGGATCATTAAGCCGGAACACACTCCGGCTTGGTTAAGTATACTTTGTGTTGTTGTTGTAGAGTTTGTCGCCTCTTTGTTTCGCCCCCTGTGTTCCTTAACCCATCCTTTTAGCATCCCACACCCAGAGCCCAGTCATTTGGCGGCGGGTTAAAGTTGTTCCAGGCAGCTCAGGAACTGTGCGAGTGGGTTCGTAACCTTCCGGTTGGACCTCACCTCGGGTGCACCCATAAAACATTTGTTTGTCTTAGCTTTGGGTATTTTGGAAAAAATTGTTGGTATTTATTTTTGGTTGATTTTAGTTTATGTGTTTGAGTTATTGTATGAACCCACCCCGTCTCCACTGAGTGAGTCGGCAACTTATTTTTATTATTGTCACCTCGTGTTGTTGTTTTACCCTTTTTTGTATTAAGCCGTGGCGTTTTGTTGTTTGTGTAAAAGGGTAGGGGACAACTCGACAAATAATTGAGATATTATGACGAAACTTGGTTTATACACTTTTATAACTTGTGTTAATAGACACGCAAAAATTTATTGAAATCGGTTTATGACCACGCCTACTTTTTAACAAAGATATTTCTGGAACACCCTTTTGGAATTTCTAACGTGACATCTTTGTAACTCATAAAGGGATGAAATTTTGCACAAAGAATAATATTCATAAGCTTAGTTGGATGACTGACGAAAATTTAGAAAATGGGCGTGGCTACGCCCACTTTATGCAGCACTCGCTTTATATAAAATACACCGTGTTTCCATCAAACGCAAACAAACAATTAAAGCATACAGCTGAGTATCTAATGTTCGATTCCACTCGAACTTAGGCTTCCTTACTTGTTTAATATTGAAATTTACAATTTATCTTGGTCAAAGCCAAAAATTGCAATTTTAATTCCAATAACTCAATCTGCTCATTAAGTTAATAAATTCCGGCTTGCCAATATCTTCAACAATAAAGTAATTCATTTTACGATTTGCCACCAACTTAAAAGTGCATATAAATGTGGTACAAACTTATGTATCTCATATTAATGCGTATAAAAAAATTCGGTACGCATAAATAAATGATCATCGACGATAATCAAAATGCATAAAATGCCTATTTATGGCAGTCGCAGCACAGCACTACATACTCGTACATAAATATGTACGCATATGTACTTACAAACCATTTGTGATATGCGTGTCTGACACACATTCAATAAATATTTGAAGCTACACCACAATTCATCCAAATAATCGATGTAAATATGTATATATGTATATGTAGTACACTTTAGCGAAGTCTTTCTTAAATGCAGACGATCATATTTTAATCAGCAAGTATACAATGTACATATTATACACATTAGGGTGGTCTCCAAATGTATGGAGACACATTTTAAAGCATATTTCCTCAACCTAATCCCTTAGGTCGATGCTAATATAGTCGAAGATACCACACATAAATTTTTATCCCGATCGTAGACGGTTAAGGTGTGTCCCACAGGGGTAAAATTTCAGATTACCATACAAAGACCAAAAAATTAATTTAATTTTTTTATATCTAATATCGATAGTCTTGTACTCAAGAACACCAAATATAAATTTTGGTCCTGTTCAAAGACGGTTAAAGGGTGTGACACAATCGTCCCATCTCCGATCGGGACCAAAATTTATATTTGGTATCTTTGACTATATGTACTTTATCCAATTTAGGGGGTGGGACTGAAAGCTGTTTATTTAATTTTAAGGACCACACTAATGTACATATGTACGTACAGGGGGAGAACATGAGTACCCGCAACAGCAAATAGGTACGTCATCATTCGGTTATGAGTGTATTATATTTCTTATATTTCGTACATGATGTGTATGAGCAATATTTGCACGTGCATGATCGCGCAGAGGTATGCTGTCTGTGTGAAAAACTACAACAAAAACAACAGTACATATTCTGCGTGCACTTCATGCGCGTCCGAGGAAACACTGATTTCTGGTTCACAAAATTTTTCGTTCCCCTTGCGTGGAGTTACACTCTACGTAAGATATTTGCACATATCTTTTAACCGGTAGACACTCCGTCTTCTCGTCATCAAAATCCCATAATCATAGTCATCGTCATCATCATCATCATTAGCCGTATTCGAAGTAGGTTTGTACGCATAGCAAGCTGCTACTGCGGATGCAGCAAGAGATGTGCGCGTGATGATTAAAACACATTAAAAACTTCCAGTAGCAAAAGATGATCGTGCTGAGTGTGCTGCAAATACATTTGTACTTACATAACTAGTAGTTATTAACTAAATACATACATACATATGTACTAATGCACATTGGTGTATAAAAATGAACTTTTTGTAGCTGTAGCGTGACACTAAAAAGGACATTGTTGTGCGCACAAAAATATGTACATATATGATTTCTTGTTGGTGGTGGCTTTTTTCATAATTCTCATAAAAACATCATAGACGAAGAGTATTATGTGGAAGGAAATGATCAGCATCTTTCAGAAAAATTGTTAATAAATAATCTAGGGGATTTTAGTTGCACTAAACTTAATTTGCACCCAAAATATCCTACTTATAAGATTTCCAATAAACACTAGGCTGGTTGACATATCAAAAACGATTGGAAAGCGAGCAATTCTTCAGGTATAATATTCGATAATGATAATGGAAATAGTTTGGTCTTAAATTCGGGAACCACTGGAGCTATTTTCGCAACGTGATGAAATCAAAATCCATCCCATTCTCTAACTAAAATTTAAATGAGTGTGGTTATCATTGCTCATCCAACTGACATATAATTATTTTATTATTGTGGAGTATATGCCTTCTTTTTGTGACAGGTCGCAAAAAATTGTCACTTATGTATCTTATGCAACAAACATTGAGTTTAGATATCGATTTAAGGACTAATAGAGAAACTATGAAGAATTATAGCGTTCTCAAATAAAATGGGACTTAGTTCTCAAATCAAGAAAATTATAATTCCCGAATTGAAATCTAATGTAGTTCATCTCATCTGAATTCTAAAATAATTTTCCAGCTTCGCTTTCTATTAGAGAATGGTTAGAGAACTAGATTATAGACTCCACAAATTCTCTAACATTAGTGATTGTGTTTGTTGGGTTAGTCTCCATCGGAAATTTAGAAATTCATCAAAAATAAGATTTATTTAATCCTGTATGTGGATTTCTGTGCCGAATTTCCTAATAATTGAAATTGATTTAAATATGCATTGCATTCTGGAAATGGCTTTCACTTTAACTTCGTATGCAACATACATACATACATAAAATGGTCATATGATTATTGTTATCAAGGCATAATTTTCGGAGGTTTTATGTAATATGTATGTTTTGTACTTATACCCGTACGCATTAATTTAATAAACATCTAATGAGATCCACATATACCCAACCGAAAATTCTTTGCCCGTCACACACAGGAAGGTACTGGAAACATACTGATGGCGTTTTATCAAGGGATTGCATGTTTTTATGTTGCTTACATTGTTTGCTTGGGCCTTTTTGTGTTGCAACATGGAATAATTTTTTAAATCTTTTTTGTTGTTGTAAATTTGTGTTTCTTATATCTTACAATTTGGGCTTCTTATTATGTTAGTGGTGAATTAACTAAGAATAAGAGGATGGAATTGGTGACTGACTACCTGTTGTGATGTGTGTTATTAAGCGAAGTCGCGACAACAGCCAGCCAGCCATCAGGCCAATCAATCCTGCGGAAAGAGTCAACTAAAGCTAAGAACAGTAAAAGCAGCGACAACAACAACAACAACAACAACAACTACTACTACTACTACTACGATAGCAGCAATAACACCAATTCCAACAACAACGGCAATTGTAAAGTTATAAGCAATTGCTTTTTTCGGCTAAAACACATAACTTCAACCAACAGTTTCAATTTACGCTAATCAGCGGCGTTGATGCTCATGTTGAATGGTTGATATTGATAACTTTTTGGTTGCTTGTTTTTCCGACAGGGTAGGAATATGATGTATTGTGGAACGATTTTCCGTCATCCCTTGTCAAGTTTGGTTTGGAGACAAACCGGTTTCGGCTAATATGCGCCATCTTCAGTGTCTTCTTTCGTTCTGAGTTATTTTGTGTAAGTTCGATAGTATTTATAGTAACTAACTTCCGTCGTTTTGTTCAGGTACTTCGTGTTCATGTGATGTGTTCGTGCATTCGTGCGTTCGGGTGACGTGTGTGTGTGTGTGAGTCTGTGTTGTGTGTTTAGGTATGCAAATCTATTTTTTGTCATATTTTCATTATTGTACCCTCATTAACCAAGTAGGTAAAAGTCCGTTATTGTCCGTTTTTGTGTTGTTTTGTTTATGTCGATTTTAGGTCTTTTGTCCTCTTTCGGGTATAGTAGCTTAAGCGGTTCAAATAATGTATCCGATGCGGTGTTTATTTGTTCATTTATTATTTTACCTACGAATGTTTTTTGTTTGTATATCTCCATATTTTCTAATATATTAAGCCGTCTTCCTTTATGCTGTATGTGGAGAATTTTAGCTGTTTTTCCTATTTTCATGGGTGTACACTTGTTTTCTGCCATGTGGTTGGCGAAATTTGATTCCACTGTCTACTATACCCGAAAGAGGACAAAAGACCTAAAATCGACATAAACAAAACAACACACAAAAGGACAATAACGGACTTTTACCTACTTGGTTAATGAGGGTACAATAATGAAAATATGACAAAAAATAGATTTGCATACCTAAACACACAACACAGACTCACACACACGTCACCCGAACGCACGAATGCACGAACACATCACATGAACACGAAGTACCTTAACAAAACGACGGAAGTTAGTTACTATAAATACTATCGAACTTACACAAAATAACTCAGAACGAAAGAAGACACTGAAGATGGCGCATATTAGCCGAAACCGGTTTGTCTCCAAACCAAACTTGACAAGGGATGACGGAAAATCGTTCCACAATACGTTGATATTGATGTTCAAAACTGATTATTTAGTTATAGTAAGAGGTGACTTTGGTGCATTTTATTTTTTTTTAATGCGTGTGTGTGTGTGTTTATCTTTTTGTGGCAAGCACAGAAGCTGCTACTTGTTTTTGCTCTTAATAAATTGTATGTAGTTTCCTTTCTTTATATTCTTGTTGCAGATTATTATTTTTTGATTTTACTGCTATTGCTTTTGTTGTTGTTGTTTTTGCACCACAATTTTGGTACCAAAAATGCCAAGTTGCAGTTGCCGGCTAATTGGAGCACACAGCATTGTGTTTGTAGTTGTTTTTTCGCGTCTTTTGTTTTTCAGTTCTGAACTTGGATTTGGTCAAGTTATTTGTCAGTTGCATTGGTTTTTTATTTATTGACGTGCTTTTTCGCTGCTTCGAACTTGACACATTTGGTTTTATGACACTTTATTTACTACCGGATGGGTTTTAGGTCCCAACGTAAATATGTGTATGTACATACATATCCACCGCTTTCCTTTAAACTTTCATTCCACTTTCTAAGAAGATAGAAGAAGATAATAAATGTGGGCATAAATTGATAACTATATAGTTGTGAAGCGTTTCTTTAAACTTTACTGTCAGTAGGTACTATATGCTCTGAATAAATGTTATATTTAATCAAAACTAATGCTGAATGTCAATAAATGAAACTTCTCAAAAACACAAATACTGCGGAGTATTTACTCTATCTCTTTCACTGCATCGCGAGTCAATCGCTTTCATTTTGCTTTACATATAAACCATTCAATTTTACTTGCCATTAGCCTTCGAATTTCCGGTCTAAATAAAAGATGCATGTTTTGATATTTTTCTTTTTTATATTAAGTACACACTCTGTATTCATCTCGAATAACACTGTCTTTTTGTAATCAAAATCTGTGCAGTAGCTGATATTAACATAATCACAGTAGTCGCTAGATAGCCACTGGCCAAGAGGAGCTGTGCCAACGCCATCAGCAGGCAATCAAGCAGCCAACCCAGCGACCAACTAACAACGTACCTACTTACATCTAGACATTCTTTAAGGCCTCATCATCCAAATACTTGACCACTTCATCGTCTTCTTTTCTCATTTATTAATACTCTTACACTGTAGACTAACTGGCTGATAGGCTACATACAGAGCTGGCTGGATGGATTGATTTCTTGGTTACCTTCTGATATGTGTTGGTCTCTTTATGCTGATCGCAATTTCAGCATAACTGCAGGGCGATCAATTAAAATTTTGATCGAATTTTCGTCAATTTGTGCATGATGCTTGACATGTGCCCGTCACCAGCCAAAGCCACAGCCACAACCGCAGCCACAGTCAATCGCAAAGCCTCAATCAACTTCATATGCATCTGCATCTGCGTTGGTAGTAGTAATTTCTTGCCTTCATTCCCTCGCCCGTCGGCATCCCCATCGTCATCTGCATCATCAAATCATGTCGCCCGTTCTTACCAATTTATGGCGGCGGCAACGGTTGTGTATCAAACCTAAATCATAATAATGAAAGCTGCAACTCCAACAGATCAATGTAAAATTTTAACGCCTCCAGCTAAACGCTAACGCTACGGACAAAAACCAACCAAACAAACCACCGATATTTCAGCGCACAGACGTGCGGGCGGGTGGCCATAGCCGAAGGGGTGGTACGTTTTTATTAAAGCGTAAATGAATTTCTGCTGCCAATAATAACTGCCAAAATCGCGAGTCAAGCACTTGTCTTTCCCTCATCTCATCGCATTCAGCCCAGTCGACCGGTGTATGTACTCGTATGTAGATTGTATTTTTATACTCAGCTGTACTATGTAGTACACAGAGTATTATAGTTTTAATCACATAACGGTGGATTGTAACAGAATGAAATAATCGAGATAGATATAGACTTATATAATAATAATACAATGGCGCTATTATAACTCTGACGAGTTTTATGGCCGAGCTTCTCTCCCAATTCGAGGTGTGCTCCTTTTTGTTTTTCCTACTAATTGGGTGGACCTACAGTTTTATGCCGGCTCCGAACGGCGAATGCATTTTTTGTGAGAAGCTTTTTCATGGCAGAAATACTCTCGGAGGGTATGCCGCCCACTGCCGAGAGGTGACCGCTGCTCTTAAAAAACCCAATAATTGAATTTTTACTAATTAGAAAAATTTGTTTGGCTCGGACCGTGGTTTGAACCCGAGACCTCTGGCATAGCAGGCGAGCACTCTACCCACTGCACCACAGCGGCCACTAGATAGATATAGACTTATATATATCAAAATGATCAGGGTGAAAAGAGAAATCGATTGAGCCATGTCCGTCCGTCCGTCCGTCTGTCCGTCCGTCCGTCTGTAAACACTCTAACTCGCGCAAAAATTGAGATATTTTGATGAAATTTGAAATGCAAGTTGGTATCGAGACTGGAACGGTTGGTATTGAAAATGGGCGAAATCGAACCATGACCACGCCCACTTTTCCTATATAGAAAAAATCGGAAATTTGGTATCTCAGTCACTAATATAGCTGGAGCGATGAAATTTTACCCACGTGTTGAGCTCAGGCCCCTAGGAAGAAATTTGATGAAATTTTGGAAAATGGGCGGTGCCACGCCCACTTATTAAGGGTCAAACCTTGAAAGTTTTATATATCATAACTCAGAAACCATTGAAGATATATCGATGAAATTTGGTGCGCGTGATTTACTTACTTAGGCAAACGTTTGGACGAAAAATTACCGAAATCGGTTGAGGGCCACGCCCACTTTTATATATGTGTATTATAAAGTGGCCTAATAAAAACATTTTAAGCGATATCTTTGTCAAATATAAAGATATACCATTGAAATTTTATAGCAGGAGTCCAACTGCGGACATAAAACGAAAAACACAAAAATTTTGGAAAATGGGCGTGGCACCGCCTCTTTTTATAAACAGGAATATACGAGATTTCTGAACCCATAACTCGACAAATAATTGAGATATAATGACGAAACTTGGTGTATACACTTTCACTACTTTTAGTAATACATGTTCAAAATTTTAACGAAATCGGTTGACGACCACGCCCACTTTTATATATGGGTATCATAAAGTGGCCTAATAAAAACATTTTAATCGATATCTTTGTGAAATATAAAGATAATTCATTGAAATTTTGTGGAATGAGTTTCACAATAGACTGGAAAAAAAATTGAAAAATTTTGGAAAATGGGCGTGGCACCACCTCTTTTTAGACAAAGAAATATACGAGATTTCTAAGCCTTTAACTCGACAAATAATTGAGATATTATGACGAAACTTGGTTTATATACTTTTATAACTTGTGTTAATAGACACGCAGAAATTTATTGAAATCGGTTTATGGCCACGCCTACTTTTTAACAAAGATATTTCTGGAACACCCTTTAGGAATTTGTAACGTGACATCTTTGTAACTAGAAGTCAAAAAGGAATAAGAATAATATTCATATGCTTATGTGGATGACTGATAAAAATGTTAAAAATGGGCGTGGCTACGCCCACTTTATGCGGCACTCGCTAATATAAAATACACCGTGTTTCCATCAAACGCAAATAAACAATGAAAGCATACAGTTGAGTATCTAATGTTCGATTCCACTCGAACTTAGGCTTCCTTACTTGTTTTTTTTTTCGTTTTTCTCTTGCCGGAAAGATGATTATAACTTAAGATCGATCACTTGATGTCGTTGATCGTTGATCGCTAACTTGATGTGGCTACTGTAGAAAGAAAGAAGTTGACGAACTACGGCAATGCGACGACTCGCCTGATAGCCCTGCAGAAATAAATTGCGTAAATGTGTATGAATTATTTAAAAAATAAAAAGCAAACGCACAAAGAATATGGAGTTTTTATTTGGCTTTTGTCTTTTTTCTCTTGTTAAAAATTGTGCAGTGCATGCGTTTGCTGTCCGCTGAAAGGGTGTGCACACTCGTGTTCGGCTAAGTCGTAGGGAGAAAATTGCGTTATTAAATTTCAGAACACGCTTCAACGTTACACATCCGCACCACATCCCTTTTTGGCGAATTCGCATTATTGAGCTACAAGATCGTGCTTTAATTCCGCAGCAACGCCGCAAAATACATAGATTATTTGACAAACTTAGCTCTGGGCTATGCAGCGTGTTTGAAACAAAGGTTTAACATTATACGAGTACATACTTCACTCATGTATTTTTGGCGATTCGATTAACGTTTATCCGTAGGATCAATCAAAGATCTTAAGATCTTATGCAGATTTTGCTGATAGCAGCGTTTTCACAATGAAGTGTTGAATTCGTGAGCGAAACGAGTGCGGAGATTGCTTGTAGTACGTGTATTATCCATGTGATGGCGAAGGAAATGATCGGCTTATGATCGAGAGACATTGCTTGCTGGAATTATTGTGCAAAGTTCGTATCGCAAACCAAGCAATTTAAATAGGGCAAATAGTTTGATTAGATTTTCATTGGTCTCGTTTAAGCTCTGGCATCGCCATACCAGCGTATGTACCTACTTGGTAAATGGTCTTCAACGACTTAGTGCGTATTCAATTTACAATTTGATTAACATTTTTAAAAGTCTTAAACTCGCAGCTAGCAATTAAAGTAATTAATATAGCACAAGTGAGTTCTTTGTATGCTCATTTCACCCCGTGATAACAAAGTATTCATACGTTAGTAGCTTTATTCTGAAAATGCGCACTAAACGAATTTCATACACTTCCAACTTGTAATTTTTTTTTTTTTAATAAAATTGTGTTTCTAAGTGAAATGGGGATCGCCACCAACAAAAGAGCGAACTAAGACTAAAACAATTAATAGCGTCCTTGAATTTAGGCGTTGGGTGTGTATGAATATCGGCCAATACCTAAGTGTTGTCAAGCCACCTCACAGTGAACGCCGCGATCCTATTGATCGCATGAACTCGCACAATATTCAATTGTTCTTCTATTTAGCTAAATATTAATATTAATAAATATTATATAAAGCTAAATATTCCACCAATCAAATTTGAGATTTTTTTTATCGATCAGCAATAGAATTTTTTGCTGTCTGATTGATCCAGAAAATCAAGAATGTATGTATGTATAATAGAGACAAATCAACTCAATCAGAGCAAATGATTTATTTAAATTTTTAATTAAACAATCGTTTGTGAACACATGGTATTCGACATTAAAGTGGTTGTGAGAAACGCGCTATCGAGACGAATTTTTGGTTCCCTTCTGTCATAAGTGACTACTCATACGGAACGTCTGTACAATTTAAAAGACTTTTAATCTTCCAAATAAAACTAAACCTTTTGCAAGAAAATGTATAGTTAAATGATTTATTTTCTTCTTTCATTTTTCTCTTTTCAGAGTCAAGCATTCGCTTTAACACGTGCCGCAAATGCCGCCGCTGCCGCAGCTGCCGCCTCAGCCAACGCTGCTGCGGCCGCTGCTGCGCAAGGCGTCTACAAACCCAGTAGCGGCCCAACTCCACTAGCTGAGTTAGCGTTAAAGAAGGAGCATTCACTATCGCCACCGCATAGTGTTGGCAGCAGCAGCGGTACACCTGGCGCTGGTGGTGGTGCTTCCGGCGGCAATGTGGAGGACGGCTCTGCCAACTTTCGACGTCGTCCCTCTTTGCAAGGTGTGCAAGATAAATTGGCACAACTACAAATGCAGCAACAACAACAACAACACCATCAACAGCAACACCACCATCAGCAACATCAACAGCTTCACGAGCACCACCAACAACAATTACGTGAACAGCTGGCGGCTGCTCATGATGAGGTGCGCAGTCCACGCTTCACCAATATTGGTCTAGGTCTGAGTGTTGGTCCCAGTGCGGGTGGCGGTAGTGTGTCAAGTATAGGTCGTTCACGCTCCACCGATGCCACCTCATCGCCACACAACACCACAACTCATATGAACCCCGAAAATGAACGGCACATTTCCTCAACGCCTTCTAGTCAAAATCCCGCATTGGCGATCACACCGAAATTATTGGAACGGGATGAGCGTAATGTTGGTGCCGTCGGTGGCAGTAGTGGTGGTGGTGGTGCAATAGTTCCATCATCGTTGGTCGGTAGCATTACTTGCCTACCGCCGGCGGCATTGAATGCGGTTGCCAATAGTATGGTAGGTGGTGGTGGCGGTGGCGGTGGTGCAGGACCGATGCATCCCGGTTTGGGTGGTGTGCCATCGCAATCGTTGCACTCGGAGCAGTTGTTGGCGGCGCCGTCGGCAATCGAAAGAGGCAGTGGACGTGGTGGCGAATTTGATGCGACCAAAGTTAACTGTGAGTAATGCAAGAAAGATGTTTTATTTCTAATTGTTTAGCCTTGAGTTTGTATGTAGACACGCAAAACAAAACATTTTTACTTGCGTGATATTTTATAACCAAAAACCCTCCTATAATTTCGTGATTCCTAAACAGATGCATGATCGCAAAAATTGAAAGGAGTTTGGTTCTAACCCTAAATAGATTATAACCCTTAATAGATTCATTGACTAATGATGTCTACATTCAGATGT
Source organism: Urophora cardui (assembly GCA_960531455.1). Taxonomy (NCBI): domain Eukaryota; kingdom Metazoa; phylum Arthropoda; class Insecta; order Diptera; family Tephritidae; genus Urophora; species Urophora cardui. The sequence goes on along the minus strand of OY482670.1, from coordinate 167,070,864 downwards.
ACATTTTTGTATGATGTAAATATGTATGTATGTATATAGATATGTATATCCACCATTCTATTCAAGTTTTACCACGAACTTCTTTCTTATAGGATTAGAGGATATACCCATTGTTTCCAATTAATCTTCATCCGGTTGCAAAAGTGAATTTCAAATATTTTTATTATTCAAAGCAATACCTACTTCCTCGCCTGCTTTCGTCACTTTACCCATCCAACCCCTTTCCCTACATGCACATACATATGTATGGGTATTTTATGTTCACGTCTAACCAGTTTGTGATTTGATCAAACTTAAGTAATGAAATGTTATCATATTATGAGTAGCAAATAAAATAAATGAACAGACAGAAAATCCTTTAACGAGAAATTGCTGGATTTAGGAAATATGTATATAATAACAGGGTTCTCTAAGGCTTATGAAAGGTTGTTGTACATACATACATACGTATTAGAAAAGCGACAAAGCGAAGGCAAAAAGGGATTATAAATTCAGAGATTTTTATCGCATACATACATATGTACCCGTACCTTTGTACGTTTGAAAGTGAAACACACATTTAATATTTTTGTAATCAAGGGATAAATACGCTTATGAATGCACACATTTAAGCAATAATACGGTAACTTTAAGGTTAAGCAACAAAAGGAAATCCTTACTTATTTTAAAAATTGATTAAAGCTATTGAAAGCTCCGCCATTTCTCTTTAAGACAACGTTTTAATTTTTCGGATATCTAATTTAGGTATGTAGTAATATATTTTTTTAGGTATTTGTCGTCGAAAACAACGGCAGCATTTGTAGCATGTTATAGGCGCAATCAAATTTTGTAGTTGCTCAGCAGAACAATTTTTTTTACGAAGCCACTTACATACCGTCGGCCCCCTGCCAGAACCACGAATGTGCAATTTTTCCAATTCTGAGTTAAGCGGTTTTCCTGATCAATCTGTGCATGCTCTACATTTTAGTAAAACCCCCAGTACCTTTGTGCACTGGAAGCCACCAAAATTTTCAATGCCAGTAACACGAATGTGAAGATCAGTTATAAAAAGTTGAGCCAGAAAAACGAATGTGGCACATTCGTGTTTCTGGCCCAACAAAATATGTTAAAAATTCCTTGAAAGTACATAAATTTCAAAAAATATATGAAGCACATTCGTGTTTCTGGTCCAACAAAAATGTAAAAAATTCCTTGAAAATAAATTTCAAAAAATATATGGGGCACATTCGTGTTTCTGGCCTAACAAAAAATGTAAAAAAATCGTTGAAAGTAAATTTCCAAAAATAAATGGGGCACATTCGTGTTTCTGGCCCAACAAAAATCTATATTATTAATACGCTAACATAAATTTTGTTCCATCTTCTCCGTCGAAACTACTGAACCAATTTTAAAACTAAGAACACCATTAGAAATGTATTGCTCTCAAATAGAACTGCGCCAATTTTCATTAAAATTGGTTGAAAATGCGTCCACAATCGTCGTTGGAAAATTGCCGTGTGGTTGTTGTTGCATGCTTTTGAACACACCAGAGTTGTTCAATGCGCGTGCATAGGTGAGTTTTTCCATGCTGACCAAACTTACCATGCAATTGTGAACATGTTTGGCTGGGAGTGGTGTGTAGTTTCAAGGAAGTAGAAACATAAAAAGTGGCCGCTGTGGTGCAGTGGGTAGAGTGCTCGCCTGCTATGCCAGAGGTCTCGGGTTCAAACCACGGTCCGAGCCAAACAAATTTTTCTAATTAGTAAAAATCCAATTATTGGGTTTTTTAAGAGCAGCGGTCACCTCTCGGCAGTGGGCGGCATACCCTCCGAGAGTATTTCTGCCATGAAAAAAGCTTCTCACAAAAAATGCATTCGCCGTTCGGAGCCGGCATAAAACTGTAGGTCCACCGAATTAGTAGGAAAAACAAAAAGGAGCACACCTCGAATTGGGAGAGAAGCTCGGCCATAAAACTCGTCAGATTTATAATAGCGCCATTGTATTATATATTATTATTAAGAAACATAAAAAAGTAGCAAAAGCACTACAACAAAAACACAAAGTCAAGTAGGTAATAAGAAGGATAAGAAAGAATAAGTAGTAAAGAAATTGAGGAAAGAAAAGAGCAATAATAGAAAGAAAGAAGTAGGTAGGAGAATTCTGAAGACGAGTAACGACAACAACAACGACAAAATAGTAGAAGTGACAGTAGCAACAAAAGGAGCTGCATCAACAGGAACAACAACAAAATAGTAACAGTGACAATAAACACAAACAATTAAACAAAAACTATAATTGCACCTTAGTCATAAGAAAACATCTAGAAAAACTGTCGAGTTTCGACAGTAGGCAGCACTCTAGTTAAAATAATTCTTTGAAAATAAATTTACAAGGTAAGTAAAACAAACACATTTAATTCATATTTTATTTGTGGAACTATTTCTAGTCTTTAAAATCAGAGTCTTCTGAAAAGTTAGGCTCAGGATTATGCTCTTCCGAACCTCGCTTCTAATCTTCAAATTGTTATAAAAATAGTGGCAAAAAGGCAATCAAATGCACCTTGAACGGAAAATATTAGCTCACCGATTGCGTGATGAAGACAAAGTTATTCCGTAAACTAATTTTTGATTAGCAATCAGTGCCAAATACGCCAAAAGGACCTTGTGGGCAAATTTTTACCTCCGAAAACTGACCATAGAAAATAGTGCTGTACAACGCAAATGATCAGAGGGGCATGTAACTCTCCAAAACCATTTCAAGTTCATACGCAACTATACGACGATTTTTTAAACTTCATTTATTTCAACGAAGGAGAAACTGCCCTTTCGAAATATTTGCTGATCGAGGTGCATATTGTCGTAACATACGAAAACACATTTAAAATTTCTTACGAAACTGGCAATTAAACAATTCTGTACGAAAAGTAGCACATTTGACTAATTATATACTGTTTATACATACATACATTAGAACTGTTGTTGTTTAAACAAAATTTTTACCTTTCGTCAGCCAAAAGATCAAAGTACTTGTATTCTTCAACCACAAAAAATCGTGTGCTAGTTTTCGTATGGTACGAAGGTATATAAAAGATTAACTCTACAACATTTTTTACAAAAAAAAAAATATTCTGTAACAAAATTTTTAGTAGTTTATTTGCCATTGAATATTAGTGGCCCTCCACAATAAAACCCACACCCGTTTATTCGGAGACATTGCCTATCGCTGACGCGAAAGCAAAAAATTTAAATAAAATTTGCGAAACCCTGGTGATTTCAAAGGAATACCACAATTTTTATAAAAATTTGAAGGCTAGCAGCGGAGTTCGCGATGCTCTACCTGAGCCTGACCTTTCAGAAGACTCTGATTTTGAAGATTAGGAATAGTTCCACAAATAAAACATGAATTTGAATTGAATGTATTTATTTTACTTACTTTTGGAAATTTATTTTCAAGAAATTTTTTTGGTTTTCGTTGGGCCAGAAACACGAATGTGCCAAATCTCGAAGATTAGAAGGAATAGAAGCATAAAAACTATATCAGGGCATCGAGCTAAACAAGGTTCTAATTTGCAGATATACTTTTATATTAGAAACAAATTTTTCAAATTTTGCGAGAAGAATAAACTTTAAAACTCGATTTCCCAACATTTTCATTTTAGCACATTCGTGGTTCTGGCAGGAGGCCGACGATACGTCCATAATATAATTAACTGCCTAAAAGCGTGCTTCAAAATTTTTAATTAATTTTGTATGGAGAAATTATTCCAAAACTAATGAAGCTTAATATGCAATATTGCAAGTTACAAGAAAGATATCTGAAATATTAAAACGGTTTCTTCAAGAGAAATGTCCGCGTTTTCAATAGCTTTAATCAGTTTTTAAAATAAGTAAGTAATTTAAAAGATATTGAGGAGTGAATATAGCCAAAAATCGCGTTTTTGGCCTATTTAAACATGAATATCTCAAAAACTGTACGTATTAGCGAAAATCTGACTTCAGATTCGGATTCGGCGCACCGAAACTCTTTAGAAAATTAGAACTTTTTTCTGTAACAAAAACTTGTCGACCAGTGTTATATTTCCATGTAGCTTTTGATGAGGACCGTCGTGGTTGTTTGCTACGCAAAACGCTAAATTTTATGGTGTGCACTGTATGGTGAACTAGTCAGATCTAGTTTCACTTTTTGGATAAATTTTGGCAATTTACTAAAAGCTTAATAAGAAGTGCGAATTTAATTCGGGCGCTGCATAAATTAAGTTAATTAATCTATCCAAAATTATCGATTTACACGGTTCGCTTAGTTCGCCAACTTAGAGTTTTAGATGTTTGTACGTTTAATAGTATATACATACACACATATGTATCTGTGCAGATATTCAATTCAACATAAAAGCCTTTTCCAAACTGTTCAACTAATCGCAAACACTCCACTATTAAAAATGATTTTTCACCAGGAAAACTTAATTTTTGTAGTAATCCGTATTCTGTGGTCACAAGAAATAAGCGCCTAAGTCGACTTCAGAAAGAATTGAGTTATGTATACCACGTTATTTTACTTTTAAAAGTCTTTATTTCTGTAAAATCCCCATGCTTATAACAATAGAGGTCCCTGCAGAAAGTTGGTCAGGTAATATGCCAGTAAAGGTGCAGGTTTCGTTGCTACCATTACTAGTTACTGAACTATAATTTTTTATTGTGTTGTAACCAAGTCCGCAACCACGTCCCTTCAGACCTACTTTAAAATCCCGTTCCATTAGACCACCTGAACCACCAGCCAAATATATCTGTGCCCGTAAATTAAAGTAGTTTAACTTAAAATATGGTGAACGGGGAAAATTAAAATTCCGTCATAAAATTTTGTTCTATTTACAGCATTTAAGCGTAATATCATGTTCAGACATAAAAATTAATTAAGTCAATTGGGCTTGATTGAACATCTCTAGATTTGGTGTTCAGACATATTTAATTTACTTGGCCCATTTAACAGGTCGGCTCAAGATACATACACACATACACGCCGTGAGCTGAATATCAAACTCTCGTGACCTAAATGTCAAAACTGCAAGGAGGACGAAATAATTTGATATTCAGCTCACAACTTTTACCAATCGTAAACACGAATGCATGTATAGAATGAGCAGAAATAAAAAAAAGTTTGATAGGTGATGAAGAAGAACAATAATTCAGCTGATCTAACGAAACAACCTGTTTAGTGGACCCTGACGCTAATGACATTTCTCTGAACATGACATATAATTTTGCTTATGAAACAACCCTTCTAACAGGGTTGCATGCAGAATTGTTCTTCATTAGGAACTCATTAATTGCTAATGAAGCATTAACTTAGTCAATTTTTGTATGGTAAATTGAGAATCATTGGGCTTGAAAATTGAATGAAGGCTCTTAATTTTCAATTAAGGTTGTGTCTGAACATAACATAACATTGTGGATGGCTCATCGATTTTGCATTTATAGTTTTTAATCGACTTTTATGATTTTTTAAGAAACGCCTTCGAATATGAAAATAAATTTATCTCAAAAGCATAGTTTATGACTTAAGCGATTATTGCTTGTGACCACAGATATAAATGTTCTTATGTATATGTATACGCGCATGTTTTAATGTGCAAGTTCCCTGCAAAAATTCCGAGTACTCCATTCGCTCATCCATGGAGTGCTCGCTATGGACCAACCGATTACTCCATAACCTGCAACATTTCATACAACGAATTTTTACAGTTTGCAATTTGAAGTAAAGACACACCAAAATCCTAACCAACCAAATATCTGGTGCATTATTACTGTTTGATAAAACTCTTTTTAAAACAAGAATCTTTCTTTTGAAATGTTTGTGTGTGTGTGAAGCATCTTAAGAAAGTTATGTGTTTGTACGGGACAGAGCTGGTGCACCATGATTCTTGGTTTATGCTAACTAGGTGCAGATTTAGCCAAATTAATTGTATTAGAAAAAAATAATAATATAATAATACAATGGCGCTATTATAACTCTGACGAGTTTTATGGCCGAGCTTCTCTCCCAATTCGAAGTGTGCTCCTTTTGTTTTTCCTACTAATTGGGTGGACCTACAGTTTTATGCCGGCTCCGAACGGCGAATGCATTTTTTGTGAGAAGCTTTTCATGGCAGAAATACACTCGGAGGGTATGCCGCCCACTGCCAAGAGGTGACCGCTGCTCTTAAAAAACCCAATAATGGGATTTTTACAAATTAGAAAATTTTTTTTGGTGTTTGCTGGGACTGGTGTTAGAACCCGAGACCTCTGGCATAGCAGACGAGCAATCTACCCACTACACCACAGCAAAGTAAATGTGGTAGCACTAATATCAAGCTTTGTTCAAAGAACAAAAATATTAGAAAAACGTTATTTCAATATTTTGTGGTTAATTTCTAAACAAAAGCAGAAGCTTGCATTTGAAAAACTGATACATATAGGTACGAGTATGTGTGAGAAATCGAAATGTTTGTACGGGAAAAATTTACCATTTTCCATGGAATGCTCTTGCATATTATTGCAATGTAGTATATACTCCAGTCCCGCATAACATCAAATTAATCTATGGAGTACCTACATTGGATTAATTGTTGGAGTACGTAGCACAACTGCATATGCACATATGTATACAAGTGCTTCGTCGTCATCGCGATAAACATTTGGTTTTCGTTTTTATGTTCGGCTAACTACGAGTCGATGCAGATTCATGAATCGGTCGCTTGGGCTATGTTAATGATGACTTTGAAAGTACTCCAACCTACAACAAATGGGCCATATAATCAAATAATTTTTGCAGGTTTCATGTATGTACATATGTATATGCGCCCGTGTTCACTAACTAGAAGCTACAAAGCGACGGTATTAAAATAATTCAAAAACGGCTTAGGAATTTAAGGGATTAATCGGTCGTAGTAATGAAAATTGTAGCAATGCGGTTGTCGACACAAATAACAAATACAGTTACAACCGTCCACTGTGCATTGGCCATAAAATTATAGAGTAATGTGTAAAAATTACACAACATGAAAATTTTATGAATATCGGCATTTCCATACAAATGTTGTCTTAATTACCTGGTCTTGCCAAGAAGTGAAATCGGAAAGCCTTGCAATTCATTCAAAAACATATAACTTTATTTAATATCTTCGAATATTCGAAGTTTTTCGGAATCTTTGGACATTTTCAATAAGTAAGAGTTTCATATGCTGCTTTAGTACGGCACATTACTGTGGGAACAGAAAAAGTTGTAGGCAATGTTTTAGTATAAGCAAATGTTAAAATGGTAAATTAAAAAAATTAAAACAGCAAACTAAACGATTTGCATTAAAGAGCTTAACTTGCATACATATGTATACTTCTATATACGTGCATAACATATATGTATGTATGTATGTAGGATTTGCGTAAAATGCGCATTTAAAGGGCAGTATTGATTTTCGGCGCTAGCAAATGAATTGTAAAAACATGTATTATGTGTTGAATATGTGTGGTTTTTTGTTATGTATAATGAAGGATTAACTATTAAACCACAATACAGAATTATTTCGTATAACAATAGGAGCAAGAAACAAAAAACAAACAAATGCATGGGTCCACATTTAAAACCGTATAAATTGAGTAAGTATAAAGTGAAAAAATAAATAAAAAATATATGAAATTTAGGTAGGTACATATATTTATTGCATTGAGTAGTCCACTTGCAAAAGTGGCTATGTGCAATTTTTTCGAGTTTGAGTTTTTGATGGATTGTGTACCAGTATATAATGCCCACTAAGAATTTATTACAAAATCCTTCCATATTCTCCTTCCTTTTTTTCTAATTTGTGGCTTAATATGAAAAACTCGCATAGCCATTTTTGAAAGTAGACTACTTATATCGAAGATTTTTTCGTTAAATATAACATCCCTTGGCGTCACTCGGAATATGCAGTCATACGAAGCTTGTATTGATCGGTACTGCCACATTTTTACCACGACTAATTGATTTATATTTATCTCTATAGATGGTAGGCATCTTAGTAAAATCACAACTTAAAATTTAGTTCATTATTCCGCTTTGATCGTCAAAAAATGAGACTTATTTTTCAATTCGTATGCAAAAACATTTTGAATATCCTAAACACCTTTTCATACATAACGCATTTGCATTTTATTTCACAAGGCACTTTCATAGAGCCCCAAACTTCCACGCTTAAATGGTTGTTACCAGCTGTGCGCTGTCCTATTTGAGCTTATGTACTTGTACGTATGTACATACATTTCAAGGATTTGCAGGAATTTGCCACCAATTGCTAGGCTTCTTTAATCTGTATCCAAACAAGTCCTGCAAAAATGTCAAAACGGGATCCCTGTACACGAACTCTCTGTAAAATGTGTGTTTTTTTTTTTTTTTTTTTTTTTTTTACGAGGAGGAAGCATCGAAAGCCTTTACCCCGTCAGTGTGGGACTCTAACCCGAACTAAACCTCCTACTGTCATCGTACCGAACCCCCCGGTACTACCGTCAAGCTACCGTCGGGAGGTGGGTTGAGCACTAGGCTCACAGTCCGTAATGGTCGCGTTATTGCCCTCAGTCTGCCTTAAAAGGCTTCACCCATATATTTTTATAAAAGTGGTCAGTGTTAGGTGGTCTACGGAGGCCAAAGCTCCGTACCACGCGCATTGACGGATGCAGGAGGCCTAGCTCCTGTACGTATCCGTAACGGATGCAAGAGGCCGAGCTCCTGTACGTATCCGTTTCATTCAAAGTTCACAATATTAGGTGGTCTGCGGAGGCCAAAGCTCCGCACCACACGCGATGACGGATGCAGGAGGCCTAGCTCCTGTACGTATCCGTAACGGATGCAAGAGGCCGAGCTCCTGTACGTATCCGTTTCATTCAAAGTTCACAATATTAGGTGGTCTGCGGAGGCCAAAGATCCGCACCACACGCGATGACGGATGCAGGAGGCCTAGCTCCTGTACGTATCCGTAACGGATGCAAGAGGCCGAGCTCCTGTACGTATCCGTTTCATTCAAAGTTCACAATATTAGGTGGTCTGCGGAGGCCAAAGATCCGCACCACACGCGATGACGGATGCAGGAGGCCTAGCTCCTGTACGTATCCGTAACGGATGCAGGAGGCCGAGCTCCTGTACGTATCCGTTCCACTCGAAGTGGTTAATGTTAGGTGGTCTGCGGAGGCCAAAGCTCCGCACCACGCGCGTAACGGATGCAGGAGGACTAGCTCCTGTACGTATCAGTAACGGATGCAGGAGGCCGAGCTCCTGTGCGTATCCGTTCCACACAAGGTGGTCATTGTTAGACGTGCCTATGATTAGAAGGACACAATTAGTGCTCATTTAGTCGCCGTTTGCTCGCCGTCTTCTCTCTAGGCTTCTCAGTGTTTTCATGGTGTCTGCTATTACGTTACTCGCTGCAGTCCATTTTGCCTTGCTTTCTAGCATATGCTTCACGAACGACTCAGGTGTATAGTCACCTCCAAATATTCTACGGAGTTTGTTTCTAGATTCGTAAAATCTCGCACACTCAAAGAATACGTGGTATGCATCCTCTATTGCTTGCCCCCCGCAGTGATCGCACGTTGGGTTCGACTCGTGCTTAAAGCGAAAGAGATAGGCCTTGAAACAACCGTGCCCAGATAGGAACTGCGTCAGGTAGAAATCGACTTCGCCGTGTGCTCGTTCCAACCAGCATTTCAAATCTGGTATGCATCTATGTGTCCAGCGTCCCTTCGTGGAGTTACTCCATCTAAACTGCCAGCTATGCATGCTGGCTTCTCTCGCCTTGGAACGCTGGACATCGTTCTGTGCAATAATTGCAGCTTCTTTTGCTAGTATGTCTATAGGGTATAGACTGGCAATTACTAGTGCGGCCTCATCCGATACGGTTTTAAACGCACAGCATACTCTCAGCGCGCACACACGGTAAGTCGACTTGATGCAGCGAAAATACGACTGATGTTCTATAGCGTGGTGCCACACAGGAGCGCCGTAGAGAATTTGGCTCCTTACGACGCACGCAAGTAGTTGTCGCCGCCGTTGCTTTGGACCACGTGAGTTCAGCATTATGCGTGATAATGCTGTCACAGTCGCTGATGCCTTTTCGTTTGCGTATTCAATATGATTTTTAAACGACAGTCTTCGATCTATCATAATCCCCAGGTACTTTATTGCTTGTAGTGTGACGATATCGTGACTACCGCTTCTTATTATAGTGTGCTCCACTTTTTTCCTGCTTGATATCAGCACTGACTCTGTCTTCTGCTCCGCTAGCTGCAAGCCATTTTTGTCCAGCCATCTTTTCACGCTGCTTATACTTTCGTTTGTTTTTGTGCGTATATCGTCTAGTTGCTTAGCAGTAACAACCAGGGCTATGTCATCAGCAAAGCCAAATATTTTTACACCTTCCGGGAATCTAAGGCGTAGAATTCCGTCATACATAATGTTCCATAGCAGGGGGCCTAGCACTGAACCTTGTGGAACGCCGCCTGTAACCTTTAGTTTCTTAGTGCCGGCCGACGTTTCGTACTCTAGCGTTCGATTTTCGAAGTAACTTCGTATTAACCTTGTAAGGTATTTTGGCACTCCGATTCGATCAAGCGCATCTAGTATTTTTGCCCAGTTGGCAGTATTGAATGCGTTCTTTATGTCCAGTGTTACTATAAGACAGTACTCTTTGGTTCCTGACAGCCATCGGGTGCCACTTATGGCATCTTGGGCTACCTTTTTCACCGCCTCCACTGCGTGAACGGTGGATCTTCCTTTCCTAAAGCCAAACTGATTCTCAGATATGCCTCCTAATGCCAATACTTCCCCTTCGAGGCGGTTGTAGATGACTCTCTCTAGGACTTTGCCTGCCGAGTCGAGTAGGCATATGGGCCTGTAGCTAGATGGTACAGTGGGATCTTTACCAGGCTTAGGTAGCAGTACCAATTTTTGGTGTTTCCATATCGTTGGAAATGTACCTTCTGCTAGACACGAATTAAACAGGTTCGTGAACACTGGTGTAGCATGTTCAAATGCTACTTTAAGTACTTTGTTAGGTATCGCATCTGGTCCGGGTGACTTGCTCTCCTTGAGCCCGTTGGCTGCCTGGAGAATTTCTTCGTCCGTTACTTCTCCAAATGATTGCATTATGTCACTCGAAATAGAGGAAACTAGTTTCCTTTGGACAGGAAAAAGAGTTGTTACCACTTGCTCCAGGAACATAGGGCATGTTGGTGTAGACTCCCTGCCTGTTTTTAATTTTTTAGTCACAATCTTGTATGCGGTCCCCCACGGGTTATTCTCTGCATCATCGCAAAGTTCTAGAAAACATTGACGCTTGCTTTGCTTGATAGCCATTTTGAGGGAGCGTCGAGCCGATTTGAATTTTGCTCTTAGTTCCTCGAAATCAGCTCTACCTCTTGAACGTTGAAAGTTCCTTCGAGCTTTGATGCACTCCTTTCGTAGTGAACTTATATTTTCGTTCCACCAGTACGTGGCAGATTGATGCCTGGATTTCATTTTCCGTGACATTGATGTGTCACAAGCCGCCCGTAAGTCGTTCATTATTGCAGTAGCCATGTCATTCGCACGCCCGCTGTGCTCAGTTCTAGGGAACATTTCCATGAATACTTCTTGGTCGAATGTGTTTACTTTCCAGCCTTGACGCTTTGCACGGGGTTTCTTAGTTGGACGTTCTCCCTCGCTCATTGTAACATCTATTAATATCGCCGAGTGGTCACTTTGAGTGTAACATTCGCTGATTTTCCAATCGGAAAGCCTATAAAGGTTGGAGCTAACAAATGTTATATCGATTACGGAACCGCGGCCGTTTTTAGAAAAGGTGTTTTCACTGCCTGTGTTTAGCAGGACTACATCTAAGCAAGCGAATGCTTCAAGCAGAGCTCTGCCTTTTGGAGTAGTCCGCTTTGAGCCCCATTCTATTGCCCAGGCATTGAAATCTCCTGCGATCATGAAGCGCGGTCTGTTAGTTGCATCCATGGCTATTTTCTCGACGATTTCTTCAAATCTGTCTAGCGGAGTGCTTGGTGGTATATAGCAGCTGTAAACATATATGTCACTGGCTTTCGCACATACGAATCCATTTTCTTTTATTACGGCTTCCACGTGTAAAGGCTGTTGTCCGCAGGACCAAGTTGCGGTCTTGCTACAAACACTTTGTATCCAGTTTGCTGATTTTTCTTTATATGGCTCACTCAGTAGCGCAATATCTACTTTCAGCTCAAGCACAGATTGCGCTAGCAAATCTTGTGCAGCTTCGCAATGATTTAAGTTTAGTTGGAGGAATCTCATCGCTGTGTCATCTTCTGTATTGCTTCCTTGTATGCAGGACATTGATTTCCTCCTGTAGGATGATCGTATCTGCTAGTTCCCCTTTTTACGCATAATAAGCACTTTGGTACATTGTTACATGTTTTCGCTACATGCCCTGCAGCACCACATTTAAAACATGCACTTCTAAAGTCACCTTTGCTGGTACAGTTCTTCGAAATGTGACCATAGTCGAGGCATTTAAAACACCGTTTAGGCTGAACTTTTGCCCTAATCCGGCAAACAACCCATCCGATCCGGACTTTGCCGCTTACCAATAGCTTCTTAACTACCTCCGTTGGTAAGGAAATAGTGGCTGTTTGCGTTTCTCCATAGGCTTTCCTGATGGAGCGCACGCACATTGGTTTCACGTCGTAGGAATTCAGCTCTTTGCTTAACGCCTCGCAGATTTCCTCCTTTGTCGTTACCTCGTCAATGTCACGTATTTCGCACAGCGACTCTTCCTTCAAGGATTTTACCTCTGCTTTTCCTGCGAGAACCTTTTCTACCGCTGCTTGCAGCTTCGCTGTGTCAGTCTCCGACTGCTTGGAGAGCTGGAACAGGAGGTCTCCGCTCCCCGTCTTCCTTATCTTGCGGACTAATGCGCTCATATCCTTCAGCGAGTCCTCTTGTTTAACTGCCTTCAAAATGTCGGCATAAGAAGACTCGCCCGTGCGCTTTATGATAATGGCATCAGGGCGCACTGCCTTTGGCTTTTGGGCCTTAGATTTTAGACCTTTTCGCTTTTCCACTCTAGTCCATGCCCCCTCTTTGCTTGGTTCCATTTCCTTAGCCATTTTCAACGTGGTAGCTTCGGTGTCGGTGGCTGTAGTCCTTTGAACCTCCCTCATCTTTTTTGGGAGCGTTTCCGGGGATGGTGTAGCACCAGAAGCCCTTTCCCTACCCCGCTTTGCCCGTTGTTGCTGCTGCTGCTTCAGTGAAGGTGTCGTCTGAGACTGCTTTGTGTCTTTCACAATCGTCTCATTTAGTATGACGCTCGCTTCGTCGTATGAGACCGCAATCGCTTTTACCAGTTCTCTAAAGCTCTGGTTTATAGAACGTTTTCCGCTCATTACGATCTCGTTCAGCTCTTTTATAAGCTTTCCGAGACTAATGAAAGCATCACCGTCGTCGTTGAGCTCTTCTTGGGAACATGTCTCCCCGTCTTTCTTACTTAGGGGCATCGCTGTATTGTTGATAGCTGACCGCGGGGGAGACTGTGTTAGTCTCGACCGCTTCGCAAATGGGTCGACTTCAGCATTTTCAGTTAACCCCGCACTCACGGGTGGTGGTGTTCTATCCATACATAAATTGTTTAGGGAGGTTTAATTAAAAAGCTCCCTTAGAACCAACCAGGCAAAAGAACTATTATTATTATTATAGGTATAACTACTATTAGTATTATATTATGTATTATTGTTAATTATTTATATTACTGTTATTATTATTATTATTATTATTATTATTATTATTATTATTATTATTATTATTATTATTATTATTATTATTATTATTATTATTATTATTATTATTATTATTATTATTATTATTATTATTATTATTATTATTATTATTATTATTATTATTATTATTATTATTATTATTATTATTATTATTATTATTATTATTATTATTATTATTATTATTATTATTATTATTATTATTATTATTATTATTATTATTATTATTATTATTATTATTATTATTATTATTATTATTATTATTATTATTATTATTATTATTATTATTATTATTATTATTATTATTATTATTTTTATTTTTATTATTATTATTATTATTATTATTATTATTATTATTATTATTATTATTATTATTATTATTATTATTATTATTATTATTATTATTATTATTATTATTATTATTATTATTATTATTATTATTATTATTATTATTATTATTATTATTATTATTATTATTATTATTATTATTATTATTATTATTATTATTATTATTATTATTATTATTATTATTATTATTATTATTATTATTATTATTATTATTATTATTATTATTATTATTATTATTATTATTATTATTATTATTATTATTATTATTATTATTATTATTATTATTATTATTATTATTATTATTATTATTATTATTATTATTATTATTATTTTTTTTTTTTTATTATTATTTTTATTATTTTTTTTATTATTATTTTATTATTATGTATTATGTATTATTATTACTGCCGCATTAATAATAATAATGACGATCAGTATAATTGTATTAGTATTAGTTCTAATTTGGGTTATTCTCTCGCCTTCGGGATGTTTATAGGGTATATGGGTTGTATAGGGTATATAAGAAATGTATATATGTATATGTATCTAATGATGAATATTATTATTATTATTTTTTTTTTTTTTTTTTTTTTTTTTTTTTTTTTTTTTTTTTCTTAAATCCAATGAATTTATTTTATTCAATTTGTAATAATAATATAACCTATCCCTTATAACCTTATTACACTTCTACCACTTATTCAAAATTTTTTTTTTTCATGTGTACCACCCTGTTATAGTTCTTATATTTGCTTCTTTATTTCTCTCTGTGTGCAGTGCAAATCAGCTGATTACTGCTGCATCATCTGTCTCGCTATTGCGTGACAAGAACAGCTTTAGTTACACACTGAGAAATTCTCTTATTTCCGCGTAAATTTGCTGTCTCTTTCTTGAACACTTCCAGTCAAATTTTCACGAAGTTTTTACATATATGTAGTTTTAATAAAGATTTTTTATGTTTTTCTTATTTTAATCGCAAGTTTTATCACATGCGCGCACAACTTTCAGATCGGGATCGACTGATTTTTGTTTACGACGCGTTGTTTCTAACTCGCACTTAATATTTTCCGGTTTTTTTTTAATAATCATACGGAGCGTATTTTACACTTCTTGAATGTTTTAAACTATACGTATGTCTGTAAAATGTGTGTATGTGTGTGTATGTGAGAGCGTTTATGCGTAGATAAGTTGTGACCAATGGATGATGCAAAACTACGAGGATTGGAGGCAGCATCTCGTGACTTCACTAAGCAGAAGAACAGACAAGAATATTGCGACGAAGTGTGGAAAATAAAGGTAAAAAGCAAAAAAAAAGCTTTCTTTTGATTTCAATTCACGACTAATTAAAACTATGTATGTATATGTTGTACTGTTTTTGGCTTTTTGCTTGATAGTTGGATATTGAAATCGTCAGTTATAATCAAAGACCCAGTCTATCCATTTCAGCCAGAATTTAACTATCTATGGTAGTAGGTATGTTGTAATCGCTTATGGTGAATGGCACTTAATGCCGCACATACTCTTACAAAAGCAACAACAATGACTGAATGACTGCAGCAAATCCATAATCCCAAGGATTTCCCAGCATCCTATTGGTATTCAAATCTAGAGTACATAGTATAAATGTGAATGGACTCAAACTGATGTATTGACTTGTAATCTACATAATGTATGTACATATGTACATGAGAGTGGTCCCCAAATGTTAGGAGACATATTTTATATCATATTTCTTCAACATTATCCGCTAGGACGATGCTAATATAGTCATATTGTAATATCAACTCTGACCCCTCTGTTTTTACTAGAAATTAAATGAAAAATTATTTTATAAATCAACTGTATTGCTATTTATTGAAATATTTAAAAAAATCTCTTTAATACATCACCGATCCATTCCAATTTGATTTATTACAATTTTACCGAAAACTAAGCCAACACATAAATTACAATACATTGAATGCTTTGCGCACTGCAATGCTTCGTAAAAGTAGAATAGAAACAACAACGAAAAATATAGAGAAATTTTACATAAATACCTACGCACGAGCATATATCGTCGGTCTCCTGCCAGAAACACGAATGTGAAAATTTTTTTAAGCACGATGTCTGCTCTTTATCGGGTATATATTGATGTAATTACAAATTATATTTGTATAAATTCTTGTGTAAACATACATACATAATATGTACTTGTATGTACATAAGCATATATACAAATATTAATTGCTATTATATCAATATATACCCGATAAAGAGCAGACATCGCACTTAAAAAAATTTTCACATTCGTGTTTCTGGCAGAAGACCGACGATATGTATGTGTGCCAAAAAGAAGGTCAGTTGTTGTCAATTATTATTGTTGTTGCCTTTTGTAAGTATATGGAAGGATATTTCTATGTGCATAATGTACGAGGCATCGGTTGTGACACACACGCACTATACACATGCAACAAGTGTTACCCTGGCATGCCCACAACACCAATAACAATAACAATTGCAATACTCACTATTCGCTTAACCCTTGCAAACCAAGCTCACATGTCATAGCCGTATTGTTATCATTGCGGTTGTTTCTGCGCGCCAATAACTATGCTATAATTTATCAGCTTATACATATACAGTAAAAGTAAAAATTTTAGTTTAATGTTAATACCATTTTGGCATTTATATATAACAATGCCAAAAAGTATAAAATTAAAACCATTCTGGTTTAAAAAAAAGAAGAGAATATGAGAGAAAAATTATTCTTGGTGTCAAATTAATACTTTTTTGGAATTAAATCAAAACCAAATTTTCATTATTTTTGGAATATTTTTGGTATTAAAAATAGTTGAAATGGTATAAGATCTATCCGAAAATTGGAATAAATTCTATACTGTTTTGGAATTAAATCAAAACCAAAAACCAAAAACATGTAGAAATTCTCATTTTATTTCATATATGTAATTTATGTAATATTACAATGATAGGAATTATCACATAGTCTTTGTTGATTGTATTCCTCGATAATAGGGTGGCCTGCTCCCTTGTCGAATTGTACCACCGTCAGTAAAAAGACTGCTACAGCTACTTTGCCAGTGAAATTTCGGCACCGTCGCGGTCTTGCAGGGATATTGTGGTATCACGAGAGACCATCAGCTGCCTCAGACTGCAAAAACAAATAAATAAAACAAAATTTACCCTCAAAATATTCACTTAATCTCCTGTATTACTTACTTGATACAATTGTTCCACCAGGCTTGTAAAATTCGCTTTGCGGGTAATTTGTTTCAATAAATTTAATTTCTCCATTGTACCTATTTCACTTTAAAAAACATGTTGTACTTACATATTTATGTACATACTATTTTGACAAATTGTTTCTAATATTTTTTTGGTTTTGATTTCAAACCAAAAGAGAGAAAGAGAGAAATTTAATACTTTTCAAGACTTTATTTTTAAACTATTTGGTATTAAATAAAATTGTAAAACTTCTCATAGTTTTAAAATAAGAATTTTTGGCATTAAAATTCGTATTTAATTCCAAGAATGATTAAATTAAGTACCAAATGATATTAGAAATAAACTATCATTTTTTACTGTGTACATATTCAAACATGTGCATATTCTTCTTTCTTTGTGAGTGTTGGATGCATTCTTTTATATAACATGCATATGTACAATACGTGTACGTAAAGCACGTCAATGGGTTAAATTCGAGCCTCCGCTTGTTTGGCTAGTCAGCTGACAGTATGGCCATGCGTTGTTGTACGAGTATTAGATTGTCAGATAGTTGAGCTGGTAGATATTTGCCGAAAGTCTACATAGTTTTAAGTTGAAAGCTTTTCCCATAGATATA
Source organism: Urophora cardui (assembly GCA_960531455.1). Classification (NCBI taxonomy): domain Eukaryota; kingdom Metazoa; phylum Arthropoda; class Insecta; order Diptera; family Tephritidae; genus Urophora; species Urophora cardui. The sequence goes on along the minus strand of OY482670.1, from coordinate 167,052,912 downwards.
CCCAACTTCCATCACCCTCCACCTCCTCTCATTTTCATCTCCACACGTGTTAGTATTAGTTGGCACGCAAACTATTGTTGTTGCTGTTGTTGTTTATAAATGTTTAGATGTGAAGAGCTGCTGCGAAAATCCTTAATCCTCTTCGAATAAATACCTACCGATTCAAAAGCTGTCAAACAACAATAACAATATCAACAGCAAGAATATACTACATAACTTTGAACGTGTGCTGGTGACACCTGCGGAGCTTGTACAAATGCAGATCATACATATACATAAATACATACAAATAAAAACAACACACAGCCACTCATATATATAAGCACATCTGTAGCATTCGCTGGCACATAAAATTCTCAAATATCTTGTTGGTACGTCACTTTGTTTTCGCATGTGAAAGCTTACGTTGGAGACGAATCCTATTGACGATGCAGATCAAATAGAGGATTTTCACAAAAATTAACACAAAAACCTCACTATCAACATTTGGCATATTCTCAGCTGGATACTATATACATATATCATAGTCAGCGTTGCCGTTGCCGGCTAGATTTGATTTAATTTGTGGCTAAAAATGGCTAAAAAATTTAGTTCGTGGCTAAAAATGGTGGCTAAAAAATTTTGCTTCAAATTAACATGTTTTAAATTTATTTTTCAGATTCAGGTATTGGTATATCAGTATTGCATACAACATAAGAAAAAAATCATAAATTTGTGTAAAAATAAATATTCATACATACACTAGCTGACCAGCCAGACGTTGTTCTGCCTAAAATTTATTCCTATACAGCCTAAAGGAAAAGTCCTAGATTACCGTGTTGCTCACCATTATATCCCTACCCCTATCCCTATCGCTACCCCTAATCCCTACTCCCTAATCCCTAATCCATATATATATATATATACTCAACAATATCCTAAGTACACATACATATCTACGTAGGTGGCCGCTGTGGTGCAGTGGGTAGAGTGCTCGCCTGCTATGCCAGAGGTCTCGGGTTCAAACCCCAGACCGAGCAAACAACAAAAAAATTTTTCTAATTAGTAAAAATCCAATTATTGGGGTTTTAAGAGCAGCGGTCACCTCTCGGCGGTGGGCGGCATACCCTCCGTGTGTATTTCTTCCATGAAAAAGCTTTTCACAAAAAAATGCATTCGCCGTTCGGAGCCGGCATAAAACTGTAGGTCCACCCAATTCGTAGGAAAAACAAAAAGGAGCACACCTCGAATTGGGAGAGAAGCTCGGCCATAAAACTCGTCAGAGTTTTAATAGCGCCATTGTATTATATTATTATGCGTTTAGATCAGTGATGCACACCGCCGACTGCGCTACTTACACAAGCGCAACATATTTTTGCATTAGTGTGTGCGTATAAGCAGAGCACTGCAAGAATTTCGCTGTGGTGATTTTCATAGTGGCGTTTAAAATTATGCAAATTATGCATTGAGGCTCATAAGAAGGGTTCAAATAAAAAAAATATTTCAATTCCCATTGAACTTTGAATTCTAATTTGGTCATTTTGTTGTCGCATACCTATTGCTCAGAAAAACGAAAAAAATTCTTTGCGCGATCGATGTACACAGCATGAAATTCAAGCGCAGACTAATTGGTTGTAGGCATGGGTAACACTGCGCTGCGCGGCGCAATTGCGCTGACACCAACCCTGGTGTTATTGCGCTAACTCCGATTTGGGAAATGCGCCAACTCAATATAGCGCCAACTCAATATAGCGCCAACTCAATGTAGCGCCAACTCAATGTAGCGCCAACTCAATGATGCGCTATTGCAATATAACACTGACTCAATTTCGTGCGCTAACACCAGCTCCAATATAGCGCTAGTGTAAAATGGCGCAACCACAACGCCAATAACAGCATCATAGTCAGCGTTGCCGTTGCCGGCTAGATTTGATTTAATTTGTGGCTAAAAATGGCTAAAAAATTTAGTTCGTGGCTAAAAATGGTGGCTAAAAAATTTTGCTTCAAATTAACATGTTTTAAATTTATTTTTCAGATTCAGGTATTGGTATATCAGTATTGCATACAACATAAGAAAAAAATCATAAATTTGTGTAAAAATAAATATTCATACATACACTAGCTGACCAGCCAGACGTTGTTCTGCCTAAAATTTATTCCTATAAAGCCTAAAGGAAAAGTCCTAGATTACCGTGTTGCTCACCATTATATCCCTACCCCTATCCCTATCGCTACCCCTAATCCCTACTCCCTAATCCCTAATCCATATACCTATCTCTATCCTTATCCCTAATACCTAATACCTAATCTCTATCCCTATGCCTATCCCTCCACACCTTCTAGGGTCACCCCTGGTCCACATTTTGGTCGATATGTCGGAAAACGGGTCGCATAGGATCTTGAAAATCATCTCTTCTTTAAATACTCACAACACCTTTTATTTGATACCTATTTTGTAGAAAACCCGTCTGGGGTCAAACCTGGTTCATATTTCGGGAAATACCTCGAATACGGGGTCTTATATGGGACCAATAACTACACCATGTTCAAGCACTCGTCAACACCTTTTATTTCGTACGAACCCGTTATAGGGTTACCCTGGTATACATTTTGTGGAATATCTCCAAAACCTTCCCGGATTCTTATACTTTTTTGGCCACAAACCATGTCGGGCTCAATCGAAAAATACGTGCAAAATTTCATTTAATTCAGTCCAGCCGTTCTGGAGTTATAGCGTCAGGGAGGAAAACGCGACTTATTTTTATATAATAGACACTATGTACTTAACTATATCTAAAAAAAAACTAGATATCACATTCAATATCTATCATTATGTCGTCATCACTAATTGACACTTTCTCTTCATAAATTAATTCTTTCTTCATTAATTTGCAACATTGCTTTACATTCTTTAAGCCATATCTTATAGTTAAAATTGTATTCAACATTGTATGATTCATTTTGTTTCGATTTTTGGTTTTGACAATATTCATTACGGAAAAGGTTCTTTCCATTTCGTCGTTGCTAAGTGGTAGAAGTAGCCAACAATATACAAAGTCAGTTAGATCTTTGTACGGACTTTCATCGACAGTATACTATTCCACTAGCGAGTATCAACAGGCATTTATCGATAGTCGCGTTACTTGTTTTGTTTTTTAACACTTAAATCGATTTAATCGCTGAATTCAATTAGCGTTACCACATCCTTCCTATGTGGAAAATTATGGTTCATTAAGCCGGAATTACAATAGCGCTGTGGCAGTAGCACCGATCGATTTTCTAAATCAGCTGATTTTTAGAAACTACGGTTTGCAATGAAGCGGCACATAATACAGCAGAGGCAGCTGGCAGCACCGCTCCGTTTAGCCCAAATTCTAAATTCGCTGCCGCTGCCTTGAATCGCAGCCAACTTCTAACTGTTGATGTGAACTTATGTCTGTTTCCGTACTATCCAATGTAATATATTTTTACTAATTTTGTGTTTCCGTACTTTGATGCCAGCAAGCGGGAGAGAATTTAATTGTCACTGCTCATATTAGACGCATCAGCTGATTTCGAAAACCGTCGCTGCCCGCTGCCACATCGGTGATGTAATTTGGGCTATACAAGCGGTGGCTAAAAACGTGGCTAGTGGCAAAACCGAAATTTTGGTGGCTAAAAAAACATGGCGGTGGCTAAATCTAGCCACCAAATGGCTAAAACGGCAACGCTGATCATAGTATATGTATACGTATGACAACGTCACAATTATGTGTGCTTGATAGTGATCTAAGTGACTCTAATTTCCAGCATATTTTCACATATATACGGAATATTTTTCCAAATGATTATGAAAATTAAAATTAATTGTGCCCTCGTATATGTAAGCAGAATTGCGCCAAAAGAAATAAAACGGGGATGGTAAACAGTAACAAGCGAAAAAATGTTATTTATCGATTATTCGATGACAATTGCGCTAAAGGTGTTATTGCGCCAGTACCGTGAGTTGGCGCCACGGTTGGCGCTGGCGTTATTGTATCAGCGCCAAAAAAATTGCGCCATTACCCATGGCTAATTGGTTGTAGGCGTCGCAATTGCTTGCTAGCAGCACACACACGACTCGTATGTGTAGCCGAGCAGCTCCGTTTTGCTCCGTATTGCTCTTTCGTTCAACACTGGTTTAGATATATTTACATATGTATGTACATACATTTTTATGTAGTTCACTTTAGCAGAATATTCATATGGATTAGTGAACCTGATAGTATGGGCTAGTATAGGCTGCTACAATGCAATCGAAATGTAAAGTGTTTTGTATGCAAAGAGTGTGGAGTTTTATTCAAAATTCTGGTCATTTGAAAGCCAAATATTTTCATATTGAAAATATTGAGCAGACTGTGTTTGAATGATAAAGTGGTATATTTTGTTAATTTATGTGTAGGCTTTATGTATTGATTCTGTATTTAGTTAAAATATGCAGATCTAGTTTAGTAAAAGTTTAATCGGTATTTATGTACATATGTACATTAAGCCGTATCACGTTATATGGACAAAAAAAAAGTTTAGTGTGTGTCAGTTTTATTTGAACACTTATGTCGAAAAAATATTTTTGGTGTAAAAAATTTTTTTTTAGGCCCGCGTTAAAAACAGCTAAATCGCGTTTTTTGTAATAACTTCCTTATTTGATGTCGGATCTCTATGATCTTAATGTCGCAGAAAAGGTCTCGCTCAGCACTATATTTGGCCCATATAAAGTTTCGACCTCAAAGGTTGGCCTGAGTTTTACCTTTAAAAATTTTGGAGTTACTATTCCTAGATTTTTTTATTTTTATCACTAATACAAAGCTCTCAAAAAACCATGAGGAATCCCCCAAAGAAATTCTAGCCTTTATTCACAAACAAAAAAGTTATAACGTTGTAAAATGAAACACTTGTTTTTTTTTTTATAAAAAATTACCACAGAGAAACGACGAAACACGTCAACTTAATTTTTTGCTCCAGATTACGATGGCGTTTTTAGAAGTGCAGTGTATGCACTCCCATTTTCGAGATATTTAAGAAAACATTTTCAGTTTTCACATACAAAGCGATCCGATGTGGGGGCGTATGAGTAACTATTGTTGAGGTAATAAAAATAAAGAAAAGGGGAAAAAACTATACGTACATATATGTATATAAAATGCATATGAGAAGGAAGAGAGTTCCCTGCACATAAATTCCAATTTGTTTTAAACGTTCGAAACCTGCACTGAAAAAACAACTTACCCAGATTATGGAAAAATGGGAATGTTTCGGCGCTTAAGACACATTTTCATTGTTTTGATGTACAACTTTCTTTAAATCAAGGAATAAAAACAACGTTTTGAAAGAAAATTTTATTCAAAACAATGAAAATATGTCATTAGCGGCGAATCATTCTCATTTTTCCATAATCTGAGTAATTTCTTTTTGAGTGTGAGCAAAGTAATATAAGCGACGAAGAATTCACTTTCAGAGCTCTGAAACTGCTTTCATAAATATCTCTAAATTTGGAGGACATCGTCATTTTTGGTCTCGGTTATCATAGATAAGAAGATCTTTTGGGGATTAAAGTAAAGTGCGTTGTTTTCAATTGTAGGCTGAATAATTAACTGCATTTCTAGGGCAGACGACGCATCCAGCGCAAGTATTGATAATACATTTAGACTTCCGTTGTCTCTTCTTAGGCGCGTATAATTTTACAACGAACTATAGCAGTTTTTCTAAATAACTTGGATGATTTTACGATACGCACGGATGCAGAAATCGTGAAGCCGTTGTAAGCCAGCGCGTTGTGCTTAGAAATCCCACCTGAATACTTACCAAATCTTCACTACAGCCATTATCATTCAATATAAATAACGTCGATCAGCACGAATAGTCCAATCATCAATAATTTTTGGCATATCATGTATCCAGTATTGGTAGCTGTTCCATCGCGGTACAAGATTCTCAAGTCAAGCGAGGACTTAGAATACTTGTTAATCAAAAACTCATACTATATGGCGTTACTGCCTCATATAAATAAGAACTTGGGATAATTTTTCAAAAAACAGGTTCTCTGATTTTAAAACGGTATAACTTTTTTGTTTGTGAGTAAAGGCTACAACTTTTTTAGCGGAGTCCTCATAGTTTTTTGAGAGCTTTGTATTAGTGATAAAAATAAAAAAATCTAGGGATAGTAACTCCAAAATTTTTAAAGGTAAAACTCAGAACAACCTTTGAGGTCGAAACTTTATATGGGCCAAATATAGTGCTGAGCGAGACCTTTTCTGCGACATTAAGATCATAGAGATCGGACATCAAATAAGGAAGTTATTACAAAAAACGCGATTTAACTGTTTTTAACGCGGGCCTAAAAAAAAAAATTTTACACCATAAATATTTTTTCGACGTAAGTGTTCAAATAAAACTGACACACGCAAACTTTATTTTCGTGATACGGCTTAATGTACATATACATATATAGCGTATTAATTAGATCTGGTAGCATTCAAGTGGTTACAATGAATGGCGTGAGAGCTTGGAGAAGATAGCTTTTGAAATAATATAATTGGAATGTGCAATTGCTAACAAAAAGATATTACTACGCTTTCGTCGGTTCAAAGTTCAATCGATTTTATTGATATCTCAAATAGGCTGAATAAAATTCTTTTAAGCAAGTAGTGCACAACAACAACCACTGCGACACAACAATAATCCTGTTACTACTACATTCCCACCAACTTGCATGGCAGTCCATACGAAAACGTTTACAATCTGTTCCTGCCAATCCCAGCTACGCTCTCCAACCCCCATTGCGCTCCCATCACTTTCATCGGAGTTGCAAACCTGGAGAGCAGCTTAAGTATTACACATTATGCAAACTCCATCTGTGAGTAGATTTAGCACGAAATTTTATGTTTGAAAAAGGACATTTAAAAATATAGTCAAATGCAATATATGTACTTATGGGCGATTCCATCGTAACGGGCGGGACAGTTTTACGCGAAATTTTGACTTTACTTAAAAAATTTTTTAAAACCAACTAAAGATTTCCGCTTTTGATAGCGTGGTCTCAAAATCAAGGATTTAGTTTGATTAGAAATACTTTGGCTTGATTAGAAATACTTACAAACCTTTTATCCAAATATTTCTTAGTTATAAAGAAATGGGATTTTGGGTTCAAGGTTCACTTTCTCATGGAATCGCCGTTATGTATATAGTATGTATGTAAAGCTGCCATACATATTTATGTGAGTGCGCCAGCAAACAGTAGTGCAGAGATGGCCTTGGAATATCTGTTAGTGGATTAAGTTTGAATTGATTTGCGGAGATTGAGTGTGGGAGTACTTGTGTGCTTATAAACACAGACATACATATGTTCATACATACAAGGTGCTGCAAAGGTGGCATCTCTGTCCGCAAGATGGGAAAACATGTTTAGACATCCTTCGATTTCATCAATTTTGTTTAGTTGTATTTCGCGCTGAGATCCACCCGAAAAATTGTGTGTCACCTTGTATATTTTTGTATCTGCACACGCAGGTATTTATGTTCATTCAAACATACATATGTACCTACATATGTATATATCTACATATGTATGTACATAGTTTGTATTTTTACAATTCAGTAGCATTCAATTGGTAAGCAGTAACAGAGAGGCGAATACGATTTATAAGCAAAAAGGATTTACACAAACAGAAAGCTTTTGGCACACCAGGCCTCGCATATATGTATACATACATACATAAATACACAAACATGCCTGCAATTGCTCACACATCTACATAAACTTTTAACTACCTATATAAGTATGTATGTGATAAAATTTATACAGATTTATATGTTTGTACGTACGTATGTATGTACATACTCATATAAATTGCACACTGACACTGAAAATATTGTGCGCTTAACTGTGTGCAACTTAAGCACATTAGAAATACTCACAGCCAAATCTAAGGTTGTCTCAGCTCAGCTCGAACCTTGTACATTTATGAATGTGTGTTTGTGTATGCGCGTACGTATGAGTTTTGTTACAAATGAATTGAATAGCTAAAATTTATCTCTGAAATGGGACAAATTTCGAGGATTCAAATGTGCTTTGCTGCAGGAAATCCTAAATCCTTACGCTGCTTAATTCCTCTGCTGCAGCTGCGCTTGTTAGTGTTTGGGGTTAAAGCTGTTGCCGTTGTTGTTGTTGCTGAAGCTTTTGAGTTTTGTGTTGCAGGCCGACACTGAGTACGCTTAACTCACAAATTGTAAACAAGGTTGCTAGCTGCCAAGCTGGTTGTGTGGTAATAACAGCTAAACAACATAGACACACCAGCGCAAGTAAATTTATATGTATATTAGTACGTGTATGTATGTATGTATAGCTTTTATATTTGCTTATAATACAGATAGATGGGAATAGAAACAGCAACAAAAATACAAACCAATCGTAGAGCTAAAGCGGCTCTGCTTACACACACACGCTGTAAGAATATTGCACCAGTTGAGGGATTGAGCAGCTTCCCTGTAGGAAAATCTCTAGTTCCGAACTAGGTCGCTTCTAGTGCATTTTTCGACACTACTAGCGCGAGCTAAATCTCTTTTGCATGTTATCAACTGGCAAATTTAACACGGCGATGTCCTAGGCAGTGTCAATTGTCACCCTCTGCACTATATTTTCGATAGTTCCGAACTAGTACTAAATTCTACAGCTTGCACTAGTTCGTTTATTAGCACAATTTCGATAGGTCTGAACTAGCTACAAGTACCTACAAATTCTAAAGTTTTACATCTGCCGCTTAAGTGCAGCCTTTGACACACTTCATTCAAGTGGCGCGATGGCCGACTGACTAACGCATGTGCCTTTCAATCTAAGGGGCGCGGGTTCGAATCCTGTCGATGTCAAGGTGGATGATAATTTTTTTTAAATTTTTTGTTACTAATATTGTTTTATTTATTTATTTATTAAAAACTTAAAATAATAATTAAAAAGTAATAAAATAAAAAAATTAAAAATAAGCCTGAGGGATTGGAAAAGCATATTTCATTTCATACAAAATGCAAATAGAAAACTCTTTATATAAAATGCTTCACTAAAGATCTGAGAATTGCAGAAATATACAAAGCCGACGGCAATTGAACGAACGAAAAATTTTCATAGAATTTTTGTCACTTCGAAATTGCATAAAAATCAAAGTGTGTCTTATAATGGTCACTCAATGCACTCCTTCTGAACTGGTGAGGATCCAACTACAATTGATCTAGTTCCCTTTTGACACCTTTTCGCTAGTTCGGAACTAGAAATTTTGCTCACTAGTTATTGAGTTCCCTGCAGGGTTAGCATACATACGTACATACATACAAACAAGCATACTTTATCACCTTGATTTGTTTGATATCCCGGTAAAGAAAAGTATCTTTAGTGAGTCTGATCAGTAACTGTACTAAGGTGATGTGAATTATATTTAAAATAATTACAACCAGTGGCGCAAACAGAAAAAAATTTGGGGGGGGGGGGGGGGTTTCAATATCCAACGGAAAATTTAAAAAAATACTTAAAACTCGTCCAGACAATTTTTACTTAAATTTATGTTTGGGGAGTGGACCTACGTATGCACACATTAAACAAAGGCACCTTTTAAATCTCAATTCATTGCATTTTCTCTGTATTTAAACTAAAACTTTCATTGTTTGTTTGCGTTTGTTCGATTAGGGTGTATTTTATATGAATCGAGTGCCGCATAAAGTGGGCGCAGCCACGCCCATTTTCAAAATTTTTATCAATCATCCAACTAAGCATACAAATATTATTGTTAGTGCACATTTGCAGCCCTTTATGACTTCTGATTACAAAGATGTCACGTTACAAATTCCCAAAGGGTTTCCCAGAAATATCTTTGTTAAAAAGTAGGCGTGGTCATAAACCGACTTCGCTAAATTTTTGAGCATGTATTACCACAAGTTATTAAAGTGTACAAACTGATTTTCGTCATTATTTGTAGAGTTATGGGTTCCGAAATCTCGTAGATTCCTTTGTCTGAAAAGAAGCGGTGCCACACCCATTTTCCAACATTTTTCTATTTTTTGTTTTATGTCTATAGTTGGATTCATGACACAAAATTTCAATGACATATCTTTATATTTGACATATGTAGATATCGCTTAAAATATTTTTATTATGCCCCTTAATAGTTCCCATATATAAATTTGGGCGTGGTCGTCAATCGATTTTGGCAATTTTTCGTCCAAACATTTTCCTAAGTAGGTAAATTACGCGTACCAAATTTCGTCGATATATCTGCTACGGTTTCTGAGTTATGACCTATAAAACTTTCAATGTTTTCCCCTTAATAAGTGGGTGTGGCACCGCCCATTTTCCAAAATTTCACCATATTTCTTCATAACGGCCTGAGCTGAATATGTAGGTGAAATTTTGTCACTCCAGCTCTATTAGTGACTCCGATTTTTACTATATGGGAAAGTGGGCGTGGTCATGATCCGATTTCGCCCATTTTCAATACCAACCGTCCCAGTCTCGGTACCAACTTGCATTCCAAATTTCATCAAAATATCCCAATTTTTGCGCGAGTTAGAGTGTTTACAGACGGATGGACGGACATTACGGATTACATTCCTTGCAGAAAACAAGCACAAAATATGAATGTGTAACCCATTTTTACACTCTACTCAAAGCTAAACATCAGTATATTTAATTTTTGCGGCGCAACGAAGTAAGCCGGGTACTTGCTAGTACATACATAGATACAAATAATAATTGAGACTAACTTTTTACATGATTTCTATGCTTCTAAAAAATACAATTAAGCATATTTATATTATAAAAAAAAATTTTATCGCATTAATTTCGGGGTGGGGGGGGGGATTGATCCCTGCCAACCCAAACCCCAAAACCCCCCCTTGAGTGCGCCAATGATTACTCTAAATTTTAACTCTAAATTATTTATTTATTGATGTCTAAAATAGTTCATATTTACACAGACATTTAAGCGTAATTTAATATAACAAATAAGTATAAATTTATGATCTGAATAGATACATAGTAAAAATATAGCAGAAAACGAAAAATTCAATGAGATATGCGTATACATATACAAAAGTTTCACTTAAATATAAAGGTAAACCGGAAGTTAAGTGCGCGCAAGATATGAGTTCAGTTCAAGAGCAGTCTGTATCGGATCAGTAAAGTCAATATCTAAGAAACCTGAGAAATAGTTAAACTCAGACATAGTTCTATTTAATGGTGCATTTGCGCTGTATACCGTTCTGCTTAAGCCAACTCTGAAAACATTAAAATTACGGAAATTCCGACTGGGAATATAGAAATGTATATTCTCAAGAATTGAGGGACAGTCAACATTCCCTATCACTATGCCCATTAAAAACGAGATAGCCTGAATAACTGCTCTATTACGCACTTGATTGGCACTTGATTGTCAACTCAAAGGGAAAGACTATTGTAGCCCTCACAGACGATAGCGATAATCCAGATTACCGCAACACTTAACTCGGTTCCAATTTTGCTCTGTCAGATATTGTGGAATAACAAAGCATCTGATTAATGTGTTGCGTTATTTACTGTTTTGCAATCAGAATGTAAAGAAAATATTGGATAGAAGACAAAATATATTAAAAAAAATTAAAGCGTGAATAACGGGTATTCATGAACATTGATGTGTAAACTGTTTCGAAATCGGATATTTATTCCCTCTTCCTTATTTCTTTTTTCCTGGTTTTCTATGGATTAAAAGGCGACTATCGTTTTTATAATTTTTTGTTGTCATTGTGACTGCTACTATTTTGTTGTTTTTGTTTGTTTTGGTTTTTGGTTTTTGACTTCTGATTTTTTATGTTGTTTTGTTTTGTATTGCTCAGAAACATGCAAGATCATCCGAGTCCACGTTTGACCCATATCTGGAGACCCGGCCTAGGAATCATAAAGTGTAGAGCTCCGTGTAGAAGGGCTGCTCAACACCTTTCATTTGATACCAGTATTGCTCAGAAACATTCCTGGTTAATTCGGGGTCACATTTTGACCCATATTTTGGGACCCGACCTAGGATTCATAATGAATAGGGCTCTATGTGAAAGCCCTGCTCAACACCTTTCATGTGATATCAATATTGCTCAGAAACATTCAAGGATCATCCAGTCCCCATTTTGGCCCATATCTCGGGACCAGACCTAGATATCATAAAGAATAGAGCTCCATGTAGAAGCCCTGTTGAACACCTTTGATACCAATATTGCTCAGAAACATTCAAGGATCATCCGGGTCCTCGTTTTGACCCATATATCGGGACCCGACCTAGGAATCATAAAGAATAGGGCTCCCTGTAGAATCCATACTCAAAGCCTTTCGTTTGATATCAATATTGCTCAGAAATATTCAAGGACATCCAGGTCCTCGTATTGCCCCATATCTCCGGACCCGACATAGGAACCATAAAGAGTAGAGCTCCGTGTAGAATCCCCGCTCAGAACCTTCAATTTGATACCAATATTGCTCAGAAACATGCAAGATCATCCGGGTCCTCCTATTGACCCATATCTCCGGACCCGACCTAGGAACCATGAAGAATAGAGCTCCCTGAAGAAGGCCTGCTCAAGATCTTTAATTTGATACCAATTTTGCTCAGAAACATTCAAGGATCATCCGGGTCCTCGTTTTGACCCATATCTGGAGACCCGGCCTAGGGCTCACAATGACAAGAGCTTCATATCGAAATCCTGCTCAAAACCTTTCATTTGATACTAATATTGCTCAGAAACATTCAAGGATCATCCGGGTCCTCCTTTTGACCCATATCTGGAGACCCGGCCTAGGGGTCACAATGAAAAGAGCTTCATATCGAAGTCCTGCTCAAAACCTTTCATTTGATACCAATATTGCATAGAAAATTAGATAGCTAGATGTAGGTGTGCATATCCATACATTTGCATACATGTTCAAACAGGTTGGTCCTTTTTATTTTGCCTATTTGTCGCATTGTTGCAGAAAACAACAACAACAACAACTTCACTTCGCTTCGTTGCTGTTGTTGTTGATATTTGCATTTGCACGGCTATGCATGCAAGCATTTGTAAGTACATGTCTATCTACCTACCTACCACTGACAATGCCAAGCGATTCACACGGACGCAGCAGTGCACTAACACAAAGGTCATTTACGTTTACGCGTAAACTTTACCTGTTTTTCGAAATCACTCGTAGCTACAGCAAAGATGTTTACACATCAAAAATTAAATTACTGCAAACGAGAAAGGCTTTGCCATCTTACATATACGAAAGTCAATTTTTTAATATTTATTTTATAAATATGTATAATAACTGTCAAGTAAACCACAAATTAACTATGTAGATAATCCGGAATATCGCTGCCGTCTCTCAAGGGTGTCACCCCAAAATTTATAATCCGATTTATCTTTCAGACATTCTTTTGAATTTACACCAGCGTTCATTTGAACATTATCTTCAATTGGCTTTGGTTTGCTGGGTCACATTTTCTCGTTTGCGTTCTTACATTTATACAACAGCATGTTGATTCATACATACCCTGCAGCGAAAGTAACCAGTTGCAAACTAGAATTATACCAGTTTGCAGGGTACAGTCAACTACTTGCCCGACTGTAAATTTCCCATGTAAACATCTGGTATTTTTCGTGTGTTAATGTCCAACGAAGTGGCAATTGTCTTCCTCTGCATAAGCTCATACCAGTTAAATACCAGTTTGTATGGGTCAGAAAAATACTAGTAGCATCTACATCAGCGAATACCAGTTTAGGTATGCAAAAAAAAATTGACTTCGAAGTCTATTTATTTCATATGTCATTCATTACTTATATTCATTCCTTCAATAAAAATAAATATTGGTTAGATATACATACATATGTACATACTGGGTGGCAGTTCAGTTTTATAAGCAAAAAAAGCGCAAGTTACATATTCAGTAATTAAAAAACAAAAACAGACACATTGTATAAAAATTCAGGGACTCAGGAATCTAAAAAATATTTCTTAAATTAAATAACTAATAAGGTACCATTTCAGTTTAAAAAAAAACTTATTGTATACAAATTCAGGCACTCTGTTTTTCCAATTCCTTTGCTTTTTTTAAACATACCCCTTTTTGTTCAATTTCAATGCTTTTCCTAGCTGGGCTTCATCAAATTTCTTTATACTGGATAAAATAAACTGGTATGATGCTGTATTTTGGATACCAGTTGATAAACTAGTATTTTGATAACTAGTTTTTGGTTCGACTGCATTTAACAAAATAAACTGGTGTGGTATTGTCATGCGAATACCAGTTAATATACTAAAATTTTGGCATACTAGTTAGCTGTTTCGCTGCAGGGTGCATATATTCATGTTTATCTACATACATACATAAACATATTGATATGTATGTATGTGACATTATCATCTGCATACACATTTGTTGTATACACCGAAATGTGCGCATTCCCTGCAAAAAATGCGATCACTCCGGGATACATCCGGGACAACTCGCAAGGGAGCATGCGATTACTACCCATTTGTATCTCTTTATATGGGTTGAAGTGTTCTCTTTTGTTTGAGCATGTCCTATGAAGAGACTAATTGTACCCAGTTTGTACCCGAACGGGTAGCAAAAGCGCACAATTGTACCCGTTTTGTACCCGAACAGGTAGCAAATGCGACACATCCATTTGTGCGACTAATTGTACCCGTTTGATACCCTTTCGGGTACAATTCGTCTACAATTAGTATACATATGTACCCGTTCGGGTACAATTGGGAACAATTGTAGACTAATTGTACCCGAAAGAGAGCGCTCCCGGACAAATCTTTTTAGAGACTTGTCGCACACTTTTTTACAGGGTTATAAACGGATTAAACTACGTTTTAGTATTGGTTATTGTAGAAGTTGGCCTGTGGAAGATCTGGAGTACCGGGTGAAAACTATAATCTATCGATTGCTACATGCTTTACGCACTCGTGTAGCAATGTCAATATGTATACTTCTGTAAATATGAAGCTTCTGCTCCTTCGGCATTTCTATTGCCAAACATTCCTCCCAATCAACCTGGGCTGAATGTGGCACATGTTTGTTTGTACGTGTGTATTTATATCATTGATGTGGTATTAACGAAGACTTGCGAAATTTCTGCCAAATATTTGCAACAAAACAACAAGCATCACGTGAAATGACATGAAATTCAAATACATATGTTTATACATTCGCTATTCAGCTTCTGTGCAACCGAGTTGAGGATTTGGAATACTATTTCATGCTAATTCTGGTAGATTCAGTTAAGAAGAAAAATAACAATACAAAAATAAGAGTGTTACCGCTGCATGTAGCAATAATTGTTAGTGTTATTTTCGTTAAGTTGAAAGCCTAAACACATACACATTTATTTAAATACATACTTTCCAATGTGTGATTCCCTTGAAAACTAAATATTTTAATTAAAGTGCTTAATTATCTTTTAGAGTTCGATATTACAGAGACAAGCACAGCGTCTTATTAAGTTTTTCAAAGGATCGTATAAAAACGTTCGACAAGTGTAAAGGAGCAGAATCTGTGGGTAATCAGGTGTCTCCTCCCCCTCTTTGAGTCAAGCTATGGACACTATTTTATCGTATATCGAAGCTCCACGATCAGGCATTGTTAAGATTGCACGGTCACCTTAATCCCTTTTACTATTTACCAACGTTAATGGAAATTGTTGCACTTTGTTTTAGTTTGCTTCTTTTTAAGTTTAATACAATCCAAATAACGGCAAGTAATACAATAATTTTATTTTACATGTAGGTTTTATAAACTGTCGAACAAGACCGCAAAAAACCAAAGTAACCAATCAAAAGCTGTTAAGCGTACGTGCCATGGATTTTATTAATCCGGTAACTATTTGTGTTGCATTTAATTTGTTTTCGTTTTTCACAAAAATTTAAGCTTGTTGGTTAAAATATTTTTCATTTACAAATGAATGTTCCCACATCCCTGCAGGAAGTGCCTCTAATTAAAACTGACTTTAAACTGTTTACAAAGACACTAGTGGTGACTTTTAATTGTATATTTTTTTTGAAAGAGGCTAACAACTTTTGTATGGGAATGGCGATAAAAATCTCAGGCCTGTGTACCCCTGCATTACTTGGAAGGTAACTACTAAACTAACTTTTTGGGGGTGAAAAATAATTAGAAAATTATACAAAAAGGCAAGGGAAATTGTTGCATATGTAGCTGCTACATACATACGTGTTTGCATTCATGGAATTCACAAAAAGTTCGCTATATCTCCATTGCTTCGCTTTCGAAATCCAAAAAAGAGGAATTTTCGCAGCGAAGTTCTATAATTTTAAATACTTTTGAATAAAAATATTTTCACCAGGCATTTGAAAGCTTTTGTCAATGTACATACATTGTACAATTTTCGTTTTCTTTGGATTTTCCTGCATGACAAAGCAACTAACTAAAAATGGGTTTCTTGCGGTTTGAAACAAATTATTATTTTTTATTATTTTTTCAATTGTCTCAAAATAGCCACTTCTTTTAGCAATTGATTTTTTCTTCCTGCAGGGATATATTAATATATATAGTAGATACATATGTACATATGAGAGAATCTGTACATCAAATATGTAATTTTTTTTTTTGCTTGGTAAACAATTTGGTACTTACAATTTGTTTTTTTCTACGCTTGTCGCCGTGTAGTAATTCGTGCCACAGTTCAAACGCCACACTTTGTTAAATCATACATAATCCATAAATCGTGCTTGCAACACCAAAAATACCAATGCAACAATGCAATGAATGGTGCAACATGTTCAATGTGTCAATAGTAAATATTGCAAAATCCACATTCAACACTCCACTCACCTTCGTGAAATATGGTAGGTATGTTTGTATAAGTACTAGGCCTATGCATATGTACAGTCAGAGAGTCATACGAGTATAATTTTAAAAGGGCCAAAATAAAAATTTTAGGGTTTTTTTTCATTGCATAATTTGCAAAGATCTTATAAAAATTCAGTGTCATTGCATTGGTGTGTTTGCGATACACATATCTCATATTCCTTAATCTCATTCTAAGCTTTGACACAGTTAAATCGTGTTTTTTTTTCAAGAGACCATTTTCTTTGAAAGATACACGAGTTCCAATAAAATTATTTAAAAATTTATTCGTCTTCCTTCGCAGAGTTAGTCAGAGTAGGCTGATATGTGAAATGCGTAAACTTTCCTTTAGTAAAAGGATTTAAGCCTAGTAAATCCGCATAATACGTCCCCCCACAATGCATTAGTACCTTTGTGTACGCATATCCGTACATATGTATGTATATTTGAGTGTAGGTAAAGAAGCCGGCACCAAAGCGTACACGTGCCCAAACGAGAAGCATCTTCCTATTCGTACAAGTATACTCATACCATCAAGTGCTTGAGATTTGCCGCCAAATTTCCATTGAAGAAGCTGCTGCCGCAGAGACGTATCTACATACATACATACATATATGTATATTCACAGATGCTGCAGCAATGAGTGAGACAGGGGCTGATTCTGCTTCGGCCACCATCACCATTACCAGCGATTGCCGATTCGATAGAAGCAGCGCAGCATTACCCTGAAATGTTTATCCCCTTAGCTGGATTTAAATTTAATCTCATCAGACACAAATGAAGAGTATTCCCCTTCCGTCGCCGTCTAACCCCTTCTTCCGGCTGCATGGAATGTGTATGTATGTACGTGTGTATTTCGGTAGCAAAGTTGTGCTTGGATTTACTCGGCAGTAGCGCATCTGCAATGTGTTGCTGTTCATTGTTGTTTGACAGTGTTTCATTTGGGATACATGAGACGTTGTGGTGGTTTTGACAGTCTACGATTGTACATTGTGTACCCAGTCCAAAAATGAAGGCGTAACAAGTAGCTACAGAGGCTCTTCTTCTCGAAGGAGAAGCATAGGAAGTACTCCATGTGGACCGCTGAGAAGATGTGTATTCTCTTGTTTAGAGACTCTGCTGTAATAACTTGACCATTTTTTTCTGGAATATATGTGTGTAGATACAAATATACTTATGAAAATGTACGAATGCCAGACGTCCCAGATTTGATAAGATCTTCTCGCACTAAATGAACGATACAAGTAAGAAAAAAATTGAGTGTTTTCGAAATATTTCTTGTGGGTTAATTTTAGGAGATCCCTGGCTTACAACGAGATATTCTGTTTACAGATAACATCCCTTTGTTTTCGTCGAAATTGCTCTACACTTCAATTTGAGCACGAAAATAAAGGAATTATCTGTCTATAAAAGCTTCCTTGGATAACAATAGAAAATACACACATATATTTGTACATATTCATACATATAAAAGAAATAGTACCAAGCTAATCAAATTCCACCCTTCACGGAAACTCATCTTGTGTATGATGACCGTCCCTGCCACGGTAATGGAATTAATTTGTAGTCGTCTGCATCAATTTATTGATCGAAGGATTATCCCAACGCATTAATTTGCAAAAGCAGACAAGCTCATGTTGCCAACAGCGAGTGGCAAGTGAGAGGAGTTTATGAAAAAGGCGGCAGTACGGTGCGATGAAGAGCCAGCAAAACAAATTAAAATCAAAGAAGCGTAATTAAAATGGGATGCAAAATCTCTAATAAAGCGCCTGCCGACCAAATGGATTTACTTAAGCGCCAAATCCGATATGCGCTTACTTCTTGTTCGATGGATGCTTAATTAAGAGATATGTGTATGTGTGTGTGTGTTGATATTCAAATATACATAAATACAAACATATGTACATCCTTAGCTTTATAAACCAATTCTGTAGACATCGCCTACCACTGCCATAGAGCGCTTTTGTGCCAACCCTTTTTCGGAATCAGCTGCAAAAGAACATTTGAGCTTACTGATGTTTGTATTAACTCGAGTGAGTTTTATCTTAATGCCAAAACAAAAAAAAAACGAAAATCCGCAACACACAAACACCCAGCATATACATCCATTTAAAATCGGCAACTTTTTTTGCAACAAACATCGCTTTCATACGCACTTGTGAACTGGGTACTTGGGCATTTGGATTTGTGATAACGACGCCAGCAGCTGTTCGCAGTTCACTCTCCGTTTTACTCGCGCTTCACCGCAAGCTTTTAGTGCGCAAATCGCGCTCTCGCCAAATTCGAAATCGCGCACCCGCTGCCGATATTTCCGCACACACAGTAAACTTAATCCCACAGCGACTAATGGACCTGAGGAAGGAAGAATGTCAAAATATGAACTCTGCCCCCCATTTATCCGACTGCCACTGCCGTTAAATCTTTTGGCGGTCCTCCCTGGTTTTGCCTTTTTTGGGCTGCATTTAGAATGGGTTATATTTTTTTGATTGCCATTGTAAAATTCGATCAATATTTAGGTAGTTGTTGTTTTTTTTCAATTGTTTTTACTGTGAAAAGAGGTTGGGGAGGCAACAGGAAGCCAAATGACGTTGACTGAGCGACAACATATTTCACGACGAAATAAGCCAGATTCCGCATTAATCCCGTACGGTTTTCTGCGTTGCGCATTATTGCCAGCCAACATAGCGCGTAGGTATGGCGCGCTGCCGCAGCTAACTCCAATTCCGCAACCCACGTTTCCAACATCATCAACACCACCATTAAAAACTTAACCCCATGTGGTGTAGACATATACGCCGACAGTGATTCCGGCGGCGGCGGAGCCATTTCAAAAAAATTTCGGCGGCGGCGGCGACGCCGGCGTGCTTTTTCGCGCCGGCGCGCCTACTTCAAATCTACAAATCACAATCCTCATTCAAATTAATTTTATTTAGTTACCTTAATAGCGCTGACTTAATGGAATAAATAATCTAATTTCCACCTTAAATTGTTGAAACTTTTTTATTTACAGCAAAAAACAATTGTTACATAAACTAAAATTTAAAATAAAGAAAATAAATATACACAAATCCATATGTAAGGGTAAATTTAAATTCATTTGCTTATTTTGTATGATAATAAACATGCATACATATATGTATTTACATACATATTTATATATATATAAGGCACTTTAAAATATATACAGTGTTGGAAAAAATTATAGGGACACAATTTTGAAATTCTCCATTTATTTCATTTTAAGACCAAATAATAATTACCATATATTGATGCTTACACGGAGAGGACATGCTTCAATGACTCTGGGGTGGTTTATGTATAATAATTTAATTTTTATGAATAAAAATAATGAAATGTCTAATTTAAGTTGGAAATAATAATAGGGACAAACTTTAAATTCGATTGTTTTTTCAAATAAACTACAATATTACTGCTGCAGCTAGATTTATTTTTTATAACTTCCTTACTTCTTCGTTGCATAGGGTTGATCAAATCAGCGCAATTTGCAACTGGTATTAAGTACCAAGATTCTTTAATTTTTTTCCATAACTCCTGCTTATTTTTCCATTTTTGATCCCCCATCGTCTTTTTTAATATTCGCTATAGGGCTGAGGTTCGACAACTGTGA
Organism: Urophora cardui; assembly: GCA_960531455.1. Taxonomy (NCBI): domain Eukaryota; kingdom Metazoa; phylum Arthropoda; class Insecta; order Diptera; family Tephritidae; genus Urophora; species Urophora cardui. The sequence goes on along the minus strand of OY482670.1, from coordinate 167,032,431 downwards.
GGGTTACTCCAAAACAGCAACTTTCTTACGTTCAAACCATGAGTTTTCGATTCTGGAGGCATGTTTGGGATCATTTTCATGCATAAATCGCCATCTAATGATATCAAGGAGGGTTTAAATTATTCAATTTTGAGTAGAACAATTACCAACAGACCTCGAGAAGTAGGACTAAATGGAAGAGATCCCAGAAAAGTTCCGTATCTGAGAAAAAATTATGTAAATGTTTTTGTTAATAACTTTTAACGGGCAAAAAATAAAACATTTCCGCATTCAGGTACGTGTTCCTGAGGTCAAAACACGTCGATTGGTTCCTTTTTTTTTTTTTTTTTTTTTAATTTTGAAGAACTTTAGCAGTTAGCATAACTAGGAAAATATTTACACATCTCGCTCCATACGGGTATGGCGCGCCAGCGCACGCCACCGCGCCGATACGCCGATTTCACGGATTATGGCGGCGTCAATCGGCGGCGTATATGTCTAATGTGGTGGCTAGCTCAGCTTAATACAACTCGCAGCTCATCTAGTTGCTTTTACGGCACTCTATCGCCCTGCCATGCCGTCCCATGCACACATATATATGTAGATACATACATATCGCTAGGTTAGAGTGCAAACCGTGTAAGTCCACTTTTATGAAAAAGTGTATTTTTATATACACTCAAAAAAAAAATTTCTCTCGATCAAAGACATAATTTTCCTTATTTTGAACACGCGTCCCAATACAAAATTTTCTTTGTTTTGTGTAAATTTTCTCAAAAATGTGGAAAAAACATAAAAAAACATTCAAACAAATTCGTTGCCATGGGGATTTGTATGGGAATTTAATTTCTCAAAATTAAAGAAATCAAGTCTTCAAAACAAGGAAAGTTGGGAATGGAATGGCGCTTAAAGAATTTTTCATTATTTTAATGTATGAATTTTTTCAAAACGAGTATATGAAACCATGGTAACGCATGTAACAACAATATTTTATAAACCTTTTAACATGTTTTAAGGAAAATTTACTCAAAACAAAGAAAGTAGTGTTCAAAATAGGTAAACAATTTCTTTGACCCCTCCATATATTTTTTTTCTCTCAGTGTATAATGCTGGAAAAATTAAATACGCACCGCGCTAAACAAGTATGTGATACTTGTCATATTTCTATCCGTTGTTATTCAGTGATACACAAATTGGCTAAGTCCAAAAAGCCAAGAAAATTGTGTAAGTCCAAAATATTTATATGAACAGAAAATTTTTTCTTAATTTCGAATTTTTTTTATTTTTTTGTTTGAAAAAGGACTTACACAATTTGCACTCTAAGCTAGCGATATGTATGTATGTATATTCAGAGAGCTACATATAATTGTATGTGTGTATGTATGCATGTATGTGCATATTCGGGATGTGTTTGCATGTATTTCCGTTAATCCTTAAACCGGCAGCAGCGCCGACGCTAAAGCCAACGCCAACGCCAGCACTTTTCTGCGCGTCTGTCAGGTTGGATTTAAGCTACCAAATTAAAGCAACAGCAGGGAAAAGGGAGTGTGGGGAAGGTAGAAAAGCGCTTTGCTATCAACTCAACCTGCCGCCGCTATATACTACAGCAACAACCACGCGCTATCGGTTGTCGGCTAGACAGTGCGGCACAGTCCCCCACCCGCCGTTTATTGTATGTTTGTATATTTGGTAGGCTGACGAAGCGACTGACTGACTAAATGACTAACTGCACGATTGAGTGGCTATGTGGCTGACTGCACGACAATAACGGCATTATGCTCCGCTTTGGCGCTTTGTGTTGTTTGTATGGCATGCGATTTTTCATGTGGGCGTGGGATTTAATTTCGTGAGGGATTATTATTTCGGATTTAACTCTTCGTTTTATGAATCGCATGGCATTACGATGAACAGTGGCGTTTTGTGGCGCGAGATTGTACAATTTACAATTTAATTTTCTTTTAAATAAATGTTTCGCCTTGAGCGAATTATGTGGGATAGAAGCTTATGACTATTTTTCCTCTTATGTACCTACATACATACTACATATATTTATAAATTATCATAAACGGTACTTCAAATGGAGATACAAATCACATATATGTGTTCATATAAATAAATTTTAGAAAAAATAGCACGATTAAACTTCGAAGGAGTTTCAATGCAAGGCAGAGGGATAGAGAGGTCCAGAGCGCATTCTTGTAGCGTTCCACCTCCCGTGGAACATACCATTTGCTGGTGTATACAACCAATTATTTAAGAATACTTAATAAATCAATTAACACCAAAAATAAAACTCGTTAGACATAAAATTTAAATGCTATAAATTTTTTCCAACCAAAGTAAACTGCTCTCGCGTCCACGAAGTCCCACAGTATCATATTATAGAAAGTGTTTTTCCTCCTGGATTAATTTCGTTTTTTTTTTATTTTGCTTTTATAACGCACGCACAGCCGGCACAGCAACACACATTCGTACACATTACGTACTTGCGGCAGGCAATACGTGCCCAAAAGTAAACACGTACACACACCTACATACATACATGCATAAAAACATTCGTATCGTAAATGTGTCTACTTTGTGCAGCGCGCACACAAAGTTTATCCGTCCACCACATCCATGGACTTAAATACCGTGAATCACTCGGGCATAAAATACAAAACAGAATTATCCCGTCTAAATGACATCCCTTCGAAATTAATCCTTAATTCCATTCATTTCGCATAATCCCCTCTGATATGGCACGATAAACGAACGTTGTTGAATGGCACAGCACAGCAAGGTAAAGGCAATGGTGCAGCAGAGACGTAGAGACGTAGCGGTGAGCGGAAGCAGTGGAAGTAATATTGAGTGCTCAAAGAGAATAAATTCATGCAGCAAACAACTACATGCACGTATGCTTGTGTGTGAACATGCATGTATGTATATGTGTATATGCTCGTACGACGTATGTACGTGCAATGCTGAGCGCCAAAAAGTATGCTTGTGTATGTGTGTTATTGTTGGGGAAAAAGTTCTCTCGCCGCAAATGCAAATGTATTGGAATTGGGGGGAGGGCCCAAACACGCACGTACATACACACAATCGCCCACTCACGCTGGCTAGCTGGCTGCCTGGCTGACACATGTTGCGCTCCATTGTTTATCAAAATTGTTGTTTTTGCTTTGCATGTATATACATACTTCTATCGCACGCGCTAGCATAGAGTGTTGCAGCATTTTGCATAGTGTTAAAGTTGTGTTGGTGTCTTGTTGTTCGAGGTGGTTCAATGTTGCTGTGCGTGTGCATCGGTGAACAAACATTATTGTTGGCGCTCTGGCAGTGCGGCAGTTACGTGTGCGACATGCTGGAAGAAGGTTGGTGAGCGCAAACTCTTTCTATAAATAAGTTGATCTTTGTAAAAAAATTATATTATTATTACTGTTGTTTAGTGATTTTATTGTTGATTGCTATACATTTTTGTTGTATTTGAAATATTTCCAATTGTTTTCAATTATGGATTAACACGTAATTTCCGTGGTGTGTTTGAAAAAACAGTGCAACTAAGATTTCTCGGAATGATCGGATCGGATTGTGTATGTGAATGAGCAGAGATACGTGTTTGTGTGTGTGCTAAAGTTGATATTAGCCATTATAATTTGAGCTTTTTTATAAAAGTAAAACAATCGAGATATTATTTACATAATAACGACCATAATGGATTTTACCAAAAAAAGGCTTTGAAGTAGTAAACGACACAAAGATGAAAGATGTGATTTATTGTTAACGAACTATAAAAAGCAAAAGACAGTCGAGTTGGTATTGGTTTTTTTTTAAGGTTAAAGGAGTTATGGGTCGGATTTCCATTAAGGAAGCACGCCCCGAGAAAAATCACTTATTCAGGGGGGTAGAGGGGCTCTCACAGATTTCAAAACCGAAATCAAAATATGCCGCAGGCAGGTAGTTTTTCGTCCTAGACTAAATTAAATTTTTCGAATTGGTGGACAATTTGGCATACTTTCCAATTCTATAACATCTTTGAAACGAGAATTACTTACGGAAATGTGATACAAAAGCCGTGCATTCATTTTTGAGAAGTGTTATGTCATTTGATGCTAAAATTAAACTTTCAAAACTCTAGGTATTCTGACCGCTCTGTTTAATGGAAATCTTAAAAAAACCGACTAAAATGTACCAAACCTCAGACCCACAAACCATGGTTCCATGGCTAAAATGGTTCTATTCTCCAATATATCCTGAACTTAAGGTGCAAAAATGTGCTTTTTCCTACGTTTGAGGTAATGTTGCGTAAAAAATTGCCTTTCAGTCAAAAAACTATGACTATCATCTGTATTTATGGGATTTACCTTTTCAAGTGGGACCAACACTTTACCTCCTTACATCACATACATGCCATGGGTTAATAAGCAAACCGCGAGAATCTTCAGCACAATTTTTAAATTTTGGAACGCATTACTACCTTTTGAAACGACCATTGGAAGATTTTCTATATTGGCATCCATTCTACTTCCGGAAATACGTTACTGCTGTTGCTGCAACATTTTGTAAACGCATCATGCTTTATTTCAGTTTAAAAATTTTATCCGCCAAGCTTACGCAAAACCTTCCTTAAGAACTATCTTTTTAGCGCCGAGAAAATACGTGAAAATACGTGGATTGCACTTGTTTAGAGACGTGTGTGTCCGTCTCAAAAACAACACGAATAACTTGCATATATGTCAGTCGCAGATTGGCTACATCAACTGTCAGATATCGCGTAAGTCAAACTTAAGCGAATATGCGAAAGCGAAAACAAAGATATTTTTGTACATGGATAAATATGTACATACATATGTATACATAGGAAATTGCAAGTGTGTAAGTGGAAAAATTGTTTCCCAGTAGAAAAAGGAAGCACTTACATAAGCTCTTCTCTGGTGTCTAAAGGGCCTTAAAATCAATTACGAATATTTTTTATATGAAACAGGCCTTACCTTCTCGCTTCGTCCAAGCAGTTGAGAGTCGATTTCAAGATTTGAAAAGTTTAAAACCTGAGAGGCTCGGTCCTAAAGAAAGAAGCCCAGGGAGCACTTATTCAGAGCGCTAGTGAGATATGCATTGTTCTGTAACGTCTTGTACAGCGAAGAGTTTGGTGACTTTTCTTCTGGGTAGAGAAGCCCAATTCATTTAACATGTCGCAGAGTAGTTGAACAATAGTAACAACAACATTAGATGGAGAGTGAAAATCATTACAAATATGCCGGCTAAGTCAAATAGAATTACAGTATAAAGCATAAAAAAGAAAGAAAATGAACAGAACCAGCCAACCAGCCAAAAACAGACAAACAAACCATGCTCAGATACTCATAGATTAAATGAACTCAAAAACAAGTAAGGAAGCCTAAGTTCGAGTGGAATCGAACATTAGATACTCAGCTGTATGCTCTCATTGTTTGTTTGCGTTTGTTCGATATAGGGTGTATTTTATATGAAACGAGTGCTGCATAAAGTGGGCGTAGCCACACCCATTTTCAAAATTTGTATCAATCATCCAAATAAGCATATAAATATTATTGTTAGTGCAAAATTGCATCCCTCTATGACTTTTAGTTACAAAGACTTCACGTTACAAATTCCAAAAGGGTGTTCCAGAAATATCTTTGTTAAAAAGTAGGCGTGGTCATAAACCGATTTCAATACATTTTTGCGTGCCTATTAACACAAGTTATAAAAGTGTATAAACCAAGTTTCGTCATAATATCTCAGTTATTTGTCGAGTAATAGGCTCGTAGATTTCTTTGTATAAAAAGAGGCGGTGCCACGCCCATTTTATTAACTTTTTTATTTTTTGTTTCCGGTCTATTGTAGAACTCATGTCACAAAATGTCAATGAATTATCTTTATATTTCACAGAGATATCGCTAAAAATGATTTTATTAGGTCACTTTATAATACCCATATATAAAAGTGGGCGTGGTCGTCAACCGATTTTGGTAAATTTTCGTCCACACATTTGGCTAAGTAGATATATCACGCGTACCAAATTTCATCGATATATCTTTAACGGTTTCTGAGTTATGGCTTATAAAACTTTCAATATTTGCCCCTTAAAATTTCAGTGATAGATCTTAATATTTGACAGAGATATCGCTTAAAATGTTTTTATTAGGCCCCTTTATAGTTCCCATATATAAAAGTGGGCGTGGCCGTCAACCGATTTTGATTATTTTTCGCCAAAACATTTGTCTAAGTACGCAAATTACGCATACCAAATTTCATCGATATATCTTCAACGGTTTCTGAGTTATGACATATAAAACTTTCAATGTTTGACCCTTAATAAGTGGGCGTGGCACCGCCCATTTTCCAAAACTTCATCAAATTTCTTCATAAGGGCGTGAACTCAATACGTGGGTAAAATTTTATCACTCTAGCTACCTATATTAGTGGCTGAGATACCAAATTTCCGATTTTTTCTATATAGGAAAAGTGGGCGTGGTCATGGTCCGATTTCGCCCATTTTCAATACCAACCGTCCCAGTCTCGATACCAACTTGGATTTCAAATTTCATCAAAATATCTCAATTTTTACGCGAGTTAGAGTGTTTACAGACGGACGGACGGTTGGACGGACAGACGGACGGACGGACATGGCTCAATCGATTTCTCTTTTCACCCTGATCATTTTGATATATATAAGTCCATATCTATCTCGATTATTTCATTATGTTACAATCCACCGTTATGAAATCAAAATTATAATACTCTTTGTACTAGTACAGCTGAGTATAATAAACTGCAAGAAATAAAAAAATATGATGTATTGTGGAACGATCCTCCGTCATCCCTTGTCAAGTTTGGTTTGGAGACAAACCGGTTTCGGCTAATATGCGCCATTGTGTAAGTAACTCAAACCGTTGAGGACCCCATCACAAATCGCTGCAATTTCATTCTCATGCAAAGGCTTCTTATGAACTTCAATAATATCTGAAGCTGAGCCAACACAATATTCCATTACCAGCCACGCAGTAGATTCGCGTAAATAACAGCCTTTATACTCAATTGTGTTCGGATGATTCAATTGTCGTAGAAATCTGATTTCTTTAAGAATATCCTGCCATTTTTCGAGGCTCTGTTTGCCCAAATAGGACATTTTTTTGATAGCCACGATTTCTTTGGTAAGATTGCATCGCGCATAATAAACAGCGCCAAACGAGCCGTGACCAATCTCTCGAAGGTCTTCGAATATTTTTTCAGGGTCATGTTTGTTAAAAAGTTCGGCGATTTCCGGATCCTTAAGACTGCCAGGCCGTGCTGGTGGCATCGTTGTTCATGTTATTTAATTCCACCGACGTTCTTACGTGTGATTTGGTGCTTATGGGTTCACTACTCCCTTTGCACCAAGAAAACTTAAATCACTAATAAATTCGCTGAACACGCAACTCATTTGACCTTATTCTTAACTTATGCAGAAGATATACGTAGCAGTTCAATATGTATACTTTCATTGCATTGATCTGTACATACATACATATGATTGAATGTATTTTTTCGTTTGAACGAAAAAAGGCACTGAAGATGGCGCATATTAGCCGAAACCGGTTTGTCTCCAAACCAAACTTGACAAGGGATGACGGAGGATCGTTCCACAATACATCATATTCCTACCCTGTCGGAAAAACAAGCAACCAAAAAGTATTAAATAAAAAAATACATATGTTCATATGTAGCTATGTATGCATGCACAGGAAAACAACGGCGAGAGAAAAGCTTTCAAATCTGATGCTTTCATGTTGGCTAATCCTTGTGAAGTTCACTAGATTTATACTTGATAATGCTTCAGTTGTTAATGCTGTTGCTGTTGGTGGTGGTGCTGGTTACTCAAACCGGTGTCTAAATACATACATATGTACATATGTATATTTATGTATAAGCGTCTGCCAACCTTTTTGTCGTCGACGTTGGTGTTAATCCCAATGTTGCTTCAGCAAACTGGTGTTGGGAACTCAAACACTTTCGAAAGGCAAAACAAATACGTATAAGAAAGTATAGGAAAGGGGAAAGAAACAAAAAAAGCTGCAAATCTGGCATGAGAAATGCATCCACGACACAAACAATAGCTATAGATATTAGCAAAGGAAAACAACAAGAAGAAAAAGAACAAAAGCATTAGCAATGCGAATGAGAGAGTGGCACGCAGCAGAGCTTAGCTCAATCCAAATAGAAGAGGTTTTCGGGGAGCAACCAGGTGGACGGATGTCTATATTTAAAAAGGGTGGCACATTAAATTGAATTGAATAAAAGGGGATATATTTATCGGAACTTCGTTTGCTAATAAAACAACCAGATGGTGTTTTATATTAATTTCGCTAGGCTACGTAGACCAAGAAGTGTTAGGGCTATTCCAATGAGATCCTTTGCTTGATTGTTCTAAACGGTATTAGGCAGCATGCCAGTTCATACAAGTTTAAAATTGGTATTCCTGTTACACGAAAAGTACCTAAAAATTTTAAAAACAATCCCACCCATATGTGCCTGGGTATATTTAGCTGCTGCTTAGATGTACATACATACATATGTACGTATGTTCGCAGTAGTGATGGGCGAGTCCGAGATGTTTAGACAATCGAGAGAATCGCCATCGTTGCAAATTCGCAATCGAGTCAAAAGTTGACTCGCTCCTCGACTACACAATCGAGATGTTTTTGCGATTGTTCCGAGTCGGCGAGTCGGAGGTTGTTTCGATGAAATCTCGACTACACAAGCGAGATGTTTTTGCGATTTTTCCGAGTCGGCGAGTCGAAGGTTGTTCCGATGACATCTCGACTACACAAGCGAGATGTTTTTGCGATTGTTCCGAGTCGGCGGGCCGGCTGTTGTTTTGATGACATGTTTTAGTTGATAAAATAAACTGAATGAGGTTTGTTGATAAAGAAAGTAGGATTTTTAATGGAAGTGAGGCAAATACATAAATAAATTAACCAAATTGAAAAATATGCTATACATAGACGCTGCATTTTTGCAATCACAACTAAAGAGTATCGTGCATAATAATAATAATAATTAATTATTTAAACATTAATAAATTTTCTGAAGTGAGACGCTTATGAAACAAATGAATTTTACGAGTAGAAACAACGGCAATAGATTTGTACCACTCTGTATGTTTTTTAAAGCAATTTTAATATTGAAGCGGCAACAACAAATATTATATATTTTTTGCAGCGAGTCCGAGATGTTGTCGGGTTGCTTTGAAAACGAGAGGAATCGTTGACGAGTCCGAGATGTTTTAGCGATTGTTTCGACTGACGGCCCATTTACGACTTGACTCGAATACGAATGAAAACCATCGAGAGCATTCGAGATGTTTTAACAATCGAGAGAATCGAATAAAACATCTCGGACTCGCCCATCACTAGTTCGCAGCAGTGTTAGGAGAGGAAGAAGAATGACTGTATTAGCGCAAATCCGAAAGGATAAATGTGGTTTGTATTGTGCCAACGCGACTAAAAGCTTTACTAACTGCCACACTTTGCTGGAAATGTATGTATGTATGCATGTTTATATGCAAGGTCACTGCTAAGAGTAACTTTCGCTGTTTGGCATGTGTCACATACAAACTCATAGACACAAACGACTTAAGAAGGAACGACATATGCTCGTGAATAATACTACTTTTTATAACAATTGATTTCTGAAAAAATAATGGTGCGAATTCTGGATTTTGGGCCGAACATCTTTGGAATAGTTTAGAAATGTAGAATACAATTGTTATATGACATTTGAGTGTAATCATCTAATGACCTTGGAACGCTGACTTTTGCCGCTCAAAATATTTTTGAAAATTATTTTACCAAAAATGCCTAAAAAGAGACTGGGTTGGTTCTTGTTCTATCCCAACGCAATTTTCTTTTTTAACACCGCGATGTCATACGAAGTTACAATTATCCCCCTCTGAAAAACTTCGGAACGCGTTCTAAGCCATATCGTATGGACAGTCCTAGGATAGTTCAAAAATTAATTGTTCGGAGATAGTTCACAAGGAAGCACGTTCGTGCTAGTTCAAAAATGGTCGGTCTTTAGCCACGCCTTATAGAAATTATCCTCAGCCGGAAGAACATACTGAAAACAAATGCGGCAATATATTATAAAATACCACGTTTTTGAAACTTAACCATACAAAAGATGTAATTATACCCATTCACCTACAAATGCCAAGTAATATCGCTTTGATTATATATACCTGCGTCCTTTTAACGAAGCTCCATTTGGCACTACCCAGCAAAAGACAGCAAAAAGGGACATTATTTTAAGTGCAACATTTGTTGTTGTTCAAGTTTAAAGTAATAGCTGTAAACTGTCCCGCTGCTCTGCATCCCTTTAGATCCAGATCTGAGTTAGTTGGGAACTCTTTAATTCTATACTGTCATTTTTCGCGCCTTTCCCTTATATTAGCTACAGGGTACATACATACATACATACATACTTACTTATATGCATTTGTATATACATACATATGTATGTGCATGGTATCTATTCAACCATTTGACAAATCGACCGCCGCGACGTTCTACACTTTGCTGCTGCAGCTTAGTGTGGCACGGCAATTAGCCAGTGTTGCCACATAATCCGCGCAGATTTAAATGTTTAAGATTTTCAGCTTAGTTGCGGATTAAATAGTTTTATGTTTGTTGTTGTTTTTACATAGATACACACATAGGTATGTATAAAGATTTAAGTTAAAGTGTATAAATTCGTATTGCCATGTGTTTTATTTTATTGCTCTTCTTGCTCTTTTTGTTGCTATTATGTTGTTGTTGTTGTTGTTGTTGTTACTTCTGCGGTTGCTTATTCTTGTCTATTGAGGTTTCCATTTTTAATTGTCGTTGGTATTAGTTTAAGCTCGCTGATTCAAAGCTGATGCATCCACCCATACATGTTTGTATGAACGTTTGTGTTTACGAAAAAAATCGGAACACAAATTTATTTACTTATACACACTAATGTACTATATATGTATGTATATGAAAACGTTAACAGCTTTCTTTCAGCTGGATTTTATGAATTAAGTTCGACTGGAATTTGCGTGATGTGGATTTTTGCTATGTGTTATGCTTTAACTTTGTGCTTGGAAATGGAAAAGAAAGTGTAGATTTGATTTTGAATTTTGTCAGCTAGGAAGGGCGAAGTACGGAAAAAGTTAGCTTAATCAATTTACTCAGTTGTTAGTTGCTAATAAACCAACGTCTCTGAAAACTTGTTTCCCTTGAGTAGTATTTTCCGAACCATACGAACTATTTATTTCCAGCAAAAACTAGACTAATAATTTGATTTTTAAACAGAAAATGCTATAAATAAAAGTGCCTTGCAACTTTCATAACCCTAGTTAAGACAGTTACAAAAATCGGTTCCGTCAAATACTTAGAAGTCGTTGCATGAAAAACGAATGTGACCGTCCAGCTATAATCCAACCGATTCCACTTCCAGCATGCACTCAAAGTAATCCTTTGCAAAAGATTTATTCACGAAAATTAATACGAACATGATTCAATTTTTTTTCCAAGTAAATTACTGTAACTTAAGCCGCTTTTTAAGCTTCTGCATTCACCTCACCTCTCGCAGATTCCAAGATTATTATTATCCCCTTATAAAATTTAATCAGAAATGTTAAATTTTGAAACCGAATACTTGTCTGCTTGTGTGTGCGTGTGTGTGATACCCATTAAGCCTGCCACATTATTTATCTCAGCCGACGAGCGTTTACTTTATTTTATTTCAATAAATAGTGAAGAAGGTATGTTTGTAGGCAAAACGGTGAGTGTTCGCTTGAGTGTGAATTTTATTTTGTATTTTGAAACTTGAAATCTCCTAAAAAATTTGCTTAATCTCATTGCGCTCAAGGCGTTGCAAAAAACAGAAAACAAGAAATAAAAGCCAAGTATAAGATTCACCAACAACAGCAACAACACCAACAACAGCTGAAATGAAATACAAAAATTATAATTCCAACGCTAAATCCCTATTTAAATTAAGCTTCTTCATATCGTCAGATAAAGGCACAGACGTTTACACACACACACGCACACCATACACAACTTTAAGCATTGGCTTTAGCTCACTTCAATTGCCACACTGCGACGTTGCCGCCGCCACTGCGCAGTCTCGCAATGAGTAAGCAGATCTGCAACAACAGCCCATTACGAAGGTTATGCTCTTATGCAAATAAAATTTATTTATTTAATAAATACTTGGCGGCAGCTCCTCAACATCATCGATACTACCGGCGCGGCCGCCGGTGAAGCCGTGCGGTGCATCGAGCCGCTCTGTCTCAGTCGCAGTTGCTGCCGTCTTAATCGTGTCGCCGTCTACGCCAATTTATTTACGTACATACATACATACGCCTGTGTGAGGATCAAATTTCATCCCCGTATCAAAAAGTACAAATGCGAAATCCTGCTCACACACACACACACACCCAATAGCCCTCCTCGCCATCCATCGTTCCGTCGTTCGTTCGTTCGCCTTCCGTTTATTGTTAATGTTGTTGCCATTGCTACTGCTGATGATAATTTTGCACTGATTTCATCGCGGTTGCTTTTGTTGCATTTGCCATTATCGTTGTTGTTGTTTTGTTATCGTTTTGATGTTGGTGACACTTTAGCTCCATTCATGGAACATACACACATATTCAAATGAGTTTTGAGCCATTCATCGCCTTGAACACAATAGACAATTTACAATTCACAGTTCATTGGTAGAACACAGATTAATTCGCGCAAAGACGCTTTGATTGATTAAAAAAGAACATGCATAGGTTGCTAGTGGGTTGAAGGACTGAACCAAAGCCACTGCTAGCTGGTGGTTTTAGTTGAGCACGGCTGTAGGTTATATTATTTGTACAGTGCTGTGCAAAACAAAAGCAACGATTGCAGTTCTATTAGAAGATTAAAAAGAAAGTCGCATGCAAATAATAAAAACAAAAGTTTTCATGTTTTCCGCTTACTCAAAGGAGGAAGGTGGTGGATAGTGCCACCATCGATAATTTTTGATAGTTTAAAAAAAAAACTATTGCTAGTCTTTGATAGTCTTAAAAAAATAAACCATGGATAGAACTATCGCCGAAAATTTTAAAAATTCAAGAAAACATCAAAATCTCAATCTTTTCCATTCAGTCCAGTATATTTTAGTACACGGAAGTGAAATTTTGAAGTCGAAGCAAAAAAAAATATCTTCAAAGCCTTCTATAATGTCGTTTAAATTTTTTTGTACATAGACGAATATAAAACCTTAACAGAATCTGAAATAGTATTGTGCAATATGGAGATGTAAAAGTTGTAAAACTATCGATAGTACACATTAATATCGATAGTTTTTGATAGTTTTAAAAAAGCCATCGATGGTTTTCGATAGTGTTCAAAAAAATAAAATATCGATACTATCGATAGTGCCATCGATAGTTTCCCACCTCTATCAAAGACAATATTTCCTGGAAAAATATAATATTTAAATAAACTTCAAAAAGTCTGTGTGAGAATTTCGATGCTTTTGTTTTTCTCAACACCTTAGAACTCTCGCCATCTATGTACATAAATATTTCCCAAATCGAACGGCAGAAAATATGAAGCAAAAGAAAAGCAAATGGGGATAACAACTAATACAGGATCTTAAGAATGTGATAGAGCAGCAGTTGAGGAGAGTAAAAACAAAATAACAACAAGAACAAAATGCACATACAAAAGTATTATAAATTTGCTTTTAACCAGTGCGCCCAAGTAGCTGGAAAAGGTTTTGCTCTGTAGCAATTGTTGCAGCAAAGACATTCGCGCTCATACTTGTCGCTCCTTGTGAATTAACTGAGCTTGAAATATGTAAATCGAAATCGCATAAAATCATGGGTAAATGGCAAAAAGAACCTGTCAAGCAATCAGGTTGGTCGGTCGATTGGTTTGCCGGCAGGGATACGTTTAATTTGCGGTGGTGGGTAAACATGGCGATGGTGGTGGTAATGACTGGTACAGGTGGTGCGAGTGTGGTGGGGACAGAACGCCGCCAAGCGGATTATATTAATCAATGCGAATGATGAGCTTTAAAAATGCAGTTACAATTACAATGAAATACGTACACTATTATACACATATAAAATGTACATATATGAGCATTTTAACATGCGGATTTCTCAGAGCATCAAAACCCACGAACGCAGCCCAATTCCATGTTTCAGCTTAAATATAAACTGTTTCTACTTTGTAGTGCTCCGAGTGTGGTTCAATAACCCTCGGAAAAGAAGTAAAGAGGTGTGAGGAAGCAAACGACTCATTTTGGTTGCTCTATTCGTATCAGCTATGGGCAAATCTTTGTCTCAAGTTTTTTTATGTACTTTACCATAAATAATTCCCTTTTCTGTGAATTTTATAGAGCTATTGGCCAGTTTTTAATTAAGAAAAATAAAAAAATTTTTTTTTGTAGAAGTTATGAATCCATTTCGGAGACCACCACATTCTTCTTCTATTTCATACCAAAGTGCAACAGTTTTACTCAAATACATGAACGAATTCCATACTTATTTGACATCACTTAGAGCTAATGCAACAACAATAACAAAATTCAAAAAGTCTTAGTTACTGAAGAATGAATGATTAATTGACTGATTGACTGAGTGCTTGATAGACTAAATCTGCGACTGTCTGCAGCTAACGGGATGCAGCTACATTTGTACGTATGAATGAGTGAGGAAAGGTATTAATGTGTAAGTGAACAAGACGACCGACGTCAAAGGTGTGAGAGTGTTAAGGGGAGGGGGTTCTGTGAACAGTAAAAGCGGAAAAGCGGATTCAATGGATACAAAAATTCCTAGCGAATATGACTGAAGTGGCATTGAAAGCCTTCAGTTACACTTAAGCGGCTGCTGCAGCAAAATCAAGCGAGGACACCACACAATCAAAAGCAAAAAGGAGATTTTGAGCTGCCAAGATTCGCATTGGCATGCGTATTTGTTTGTAGGTATGTACATATGTATATAAAGAGGTATTGTTTGATTCGAAAAACGCTTTAGAAATTCAAAAGCCGGATTAAAGGTTACAAAAATGCGCTGCTTCACTGATTTACTTTATACTTAAGCGTACGCGTTCACAAATTCAATGAATTTATACTGTATGCATGTACGTACATACATATGTACATATGTATGTTAAAATGTATGTTAAAGCCCGTCTCCACATAACTTGTTTCACCAAAGAAACATGTAGCAAAACATCTCGCTAAATAACCCGTCTCCACGTGGCTAATCGTGATTCAGTTTGATATTTCTCTTTCTTGTTCTTCTTAAATGTTTGTATGATTGCTTATTTTTGCGTCTTTGTTTTGGTCTGTGTGAGATTTCGATAGATTTTCGATACAAAATTAGAGAAGACATCGATATCATCGAGGTTGGCAAGATGATTCAGAATGAAACAGTGTTTCAATCTTCACTCGCTCTCAGAAATTTGTATGGAAATTGGCGAGTTTCGGCACTGGTTTCCGTGTCGAAACAAGATTGAGAGAGAAAATGGAGAAAAAAAGAGCGAAACACGTTATGTGGAGACATGGTATTAGGCTGTATCTATGCCCTGCAGGAAATGAATCTAACGTAAAAGTAACTTTAAGTTGCTTACAAATCAACTGGTATTGACTATTTACTGTAAATTTTCATATACTCGGACTAACTATTTTTGTTCGGTGATGGCCACAATCCGGTCAACTATGGCTATTTCTGCATGAGATGTCAACCAACTATTATGTAGCTACTTTTCGAACACAAAAAAGTCAATGGCTATTTTCTGACTACATCTAAACCAGCTAGTAGCTAGTTGGTTTGACATTACTTAGAAATTAGTAAAAAAGGTTGTAGTTTAATAACAACTAATAAAAACCAGATTTAAACCCGCTGTTAAAATAAATAATTTCTGTTTATTTAAATTAATACTCCACTTATTATTCACATTAATTAATACAGATCTATGTATGTACATATATATTCTGGAAATCAAGGTGAAGATCATCACCTAAAGCAACCGAAGCACCAAACGCCGCTGCCGCTGGTGCTGTCACTGCCTCTGCCTCGCTAATACTATTTAATCTATTTAAATAAATTTCCTTTTGCTTCTTTACCAATCTACGCTTATTCCTTCCACTACAACCTCTTTTTAACAATTTTAATATTATAAATACTTACTTTTACACAAAATTTACAATTCAACACACAAATTAAACTTTTAACGCGGCCGGTTGAAAATTATATTTTGTTTGACTTCATTAAACAGCTGATTGCTGTCATTGGCATCTGTGCTGCCACATTGCCATTTTAATTTACTAACGAGTAAAAGTGGTAATCGAATTTTGGATTTCTCTGCATGACTTATGGTCCAATTAGACGTTAATAATTCTAAGTACATTAAAAATTAACTATTTTCTGCAATTGCCACAAAGTAGTTACTTATAAGCTAGCTATTTTTCGCAATTGATATTTTTTTACTGCAGGGTGTATGTACTTATGGTTGGTTATGCGCGCTGTCAATCGCGTTGAATTTATTTATTTATGTATGCATGTGTGTTTCGGTAACTGTGAGTCCTTTAAGTCGAGTGTTTTTCGACGACCTCCCCCTGCTAGAATTGTGTGACCGAAAGTACTAACACTATTACAAAAATATAATATTACCAACACATTTGCACTCGTATGTGTTCTAACCAAGTTCAAAACCAATGAGATAGATAAGGATAGAATGGAATTTGAAAATACACATATGGGAACGTGATGAATGAAACGGTCACAAAAGTTACCGATGCCCTTAAGAATGTGATAGTAAATATCCCAAAACTTTTGGTCATGCCTGCCGGTCATATGACCGGTCAAATGACCTGCACAGTTCTTGCAGGGCCTTGATTAATACCACTTCTAACTGTGTGCACTCGAAAGCGATTTGCGTTTGATTTCGTGTGTGAATGGATATTACTATGTGTGTGTGTGCTTAGGAAGAAGCGAAAGTGTGGAAAAATGCACAAAAATCTCTTAGAGCTTTGCCGGTTTAAGAAAACATACATACATATGTATATGTATGTAGGGAATGTGTTTGTATGCAGAATTAAGTTAAAAAGGTAAATTTGTTTATTTGTATACTGTAGCCCCTTAAGCTGTTGAAGAGGCGATTTGCGTTTCTGATTCTGGTTATGGAGGGTTAAATAGCTCAACGCACATGTGTTAATTTTTTCTTTGTTTACTTTGAACTGCACTTATAATCCTTTTCGGATCTCTTAATTATTTATATATCGACGGCTGAGAATAAGATCGCCCTATTTCTAAAATTGTTTCAACAACGTCCTATTTCAGATTTTGCTTCAAAAACGCCCTATTTCTGAGAAAATTCCATATATATTTCTCTGAAATAGGGCGTTTTTGAATAATTGTCTGAAATAGGACGTTTTTGAAACAATTTTAGAAATAGGGCGATCTTATTTTCAGCCGTCGATATGTACATATGTATGTTTATATTATCGCGCATTTTTATGTAGTTTACCGTAGTTTACCGTAGTTTACCGCTATGTAGATATATTAGAGAATGGGGACCATTATGATCAAACAATGAATTCAGTCTTAAACTACAAATTTCGCCATGTTCCGTTTGAAATAGTGATGGGCGAGTCCGAGATGTTTTATTCGATTCTCTCGATTGTTGAAACATCGCGAATGCTCTCGATGGTTTTCATTCGTACTCGAGTCAAGTCGTAAATGGGCCGTCAGTCGAAACAATCGCTAAAACATCTCGGACTCGCCAACGATTCCTCTCGTTTTCAAAGCAACCCTACAACATCTTGGACTCGCTGCAAAAAATACACAATATTTGTTGTTGCCGCTTGAATATCAAAATTGCTTTAAAAAACATACAGAGTGGTACAAATCTATTGCCGTTGTTGCTACTCGTAAAATTCCTTTATTTCATAAGCGTCTCACTTCAGAAAATTTATTAATGTTTAAATAATTAGTTATTATTATTATGCACGACACTCTTTAGTTGTGATTTTAAAAATGCAGCGTCTATGTATAGCATATTTTTCAATTTGAGTCATTTATATATGTAGTTACCTCACTTCCATTAAAAATCCTACTTTCTTTATCAACAACCCTCATTCAGTTTATTTTATCAACTAAAACATATCATCAAAACAACAGCCGGCCCGCCGACTCGGAACAATCGCGAAAACATCTCGCTTGTGTAGTCGAGATGTCATCGAAACAACCTCCGACTCGCCGACTCGGAACAATCGCAAAAACATCTCGATTGTGTAGTCGAGGAGCGAGTCAACTTTTGACTCGATTGTGATTTTGCAACGATGGCGATTCTCTCGATTGTCTAAACATCTCGGACTCGCCCATCACTAGTTTGAAATAATTTAAAATTTTCAAATTTCATTATAATTTAATCATTCCCATCCCACTGTAATATATATATGTATATATATTTATTTGGTCCTTTTCAAGCCAATTTATTAGACTGTTTGAAGTCAACTTAGTGGTTGACATTTTTGTGTCGATGTAACTATGTACATACATATGTATGCATATTTGTTTGATGCGCTCTTGAGTTATTAAGTTTTTTATAAGCCAAAACCAAATACTGTTCATCAATTGTTTTTATACTCAGCTGTACTAGTACACAGAGTATTATAATTTTGATTTCATAACGGTGGATTGTAACATAATGAAATAATCGAGATAGATATGGACTTATATATATCAAAATGATCAGGGTGAAAAGAGAAATCGATTGAGCCATGTCCGTCCGTCCGTCCGTCCGTCCGTCCGTCCGTCCGTACGCACGATAACTCGCGTAAAAATTGAGATATTTTGATGAAATTTGAAATGCAAGTTGGTATCGAGACTGGGACGGTTGGTATTGAAAATGGGCGAAATCGGACCATGACCACGCCCACTTTTCCTATATAGAAAAAATCGGATATTTGGTATCTCAGCCACTACTATAGCTAGAGTGATAAAATTTTACCCACGTATTGAGCTCAGGGCCTTATGAAGAAATTTGATGAAGTTTTGGAAAATGGGCGGTGCCACGCCCACTTATTAAGGGTCAAACATGGAAAGTTTTATATGTCATAACTCAGAAACCGTTGAAGATATATCGATGAAATTTGGTATGCGTGATTTGCTTACTTAGACAAATGTTTTGACGAAAAATTATCAAAATCGGTGGACGGCCACGCCCACTTTTATATATGGGAACTATAAAGGGGCCTAATAAAAACATTTTAAGCGATATCTCTGTCAAATATAAAGATCTATCACTGAAATTTTGTGGTAGGAGTCCAACTACGGACATAAAACAAAAAATACAAAAATTTTTGAAAATGGGCGGTGCCACGCCCACTTATTAAGGGTCAAACATTGAAAGTTTTATATGTCATTACTCAGCAACCGTTGAAGATATATCGATGAAATTTGGTATCCGTAATTTGCTTACTTAGACAAATGTTTTGACGAAAAATTATCAAAATCGGTGGACGGCCACGCCCACTTTTATATATGGGAACTATAAAGGGGCCTAATAAAAACATTTTAAGCGATATCTCTGTCAAATATAAAGATCTATCACTGAAATTTTGTGGTAGGAGTCCAACTACGGACATAAAACAAAAAATACAAAAATTTTTGAAAATGGGCGGTGCCACGCCCACTTATTAAGGGTCAAACATTGAAAGTTTTATATGTCATAACTCAGAAACCGTTAAAGATATATCGATGAAATTTGGTACGCGTAATATATTTACTTAGCCAAATGTGTGGACGAAAAATTATCAAAATCGGTGGACGGCCACGCCCACTTTTATATATGGGAACTATAAAGGGGCCTAATAAAAACATTTTAAGCGATATCTCTGTCAAATATAAAGATCTATCACTAAAATTTTGTGGCAGGAGTCCAAAGACGGACATAAAACAAAAAGTACAAAAATTTTGGAAAATGGGCGGTGCCACGCCCACTTATTAAGGGTCAAACATTGAAAGTTTTATATGTCATAACTCAGAAACCGTTGAAGATATATCGATGAAATTTGATATGCGTAATTTTCTTACTTGGGCAAATGTTTTTGCGAAAAATTATCAAAATCGGTTGACGGCCACGCCCACTTTTATATATGGGAACTATAAAGGGGCCTAATAAAAACATTTTAAGCGATATCTCTGTCAAATATAAAGATCTATCACTGAAATTTTGTGGCAGGAGTCCAACTAGGGACATAAAACAAAAAATATAAAAATTTTGGAAAATGGGCGGTGCCACGCCCACTTATTAAGGGGCAAATATTGAAAGTTTTATAAGCCATAACTCAGAACCGTTAAAGATATATCGATGAAATTTGGTACGCGTGATATATTTGCTTAGCCAAATGTGTGGACGAAAGATTACCAAAATCGGTTGACGACCACGCCCACTTTTATATATGGGTATTATAAAGTGACCTTATAAAAACATTTTAAGCGATATCTCTGTCAAATATAAAGATCTATCACTGAAATTTTGTGACATGAGTTCTACAATAGACCGGAAACAAAAAATAAAAAAAGTTTATAAAATGGGCGTGGCACCGCCTCTTTTTATACAAAGAAATCTACGAGCCTATTACTCGACAAATAACTGAGATATTATGACGAAACTTGGTTTATACACTTTTATAACTTGTGTTAATAGACACGCAAAAATGTATTGAAATCGGTTTATGACCACGCCTACTTTTTAACAAAGATATTTCTGGAACACCCTTTTGGAATTTGTAACGTGAAGCCTTTGTAACTAAAAGTCATAGAGGGATGCAATTTTGCACTAACAATAATATTTATATGCTTATTTGGATGATTGATACAAAGTTTGAAAATGGGCGTG
The DNA here is from genome assembly GCA_960531455.1 of Urophora cardui. Lineage (NCBI taxonomy): Eukaryota > Metazoa > Arthropoda > Insecta > Diptera > Tephritidae > Urophora > Urophora cardui. The sequence goes on along the minus strand of OY482670.1, from coordinate 167,011,546 downwards.
GCTGCGCCCTGTTTATGCAGCACTCGTTTCATATAAAATACACCCTATATCGAACAAACGCAAACAAACAATAAAAGCATACAGCTGAGTATCTAATGTTCGATTCCACTCGAACTTAGGCTTCCTTACTTGTTTATTGCGAATTTAAACCAAAAAAGGGAATGAAATAAATATTAAGGGGCAAATTAAAAAAAAAATTAAAAAAAATCAACTTAATCTCCGACATTTTGAGTGCGTTTCCGCTTTTTGATTGCCTTTCAATCTATGTAACCTATTCATATGTACATATATGATTGAATATCCTCATACACACATGTATGTATGTATATGTGTACCCAGCAAAAAGGATAGGCTGGTAGCTGAAGCCTAAGCTATAAAACAGGAATACGCTGGTGCTGTTATTAACGTTTCAACCCTAGCAGAATATCATTTTATTATTATTAAACGGTTTTATTAAACGGTTTTATTTAGCTCACCCCGTTTGTTTTATTATTTATTATTATTATTTAGCTCACCCCGGTTGTTTTATTATTTATTCTTTATTCTTGGGTCAAATTTAGTAATTCAAATTTCACCCTCTTCCTGTCAACCGATTAATCTGAAATTTTGCACGCATGTATAACCCCGATGACAATGCAATATTATGAAAAAAAAATTCCGATAGGTGGCGCGTGGGTCGCTATATTTACAAAAATCGCATTTATGGTCCTATTTGGCTGAAATTCGGAACATGTATTACTACCTTGAAAAGAAATATTTTCTTAAAAAAAAAATTCCGCTAGGTGGCGCGTGGGTCGCTATATTTACAAAAATTGCATTTATGGTCCGATTTGGCTGAAATTGGGAACATGTATTACTACCTTGAAAAGAAATATTTTCTTAAAAAAAAATTCCGCTAGGTGGCGCGTGGGTCGCTATATTTACAAAAATCGCATTTATGGTCCGATTTGGCTGAAATTCGGAACATGTATTACTACCTTGAAAAGAAATATTTTCTTTAAAAAAAATTCCGCTAGGTGGCGCGTGGGTCGCTATATTTACAAAAATCGCATTTATGGTCCGATTTGGCTGAAATTCGGAACATGTATTACTACCTTGAAAGGAAATATTTTCCTAAAAAAAACTTCCGATAGGTGGCGCGTGGGTCGCTATAGAGGCGTTGGACTGCAATAAACTAACGGGCAAGAAACCTTGCAATAATGAAGCACTAAATGAATTAAACAGAATGCGAAATAAAAACTAAAAACTAGAAAATAAAAATAGGTAAAAAAACTTTTTAAGTTAAACGGTTTTATGTTATACATACATTGCAATGTTTAAGATAAATGTACTAAAAACCAAAAAATAATAAAATAGATACAGTCGTGGGAATTATAAACATTTGCATAGACTAGACTAAAATAAAACCGGGGGGCACGTCAATTGTCTACAAATTATCGACTTAATGTGCGATAGAAGAATCGTTTAATTCGTCGTTATGCAGTTGGCCCGCAGACGGTGAGGAAAATACTTACTATTTTCTTGCTCATGGAAATTCCAATAGTTATACACTCCATGTTAATAAAAGAGATGTTTCAACTAGTTTATCGTTGGACATTCACACGAGGAATCGTTTCACTGCTCGTAGTTTGTCTTTAATCGACAAAACATATGATAAAAGTACTACTCGCTCACCACTATGAAACCCTAAAACTCGCTTATAATCGAGCTTGCTAGCTTTTTTCCACATTCTAGACCTACTTATAACACGTCCATCGTTGTCGGTTGAACAACTGCCTAATTATAGTGTAACATTACAAAACAAACATTTTAATCAACGATTGTAGACAATTGACGTGCCCCACGGTTTTATTTTAGTCTAGTCTATGCAAATGTTTATAATTCCCACGACTGTATCTATTTTATTATTTTTTGGTTTTTAGTACATTTATCTTAAACATTGCAATGTATGTATAACATAAAACCGTTTAACTTAAAAAGTTTTTTTACCTATTTTTATTATGAAATAAGCCGCAACGCTTAAGTAGCGCAAAAATGTGAATTATCCAGGTATAAAAAAACGCCTTTTTACCAATCCTTATATAAGGCATTTAAGTACCGCAGGAAGCCTGATTAACAGGAATTGGCTAAGCCTTATTTCCCAAGGTATATTACGCCATATTAGTCCTGATTATTAGGATATAAATAAGCCTTATTTCCATACCGCATAAGACTTTGGAATAAGGTTTCCTTTCGTAGAGAGAAAGAAGGTAGTCCTTACGGTCTGATGACTTCAACACAGGAAATCAACCTTATTTTAAGCCTTTGAACTTTGGTTTGCTTAGAATATTCAGGCCTTATATCGTAGCCTTAAAACCTTCTGGGATAAACCTGAAATAAGTTGTAGATTTTTGCTGCGTATGTTTATATGTCCATGGAAGTATGTAAAGAAGTGCATTTGTGTGTGGTTTAGGGCTTCTGATATTTGGCTTTTTGTGGGTGTGTGTGTGTGTGTGTTATGACTGAATTATTTCTCAGCTGCCTGCGTTTGCGTTGATATTCTTACTCAAATTTATTCACACAGTGTTGCTGTTGACCTTGTGACTTGTTGTATTAGGATTTTGGCAATGCATTTAATCCTTTTTGCCGTCTGCGACATCATCCCATATTTACCACATTTAAAATATAGACTTGTTCATTTTTAAACCGGGCTTAAGCGTTTCTTTGTGAGCATCAACTGAAGTATCTCAAACTAATACGAGTACACTAATAAAACACATGCTAAGACAGTTTTCGTTTTACATAAAGTTCAATACTTTCCTGAGAATGACCTTTTCCTTTTGTCTTAAAATAATTCCGCTTTGCTATTGCAATAGCAGCAAATGACCGATTTAGAGCAGAACATACTCTGTCTTTAAAAACTGCCACGCCCGTTCATTTGAGCGTTACTATTACTTTAAACAAATAGCACAAGAAACTTAACTTATTAGCTTAGTTAGGTTGTTAGTGGTCAAACTGACATAACCAAAGCATTACCGTCGACAAAAAAGAAACAAAGTCGATCGTAAATCCTTTTAAGAATTAGTATAATATAATGTACATACATATATACGCACATATGTAAGTAAGCACAGAAACCCACATAAGTATGGATACATGTAATATGTATACGAATATATGTTTGTTTGTATGCCATTAGTCGCTTTTTGGAATTAGTTAAATCTTTTTGCCTAACCAGGAAGTATGCAAGCAAGAAAAATAAATAACATGTAGATATTAGTTGCTGACGAAGCAAAGCAACCGCATAACAAGATTATGGGCATAACAAAGACAATGCAGATAGAGATACTAAATGCAGAAGCGTAAAATTCAGCTTTGACAGCAAACAATCGGGTAATGCGGGCAAATATGCATGAATGCATTGAAGAATTCAGAATTTTTTTTTTTCTATATTTTTTTTTTAATTTCGTTCTAAATATTTTGTTTGTGCTATGTTGATATGTGAGGCAGGGATGCCACTTTTGGGCTTTTCCTACCAAAACTGGTAGGTTTTATTCCTTTTGGTAGGTTGGTAGGACGATTTGAATTTTGGTAGGTTTTTGCTTTCGTTCAACTAACATCACTGATTTGCAGAGGCGGTCGCTTCATACAAGCCGAGAAGCCCGGCTTGCGTACACATTTTCGTTCATTTCATACGAAATTCTTTAAAATCTGGTTATTTTCCGTTTTAAATGTCTTTACTATTTAAGTTCTCAATAATATAGCCCCCACTGTAACATGTGCCTAAAAGCCTGCTAAGAAAATAGCGCAAATACACCACCAATCCACCTCACAATGTGTATTTTGTTTGTACAGCCAATCACAGCACAGTGAGCATGCTTCAACGTTTCCACACATTAGCTGGCTTTCAAAACAAAATAACATAGCTTGTTTTCTCGCTTTCCCTAAGGAGAAACCAACTGCTTATTTTCAGACTTAAATTGAAAAAAAACTAGCAAAGCACTTTTTTTATTTTTCACATCAAATTTGTATGCGAATATGAAGCTGGCTTCGGAATTCAAAAGTTCAGTATTCACAGCCATATGCATATTTGATTTGATTTTCGTTTGCATGTATGTACATACTTATGCACATAATTTCTTACATCTGCATGTGCATGCAAACATAAATATCAAATACCAGATTATAAAAGGGTTGATTGTGATTTTTGGCGACTATTGGCACAATATCAAGATAATTTAAAAAAGCGGTGGAAATCAAATTGGACCTCAGTTTTTCAAACACTAAAGCACCCATTTTTTAGGTATTAGACAATAAGCAAATACACTTGCTACTGCTGAAATTTCCGTCGGTATAAGGAAACTAAAAATACCTCTGTGCTTTCGTGTAAGATTTCCCTAGCGCACGTTTTTATATTTAAGAATTATGTAAATACGAAATTTTTTATTTTAAAAATGTTCAGAGTAAAATTGCAAAATCAAGAAAAAACAATTTTAATTTAAAAATGTTTATTTTTATTTTAAGCACTATGAGATTTTGAAGGAATAACTTTCGTTTTTATTCCATTAATTTTAATTTTTAATTTAAACATGTTTCTTTTTAAATTCTAAATACATTTTAATTTAAAAAATTTAATTTTTAATTTAAAAATTTTCATTTATAAAATAAAAATGACTTGGTTTAAAACGTGCATTATAAAAATAAAAATTTTATTTTTGATTCCTTTTCTCTGAGTATACAAACAAAAAAATGTGTATCAGGAAAACAAAAGTAAAAAATACATATGAAAAAAAAAAAAAAAAAAAAGCAAAATAAACGAGAAAAAACGATCTTCAAATACCCAAATTGTTCAAATGCCTGTACAAACATACGCGTAATAAACAAACAAACGAGCGTTCGAGCAATGAAAAGCATTTATTCGGGCCACTCGAAAATGTTAAAAAGAAATCGAGAACTCTAAATCAAAGTCAATGACGGAACGCAATCAGACTTTTAAATAATACAGCAAAAGAAATTACATAAATGGCTAATGGTTATGCTTCACACAAAGGCTTGCCCAGGCAATTTATGCTAGGTCCGCCACTGCTGATTTGGTACATTTGTCACTTTGCCACAACACTGTTGAGAAAACGTGTCTTCTCAGTACAGTTTTGTCACAGAACTCTTCTAAATAGAAACGCTTTCTTTGAGATTCAAGTACACTTGCCGCCACAGACACAACTGGAGGAGCTTGAAAACAGAAAGGCATCTGACATTTTACGCTATATGAAGCAAACAAGGTTGTCCGTCTACATGGTGTGTAATAAAGAGCTCCATGTGGTATCGCAACAGGCCATCAGTAAATGTGTTTGCTGTACCAAGCGGAAACAATGTCCGCTATTTCCCTCAATAAATATTCTTACGTTTCATTCCTCATTATTCCTCAAATGTTATTCCACAAATGTAAATCCTAATTTCCTCCGCATTGGACGAGCGGCGACAGCCACTAATACCCAATCCAAACTTGCCCGAATATCATTTAACGCCAACTCAAGTTTTTGTTTATGTGGGAACTGCTGCTTCCTCCTCTTTTCGTTCATGTTTTTATCACTCATTCTAAAATTACTTGAAATTTGTACAACTAATATTTTTTTTTTATTTTAAGCGGTAAAAAAACAGAAGTGCCCGATTACTGCAGGGTGGTCGGTTACTGGCACAGTTACCCTAAATGGATTTGTTGAATATGGTTAAATCTCACATAAAAAAAAAATTGGTAGGCTCGAAGCCATTTTGGTAGGTTTCTGGTAGGAAAAAAATTTTCTTGGTGGCATCCCTGATGTGAGCTTTAAGCTTAAGTTTTTTTTTATCTTCATTTAAATTTATGCATTATTTTGAAATCTTCTTTATTGCGTAGCTTTAAGAACACTGCTAAAGGCAAGGAACAATGCATAAGTGATGAAATTAAAGTTTTCTTTTAATTTAAGTATAACTCTGATACAAATAAAGTCAATTTGAGATGGATATAATTTGGGAATCGCAGTTTGGCTGGCACATCTAACAAAATAAGTCTATATACTTTAAGATTACATATACCTGAGCAAAACGCCTTTATGTGAAAAATTAAAGAGGTCTATCGTCAAATAGGAAATTTACAGCAAAAACTCTTCATTGGCCATATACTTAAATGTCTCTTTCTTTGTCAGTACCAGCAACAGCGCACTTTCCATAAAAATAAACTTTGGCAACATTCTTCGAAGAGCTGAATCGCATGCCGCGATTATGGTACATTGCACAAATATACATATATTTGACCTTTTTAGAATTGCCAAAGCCTAACAATTTGTTGGTGGATTTTTCTGCGCTGCAACGTCTAGTTTAGCGTATGCGATTTTTATGTGCCTCCTTTCAATACATTTTCGTTGAACGGCTATGTTCATTTGGATATAAGAATAGAACCGCATACTAAATGCTGCGATACATACACGCAAATAAATGCATTTTGTTCGGCAGCCGCCCAGTAGTGGGTAAAGCGTTCGAAGCGACCTAATATTGTTCATTGGCTATGTTTGCGTTAGAGTCAACTTATTATTCTTGGGTGTATGCATGTGTTGGAGCGCTAATATTATTAAAATATTATTATTGGATTACAAATTCACCAAACGGCTAACATTAGTAAAAGCGACAAGAAAAAATACGACGTCTTTACTAGAATTTAGCAAGCATTTTGTGCTTCGAACAATCTAAATTCTTTCTTTGCTAGTTAACGCTTAGTATTCGTCCATTCGTCAGGTAATGCACTTAATACTTATAGTGGCACCGCTATGGTGCAGTTGGTAGAGTGCTCGCCTGCTATGCCAGAGGTCTCGGGTTCAAACCACAGTCCGAGCAAAACACCAAAAAAATTTTTCTATTTAGTAAAAATCCATTTATTGGGTTTTTTAAAAAACAGCGGACAGCTCTCGGCAGTGGGCGGCATACCCTCCGAGTGTATTTCTGCCATGAAAAAGCTTCTCACAAAAAATTCATTCGCCGTTCGGAGCCGGCATAAAACTGTAGGTCCACCCAATTAGTAGGAAAAAAAGGAGCACACCTCGAATTGGGAGAGAAGCTCGGCCATAAAACTCGTCAGAGTTATAATAGCGCCATTGTATTATTATAACATTAAAAAATTTGCATTTTTCTTGGCTTTGTTGCAATTTAATACGCTTAGGGTTATTTGCATAAAGAAATACCAATGCGATTGTAGGAATAAATTTTTTGTGTCATTCTGTCCGTCTGTCCGCCAGCAATAACCGCCATAATAAGAACAAGTAAGGAAGCCTACGTTCGAGTGGAATCGAACATTAGATACTCAGCTGTATGCTTTCATTGTTTGTTTGCGTTTGATGGATTTTATATAAAGCGAGTGCTGCATAAAGTGGGCGTAGCCACGCCCATTTTCAAAATTTTTATTAGTCATCCAACTAAGCATATGAATATTATTCTTTGTGCAAAATTTCATTCCTTTATGACTTCCAGTTACAAAGATGTCACGTTACAAATTTCCAAAGCGTGTTCCAGAAATATCTTTGCTAAAAAATAGGTGTGGTCATAAACAGATTTCAATAAATTTTTGCGTGTCTATTAACACAAGTTATAAAAGTGTACAAACCAAGTTTCATCATAATATCTCAATTATTTGTCGAGTTATGGGCTCCGAAATCTCGTAGATTCCTTTGTCTAAAAGGAGGCGGTGCCACTCCCATTTTCCAAAATTTTTCTATTTTTTGTTTCCGGTCTATTGTAGAAATCATGCCACAAAATTTCAATGAATTATCTTTACATTTGACAAAGATATCGCTTAAAATGTTTTATTGGGCCACTTTATAATACCCATATATAAAAGTGGGCGTGGCCGTCAAACCGATTTCTCTAAAATTTTGAACGTGTATTACCACAAGTAATAAAAGTGTACACACCAAGTTTCTTCATTATATATAAATTATTTGTCGAGTTATAGACTAAGGAATCTCGTATATTCCTGCTTCTAAAAAGAGGCGGTGCCACGCCCATTTTCCAAAATTTTTACGGTTTTTGTTTTACGTTCGTAGTTAGACTCCTGCCATAAAATTTCAATGATAGATCTTTATATTTGACAGAGATATGGCTTAAAATGTTTTTATTAGGTCACTTTATAATATACATATATAAAAGTGGGCGTGGCGGTCAACCGATTTTGGCAATTTTCCGTCAAAACATTTGTCTAAGTAAGTAAGTCACTCATACCAAATTTCATCGATATATCTTCAACGGTATCTGAGTTATGGCATATAAGACTTTCAATGTTTGACCCTTAATAAGTGGGCGTGGCACCGCCCATTTTCCAAAATCTTATCAAATTTCTTCATAGGGGCCTGAGCTCAACATGTGGGTAAAATTTCATCGCTCCAGCTATATTAGTGACTGAGATACCAAATTTCCGATATTTTCTATATAGGAAAAGTGGGCGTGGTCATGGTCCGATTTCGCCCATTTTCAATACCAACCGTCCCAGTCTCGATACCAACTTGCATTTCAAATTTCATCAAAATATCTCAATTTTGCGCGAGTTAGAGTGTTTACAGACGGACAGACGGACGGACGGACGGACATGGCTCAATCGATTTCTCTTTTCACCCTGATCATTTTGATATATATAAGTCTATATCTATCTCGATTATTTCATTCTGTTACAATCCACCGTTATGTGATTAAAACTATAATACTCTGTGTACTAGTACAGCTGAGTATAAAAAGGTTTTAGCCAACGCAAATACTACATACGTACATACTAGGGATTCCAATTTTTCCGATTTTTACGATCCCGGGATTTTCGGGATTTATTTTTAAAATCCCGGGATCCCGGGATTTATCCCGGGATTTGGACTTTAATTACACAGGCCGACAATATTTCCAAAAAAATTTCTAACTCAAATAAAATTCTACTTTTCTAAAGGATTTCGGTGCGCTGATTCTGAATTTGAAGTCGGATTTTCGGTAATGCGTGTAGGTTTTGAGATATTCGTGTCCAAAGAGATAAAAAATGCGATTTTTGCTATATTCACTGCTCAATCTGTTAAATTATTTACTTTCATTAAAAGATGATTGCAGCTATTGAAAGAACGATCATTTCTCTTGAAAACAGCGCTTTCCTTTTTCGGGTATCTTATTCGGATATCTACGTTGTCTTCAAAAGAAATGATCGTGCTTTCAATAGATGTAATGAGTTTTTAATGAAAGTGAGTAGTTTTAAAAATATTGAGGAGTGAATATGGCCACAAACTGCGTTTTTCGCCTTTTTGGACATGAATGTCTCAAAAACTACACCGAAATCCTTTTGAAACGTAGAATTTTATTTCTATTACAAAAATTTTTCGACCAGTATTATTTTCCCACATTTGGGGTTGAAAAAAGGAAATATATATTTCGAGGAACGCTACAACTTTAAAGTGCAAAGAAAAATTATTGATATTTCCAAGCTTGCCGAAAGATTCAGAATATTAATGCAACTTCTGAATAGATAAACATCGGAGGCAAAATTTTGATATGAATTCCGAGTATGCAGCTGCGTATTTAATTTTAGTACAGTGTTGTAAGACTAACAAGTCTAATTAAAATTTTGTTTCCATTTTCTTCCATTATTTACTTTCCATGTGGGAAAATTCCAAAACACATTTGAGAAATAAATGACTAGGGCATGGAATTTTATGTACTAAAAAATAAAAAATATGCGCATAAAAAATGCAACAAAAACTGAGAAATATGCATGAAAAATAAAAAAAAAAATGCATTAATTCATGTTTATTGAAGTTACAATTGGCGCTTTCGATTCGCCATCAGACAAGCGAGGTCGGATCGAACAAAAATGTTTGAACTCATAATGAGTAGTAGCCATACTCGCTAACTGGTCGATAAAAATTTCCCTCTGCTCGCTATCATTCACATATAAATTTGGCAGAGGGAAATTTATAGCCAGCAGAGAAATTGTGAATCGAAAGCGGCTAATAGTTAAATAAATTAGGTACAAATATTTTTTAATTCAATTTTGCTCTTACGTTGTACGTTTATACATATGTATGTATGTTTTTATAGATATGTACATAAATTCAGTCTTGAACATTTCATAATTTGTAAAGGTTAATCCTTATTTAACGATTCATTAGCGTACACAATGAAATATTTTTTTCATATTCTCAAAAAGAAAAATTTGCCGATTCGGTCGAAAAAAGCTCTTAAACATAGAAAACGAACGTTCTAAATCCACAGAGGTAATAGGAGCATGTTTGAAAACGGCTCTTTGTCGACAGGTATGCACCGTATCGAATATACTAATAATAGCCGTGTTCACACGAAACTCTATTCGTCGTCAGATGACTGTTATGCATGAATTTCGTTTGTATAAAACTGTCAACTAGCAAATTACAAAAATAGGCAATATAATGCGAAATATGTAATAAAAAAATGCAAACAACGCAAAATATGTAAAAATATGCATATATGACCAAAATATGCAAAATATGCAAAAACATTTGAATGCCATTTTTAAGACAATTTCACGATTCGCAAAGATTGTTTATTTATTTTGCTCTACCTAAATCTAAGAAAAACATGTATTTGCATAAATTTCCATGCCCTATAAATGACCAAAAATCAGGAAATAGAAATTATCGAATGAATTTTGCCACAAGCTAAAAGCTTTAAAAATACCTAACGTACGTTTCCTTACAACGCGTACTTCAATACAAAAAAATTTAATTATTAAAAAAAAATCAAAAATTTTAATCCTTACTTTAACTAATGCACTTTTTTATTCTAGCAAAAATGTCGCACTTTCTTCCGGCTGTCACATTTTTTTCTTCTCTTCTACACAGACACAACACTTTTTTGGGGATGTTTGTTCTATTGACAAAATATAAAACTGGCCCGACTACGGGCAACATTTTCTGCTCTTAGCACAAGTAAAAGGTTGCATTATTTTTGTTTCATTAATCACATGAAAAATTCAACACTTTAATAGGGCACATGACACATGTTGATAATGCTGCAATGTAATAATGCAACATTTTCATTCAGAATAGGAAATGCTATTAGTATACAGATCTGAGACCAATAAAAATTATATAAAATATAACTTTTCTTTGCTATAATAGCGGAATATTCTCTCTTTATCTTATCCCGAAAATCCCGGGATAAAATTCTAGCGATCCCGGGATTTTCGGGGTGTCAAAAAGGGCGGGATCCCGGGATCCCGGGATTGGAATCCCTAGTACATACATACATATTATGTATATTTCTTATTATTTCATATATGTATTCATTTACATGGCATAACTTCTTTATTCTCTTAGAAATTGGTACTGTACAGCGATTAAGCACACATGCATGGATGGTTAATAAAGCTCAGCACATTCTTAAAATATTAGCAGTGGAAAATTATACAAATGTACTTTATTATACCTTTCATGAGAATGAAATGGTATTATAACTTAGTGCCAAAAAATTTTTGTCGAAAGTACCAGAAGGAAGCGTGGGGGACCCACCAAAATATATACCGATATGATCAGAATCACGAGCTGAGTCGATTAAGCCATGTCCGTCTGTCCGACTGTCCGTCTGTCCGTCTGTCCGTCCGTCCGTCTTTGTGAACGCAAACTAGTCCCTCAGTTTTTGAGATATCTGAATGAAATTCTGAATACAGGTACGTTGTTATATGCAGCTGATCATTTGTCGGAACCGGCAGAATCGGACCACTATGACATATAGAAAACAACCGATTATTCAGATATACATGAAATTTTTGGATGTAATTTGTGCATAACTTCCCCATTTAAACAGCTAAAGACATGAAACTTTGAAGTAGACGTGCCCATTTTGGCCCAAACAAGGTTACCGAAAATTGTCAAGATCGGACCACTATAACATATAGTTCCACAACATCCGATTATTCAGATATACACATTTTGGTGTATACCTCCTCCATTTTAACAGCTAACGGCGCGAAATTTTGAAGTATTTGTACCCATATGGACCCAAACGGGATCACCGAAAATTGTCAAGATCGGACCACTATAACATATAGCTCCCCTACAACCGATTGTTCAGATATGGACATTTTGGTGTATAACTCCTCCATTTAAATAGCCAAGACACCATTTTTTTCTAATAAATCTTTCCATAAATAACCCACAAAATTAAAATTATAAATTAAACTTAATCCGGCTATGTACATACATAGGTAACTTTTCATTTCCCCACTCATGAAAGGTATGAAGTCTTCGGTACGGCCGAAGACAGCCGCCCTTTTACTTGTTCTTTCTTATTTTTAAGCAAAAAAATTTAGGTTAAAGTCCAAATAAACACGATACTATTTTATATACATAATCGTCTGGGCGTTAGTTACGCAAACACTTTTGAGCTTACCGAGAAAGTACATCATTTGTGAAATTATACACTCGTACATACGTATGTAGTATGTGTAAGTATTTTACTTTTCAAACAACGAAATAATCAAAATGTTCGAGTACAAATCCACAAATGTGTATCTAATTATGTAACTTAACTAAATTATAATCGAATATGATTTTGGTTAAAATACAATCTGAATAAAAATCCCAGTTAATTAATGCTACAAGTATCTGTATCTTTATTGTCTGTGTAAGTATTTACTTACTTAGAGTAGTTGTTAGTTGTCCGGTTTATGCCACTTGTGTATGTATGAGCTTAAATTTGCTATTACATTTTGGACAAACTTAAGTCTTAAGAATATGAATGCAAGTAGAAATAGCTACAACAACAACAACAATAACAATGTCAATAGAAAATCAAGAAATAATCGTTAAGCAATAAGCAGCATTAAGCATTATTACATACATACATACATACATATAACTAACCTTTTTGTGAAGCATTCCAAGGGATTTTCTTCAACTACACTGACTTGAAGATGTTGATTTTGCTGCCAAAAACTGTGAGAATAAAAACACAGAAGCGAAGCACATACATATAACACCCATCGCACTACATTCAACATAAGATAAATTAATACAGATATAGATATATGTATAAACAGAGTGCGCCAAAATGTACTGGTTCGGCTGAATATTTAATCAGAAAGTTACTTCTAAGGCTCACGCTTAAGAATAATAAATATCAAGCCTCGCATTCAATGAGATCAGGGATTGATTCCTCGTGGGTAATGCAAATTGGTAACCCGCACATTTCTGTTTTCATATTCATATTCCCTCTCCCACAAAATGGCTCTGTAGAAGGGCTCAACCAATTGGACTTCTTTCATGTGTATAAATTTTGCCGTTGGCCAGTTTGTATCTAATCCACGTCAACGGCTGCACTGATTCCATATTACTTCTTGTTTCAATTGTTTCTTGTACCATTGTTAAGCTCACCCAAAAACACGTATTACAAAATATAACTAATACTACATGGAAATATATGTAAGTATAAATGTATGTGTTTTAGTAACGCATCATCGTCTTAACATCTTCTCTGGTAATATATGTTTAAAATGAGTTAAGAAAATATCTGTATTCAAGCTCAACAACAGCAACAACAAACACACACACACAAACGCCACAAATGCGCCTTTAAGTGCTTCTTTTGGCAGCAAGCAAAGCAAGAAAACTTAAAACCAATTACATACACAACAAGAATTTGTGTGCATGTGCATACGAGTATGTGTTTGTAGGAAATAGAATTTTTAAGAAAATAATTTCACCTGATGATAGTCCCAAATCACCATTTGTTGTATTGTTAGAATCTTCTAAAAAAGGATTAAAACTTAATACGCCTTTGCTTATGGGGCCATGAACAAGTGCACACGCCAACAAACCCATAGACATGTGTATCACATACATGCATATGTATCTACTTAGGCGTACATATATGTAGGACGAGGAGGTATGTATATCTTCTATGTGGCATGAGTACTTAATACAAAATATTTATTACGCAAATAAGTTTAGACAACTTAAATGTCATTGCTAATGCTACACAAGTTTTGTTTTGCCTTTGCCTTGGCCACTCATAAATTGCTTTATGTATGTACACGTGTGTGTGTAGCCATAATACCTCTTTCACCTTTAAGAATATGCATGTGTGAATGAAAATTCTTTATGATTTTCACCGTTTTTGCCTTAGGCCGATCCAAATGCTCACTCAGGTCGTTTACTATAAATTGCCGCTCGAGGATATTTCATTAAGTTGACACTTGAGCACGAAAATAATGCAAGTTTTTATGTATGTAAGTATGTTAATGCCTACTGCCTTCTTAGGCCACACGCGTATATAAATAAGATATGTATTTTTTCTTAAGCTGCAAGGAATTTTATACTATTTTTCTTTAAGTGCACATAAAAACATACATATGTACATATGTATGTATTTCACTGCCGCTGGCCAATTGTTGCCAAATCCTTACATCACAATTTCCTTCTAGCGAATTGTTCAATTTCCTTTTAAAATCAAAGTAGATTAGATTTTCTTGAGAATTCACATCGTGCTTCCTCTTTTTTCTCCATAGAGTAGCTAAGCAATTAGAAAGATTATTTTTCCTAGAAAGCCAAGAAGTGTGCTTTGTGTGTGAATATAATATAACCAGTTGCTTATGACATACATAACTTAGCAGAGCGAGATGGTAAATGTGTGTAAAACGTATAAAATATCAGACCCCGTTATGTAGCAGCATTATCTTTCCATCTAATAACAAACTAAAATTTCCTCAGACACATACAATTAAAATTTTCTGAAAGTCATTTTCATAAGACACGTTCTTGTATAAAAAGGGGTTGGTAGAAGACACGTTGGTTTTATGATAATCGCTTCCATTGCTTTGGTAAAAACTGTTTTAATTTACAATTGATTACGTCTTCTCATTGTTATCAATTAACACCTTCAGATGATTGCCATTTGTAGTCATTTGAAATTTTATTATGATACGGCTCCATTTATTGATGCTAAAGAAATGGGTATCGTTGCTCACATGACAATTATTACCAATCAGGTTTTCCTTACGTCTTCTACTACGAGTACATTTTCATTGTAATGCGAATAGGAAGGTGTGTCACTAAACATGAATATGCGTGCATGTACATTTATGTATGTATATATGTATGTATGTATGTTATAATAAAATATTTAAAGTAATTATAGTGGAAAGGTGTTTCAATTTTACATTTATATATACATATAAAAAGAGAATAACTTTAAGAGAGCGTCAAAATCACTTTTCATTTGTAATATATTCTATACTAGAGGTTACCCGCGGGTTTCACACCACGTGCTTTTAAAAATATTAGCATATTGAGTTAGTCCAAAAAAGTTACATAGAAAAATATCATTCTTGACGTCAAAGATAGTTTTCTTATTTTTTTTGTCCGTTGAGTACGTAATTATCTCATATGCCCAACACCAATTTTCAGTACCCTACTATAAATATTTCAAGAGATTTTCGCTGTAAAAATTTCAGTCTGTATGGGAGGTGCCCATCCCTGCTTTACCAAGACCTAGCGTTTTTACCCGTTTAATACATAGTTATCTCACATGCCCTCACACCAGTTTTCAGTACCCTACTACAAATATTTCCAGAGATATTCGCTGTGAAAGTTTCAGTTTGTATGGGAGGTGCCCATCCCTGCTTTACCAAGACCTAGCGTTTTTACCCGTTTAATACATAGTTATCTCACATGCCCTCACACCAGTTTTCAGTACCCTACTACAAATATTTCCAGAGATATTCGCTGTGAAAATTTCAGTTTGTATGCGAGGTGCCCATCCCTGTTTTACCAAGACCTAGTGTTTTTCCCGTTCAATATATAGTTATCTCACATGCCCTCACACCATTTTTCAGTACCCTACTACAAATATTTCCAGAGATATTCGATGTGAAAATTTCAGTTTGTATGGGAGGTGCCCATCCCTGCTTTACCAAGACCTAGCATTTTTACCCGTTTAATACATAGTTATCTCACATGCCCTCACACCAGTTTTCAGTACCCTACTACAAATATTTCCAGAGATATTCGCTGTGAAAGTTTCAGTTTGTATGGGAGGTGCCCATCCCTGCTTTACCAAGACCTAGCGTTTTTACCCGTTTAATACATAGTTATCTCACATGCCCTCACACCAATTTTCGGTAGCCTACTACAAATATTTCCAGAGATATTCGATGTGAAAATTTCAGTTTGTATGGGAGGTGCCCATCCCTGCTTTACCAAGACCTAGCGTTTTTACCCGTTTAATACATAGTTATCTCACATGCCCTCACACCAGTTTTCAGTACCCTACTACAAATATTTCCAGAGATATTCGATGTGAAAATTTCAGTTTATATGGGAGGAGAGTGCCCATCCCTGCTTTACCAAGACCTAAATTGTTTATCCGTTGAGTATATATTTTTGTATTATTCCTTCACAAAAATTTTCATTATTCTAGTACAAATATTTCAAGAGATATTACGAAAAAAAGGAAAATTTTGTATGGGAGGTGCCCATCCCTGACTTTTAATCAGATTAAAAATATGCCTATAGCAATTAACGGGTGAAAATACCTAGGTGTGCAAAGTTTCGTGAGGGTCCGTTCAGCGGTTTTCTCGCCAATTGAGTTTAAACACAATTTCCATTTCACATTTATAATATAAGATAATACATAGTTTCCTATTTCTTTCCACATTTTTTAGCTAATAATAGTAGAAGTACTGCCAACTTTGCTAATATAAATTATGCTGATGAACCTACTAAATACCCATACCCATACCCATTCAAACATAAGCGCTTATTTTTTTATTTTAATATTGATGTAAATACCAGAATATGCACCTGTATATGTATGTATTCACATTAGGGTGATCCAAGATTGTATGAAGAAAATAAAGTTCTCCCGAAATCCGCGGAACAACCCACATTTCATGCGACTGTACTACGGAAATGTATACCGAAAATTTTTCCTTAATACACACGCAAATGTCTCAAAGTTTCCCTATGCTTTTACATCAGTGATGGTAGGTAGATAATTTTTTTACAAGAAAAATATTTTTTATCATTAAAAAAGGGAAAACATACATATTGTTTTAGGAATAATATCATAAAAATAGCCCTGTTCCGCAATGATATGTTGGGTTTTAATTTTTTGAACCACCTTAATACACATGTACTACATACATGCATGCATCTATGTATATACATACATATATGCTTGCAAGTTCATTGATGAAAGGACGTCAACAGCTGAAACCCAAGCTTTAAGTTCAGATGCGTCAGCTTAATACGCATGAACTTACAAGGATTTTATAGTTTCTTTCGAACTTCTTACAAAGCACATCCATCCACATAAACACTTTTAATTTCACTTCAGTGTACGCTGTCAAGCAGGAAACTATTTTACACATAAGCAATGCAAAAGCAGCAACAACAATAATGACAACAACTAAGGCCACAAAGCAATAATGAAACTTGTTGAGGAAAATTCATTCAAATGCAACGATTAAGTATTGCAAGCTCAAGCAAGCTGGAGCTGAGGCATGCTGGGCGGGCTGGGTGGCCCTGGCTGCGACATATAAGGGCAATTGTGAAGTTGTGGAATGATAATCAGGACGCTCGTCGTAAAAGTGTGAACAAGTTCTAGGCGGATGCACGTGTTGCTGTTGTCCAACAAAATATTACACTTTAAGAGAATTACATACAAACATACCCAAGTAAGAATACTTGAAGGAACGCCCGTACATCATATACATACGTACATATATACTCAAATGTATGTACTTATGTATGTCTGTATGTATGCATGTGTGTATTTTAAATACTTGCCACTTGCCGATCATAAGAGAGTTGATTATGAAGGTTTGAGTAGCAAAATTTTAAGCTATGGAATTATAAATTAAAATGCATGAATTAAGTCTCAGCCAAAAATGAAGTTTAATTTTAAGTTTGAAAAAAAGAAGAAAAACCAAGAAAATAAAACAAGGCAAGGATATTGCAAAGATTTGTGTAGTACAAAATTTATGAAATGTGTTGTGTGTGTAAAATAATAAAAAGAAGAAGAAGCAAGAAAATTAAACCTGCAAAATTACAAAGTATTTAAGTTCCTGAGCACTAAGAAATAACAAACTTTTTTGAAGAAAAAAAAAAAACCAAAAACAAAAACAAAAATTGATGTGGGTTATAAGCTTACGAGAATGCCAAAATACACACGCCACGCACAGACAAACAAACACAAAATACCTACATACATGCTGCAAGTTCGGTTGAGTGGAATTTCTAGAAAATTAAAAAGCTATTTAAGTTCTTATGCAAATGCTATTTAAGAAAATCTTCCCCCCTTACGACTTTGCTAAGAAATCTCGGTCAGCACTAAATAAACAAATAAATACGAGTATAACAGTAAGTGTACATATATAATATTATGTATGTGTGTATGTACATTTACCCATCCCATTTCAGTGGCTTAACTATTCATAGTTTCTTAATCTTTTTTTGTCCACTCGCACGGCCTTTTGGGGTTGAATTACTCGTTCTGGTATTGTCTTAAGCTGTTCACTTTAATATCCGGTCAGCAGAGTTAATTTTGTACTGTTCAACCACTGATAAGCACATACACATATCTAGATATAAAACTGTTTTTTTTTTTTTAATTTTTCTACGCTCAAGCAAACTATCCGTAATAAAATGCCAATAAAGGAAAACGATTAGAACTTTTCTCTCTTTTACTCTTACTTTCAAGCTTTGTAGTATTTTATAACATCCATAAATAAATAATAAACAAATTTTCTTTCACAATAAACATTGTATTACTTAGTGACTATAAGTACGCATAAGTGGCTGGTCTGAGACTGTTTTCTTTGCAAGTTTTCTTGACCAACCACCATAGCAATTAATCCCCCCGTTGGCAGCACCCTTTTTTTGGATCCTTAAGGAACTTGATGCTTCAAAGAGACTAAGGTATCTGCTGGTCAGTCCGTTCTTGTTTTAACCTTTTTATGCACCGTTATACGCATATTATGTCTATTAAGTGGTCGTGTGTAGTTTCCTTAGTAGTTGCCTTTGGCTTTTCTTTATTTCCAAGCAGTTGATCAGGCTAATTATTTGTTTATACTCCTGTGTACTTAAGATAAAATATTTGATTGGTTTTCGAGTGTCAATTAAGAAATGTTTAATGTTAAAAGACTTTTTTCAGTCTGCGTCTCGTAGAAGACTGGCTGTAAAAGATAAGTAGGTTTAATGCGTGCTCGTATGCAAATCAATTGCTATGCCTTGTATGGTGAATTTTAATAGACTAGCCGGACCCGTGCGCATTTTGCGCAAAAAATAACAAAACATACGTGGCGCCAGTCGGTATGGTTTGTGCTGTCACGCCCATTATAAAAAACTTATTATCTATTTGGTTTGGTGGACCTTATGGAACTTTCAATGAATTACCTATATATTTGACAAAGATATCGCATAAAATGTTTTTATTATTCCTATATAGGTATGCGCAATATATTTTTATATATTTTATATATATTTGTATGTGCGTATATGTGGTTCTTGCCGACTTGGGTAATTTTTTTTTCACACGTTTGCCTTGGCTTAATCGATTTATCTGCTACAGTTACTGAGTTTTGACTTATAAATCTTTGAAAATTTGCTCCTCTTGGCCCATTTTTCAAAATTTCAGCACGTTTCCTCATAACGGCATAACGTCATTTCATCACTCGGGCTTTATTAGTGACTGAATTATCATGTTTTACGTGTTTTTCGAAATACACACATATGCCTTATTTTCAGCCCCAACTTTCTCTGTTCCTATTAGAATCTGTGTACCAAATTTCATTAAAATATTTATATTTTTGCGCAAGTTAGAGTGTATACGGCCGGACGGACGGACATGGTTCAATCATTTTTTTCATCCTGATCGTTTTGATATACTCGTATATATTAAGGTGGAGTGAAAATTTTTTTTTTTTGGAAATTCAATTTGTTCCAAAGATAGAACGGCACCTTTCTAGCCCAGTAATAAGCCTTTAAAATTTTATTGACCTACTCGCATGTTTAGAGGTGCCCCCAGCCCCACAAAGTTGAAAAAACAGCACGATCTGGTACAAATGTGAAATTTCTACAATTATGAAATCAAAAAAACGAAGTATGAGGATGATAAACACTGATATTAAACAGGCTAAGTTGAGTATAAAAGTGATTTTTTTTTTGAAACAACAACAACCAAAGTTATTAAAGGTCAAAGTTTATATTATGCATTTTTGAAATTGCAATTACTTAAAAACTACAGAACCGAATTCAAATATTTTTATACCATTCGATAGGTATTTTGAATCCCTTTAATTTGATATACATTTTATGTGGGTTCCATAACACTCCCCGCTGCGGGGGTAAACCCCCCTTTTACCCCCCTTACTTTTCATATAAAGTACCACGCCCAATAAAACACCGTTTCGCATGCATAGCTAATTAATACCTTTAAAACGATGCCTTACTTATTAATTTTGGTAAATTATGTGAGCAGAAAAAGGGATATTTATAAAACACCAATTAGAAATAATATATATGATGATTAAGATTTAAAAACGAAAAACAAACTAAATATCTTTCCATTACGTTGTTTATTAATACAGAAATCAGTGGTAAATAATTTATTCCAAATATGACTTATTATTTAGTGTGAATTTTGTGGCTCCAATTTGTGATAATCCCAGGTGTTTAAATGCACAACTACTCACATATGTACCTACATACATTTATGGAAGAAGCCATACAAACAGAATGACGAAATAAATACACAAATGCGCGTTAGTTTGCTTAAATATACCCTTCAAAAATTTGAGGACCAGGTAGTCCAATGGGACGGGGCTTTAAAGTAGGTCTGAAGGGACGTGGTTACGGACTTGGTTAAATGTTATGCTGCATAGTACCACGCGTGAAACGACCTAGTTACAGACATGGTTACATGTTATGCTGCATCGGACCACATCGAATGTAAATTGTCGTTCGCCGCCAACTAGTTCGTGGTTGGTCGGCAATTTGGCTCGGTCTAGGGTATTGGGATGTAGTTTAAAACGTGGTCCACTGTAAGCAGATTAGTATATGGCCCAAATGGGGTGGTTTTTTATATAGTCCTTTGTTATGCAGCGGTGAAGCAGGGGTGGTCATGTCCAATGACATCGCAATGTTAATGTAACCATATTTTTTTCATATATTTGGACCACCTCTGTAACTAGGAACTGTCACAACGTAACCTGGTCCTGTACTACCATATTACGTGGTCCCACTTTTTGCAGGGTACATATGTACATACATATACCTATGTATGCCCTTTTATACAATGTATAATATACATATGTATATGAATGTAAATACGCACATATTTTGCGGTCAAATTAGCCAATTTATTTTAACAATATATTACATATTCGTATTTATGAATAAATAAGAATAATAATTTGATTTAAATTCTAAATATTAATTTTTGTAGAGCTGTTTAGTTGTTAATCGGTTTACCTAACACACATGTATGTATGTATTTTAATTAACAATTTTCGAAACGCTTCGTACATACATACATATTTATATCCTATACTTAACGATATTGTATTATTCAGACGTGAGTATTTTATTTTTTGTGGGTTTATATAATCTTTGCTCTCGTATTGTAACAAGCCCCACACAAAAATTTATGACCCGAATATGTATGTATGTATGTATGTATATGAGCTACATACATTTCTTGTAAGTATTATAAGCATTTAAGCTCGATTAAATATTCGATAACGTTTGGAAACGAATCATTTTCAAGTCATGTAAATACGAGTATTATTTGATTCGAGAACCAATGCCCTCACTCTTCAGTTCACGAAAGCACGTTCGCATTCTATAGAATATATGGAATGGAACTCTAAATCGAAGGAGTTTTCTTTCGAATCGAACTATAGAGTGACGGCCCAGGTAATTTTCCAACAGAGCAAAACGTTCATAAAACGATGTATTTTGCAGCTGATATGAATTCGGGGGAGAAAGACGGAGCAATGATGCATTGCAGTTGGTCGTATCTGAAATTATTTGAAGTATTATTTGTTCATACGGAAGTATGAACATAGTAATTTAATTTGCTGTGTATGACTACCATCCGATATTAAAAGCAATGTCACAAAGCGTGGCAAAGGCAAGAACAAATGTATAAATACATAGTATGTATTACATTTACATATATAAGTATGTACCCTGGAAAAAAGTTTTGCTTATTTTTGACAAACCAGGTCTTTAAAAAGGGGTACGCTGGCAGCGCTGGTTCTGTTATGCACTCACTCTGTCTACTCCTAACTCTCTTATACTTATCTAGGCCTTATTTCGGATGGCGGATAAGCCTTTGGAATAAGGTGTGCTCTCCGAGAGTATTCCTTATGGCCTGATGACATCAAAACAGGAAAATCAGCCCTATTCTAAGCCTTACGCCATATACATTTGCTACCCTTATAGTTTTCGGGCCTTATTTCGTCAGCCTTAAAATCTGCTGGTTCAATCCTTAAAAAAGGCTTAGATTTTTTGGTGGGTATGTGTATATACACATAAACACATGTATGTATGTGTGTAGAGCTTTGATTTAAATGTTACCCTGTAGGAAATTTAATTAATTTTAAATCACTTTATAAACTACTTTATTTTCAATAACAACTAATTGAAAATGTGACTTTTTCCTTTGCAATGAACTGACTTTTTTAACACGGCGATGTCATAGCAAGCAGTGAATTGCCCTATCCTGCATTTGTTTTCAACTACTTTACTAGTAGTTTAAAATAAATAACTTTATCTTGAGTTTCTTTTCAACCACTTTACTTGTGGTTTAATATAAATAACTTAATCCTGCATTTGATGTCGAAATTCAAGAAATGGTAAAAATGCGAAACAAATTTTCCTCAAATTTCGCAAATTGTTCACAAGTTGATAAACAATATTTGAGAAACAATTGAATTTATGTTAATTTTGAAATGATAAATATGAAACAATATTTTCTCCGTTTGAGAATTTCGTTTTCAGTGTTTAATGGGAAGTGAAGCTGAAAAACGGTAAACAAAAAAAGGAAAAAACAGTCTTGGCATACTTAGATCTGAAAACATGTGTTTACATATAAATATGTACATATACAACATAGATGCCCACACAAATACAGTCTCATTTTGTCGTAGTGTTGATGCATGGCGTTTGGTAGCTAGAAACGTGAGTTGCCACTTCTCTGTAATGGCACCGAACTGAGGTGTTTTTTGTTTGCTAATGATGATTTTTTGCCCAAAAGTATTAGACACCAATGTTTCTGTAAAAATCATATTCATACGTATGTATATGGAAATATAATAAATATCCCAATATGCAAAATACATTTGTTATAACTTTACAATAAACTTACTTCAGTAAGCAAAACGTTTCGAAAATCTTTAATATAAAACTTGTAATTCGTTTAATAGTAACTGCTGAATCAACGAAAAGGAACCCTAATTCTATAATTGCATTTCACGTTTGGAAAGAAATTCTTAATAAACATTTTTATACAATGTTTTGTAAACGTGAGGAGAAAAATTTCTCCCAAGCAAAAAAAAAAATGCGCTACTCGGGACTCGAACCTACGCTCTTTGGTCCGTAGGCAGCATATCTCACCATTATGCTACAATCGTATTCGGAATTATAGTTTTTGACAATAAAGAACTCTAATTCGTGCACGTCATCACACATTGTGGACATTTTCGCAAATAAAAATTATTTACTTGCTTTCATAATTGCGCATAACGGTTACGCAGCTGGCAACCACGAGCTAAAATTCAGAAGAAAAACAACCAACGGCAAAGTCGACTGAAGCAGTGCTTTGCTACGTCACGTCAGTATACATATATGGCTCTGCGACAGCGCTGTGCTCGCGAGCAGCTTCGTGGGCATCTATGATATACAAGAAACTGTCCCGCGCTGCATTTGTTTAAAGCTACTTTAAAATTAGTTGAATATAAATCACTTTTTAATATATTTATTTTTGCAACTAACTTTTTTTTCCGTGAGGGTACTAATAGAATGATAAAGGTTTGATATTATACATATAAAAATCTAATAGCATATTTACGTACGAGAACACATACATACATATACATATATTTACGTTCATACACATATCGCACCAGGGATGGGCAGTTTTGAATAAATTTTTATTCAAATAAAAAATAAATTTTTATTCTTCATTCTCATATCCTTGAATAAAGAATAAATTTTTATTCTTCATTCCGGCGCCCTTGAATAAAGAATAAAAATTTATTCTTCATTCTCATAACCTTGAATAAAAAATAAATTTTTATTCTTCATTTTGGTGTCCTTGAATAAAGAATAATTTTTTATTCTTCATTTTGATGCCCTTGAATAAAGAATAAAAATTTATTCTTCATTCTGCTACCCTTGAATAAAAAATAAATTTTTATTCTTCATTCTGATGCCCTTGAATAAAGAATAATTTGTTATTCTTCATCCAAAATTGGTTGAATAAAAAATAAAATTTTATTTTTCATTCAGATAATTTTGAATAAAAAATAAATTTTTATTCACGTTATTCAAATTATTCTTGCAGATCACACAAGTAAATGATTTCGCGAATATTTTTCTGAATACGAACCAAGTATTTTCCCGGGCCCCAACCGAATATTTTTCCGAATACTTTCCCGAATCCGAACCCAAATACTCAACCGAATATTTTTCTGAATCCGAACCGAATATTTTCCCAAATCCGCAACCGAATACTTTCCGAGTCTGAACCGAGTACCTTTCCGGGTTCGAACCGAATACTTTTCCGAGTTCGAACCGAATACTTTCCCGGGTCCGAACCGAATAATTTTCCGAGTTCCAACGGAATACTTTTCCGGGTCCGAACCGAATACTTTTCCGAGTTCGAACCGAATACTTTTCCGGGTCCGAACCGAATATTTTCCAAAATCGAACCGAATACTTTTCCGATTGCGAACCTAATCCATCTCCGAGTCTGAACCGATTACCAGCTGTAATTAACGAAGTTATGGTAAGAATTAAAATGCAAACGAATATACATACAGTACATACATATGGATTTACATACATACATACATATGTACATTAGAGTGGCCCTTGCGCCTATAGAAAAAATTTTTTTCTAATTTTGAGACGTTACCCCCTGAAATGATTTCATGTACAAAGAAAATATTCCCCGTTTAATATTTGCTCGATTGGTCAACGTTAACCCGTGCCACAATGTGTTGAAATAATGGACCAAGGGTTATATGGTTCGGTGAACGTTTATATTGGACGAATTCTCTTATATTTTTGAATTGTAGTAGATTACAAGGGTGTTATTTATCAGACTCCACAAATAAATTATTTATAAACAAAATATACTGATATTCTATATATTGAAGTACTGAAATGTCATGGATCCTTATTTACTCATATATACATACAAACTATTTAAGAAAATTGCAATTTTCAATGTATATTTTTCATGTAATCGTACATACATATTTATGTGGGAAATTTTAAAAATAAGTGCCCTCTATTAGTGTAATTGTATATTCTCGTACATGCATACACAAATAAGAAATACAATCCAGAACTTTAATTCTCTGGAAAGTCCATTGAAAGCGTTTGCGCAGCAGTGAAATAACTCCCATATAAAAGGAATTAAATAACTCCCAAAGAAGGAAGTGAAATAAGTTCCAACATAATGCGAGTTATTTCATAACGAAATAAGTCATATTTTGTATGAAAATATTTGCAGTTTTTTATTTTTGTTTTTTTTTTTTGTTTTTTTTTTTTTTGTTTTTTGAGTTACTTTACTTGGGAGTTATTTCACTGCGCCAGCGTTTGCTACTGACAATTTGTATTTTTTTCTATAACACTTTGCAACAGCACTTTTGAGCAATCTAATTCTCACACAGAATAAAATACCAATATCCACATAGTAAAACCCCCAAACCATAGCAATAGCTGTAACTTTGTAGACTACTTTAACCCTCTAATACCCCGATGAGGTCGCTTTTACTCCTTTTTAGAAAGTCCGCGAAAAATATTATTTCGAAGGTCGTTAGAGGGTTAAATAATTATAGCAAATTGTTCGCCATAGAATTTTACTAGGTATCCACAGGAGGTGATTTTTGTGACAACTTGGGACTTTTCTTACTATTTTTTTATATCAGAATTCAACTAAAATGGTGTGCAAATGTAGAAAATTGGAAACTTTCAATATTCTAAGTGGCTCTTCGGATGAAATTCTAACAAAATGACTCGAGGAAGATGAATGGGAAACCGACATTGAGGACTCTATCATGAATAGTGCTGGACCGTCTCGATATTATATTTGTGAAGCATTTTCAAACGGTAGTTACGCTAACTACGCGTAAAGTGACCATGATATGGACACAAACTTTCCCAATGCCGACTGAGTATCTTTTGCTATGTTTGTAAAAAGCTAATTTGTCTCACTGTGCTAAAAAGGTACCTATGTGTGGCATGTGCTTCAGTTAATTAACTTCCCCAGTTGCACGTTTTAAAATTACTGCATTGGAAGAAAAGAATATAGACTACGATTTTAAATTAATACATAACTCTTAAGTGAAATGTTTGATTTTTTGTTGTTGCTTTATACGTAAAAACCAAAATTTAATGTCATCTACATACGGACATACATCTTCTACGATTCTTGTTACTCAAGCAATTGTAACGGTAAAATAATAAAAGTATTTTGATTAATTTTATGCAATTTTATACTTGCAAACATCCCAGAGTTGGGTTTTCGGGTATACCTACGCACATATGTACATATATTTATCGCGGCATAGCCAAAAGCAGCGCTTACTAAAAGTGGTGTTGTTAATTTTTCAACTTAAACTCGCTGTGGCACGGGTTAGAGTTGTTCAATCGCGCCAAAATTTTTAGGGTATTATTTTTTTTATTAAACAAGAACATATCAGGGGGTAACACCTGCAAATTTCCGGCTTTCGTAAATAAGGGCCACTCTAATGTACATATGTATATATGTATAAGCAAAAGAAGTACATATGTAGTTTCTTGTATTCATTATGTTCTGGTCATCGGTTTTTAATGAAATTTGGCGCCGTTCTATTCAAATACAATTACATTTTCATTTTTACCATAACTTCGTTAATTACAGAGCCAGCGGGTTCCGGACTCGGTACAGTAATCGGCTCAGACTCGGAAAAGTATTCGGTTCGGTTTGGAAAAATATTTGGTTCGGATCCGGAAAAGTATTCGGTTCGAACTCGGAAAAGTAATCGGTTCGGACCCGGAAAAGTACTCGGTTCGAACTCGGAAAAGTATTCGGTTCGGACCCGGAAAAGTATTCGGTTCGAACCCGGAAAAGTATCCGGTTCAGACTCGGGAAAGTATTCGGTTCAGACTCGGAAAAGTATTCGGTTCGGAATCGAGAAAGTATTCGGTTACGGATTTGGGAAAATATTAGGTTCGGATTCGGGAAAGTATTCGGTAAAATATTCGGTTCGGATTCAGAAAAATATTCGGTTGAGTATTTGGGTTCGGATTCGGGAAAGTATTCGGAAAAATATTCGGTTGGGGCTCGGGAAAATACTTGGTTCGTATTCAGAAAAATATTGGAAAAATCATTTACTTCTGTGACCTGCAAGAATAATTTGAATAACGTGAATAAAAATTTATTCTTTATTCAAAATTATCTGAATGAAAAATAAAATTTTATTTTTTATTCAACCAATTTTGGATGAAGAATAAAAATGTATTCTTTATTCAAGGGCATCAGAATGAAGAATAAAAATTTATTTTTTATTCAAGGGTAGCATGAATGAAGAATAAATTTTTATTCTTTATTCAAGGGTATCAAAATGAAGAATAAAAAATTATTCGTTATTCAAGGGCACCAAAATGAAGAATAAAAATTTATTTTTTATTCAAGGGTAGCATGAATGAAGAATAAATTTTTATTCTTTATTCAAGGGTATCAAAATGAAGAATAAAAAATTATTCTTTATTCAAGGGCGCCGGAATGAAGAATAAAAATTTATTCTTTATTCAAGGATATTAGAATGAAGAATAAAAATTTATTTTTATTTTTTCGTTATTGAATTATTCAAATTTTGAATAATGCCCATCCCTGTATCGCACATTGGTGGGTGCTTTGCCTGTTGATAATTTCCATTGACGTTAATTCTTTATTCTTGGCCGATTTATTGAAGCGCACTAGCATTGGTGGCGTGGCGGCTTGGTATTGCTAATGAGCTTAACGCACGTAATACTATTATTAATTATTCCAATTATTAAATGTTTAACCAACAAAAATCCAATTGCAGTAATTTTATGAAAAAGAGAAAAATTGATTTTAAGTGGCCGAAATTTTAAGCACACATGCAATTTAATTAATATTTATGCATGTATGTATGTGTGAATATACCCACTAGCACTATAATGCGTGAATCCATATGGGGTCGGCATATGAATGCCATACTGGAAAACATATGTATAAGCTTACGCACGAGCAAATACAAACTCATATTGTAGGTCACCCCTTTGGAAAAGGTAAGGTATGGTAATGCATAAGTTCATAGAGATATATGCCCCGTATACTATACATTACTACTTCAATGAGTCGTACAACAGTCCATGTACAAGGAAAGTAATGTCTCATGACCCCTACATTACCTTTCATGCAAGCGACCATGCGTTATAAAATTTAGACGAAATGACACATTTTAAGTAAGGATCTATTTCATTCAATTTAATTCAAGTACATCTTTCCACTTCGCTTACTTTAGGATGTATGAATTCTGATAACTGAATTCGCAAAATTTTTCACAATAGAAAAATGTAATGCCTTACCTAATTTCCTAGTGGGCACCAATTGCACCAACACACGCTTAGCTAAAGCCATAGCATATTTCTTTTCCTGCTGATTTTTCACATTTCATTTGCGTTTATAATAATAATTGCAACTTACTTTTAGCATTAAATACATACATAAATACATATACATTTATACAGGTATGTACATGTGTGTGTTTATACATTTGTATAATTTTTAATGCATTTGTAAAATATGAATTTAATAAAATTAGTATTAAGTTGTTGGGGATATATACATGCATATATACGCACACTTATACAGCACATGTATGCGTAGGGGTACCATGGCGTATAAGTAATGTGGAAAGTGATAGGAAAAAGCGGAAATATATGTATGTATGTACATATGTATAACTACGCATTTAATAAATTAGAATATCATCACTTGAACTGATGCAAAATCTGATTCCTTTAACGTGGACGAATTGCCTTTTGTCTCTGATTAACAGTCATCTCATTACGAACATACATACTTACCTATACGCAAAAAAAATTAGATAATGTTTGCAAAACCCTAAAGAACTAAATTCCTGGTAAAGAGTCAAGCTCTCAAATGTCAATATTAGTGTTATATGTGTATACCCGTATGTGCTTGTTCCCTAAAGTGAAGTGGCCACAGCGGTCAGCAAAATGCGAAAACCCCAAAAAGGACTTAATTTTTGGCGCAAATGCAAGCATCAAAAAACCACAAATACACACAGACACACATCCATATACTCGTATGTAACACAGCATAATTTTTGGCTCAAAGCGCCAAGTGGGGAAGTGATGAGGGACTTTGTTGGCCAGTAATAACTTGTTAACACGCCCGCGAGCATATTTCGCGTCATACTTATTGTAAATTATTTTTTTTCGTTCTAAAACAGCTTTTTGCGTTGTACAAGTGTTTGTGTGTGTGTGTGTGTGTGTGTGTGTGTGTGTGTGTAGTAATAGTACCTATTGTTTTTGCGGCTCGTGTTGTTGTTTGTGCTATCGGCTATTGTTTGAGTTTTCGTTTCGCTAGGAAAATGTGTTCAAAATTATCGCTTATTTTCTTTGTTGTTGTTGTTGTTGCAGGTGCTATGGTGATGTTTTTGTCATGTTATTACGTTAATGCACTTTCATGTGCTACCATAAATATATACATACGTACATACATGTCTGTACATGTATACACTTGTAATATGTAATTCCAAAAATAATCAAAGCTTTTACTTATATAAATATACATATGTACATACAGGCACATATTATATCGTCGTTTCAACTTTATAACCGCTAAAGTGAATTTTTTATAACCGCCTATGTCAAAATTGAGTTTTGCCAAACTTTAACTCCTGGCGCCCAGCTCTATCGATCCATACCATAAATTTGGCCTTTGAGAAGCTCGTGTAGCTCTATATTTTCTTCTAATGCCCTTTCCAGTTCTGAAGTCGTAAAGTTGTGTGTCGGGAATTCAATCTTAATTGTTGGCACAAATGTTGGTTAGACAGTTAGCCGGTCTCACTTAGCCGGTTATGAAGTTTAAACGGAGATATGATGCATATGTATGTCGTGAGCCGGTTTGGCGCGCTTTGGGCGTTCTTCATTTTCGAAATCAGCTGCAGTCTAGTACATTGAACGGGTCATACTGGAAACGATCTTCACCAAATTCGTTTCCAACGGCGTTAAAATATGTATCTAGGAAAAGTGTTCTCAATCACTCTGAAAAATATCGGTATAACTCCAAAATATACATACATATGTATGTATGTATTTATGTACATATTGTACCACTAATATTCTTACCTTAAATCAGACATTTTTCGAAATTTTCCTACAGGGCAGTTTAATATAAGTGGAAATATAATGCACATACATATGTACGTAGGTGTACACACGTACACATGAATGTACATACTCGTACATACGTACACCTTCCCTACCTACCTACCCAGCTTCGCTTGGTTTATGCACTAGCCGCCACCAGAATTATGTTTGTCCAAACCTCGTTTGCGGCGACCACCAATAATAAACTCATTAAATCCATTATCCTCGACCATGATTTGAGGTTAAAACAAAAGCGGATTTCGCGCGGCCACTCAGCATTGCGCGCACGCACTTTTCAATTGCACCCACATACATATGTACATATGTATGTATGTATTTATATACATATATTTGTTTGTTTGGAAATGCATGAAAGCTCTTTAACGTTCTAGTAAATTTGTGGCCGGAGTTGTGTTAGCTGCGAAAAAAATATGCGGAAAATTTAATTCGCGCAGCTTCGCTATGGATTATAGTCGAATTTTTATATATGTACATACCTACATGCATACATATTATGTAGTATCCCATTAGGCCCATTTGTAAGGTGATGCGATTTTTATTCATGCCAGAATACTTGCTTTTGTTAGATATACCGCGAGTCCTCCTAAAGTATGTTGAGCGGCATATACAAATTGAGAACAAATAAATTCTTCACTGACTAAAGTACGAATACGAATGAAGTACATAACAACGTTAGATGGTAGGCAGCTGTAAATTCAGCACTAAATAATGCTACCATTCATGCTGAATACCTAACATGTGAAGGCGGTCATCGCTGTGCGATAGTCATGGAAGTTGTTATCTTCCCTAAAGGAAATGTACTGAGGAAAGTATTGATGATTTGTAGATCTTTGGGCCTACTGGGAATTTTATAATTTAGTGTAATTATATATGTACATACATATGAATATGTAAGTTCATTGGAATAATGTTGACTTTAATAACCTGAAACATTTCATTACAATCATAATGAGTTAAAGTGCATAAGTTGAGCAACACGCATAACATTTTACCAGGGAAATTTTGAAATGAATTGCAATAAAAGATAGGTATAGAAAACATATTTAAGCCAATAAAATATTATAACCTAATTACGATTATAATTATGATTATCTACGAGTATTATTCTGTAATTAGCATTGCTGAGTATTACTTCACTTATGCCAATATCACGAACACCGAACGAATTGCCGAACTCGTCGAAAATCGTATCAGCAACCCCGTCGGTTCGAAGTTAAGTGTTGCCAACTATATGAATTATGTTCGAATCAGCGTTACCAAGTGCTGATGCGAAATTGAGCGGGTTTTTCTCAGGTTTCTTATTTTTTGATAACACCAAATACATTTTTACTTTATTTTACTAAAAACAATTTATTTAAATAATAAAATAATGGATTCTATTGCGATAGCAGCTTTATTAGTAGAGGAAGAGGAGCAAAGGATTTCTTTGAACGAAAGAAAGTTTTTGACAGATCATAGCAATCCTTTTACTTTAAGTAAATAAGCGTAAATTTAATTAGAGGCTGAAAATAAAAAAAATAGTCTTAATTTTGCGTGAAAGAAATCTTTACCTTGTCCTTTTTTCTGTTTTTCATAGATTTATTTTGAACTACATAAAAGCAAATTGTATACAAAAACAGGGGAAAATTTCAATAACAATGTTCCCGGCACCGGAATTTTTCGTTTCTTTTTTTGGCGATAGATCACTAAAATGCAAATGAAAGCTTGCGGAAACTTATAATTCATTAATAGAGCTCGGATAATAGGTGAAAATCAAACTCCTAAAATTATGCTACGTAATGTTTGTGCGCACATCCGGTGGCAAGTTTAAGGGTGGGGTGCATACGTGAATGCAATTGGATTTTTTGCTTACTAGGATGCCGGAAAAATTGGCGAATTTTCCAGAAACAAACTTTTTAACTTTAATATATTTGGTTTCTGTTATAGATTTTATGTAACAAATTAAAATTATTAAAAACACATACATAAATACATAAATACATTTTACGAATAAAATCACTTTCTATTCTGGCTTTATTTCATCACACATCACTGTATGTTTATTTAAACTACAAATTTGTGTAACATTATTAAGAGCTTTTCTGATAAAATCTTAACCCAGCATATCAATAGTTTACCCCTTTATATTTAAATTGTAATCCCGCCACTGAAAACAAATAAAATTTAAAAAAAATGTAGCATATTTTTAGGCGCTTGATTTCACCTATTTTTCCGAGCTCTATTCATTAATAATACAGTACTTTTGCGTAGAGCACACTTATGCATTGCGAAGGCCGCCGCGCTTTGAAAAGTAATCCTCAGCCGACAGAACTCCCTTCCTGGAGTTAGATCTGGAGAGATTTACAGTAATTTTGCGTAGTCGGGAGTGTTATAACTAGTAAAATTATCATTCACAGAACTTTTCATGCAGGATTCATTGAAACATTCTTAGTGGTTTGAAAATAAATACGGCGGGCGCATTATACTGAAGCTGACCTTCGACCACCTGCATTATTTATTTGAACGCGTCTTTATTGAGACGAAAGTTTTTATTGAAATGGTAAATTGTTGGTAATACACATTCATAATTCGTTAGTTGCTATCTTATAGTAGTCAAACAATAATTATCAACTTCAGAAAATGCATTACTATTCTTGGGTGAAAATGTATTTTAATTTCCAAAACCTACATACACACGTAAATCACTGTTATTATCAATATTTCACAATGTTTTCTCTGAAGTTTTTCTTTGCATATAACAGCAATTCAATCTCGGTGGAAAATGCAATGGCTTCTCGCGACCGGTTGATTAATGTATTTACATATATTCACACTTATTAACACTTATTCCAACTTCATACATGCATTTACACAATTTACTTAAACTTTTATTGTAATTTTTTGATATTTTGTTAATATCGCCGCAACAAAATACTTGCGGCAAATTTCGGCACGAAAAACTGTCAAAATGTTCGTTCATTCGGTGTTCATAATGCCGATTTACCGAACTTCGAGAGATTCGGCGCGCCGTCGGTTGCCATAATTCCAATTTGCCGAAAACGTCATTTCGGTATCGCCGACGGTGTTGGTGATAGTGGCATTAATATTCGACATTAAGGATACATGTTTTAGAAAACATTTGATGATATAAGACAATTTTCGAGCTAAAATCTTATCTAAATCGTTCTCCAATTTGCGGTTAGCTCCTTAATGCGACTTTTTCACACTAGAAATATACTCAAATGCCTTGTCACCTGTTAGGGATGCGATGAGCCTTAGCTCCTTAACAAGGCCTTATAAGTTTTTTTTTTTTTAATTTAAGTATTAGCAGCGCCACACACGTTGCCACATTATAAAAAAAAAATCCGTCAGTATACGCCAACTGTCACCAATCGGCATTAAGTAGTTGTGGATTCATTAATTCATTTATACAATTCATAATTTTTCGATTTGCTGTACAAATAGGAGTAACAAAGCTACCACCACATAAAAGCGTTACAGTAAAAAGATAAAAAGAAACACAAGATGTTAAGCCTGAAAAAATTAATTCCACCATTGCCATTAAATCAGCTTGAATCAATTTGAAAGGAAATCTATATCTAGCCGCACAAACATACACACATAAATGTATTTGAGATAAACCATTGCGAAGATGGCACGCGTCCAAATCTCGTTGCGTACATATGTATTTAGATATGTATGTAGTCAAAATTGATTCTTTGGTTGAGCTGAGGGTGGTGGCTGCGGTTGCAAGTTTATCATCAACAATTTTGCAATTGATTTACGAACGCAAAAATGTATGAATGTTTATGTGTATGGAAAGATGGCAATGGCGGCAATGCGATTTCGATTACATTACGTATTTGTGGTTTTTTATCTTTTCACTTTTGAGTTCTTTTTTATTGCTGTTTGGCTTATGGGCACAACATAACAGTTGTCACCGTATTTATTTATGCGTGATCAACTTCTGTTTCTCTGATAAGGTCTAAAAAGGCATTGAGGAGGGTTAGAGATTAAGACGCTAAGCTGTTTGCCTATGAAATATGGATATTCTATTAAAAGCGACAGAAGGAGGCATTCATAATCTTTGAGTGTAGGATACAGAATGTGGAGAGAGAAGAAAAGTAAGAATACTTAGCAATTTTGTGGGAGGCTTTTCTTAAACGGATACGGATATGCAGCAAACCACCGTTATCTGTCTGTCTGTTGAAATTCGAACAAGTTCATATTAATTTTCTGAGACATCTTGGCTCATTACGTTTAAGCTGGTTGATACCGATATGACGAAAAAAATTGATTCAACCCCACAAGAATTAAAAATTCATAATGATATTGTTCACCATGATATTCTTAAGATTTTAGTGCTTTGGATCCTCTGGCCTAAACATACATATGTACATATGTATATGTAAATAGTGAACTACAATACCATTTCAATGACTTTAAGTATTCACTATTGCTTATGAGCAAGTATTTAACCCACCTTTTGTAATGTCATATAAGCCAAAATAGGCACTTGAATATTTTGTCAACTGCCAAGGCGCAGACAAATTGATCAACGATTAGACATTTAGTATTAAATTTTGATTTTATTAAGAGCGTTTTGAAATAAAGAAATGAGCTCAATAAATCGTAAGATATCCACATTTTTATGTAAATTTATGAATTTTTGTGCATAAGTATCTTTGTAATGCATACATATTTTCTGTACTTATATTTGGCATCTTTATATTTTTGTCTACTTGCAGCGAAATCGCTCCCATTGCATTGCGTCGTCGAATCGGTGCACTCACTGCAGGCCTCAATCGCCCTCGACTCGCGCAGCCCATGGAAGCGACGTACGAATATCGAAGCAGATAGTTATGTGATTATGGCCGCTGCCACACCTTGGTCGGAATTAGTACAAACGGCATTGCAGCGGCTGGGCTATTCGCAAGAGGCGGCCAATACAGCAAGAGGTAAGGCAGAGTATTGTTCATGCATATGTATGTACATATGTATGTATGTATGTATGTATATTTCCATGTAAAATCAGAATTAGCTACTCTCCATGAAACTTACATACCTACATATTACATATATTATTTGTCATTATTTTCTCTTAATTTTTTGTTAGGTTCAATTATGATTAAAAATTGGAAACCCATACCACTTGAGATGATCTCGGATAATCCAGTAGTGCCCATAAGCGAAATAATCGGTGAGCTCACGTCCGTTGTTACACTACGCATTGTAATATTACGTTCCAAGCCATCATCCTTTGGTGAAATTAAGGATAAATTATTGAAATTGCTCGTCTTGCAATCGCATACGGTGTTACGTTCCACTGGTTGTCCACTAGACGAGGTGAGTGACATACTTATAACTATTTACAAGATTTAGAGCAGGAACACTTAAAATACCTCTTTTTTTTAAGAATCTGCAAAACAGTTTCATGATTTTCCTCTCTTAGCAGCACACAAATCTATTCACATACATACATCTATATTATTAATACGCTAACATAAATTTTGTTCCATCTTCTCTGTCGAAACTACTGAACCTATTTTCAAACTAAGAACACCATTAGAAAGGTATTGCCCTCAAATAGAACTGCGCCAAGTTTCAATAAAATTGATTCGAAAATGCGTCCACAATCGTTGTTAGAAAATTCCCGTGTGGTTGTTGTTGCATGCTTTTGAACACTACAAAGCCGTGGCAATGCCCGTGCATATGTATGTGAGTTTGTGTGTGCTTGCCAAACTTGCCATGCAATTGTGAACATGTCCGGCTGGATGTGGTGTGTAGTTTCAAAGATGTAGAAATATAAAAAAGTAGCAAAAGCACTACAACAAAAACACAAAGTGAAGTAAATGAATGATAAGAAAGAATAAGTAAGAAAGAAATTGAGGAAATAAAATAACAGAAATAGAAAGAAAGAAGTAGATAGGGGAATTGTGAAAACGAGTACCGACAATAACAACAACAACAACAACAAAATAGTGGCAGTGAAAATAACAACAAATAATTATACAAAAACTATAGTTGGACCTTAGTCATAAGAAAACATCTAGAAAAACTGTCGAATTTCGACAGTAGGCAGCACTCTAGTATGTATGAATATTTAGCAACATAAAAGCGAATTATTTTTAAGTAAGATTTAAATAATAGCTGTTTAAATAATAGAATTGACGAATATCGTTATTAGCAACAGTTTGTTTAATCCCCACACCTTTATGTACATACATACTTATGTATGTATGTATAATATCCCTGCAAAAAAATGTGCGATCAATCCCGAAAGAGATTTGTCCTCGATTGATCTCTTTCGAGAACCATCGGTCCACAATTAGTCCCCGATTGTTCAAGTACGGGTATAAATGTAGACTAATTGTAGACCAATTATTCCCCAACGGGTATAAATGTAGACTAATTGTAGGCCAATTCTTCCCTAACGGGTATAAATGTAGATTAATCACTTTCATTCCGAACGGGTACAAATCTAGATTCCTTAAATGTAGACATTTTACAAAAATATGCAATGTATTTAAAAAATTGTAGAACAACCGTTAAAATTAATTGAACAACCTTTTTTAATAACAATTTTAACAAAATGTTGCCTAAAATATCCTATGAAAAAATCCTTTACATTACGCTCATATAATGCATACTCAAAACTTACAATTTTTTAAATTTATTTATTGAGATTTTTTTACAAAAGCAAAACATTATTTAAATATGCATGAACATTTACAATTTTTTAAGGAAAAATCTACATTTGTACCCGTTCGTGCTGAAAGCGATTGATCTACATTCGTACCCGTTCGGGATGAAAGCGATTGATCTACATTTGTACCCGTTCGGTATGTTAGTGATTAATCTACATTGGTACCCGTTCGGGTATACAAGTTGAACAATTAGTCTCTTCATAGGACATGCTCGAACAAATGCGATCAATTCACTCCATATAAAGGGATGTAAAATTGTATTAGTCGCATGCTCCCTTGCGATTGATCCCGGACACGTCCCGGATTAATCGCATTTTTTGCAGGGATATTCTTTATTTGCATATTTTCATATTTACATACATACATACATATATCTATACAGATTTTATTAATTTAGTTAAAAATATCACATCAATTAGTTCCTGTTAATGTATTCACTTTGAACTTAAAATAAAGTGCACCAAAATCGGTTTATCTCGTCCTAACAACGAAACTGATAAAATGAGCATTTTATGTCATTAATCGGTTTATTGTCTGCCGTTGTCGTCGTCGAGCTTTTTTACATAAGGACTCACACTTCTTTCTGCATAGATAACCCTCTAAATGATTTACAAAGTACTCGTAGTATGTCTGCATTGGGAAATGCTTATGTTTTGTATGTATGTACATAGGCTTTCATGTATTTATGCACGAATATGGCTTTTAATTTAACGCTAATCCTCTGTGGCATCAATTAACAGTTGTTAATAAAGACAGTTTTTGTTGCCGAATTAGAATTCAAAACTAAAACGCACTGAATGTTCGTTCACATCCAGGGTTGCCGTTTGGGCCACTAAAGTGGCAATTTGAACCTTTTTTAAAGCCAATATGCAATATTTAAACCTTTTTAAAAATTCGGGCCACTTTTGGTCCTTTTTTACTTTCAAAACTATAATTATTAAATAATTTTTAGTTTTTTCTTAAATATACGAACAAAAAACCTCTTTATTACTATTTTACTTTGCATTGGCAACTTTCCATTTCGAAAGGTTCTTTTTTTAATTTGTTTACCAACACTACCCTTGAATACTTTGAAATTTGGGCGTTCGTTAAGATAATGAAAACGCACGAAGCAGCCCAGACACATACAAACAAATATAGCGTTCGTTACGTGCAAGAATCGTAGGAATTTTATCCAAAAAATAGCGAATATGAGTGCAAAGAATGTAAATTTTGGTGCTCAACGAACGATCATATTAACGCTGCGTTAGTGTAGAGAATATTTTAAATTCCATTTTCTTTAAGCATTAAATAAACCACAAAAATATATAAAAATGTGTATTAGCTAAAAATAAAAATTGGGGCCACTTTTTTTAATTTTTTGGGCCACCTTTTGAAATTTTTGCGCGGCAATACTGTTCACATCTCTTTGATCTCGCAAATAAAACTAGCAGTCACCCTAAGCCACATATTTAGTTACTTGTAGTCAACAAAGCTGACTTAATTCTTCATGGTATGAGGACATGATGCGCCTTACAATGACTCAAGCTAGTTAAAATAAAATTTCAAAGTCTTTACTACGGCATTTTAGTCATGAATTGTGATAATGTGTGGCTTTGAGGGTAGTCATATTTTTTGCCATAATTCCGAAAGCATTATGTATTTTTGTTTGTTATGAGTTTCTTTTTACGATTGTGGATACTTCCAGATATCGACTCTGGTATTAACTTTTTTATTGCATCATATATCAAACCGATACCGCTAAGCTTTTAACTAAATCAAATACACATAAATATATGTACATATGTATGTGTGCTCAACATTTAAAGTAATTGTTTGTATGTATGTATGTATGTATGTAACTATGTATGTAACTATGTATATTTGTTTTGTTAGTCAGCAATGACAATATGCTTTATTTCCATTTAAACCTTTTGCGTAATGCGAAATGTGGCTTAAGTGATTAGTCTGCTCTATCAGATAGTAACCGATAATGCCAACCGATTACTCAACGCCTATGTAGTATCTAGTATATCCATACACACGTACATATATCCGTATAAAAATGATAGTGTCAATATAAATACGAATGTATGATTTGGTAATCATTTTAAATTGTGTGTATCTTTGGAGCTTAACCAATGTCCCCCTCAAAAGTACGAGTATGTATGTACATAACTGTCTTGTAATCAAAAAACTGATATAGAAGCCGGCCAAAAATATAGATTCAGTTGGAGTCGAGGTTTAAATACACCGCTGTGAGTGTGATTTCTAATACCTACTCTGAATTTTAGTGTTCTTAATAATGCCTCTTCGGCCAGCAGGGTATAAATATCATCATAGTATTATGTACATACATTTATATATTATAGTAATTCGTTATTAGCTATTATCTGACGTGATAGTGTTAACACTGTTAAGGTTTTTTCGCTTACCTCATCGATGGCCAAATCAAGTAAAATCCATATATTTGCGCAATATCGCTTAAATACCACATAATACATGCATATGTACACATGTATGTCCCAGCAGTATTCGAGGTAAGGAGGTGCATATTCAGTATGAAAAATACCCTGAAACTGAGTTCAAAAATCATGCATGAAAAAATAACTGAACACGCAGTGAAGACATCAGGTGTACTGAAAAAAAACATATGCTATGGAAGTTCTCTCTGCGTACTCAGGCCTATTTTCATATAGAAACTCTCCCTTCTCGTTCAAAATTTTTTAGTTGATTTTCAATGCCACCTCTATATAAAAACGAAAGGGTAAGTTCAGTTCTTAGAACTACATCTCTACTGAATATTCAGAGGAAATATGTGCTGTTTTCCAGCTGATAAATACTGCTGGGGTGTGTATGCAAGACGAATTAATGGTCTTAATTAGTTAAATGAACAAAAGAAAAACAATAACTTAAACAAAATAATACCATTTCGCCTGATATCACCTGCATGACTACAACAACAAATTGAAATTTGAAATGATTTAACGTCTCGCATTCGCACCAACTCACTTATCATACGTACATATGTACATATATACGTACATTCGTACAAAAAATTGAAAAAGCGAAAAGAAGCAAGTCCCCAAACACTTGAAAAGTTTAAATATATTGTACCGTGATTTTTATTACACACCACTTAACTTAAATGACAGAAATGATTTGGAAAATTTATGTTAGCAGTGAAATCAAAGGAGTTATGCGTGGGTTATCTAGTTGCGGAAGGGACCGGCGTAAACCTTGCACAGGGGTTTTATGGTATTAGTGAAAAGATTACTGCACGTTCTACTTTCTGCCTACATATGTATGTACACACATACGAACCTATGACATCGAACTAAGTATCATCTGATTTCTTCGGGGCTATGCATCTATAGATGGTTCGACTCTTTCTTGTAAATTTTTGATTGTTTGTCGATAGAATTGCATTGCACGGTTGCAGCTCAGCTCAGCTTTAAGCAGAGTATCTATTGCACCGGTCACATACTAAGCGACTATAAATCGGAGCCATTCGAAATTACAGTCGGGGGCCTTTGCCGTAGATAAGCTCAAGTGTCCAAAACACTAGAACGGAAAAATGGTCAGTAAAAGCTCAAAAATGAAGTAATTATTAAAATGTGTTTTATTTTCTTTTCTACCGAATTAATCTAAATACTTATTTTGCCAAGGATTTAAGATTTTTAACGGCGCTTGATACGCTGGTATAAAAAAGGTACATTAGGGTGGTAGAAATTGAGATAAGGGTCGAAAGTACGCCAATGGTACGCTTAGGGTTAATTAGCTCATGCATACAATCTTCTTCTCGTGATTCAGTGATACTGGTGTATCAAACTTTAATATCCGACTTTAAATGCAGAAGATATGAAGAAAAATGTAATTAGACCACTACCAGGGTGGTTCAAAAAACCTTTTTCGGAAATGTCTGAATAAAATCTTTTTTTTTTTTAACTATTCTAACAGATGTAATATCGTTACATTCTCTTTTCTTATTTTTTGTTTTGTCCTCAGATGACGCTCTCACAAATATGCCGAACTTCTTACCAAAATCCATATGCTTTCCCCGCCGGTGAGATCTCCGATGAACTGCGACGCAAATTCGATCAATGGTGGTCGCAACAGCTCACGCCGCAATCAAACCTAACACCAAAAATGTTACCGTTCCTAGCAGCGCCCACGTCCGTGCCTAACGAAATGGATTACCCCGTAGGCTCGGCGGCCGTGGCAGCAGCCGCCGCCGCCGCTGCAGCTGCACAAGCCGGTCTGCATGCGGCCTCTGGCGTTGGCGTGGGCAATGTGCCTGGCGGCAACAATATGCCCGGTCTGCCCGGCAGCGGTCGCGATGCGCTGCTCATGAATGATCCCACCCATCATGGCACACAGCCGGGTGGCGCCGCCCCACATCACCCCAACATGCTGGTGCACCCGGCCATGCATCCATCAATGCATCACCATCATCATCATCCACACTCGCAATACCCCAATCAAAAGACACGCATGCGCACCAGTTTTGATCCGGAAATGGAGTTGCCAAAATTACAAAAATGGTTCCAAGAGAATCCTCATCCATCGCGCCAACAAATACAAACGTATGTGGTGCAGTTGAATGCACTGGAATCGCGACGTGGCCGCAAGCCTCTGGATGTGAATAATGTGGTGTATTGGTTTAAAAATGCACGTGCTGCACAAAAACGCGCCGAGATGCGCGGCGGCTTGGCTGGACTGGGTCATCCCAGCCTCAATGGGTTTGTGCTAAATCAACACGGCCAGATGGGGCAAAGTTCGAGCAGCAGTGCTGGATCACAGCAACTGACCAGTAGTAACATCAACTTGGCCATGTCCCATGAATACCTAAAGAGTCCGTTGAGTCTGAAATCGGAAGATGTGGACGAAATGTCACAGCATTCTGAAGATATGGATGAGGATAATAGTCGTCCTGGCTCGCCGCAATTGCCGCTCTCACTCACAACACACGAGCGCCATCGTAACTCGCCATTCGAGGGTGGCGGTGGTGAGGGGAGCGCGATGGAGCACACTGACATGCGCTGCGATGTTGGTGGTGCCAGTGGCTGTGCGGAAGTTGAAACCCCACTGAAGGAGGAGTCCGATTGTCAGGCAATGTTAAATGGCTCGCTCAATCAGTCACAGCGTTCGTGCTCGCGTAGTTTTAACGAGGATGAGCAGCAAGCGCACGGCCGTAAACCAAACGAGGCGCGAATTGATGGAGCACAAGGTGGAAATTCGAATGAGAATGTGTCTGGCAACCAAAAAAGTGATACGGAACAAAACAATAACAATAACAACAGCAATACTAGCATGGTTAATAATAATAGTAATAATAATAAAAACAATAACAGCATGAACAACAGTATCGACGCCAGCAGCAACAACAACAACAATACTAATAATACCAGTAACAACAATGAACAGACCTGTGATGATGGCGTCAATACACAGCTGCCGCCACCGCATATGCAAGCCTCACAAAAACTGAATTCACCCAAAGAAGAGGATGACGACCTCGATTTGGAAGATGATGACGACGACAATGACAATGACAACGATACATCGCAATTAGACGAATACCGCTCTCCGCCGCCCGATTTGGCCAATGCTCTAGCACAACGCAGCAAAGATTTGCCATTTCCAATGGTGCCGAATTCGATGTTCTCACAATCATTCATGTACATGAGCCATTATATACCCGGTTTCGGGCAAGCGGCCGCCAATCATCCGCATGCTACCGCGCACCATGCCGCCGCCGCTGCAGCTGCGGCCGGTATGCCACCGAATGCCCTAATGAATCCGGGTGGTATGAATTTATCGAGCATGTCAAATGAGGAGCGACGCAAACGTAATCGCACATTCATTGATCCGGTAACCGAAGTGCCGAAGCTGGAGCAATGGTTTGCTATGAATACACATCCATCGCATAATTTGATATTAAAGTATACCGAGGATTTGAACACGATGCCGTATAGGTGAGTTTATTAATAGTTTTGAATTTATCAATTATTACCAGAAAATAGTGATGGGCAAGTCGCCATCACAATCGAGATGTTTTTGGAATTGTTCCGAGTCGGACATTATTTCGATTAGTTATGGGTGAGTCTGAGATGTT
Source organism: Urophora cardui (assembly GCA_960531455.1). Classification (NCBI taxonomy): domain Eukaryota; kingdom Metazoa; phylum Arthropoda; class Insecta; order Diptera; family Tephritidae; genus Urophora; species Urophora cardui. Next base: position 166,968,095 of record OY482670.1, on the reverse strand, counting down.
TTAAGGATTGGAAGCTATTCGCGATTGGAGTGAAAACATCGAGAGAGTTGGAGATGTTTGAATAATGTAGGAAATCGAATAAAACACCTCGGAATTGCCCAGAACTACAAGAAACGTTTCCGACAAGCCCAGATAACCAAAGAAAATGTGTTTTTTTGGCTTGTTGTTTCGTAAACCCTAAAACCTCGTATTTTTATGAAGGTTTACGCAGCCATTTTCCATCCTTTTATGTGACTGCTTTGGAGTGCCTTCGAAGAATGATTCTTTGCTCATTTATGGCTCCAAAAAGAGCTAATTTCTGAGGGTAATCCTTCGATGAAGTGGAGGTTTCATCTCCCAATTTGGGATTGCAAAATCTGATCTTTTTTGCTACAAGTTATGTATATACAGTTTTGTAACTTTTTATCCTTTCTTTTCAGACAAAAGTTTCCGCGCCTAGAAAGCAAAAATGTGCAGTTTTGGTTCAAAAATCGACGAGCTAAATGTAAAAGACTGAAGATGTCGCTCTACGATAGCACACAACTGCAAGGTCTTAGTTCCTTTGTAAGCAAATATGATGAGCGTGACTAAAGAGGGCAACCACAACAAAAATCGAAAGCACAACTGAGTATACAAAATACAAGTAGAGTCGAAAATAAAAACGTTTTGTGAATACATAAATCTATCGTGAAATAACATTTTGCTAGCACCATTATAGTATTGAATTGAATTTTAAGTCTAGTGACAGTTGGCAAGTCTGGCTAACTTTTATTAAGAAATTATGTAATTTAAAAGAAATAAAAAAAAGAGTTATGAGTTTATCTACATACATACATATATCTATATAGGAAAAAGATACACTGAGCGTATCTAAACTATTTAATGTGCTATACATTAGTGATTAGATACATATGTACATAGTTACATATGTATATGTAAATAGATAAAATAGACGTAATGCAGATTTAAAAATATATATTTGAAAAATAAATAATTTTAATTTAGCGTGAAATACCTACAAAATTAATAACAATTCTAGTTTTGAAAAGATCCCAGTTTTTTATTAGTGACATCCATACTAGATGTTTGTACATATGTATATTAGGGTGCTTTTAATTTGTATGAAAAATTTAAAAGTTCATAAAAAGACTGTATGGCCCCCTAAATCTGTAGTAACATGGTCAAAGATATCACACATAAATTTTGGTCCCGATTGGTGGCGTGGGGGGTCAAATTTCAGATTACCATATGCGACACTAAAAATGTAAGTCTTCTATGGCAATCTGAACATTGAAACACCACTAAACCGTCATCAATCGGAACCAAAATTTATATTTGTTATCATTGGGTATAGAAGTATTAATTTTGGGTATTAGATAATTAAGAAAAATATTTTGATTTTTTGACCCTTCATAGAGTTTTCTGAACTTTGACCCCAATGCGCCACGCCTTAACCGCCACCAATCGGGACCAAAATTTATGTGTGATATCTTTGACCATGTTACTACAGATTAAGGGGGCGATACAGTAAAATATCGTTAATTTGAATTTTAAACGCACTCTAATGTATATGTATACTTATTATAGTTTATTTACATATACATACATATATGTACTAGAATTCACTGCAGTTAATCCTTTTCAGTGTAGTGATATGATAGTTAATACCAAAGATGGCATTTCTATATAAATAAGATAGAGCAAATATCATAATATAATAATAAGCGTTAACACAATAACGAATAAAAAAAATATTTCATGCACATACATAAATCTTCTATAAATTTATAGCTAAATAAGTTTTAATTTTTTTTTTTTAAATAGTACCTAGATTATATTGTTTTAATATGGAGTATACTATTTTTAAAATACTGTTGAGGCATGAATGCACATATCGGCGATAAAAAATTGCACTTTAGTAAAAGAATTTGAATTAAGTTTTATGTTAATTTTTTACATAAAAGATTAGTTTCTAGGTATTTGATACCAAGCCATAAATTATTATTTTTTTTTTTTTTCAAATTAAATTTTTTTCCAAAATTTGTGAAATGAAATTTAGCTACTTCAAGGCCTTTGTTTATATGTATTTTATACAAACTATGTATAAATATGCATACATACACCCATATGTATGTCAGGGTGCTCTACCCAAAACTTAAAACAATATGCAACTCCGCTCCAAATATGTAATTTAAAATAAGCATCACATTAACGCCAAGAATTAAAGGCACTACTAAAAGAAATTTTATTTTTAGCTATAAGGCACTAATGTAATAAAGTATGTACATATGTATGTATGTATGTATTTAAATTTTTAAAATAAAAAATCAAATTACCAGTGTAATGTATTTAATACCCAAGTTTGGAAAAGTATTTGGTTGTTTTTTTTTAGCTTTTAAGCGCACCTTAATATAGTTACCTATATATAGATAATAAAATTAATAAATTGAAATAAAAATTAAAAAAAAAAATAAATGAAAAATGTCAAGTTTGTAAAAATAAACATAAAATACATATTTGTCAATTTATTGCAAAAATTCCATTCAAAATAAAAATTTAAATGTAAAATTAAAAAGGCAAGCGTTTCTTTTCATACGTATGGTACCTTACCTCGAACTTAAAATTTGGTCGCCGTATTGGATCCGTTATTTTGAATTCTTCAAAAGTCTGAAATCAGATTAGAGATCAGAGACCTCAAAAATCTCCGAAATCCATGTTTGATATCAAGTGCATCGGTAGAAAAATATTTAAAAGGGCATTCTAGCTCGCTGAGCATCGCTTTGTTCTTTAAATGAATTCAGTGAACAGAAAAGAATGATTATTCTTAACTGCTCTTTCATTTGCCTACCACTATTTCCAATCCTTAGTCACTGACGTAAGCTTGTAGCTCGTGTCAGTTAAAACATCTTTTCTTACGTAAACGATATGTATGTATATACATATGTACATAAATGAAAACTCACCACCCTACGAAGGCGACGTTCCCGTGCCCGCAGCGGAGAGAATCACCAGCAGTTTGAAAGCGGACGGTAAATACGGGCGGGCGGCAAAAATTCGTTAATGTGGAGATTTGGCAGCCTGGAACAGAAGAACAGTATTGTATTATCCCTATTTTCTAAGCTTTGAAGGGAGAGGGAAAGTCGAGTTGCTTTTTCGGAGGGAATAGAGTCGGCTAGTGGCTAAGGCATGGCTACGAAGTTGCAGCGCACCCTTTTGCTTTGGGGTAAAGTTCGGCTACACATAATGTGTAGATACATATTAATTTACGCTGTGGCTCCGCGGTGGACGCAAGAGCCAACCTCTGAGGCGTGCAATGGCTTCGTAAGCCAACTGGTGGAAAAATAACCCCTTTTCTTTGACTTGCTTGCATATGCTATATAATATAATAATAATACAATGGCGCTATTATAACTCTGACGAGTTTTATGGCCGAGCTTCTCTCCCAATTGGGTTGACCTACAGTTTTATGCCGGCTCCGAACGGCGAATGCATTTTTTGTGAGAAGCTTTTTCATGGCAGAAATACACCCGGAGGGTATGCCGCCCACTGCCGAGAGGTGACCGCTGCTCTTAAAAATCCCAATAATTGGATTTTTACTAATTAGAAAAAAAAAATTTTTTTTTGGTGTTTGCTCGGACTGGGGTTTGAACCCGAGACCTCTGGCATAGCAGGCGAGCACTCTACCTACTACACCACAGCGGCCCATATGCTATATAACAGCTCAAACAATCCATAAGCCAGCTGAGGGTTACAGAAATTTTGCAAAGACGCATGCGAATGAATCAAGGAAAAACTAGCTAGAATAAATTGCTTAAACACTAATCATGAGCCCATCATAGATATCGTACTATGTAATAGCCCACGGAAATGCACTTTTTATAATACACATTTTCGTTTTCGAAAAAATCACACGTAAGTATAAGTATATAGCAGACTTGGGCATAATATTTACCTTAACCTGGGAGGTCTATACTTTAGTATGAAAAATTTCACAGTAGAAATTGATTAAAGTAGAATATCATAGGAACGCCTAAGCGGATATAAAGGGTTATACATCGTTGAAAGCAGAATTAATCAGAGATTATATCGAAATATCTTAGCATATACACTGGTTAACAAATTATTCGAGAAAACCGTGATTAAATATGAAAAAAAATTGAAAAAATTGAACCACAAATTTTTAATTTTTGAGATTGTTTTTACAGTTTCTCTTGCATTTATTAATATACATTAATAATTAATATACCGAAAGAAGCGGTGGAATGTCGCGTTTTTAACGACGTCAAACGTGTATTGATAGGATACGCAGAAATATAGTTATCGGCCCAAATATGCCTTAACCTATTAAAGGCTCATATCTCAAAAACTACACGTACGATTCAAAAAACTTGTTATCATTTTTTTATCAGTGCATCGTATCCTACCAACTGCAGTTACAAGCAGGGCTGCACCAAAATATCGACTTTTTTGTTGAGCTGTGTTATTCGTTATTCGAATAAATTTTGCCCAACTCTGGTATATAGATATGAATGTAAAAACATGGGATGTGAATTTAATTTAAAAGTTTGGCGATAATAAATGGCTCACCGCAAAACATGGTTATCACGCAGAGCAATATTTGTAATGATATAATATGCCACCAAGTGAATGCGAGGGTGAGAGGTAACATGCACATTAGAGTGCATATAAAATTCAAATTAACGATATTTTACAGCATTTTTTCATACAAATTAAACGAAGTCTAATGTACATACTCGTACATACGTGAATACACCCATGAGGCTGAGTACCTACAACCCAAATTGCTTGCGGGAGGGACTTTTTTTAATGGCATTCGCTGATTTAAGATGTCTATAAATCGTAGAATATCCCAATTTACATACATATGTACATATATACATAGCAAAATAACATTCATACATATATCTACACATGCGAAATTAACTGCATAGAGGTGCGGCCCACACCATTTTCTGGACTACAAAAAAGAATGCGAGTAATACAAAACAGCGTTCCTCTGTTGCTTCCTGTAGTTTTCGGCTGATAACTCATACGAGCATACATCATATCGACGCTTCCAAACAAAACTGTACTAAGTCTGAAAACTGTGTTTTGCAGGAGAAGCTCTCAAAGTTTAAATTCGATATGAAATTTCGGTGGCCGCTGTGGTGCAGTGGGTAGAGTGCTCGCCTGCTATGCCAGAGGTCTCGGGTTCAAACCACGGTCCGAGCAAAACACCAAAAAATTTTTCTAATTAGTAAAAATCCAATTATTGGATTTTTTAAGAGCAGCGGTCACCTCTCGGCAGTGGGCGGCATACCCTCCGAGTGTATTTCTGCCATGAAAAAGCTTCTCACAAAAAAATGCATTCGCCGTTCGGAGCCGGCATAAAACTGTAGGTCCACCCAATTAGTATAAAAAAACAAAAAGGAGCACAACTCGAATTGGGAGAGAAGCTCGGCCATAAAACTCGTCAGAGTTATAACAGCGCCATTGTATTATTATTATTATTATTATGAAACTTCGGATGCTAAGTATATTTTCAAAATTTTTCACTTGTAACTTCTGTTTGGATTGAACGATCAACACCAAAACTCGACAATATCAAAGTCAGGGTACGCTTTATATAAAACCGCAAGAAAAAATAAAAATTTGCTACGTGATTTTTCATGGCAAGCTCTCAAAGTTTTTATTCTGTAAAAATCTCGAGTTGTATTATAGGTACACTTACTTATAACTTTTGATTGGATTGTCCGATTGATACCAAAATTAGACAGCATCTAAATTAAGACACGCTCTAATTGAAAACGCCAAAAAAGGGAAAATGTACTAAGTCGACTTAGTACAGTATTGTTTGGAAGCGTCGATATACCGTTGTAGGAGTAAGATGCCCCAGCAGCGTATTCACACATTCATATGCACATATTCATTCATATCTTTGTTCTTTGTAGCATCCAAGAAAAGTAATTTTACATTTTTACGAATATTTATTTCTATTTCGCTTATCAGCGAAGCTACAAAAGTAAAAAGTAACAAACAAAAAAACACACCACGCGTTACAAAAAACAACGAGAAGTTATACGGAAATGTAAAAAATGTAAATGCAAAGGTAAATATAAAAGTAATAAAGCAAAGTGTAAGAAATATTGCAGGATACATTATTAGACTAAAGCGTCACGGTAACTTTTCATTTGAAATCACATAAATACTCACACCACATGCAACCGTTGGCATCACACACACACACACGCATATGTACTTACACTTGGTTATCTGGATGATTGGATGCTATGAGAGTTTATTTTTGAATGTGAATAAAAAATAATAATACGATCGTAATAAAGAAGACATTCATATTCGTACATATGTACATACATGTACCACTGCACCATTTCCGTTGGGATGATTTCCGCTCTGCTTTTGCAAAATGTAGTTGTGGTGGTTTGGATGTTGGTGTTGGTTGGTTGCACAAGGCCTTTTCAAACGCACATCTATTTAGGTATCTCACATCGCGAATTCGCTTTGAACTAACATTTAAATGCTTACATCATTTTATTTTTATTGTGCTTTCAAAATTTACCTCATTTGTTATAGATAATCATCGAGATTTTGCCATAATTCATTGCCTTTACGCAATCAAACCTTGAGCGGTGGATGATATACCACCTAAGTAGTTTTCCTTAATAGCATTCTGAGTATTTCGGTTACACAAAAAATAAAGAAGGTATGACACTTGCAGTTGGTTCATTTTTTATTGAATTAGAATTAATTAAATATAGTATGTAAGCATATCGCGGTAACGTTAATCATTTGATATATCTCAGTTATGCCTCTGGTTTAGTAAGTAAGGCACGTTCGTTATTCCCCATACAATCCTGGCACCATTATTCAGCAAGATGGATGGCAGAAACAACTGCGATCCAATGGAAGTACGTTTAATTTCCTTACGGATGAAGCAAAATTGAAAGTAGGAGTAGGTGTTGCGATATTCTGCTCAGAGCTGGAGATAAAATAGTATTTTAGGCCGATACTTACGCTACATCCTCGCTAGCAGTGGATCAGCAGCCCAACTTACCACTCCTAACTCTCGGGTGGAGCTTTTCATTTTCAACTATTTTACTGTGAACGAGCCCATGAATGGTTAAAATAGAGGAACTCATTTCGAACAGACAAGCGACCATCTACTCAGTAGTAGATTCTACTGGAACAGCCAATAAGGGAGAGAAACAAGATATCTGCAGTGCTAGCAAGAGACATTTACCGCCCCATCAATTATATAAAAGCAAAATGAATGGGGAAATGATACACAGAAGTAAATAGCAATGGTAGGCCCTGTCGTCCTCCAAGATCGCCCAAAGCATACTTCTATTCTACAACGTCAAAAACTACTTCTCGAGATAGCCTAGATCTGACTGTTGAAAATGGTACTAACGCATAAGCAGGCGTATGTTGCATGCAACGAAGTAGACGCTACCGGTCCTCTGTCAAGGACCAGCAATTGGCAGACAACGACTCAGATGCCTGGGCACTACACACTAAGGACATCTTGAAGGCATTGCAGACCGGGGCTCACATCAATGTAATGGTCACCAAGTGTCATAGAAGGGAATGTTAAGCACATAAAAGCTTGATTGAAACACTAAATTGAAAATGTGGACTAGAAATACTGAAAGTCATAAATCGTAAAAAAGATATACATATGTATTTATTAGTATTACAAAAGCTCTCTAAAAGTCATTAAAAACTTACCTAGTACGTGAATTAATAATCGAAAGCTTTCAAAAACTACAATTTATATTAATACAAATTTTTTTATGGCTCTTATTTGAAATTATTGTTGCACTTTTCCAGGCAATTTCCACAATACACAATACGAACAAATTAAAAAGTTCAAGCAAACAATTCATCAAGCGAAAGGTGTTAAAAATGAAAACAAAAACAATTGAATCAGCATTTTAGTAAATACATAAATTCCATAACTACCAAAACCAAACTCCACTGCTTTTCTTCAGCGATATCAAAGGCGTGTTTTCGCTGAGCAAATACCCAAGGCGTCTATGTAGGTACTAACAATTATGTGCGAGTACTCGTACATGCAAAAATATGATAACAAGAATTATTTATTGCGATTGCGTCCTCGTATATAGAAAAAAATTTTTGTTTGTACATGCCATGAAGAGCTAGTGAAGAATATTTTAATTAATGGATGAAGTTGTTTTGCGAAAATTCCATTTACATATTTGCTTTATGTAAGTAAGAAGGAGAACTCAATGTTTTGTTGGTGGCGGCCAACGAGAAAAAGTTTCCTCTGATAACATACAAAAGTACAAAAAGTATATAAGCAACAGCAGAAAAAGCTAAATGTACAGCCAAATAAACAAAACATAACAATAAAACAAGGAAAACACAAACCCTGAAATAGGAGTAGCTACGCTAAATAAAATTCACACTTTTACTCGTATGTACGCGAATTCGCTTGGCTTTGGTGGTGATTATGGTGTGGTGGCGGTGGCGGTGCATACCTACATGTTGGCTCATGCCTGCTACGGCATTGGCTCACTGCCATCTCCTTTGGTGTGTGTGTGTTTGTGGGCTGGTATTGCTATTATCTTTCATTTGCAAGTGAATGGGAGTTACATAATTTTTTTTGTTGTTGATGACAAACATACTTCCTTTCTTTTGTTTTTTCGCATATCCTGCTGTGCTTTGCTTGTTTTTATTTTCTTTTTTAAAAACTTGCACATGTAAGCTTTTTTTGTTTTATGTGAGGGGCGTGTTTTCGCAAATTCTGGTTTTTTTTAAAACATGCCGAGCCATTTGGATCGCTGCTATTTTATATGTACATACATACGAACCTACATATACATACTTATACACACTTACATGCCCACCAAAAGAATTAAAACAGCAGATTTAAAGGCTAACGAAATAAGGCCTCAAAATTATTTATATGGCGTAAGGCTTAAAATAAGGCTGATTTTCCTATGTTAATGTCATCAGGCCATAGGGAGTACTCTCTCTCTCTCTCTCTCTCTGAGAGCACACCTTATTCCAAAGGCTTATCCGCCATGCGAAATAAGGCCTAGATAAGTAGGTATTAGAAATTTAGGAGCAGGCAGAGTGAGTGCATAACAGAAGCAGCGCTGCCAACAAACCCCTTTTTGTTAACACGCTTTTATTAGTTTCACCTGTATGTATGTACATATTTATCTATTTATGTAAACAAATTACGTATACGCTGTGTCCTTTTTGCATTGCATAAGTTAACGCGAAAGCGTGTGTATTCATACACTGAATGGGACTTTTTCAGTGTGAGATGTGCTTATTTAGATCTGATTTGTCAACAATAAGCAAAACTTTTTTGCAGGGTGTCTATGTACATTCACAACACAAACCCATTCATATTTAAGCTTATGTAAAACGCTTTAGTAAGCTTGCGTATATATTATCTTTACTCCTTTTATGTTAAAGTATCAACCGAATAAAAGTAGTTTTTTAATTTTTAAAATGGCAATGAGAGCTTCCGCAGTTTTCATTAGATTATGAAATGCATACTAGAGATATCTTTATATATATTACGCTAAGCGATTTTTTGTAAGCACCATAACTTTTACACCGTTATACCGATTTTCGAAAATGTGGTGTCAGATGAAAGGGCTTGACCTGTATATGTGCAGGAAGGTTTAATTTTTTGAAAAGGGTTGCCAGATGTTTGAAAATTTAATTTTACTGTATAGTTTGTTTGATTTTAAAATTTTTGGCACCATATGAAAGGGCTTGACCTGATATTGAGTAATTTAATAAAAATTTTACAAAAAGGGTTGCCACCTGTTCAAAAATTCAGTTTGACTCTATAGTTTGTTTGATTTTTAAATTTGAAGTGTCATATGAAAGGACTTGGCATGGAAATGAGTAATTTATTAAAATTTTTACAAAAAGGGTGCCACCGTTCAATAATCCATTTTTACGCTACAGTTTATCTCATTTTTAAATTTGAAGTGCCATGCAAGGCCTAGCACTGAAGATGGGTAATAAAAGGAAAGGGAAGAGGAAAATGAAAGGGATGGATATGGCGAAGGACAGGAAGCGAAAGAGGAAATATGAAAAATAAAATGGATAAAGGGAAAATAAAGCGCAAATAAAGGGGAAAGGGGAAGAGAAAGAGAACTAGAAAGAAAAGGAGGAGCGCGCCAAATTGTCGCACAGTGTAATTGAAAGCCACAGCACCGCGTGGCCGGGTTTACTAGTAATATATACACCGTCTTCTTCTTTCCGATTTATCTTTTATTGCGTATATAAAAAGGCATGAACCAGAGACCTTTAAGTCGCACCAATTACGTATTTTTTCTTTATAGGGCAGTTTGCAATTGAATTTGTGAAATCAAATAGAAGTATGTTACTAATAGTACTATTTTGTATTTGAATTCGTATTCGCAATAAATATCGCGTTCACATTCAAGTTTGGCCCGAAATAAACTCTCAATTTCTTCAACAACATGTACATATAAATTCGTATGTACGTTTGTATATTCACTTTAATTGCTCTGAAACAAAGCACGTGTCCTTTCCCTCTCCCCATAGACTTATGTATTTACATAGTACATATAGGTATACTCACTTGCACCCTCAAGCTTGACAGTAATCTCCAAAATATATTTTAACTTGCATCATCATAAATTATAATTAAACATTTCGCGTCTAAGATTTGCTTCATTAGCTCAGCCTGTTTTAAGGCAGGAATTTTCCTAGCCGAAAGGCCATTACATGGAAAAGTATCGAGTGAAAGGCTATGCGAAATTTACATAAATGTACTAGTAAGCAAAGAGAGCAAGCAAGTAAAATACTTAAGACATAAGGATAAGGTGAACGCCAAGACCTGTAACGCGCCAACGCTGTGAGGCTTAACGAACTGCCGAGCAGTGCCGGGTAGCATGTGTGTTCAAAAAATAATAAGAACGCATGAGAAAATAATTGAAGTTTACATGTGCGTATCTATGTAAATCAACACCTACTCATCCATATGTATGTAAGTACGTGTGTAGTAAGCCCCCCCCCCAAAACAAAAAAAAAATGCATTATGACAGCCGAAAAATTTCTGAAGCACAACAGGCAGCCATCCTTGTAACTACGCATCCTTTAGACCGGAAAAACTGAACAAAAATAGAGAAAATGACTATCTACGAGAAACACATCGCCGTAAGAGTGTTTAAGAAAAATTCGTATTAGCTTTTCTATTTTCTTATTGCGAGCACAACACGCGTGCCTGCAAACGAACAAGTGTATTTTACACAATATCTAGTGAAGGCAAATGCTCGTATATTATGAAAAAGGATTTAACGCAAAGACTAAGGACATTCCGGCAATTTATGAGCTTCATTATAAATATTTGTATCCCAGCACATGTGTCTTATATGGAGCTGGCTTTATCAGAAACGTGTGTTCGTATTGGTAGTTTGGTATATTACTTCCATCTTCTTCTTTTACTAGTTCTGTTAATTAAGAAAATAAATAATAATCATTCTACTAAGCGATGTAGTTTTCTTGAGCATCCTTCACTTACATGACGCATTTTCTTACATATTTCAAATAATTTATCTCTTAAGCCGGGTATCCACATCACAAGAAATGCTAAAACTCCATATAAAAAAACGGTTAAGAAATGGTCAAGAAATGTTCTTGTGTCAAATTTTCTTTAGGCAGTATCCACTTCACAAGAAAATCTATTACAAATTTTGACGAAAAATGGGGTTGGCAACGCTGGTTTTGCCAAGAAATATATACGATTGTATATATTTCTTCAAGAAAAAGTGAAATGTCAAAATTACTTAAGAAATAAATGACATTTTTTTCTTGAGTAATTTCTTATGATGTGGATACCCAGCTTTATGCCACACCAAAAGGGATTCTGGAAAAAAATGTTGCCCTTCTATATCCTAATATAAGATAAGGATACCTTAAACCCAAAGCCGGCAGAATTACTTTCAGAATGGAAAATGTCATTACTCTTCTGATGTGAGGTATGTATGTACTCTGAAAAAAATACCCGTAGTTAAACCAACAACTTTCGGCTGTTGAATCTCCGTCCTTGATTCAACAGCAAAAGTATTTGGTTTTACAGAAAAGTTTTTGATCCAACAAGTGATTCAAAAACGGGCGCTGTTGTTTCAAAACTTGCTTGCTTTTAAAAATTTTTTTGTGAGAAAACCAACAAAAACAATAATGACGGAGAGAAGATGAAGAGAAAAATCCAAACAAAAGTTTATTTTTAGCAGAAAATGTTCTCCAAAAGTCCCCTTTGTTGATTTAAAGGCAAAAGTATTTGACCCAACATTTTCTGCTGTTAACAAAACTAATGAGAACAAATTTTTTTAAATTTTGTTTTTACAATGATTCAAATAATACATGGATTCCTTTTTAGGAAAAGGGAAGTATAAATACGTTACTACAATTCAATATAATTTTGAATGTTCTACTATATGATGATTGGATAGAATTTCAGGTTGATGTCATGGTTCGAATCCGGAGGAGAATATAAAATAAAGAAGAAAAAGCAGAATAAGAAATAAAGATAGCAACCAGTGAATGATATTAAGGAGAGAAGGATAGGAGAACAAGAGGAGGCTACATATTTGCAGTTGGGACCCGGGTGGAGAGAAGATGAAGAGTAAAATTCAAACAAAAATTTATTTTTATGTGAAAATTTTTCCAACAATCTCCGTTGTTAACTTAAAGGCAAAAGTATTTGATCCAACAGTCTCCGTGGTTGACTTAAATCAACAACGCTCGCACCTTTGAAACAACAACGGAGCGTTGTTGGACACCTTTCAACTACGGAAAGTAGTTGATTTAACAGCGAAAATCTTTAGATTTACAACGTGTTTTTTTTTTTCAGAGTATATATATCTGTGTTCATATGGAACAGTAGCTTAAGTGTACTTAAGGAAAAATTTAGTTAGTTTCCAAAAGGTTCAATTAATGCATCTCAGAAAGTACATTCCGAAATGATTTTACTCAATAATCTTGTGCGGGGAACTGCTAGAAAATTAAACAAACTTGAAAATTTGCGTTTCGACAAAAGCTACTGTTCGATATATATGAGACGTGCTCCCTAAGAATTTGTTTACCACTTTTGATTTTTGTATAGGTCGTTCGTATATCAAACCATAATGAAAATGAAAGAACACACTTAGTTTAGTTTAGGCATCTAAAGGTGGAAGAAATCGATGAATAGCTTGTTTTTTTGGCTTAGAAGATAATGAAGAACACATATGTATTTATAAATACTTTAATTGATTACCAGAAAAACTTACCTCACACTGGCGTCCAAGGAAGTAAACACATATGTATGTGGTGTAGTAGATAGAGTGCTCGTCTACCATAACAGGTGTCGTGAGTACAACACAAAAATTTTACTGTATTGTGGATCGAATTTCTGTCATCTCTTGTCAAGTTTATTTTGGTTATAAACCGGTTTCGTCTATGTGCCATCTTCAGTATCTTGCTTTAATTAAATAAATTTTTCTAATTAAATTATATTATTATTTTTGTGCTTAATTTAAAAAAATCACTTATTGAGTTAGCGGCCACCCTTCACCCATGGGCAGTACATATCTATATTCTCCGAGTGTTTTTCTGCCATTAAAAAAAATTCTAAAAAAAAAAAAAATGCACTCGTCGTTCGGAGCCGGCCCAAAAGTTAGGTCCATCCAATTAATAGGAAAAACAAAAATTAAGGAGCACGTCTCGACTTGTGAAAGAAGCTCGACCTAAAATTCGTTAGAGTTATATCTACACGTGGCAGGGTATATATGTATGTACATACATATAACCATCTTTTAAAAACTCCACATGCTTAAATGTATCTACATAAGTCCTTAATTAATAAATTAACTGCCAAGTGGTCCATCTTAATCTGCCAATCAAACCTAATCGGTTTGTATAACTTTTTTGGTCAAATTTTCTCTGTTGAAATGTTCTCGTACTCCAAGAAAATCTCTACTAATAAACCGTAATGAAGTCATTAACTAATTTATCTAACACAGCCATGCCATGCATTATGACACAACCACAAAGCATTTACGAGGATACACGTTCACGTTCATTCTTTCATTCCAATGCAGAACATCTTATTACGCTCGTTTGGCGATGCGCGAAAAGCCAACAGCAGCAAAAAACAGCCAAAAATAACAACAACACAAATCAAAGTAGTATTATATTATTACTCGTACTTATGACCATTTAATTGGACTTTTATTCATTTTGTGTGTTTCGTTTGGGGGGGTTGAGAACTACTATATTTGCGCTCTCAATTTGGCAAATTATGTTGACGACACGCAAAAAGCACAATCAAACATATGCATATGCATACGTTCATATGTTTAAATAGAGCAATGTATACCCCGCTGCGTATCTTTTACAATGAGCGAAGAAATTTTTACCCAGCTGGTTATGAGATCTCAACTCGCAGTGAGTGTGTCCAATCAAAATGTGGCAATATACATATTTATATGCACGAATACTTATCGTCCACCAATATTTTCTCATCATTCTCTTTCACCTTCACTTCTCTTCCTATTTCTCCTCTCAGCCTTATTTTTTGGGTTTGATGTTGTCATTGTCGCACACCATTAGCCATGGGTAATGGCGCAATTTTTTTGGCGCTGATACAATAACGCCAGCGCCAACCGTGGCGCCAACTCACGGTACTGGCGCAATAACACCTTTAGCGCAATTGTCATCGAATAATAGATAAATAACATTTTTTCGCTTGTTACTGTTTACCATCCCCGTATTTTTTTTTAGCGCAATTCTGCTTACATATACGAGGGCACAATTAATTTTAATTTTCATAATCATTTGGAAAAATATTCCGTATATATGTGAAAATATGCTGGAAATTGGAGTCATTTAGATCACTATCAAGCACACATAATTGTGACGTTGTCATACGTATACATATACTACGGTGCTGTTATTGGCGTTGTGGTTGCGCCATTTTACACTAGCTCTATATTGGTGCTGGTGTTAGCGCACGAAATTGAGTCAGTGTTATATTGCAATAGCGCATCATTGAGTTGGCGCTACATTGAGTTGGCGCTATATTGAGTTGGCGCATTTCCCAAATCGGAGTTAGCGCAATAACACCAGGGTTGGTGTCAGCGCAATTGCGCCGCGCAGCCCAGTGTTACCCATGCCTACACACCATTGAATTAGATCGGCTGTTGAACAAACCACAGCGACCAAAATCAGGCTCATTAGTTTTATTGCCATATCATATCAGTCAAAGCCACAAAACTATTTATGTACCAGCACACAGACAAACGGGCAATACCAGCGCCAACATACCGCATCATGACCCTTCAGCTACGTAGCGAACAAATAGTATAATATAATACAATGGCGCTATTATAACTCTGACGAGTTTTATGGCCGAGCTTCTCTCCGAATTCGAGGTGTGCTCCTTTTTGTTTTTCCTACTAATTGGGTGGACCTACAGTTTTATGCCGGCTCCGAACGGCGAATGCATTTTTTGTGAGAAGCTTTTTCATGGCAGAAATACTCTCGGAGGGTATGCCGCCCACTGCCGAGAGGTGTCCGCTGTTTTTAAAAAACCC
The DNA here is from genome assembly GCA_960531455.1 of Urophora cardui. Classification (NCBI taxonomy): domain Eukaryota; kingdom Metazoa; phylum Arthropoda; class Insecta; order Diptera; family Tephritidae; genus Urophora; species Urophora cardui. Next base: position 166,952,502 of record OY482670.1, on the reverse strand, counting down.
AATAAATGGATTTTTACTAATTAGAAAAATTGTTTTGGTGTTTTGCTCGGACCGTGGTTTGAAGCCGAGACCTCTGGCATAACAGGCGAGCACTCTACCTACTGCACCACAGCGGCCACAACACAACGAACAAATGCGAACGCCAAATAATGTACGAGTATGTATGTATGTATGTATGTATGTATGTATGTATGTCATCTTGCCTTGGAGTTAGAGAACGAATGCCATCGTTTCGTTTGTAGCTTTTCTTTTTATATTTGCGGCATTAATTGCTCGAAAATTTTCTTCATCTTTTGGACGCAAGTCCAAATGCGTGGAAACTACATAAATGCGAGCTAAACGGCTCGGGCCATCTTTCAGTGTGTACTCGTAGTTGGCTTTTGCTTCTTGGCATCTTGACAGCATTTTATTAGGAAACGTCTGTAGGTTTATACTTTCTTGTTTGTTTGTATTTTATTTATTTAGTTTATGTTTTCGCTTTGTTTTTATTTTGATTCAAGTAAAATATTTTGCCTGCTGCAATTCCTTTTAACTAATTGCTTGTTATCCTTTTAATACTGAAACTAGCGTTGCTTTCTCCTCTCAGCGTCCCATCCATCAACGACTGCTCCTTTGACAGCGCTTTTAGTCCATTGGTTGCTTTATTGCGGATGTTTTACTTTTGAAATTGATATGCACCCATACAACCTTTTGTACAAAATTCTAGCCAAATAGATGCGATTGAAGGTATGCAAAGGAAGGCTAATGTTGTAGAGCTTGGGTACTTAAATGAGAACCTTGAATTTATTTATTATTGATGATGTTTATTTAAGTAGTTTATAATTTTTGTTGGAGTATTTGGAAAACAAGCTCTAGTCTAGGGTATCAGGAGAGCAGGAGGTGGATTGAACCGACTCAAAAACTGATGATATCTCAACCTTTAATTTCCGAAGCTTTATTTTATTCAATGTACATATGTAAACACTTTTTCTTTCTATGCCTTTTTTTCTTCATAAACGTTTAGTAGGTAAACTTTTTTTTACTAAATCTGAAACTCCGTAGCCTTCCGCTAACCACAAATCTACTCAAATGCGCATACATATGAAAATGTATGTATATATTTATGTATGTCTATATGTAAATCTATCTATGTCTATACATATATACGACTCAGAAAAGTAAGTGTGAAAATATTAATTTAATTCAATTTTGGCTCAACTCAATTCATTTTAATAAAACCCCAAATGCAATAAGAAATTTTCAAGAATAATTTTTCAGTCATTGTCTCTCTGCTTCGGCATTGCATTTACATACATACATACATATGTACATCCTTCGAAGTTTACCTGCAGGCTAAATATTTTAATGTTAAAAGTTATTTACGACAATAATTACGTAAAGCTAAAATTACCCCCAAGAGAGTTACTGTGTACGTACCTATTCGTGCCCATTTGTGTGTGATGGTGGTTTATATGAACACCGGAGATGTATGGCATTGTCCGCTGCTTACTTTATTAGCTTCAACTAACTTTCTTACCGACAAACCGGCCAAGCCCGAGCCAAGAAGTCATGCCGAGTGGTCTAATGTAAAAATGATAATCCCATTGTCAAGCGATAATTCATAAATGCCGCAATAACCACGAGCACTTACACGCAAACAAAAATTCGCTCAACAGCGGCGTAAAAGAAGCGATAAATTTTACAAAATCATTGAGATTTCATTTTAAGAAAAAGTGAAAGAAAAATTATAGAAGTGGAAAAGAAATCAACGCAGCCAGTAAATCCAACAAGTTGTTGGGAAAAGTAATGGCCTGAAAGTAAGTGCGCATTTTCTTCATCTACTTGCTTACTGACAGAGCGGCGAATACTCGCAACGCCACAAAGTATGCAACGGAAAAATTAATTTGAATGTATAAAAGAAGAATGAGTAGTAGAAGCATGGAAATTGCGATTATGAAATATGATTGTGATTTAGAAGCCACCAAAGGAATTGAAATTTAAAAGCATTAACCCTCTTGAAGAAAAGTGGTTTATTTAAATCGATGTTTGGCCAAATACATACCTTATTCTATTGTTTTTTTTTGTTTTTTTTTGGTTTTTTTACAAGTGAATCCTGGACAAATATTTCGCCTAATATGATCCCCACTGTAGTGAATATTAGGCCCATTGCTATACAAATCCGCTTATATCAGAAGCCCACAATCGAACCCGTGACCGTTACCCTTAAGAAAATTGTCTTACTGCCAAAGTTAAACTCAAAAAGTAATCTCAAACTCCACTAAAATACCAGAAAATATAAAAATCAATAGCACCAGCGTTCTAGGACAACGTTCCCCGTCCCGTCCTGTTATCGATAACCGCCATCGCTAAGACGTTGCAAGATTTGCTCATTAGAAAGCTGTGCTGTCAAAAATGTTCAACCACGCACATAAATATACATACATGCAAACATATAAATATTAGCGAGGTGGGGTGGAAGGCTTAAAAGTACACTAACTGCATATTTATGTATGTACTATGTATGTTGGCACATCAAGCGTTTAGCTTTTGGTTAGCTGGTGTAACGAAAATTCTGAGCATAATCAAAGGCGTGAGAAAGTGGTGTGTAATATAACAACACACATAAGTTACATATATGCGTCGTCTGTATATTTGCGCTGCTGGAATAAATTTTATAAAACTAATACGAATTGATTTATTACCGCCTTTAAGCATTTTCACGAACCAAACACTCACAATACTCCTTAACACCCCTTCCCCCTTCGTCAACACCATCTTATGCTTGGCTTAATATCTTTACGTTTACCTCTTCTTCCCAGCTATTGAAGGTAGTAGGAGTAGGCAAGGCTTTTGGCGATGGAACTTAAAACTCCAAGCAGAACCAAATTCGTGTCTTAAAAAAACAAAGTAAGAGATTTTTAAATCAGAAAAGCAAAGGCTTTCCAACAAGCACAGTGTTTGACTGCGCTACATATCTTTACAGGAGGTAATCGTTTTGTGGCACTTCCACCGGCGAGCAGGTGTACCAAACTCATGCTCCCTTTCGTTTCTTGTGCCACATTTCATAACTTCTGGCTGTTGGCTATGTCTACTGCTGTCGTTTTGGCTGTCGCTGTCAGCTAGTAGATATGTTAGTTGCTTGCCAAAAACTTTTATACACTTCGCTGCGTTGGAGGAGACAAGGCATGTTAAAAATATTCTTAAGACCATTTAACCCCAATACACTCATTACTCGCACCAAGAAGCCAAGCTTAAGCGAGTAGCAGCAGCAGCCACCATCACCTAATGCCAATACTAAAACAAAGGAGGCATTGTTCACCCCACACTCTCCGCAGCAGAGTGCTCGTATTATACTTAGGAGTTTATAATTCATAAAGCATTTAAGTTGGCCAAATCGAAATTTATTGCTATTTAAGATATCTCGGCAATTCGCTGTCGGTATGCCAAGCATAACAAAATCATGCAAAGCTTACTTATTGCTCACAATTTGGCGGCAGGAGCGGGGGGCAGGCGGTGCAAATGGCATTATTATAAGGAGTTATAATTGTGAGTTTCCTGTTTGTACAAATTGGAATGCGGAATGTTGCAAAAGAAATTGTTGCCAGCCAAACACACACACACGCACACTTTGATGTGAATCTAAAAAAAGCAGAAATATTAAAGCCTACAAATGAATATCTAATATAAATTCATAAGTTGTGAATTACAAAGTTCCACACACTTAAATTTATGCGAAAGAATGAAAGTTGTGATAAGCTATAAATTCGATAGGTCTCAGTTTTCGAATGCTGTAGATTGTTTTAATGGCAACATTTGTTGGATACATACGGATCATGTTAAACCTCGTTTTGATTGCTTAAAAACTAAGCTCTTACTTCTTGTTCCACAAGTTCTTCCATTTATGTAGATACTAAAACGGAGCTCAGTCGATAGCACAAATTCTCCTAAATTTGGGGAAACCCTTTTCAAACCAAATTTTCTTACTTTCTTTCAAACTAAATTTTCTTCCAAACGAGTTAATCATGTAATTTTATTAATAAAATTCACTTAAATATTAAGTTGTTTATATTAGTAATAGGCCATAGATTTCAATAATTATTTAAATTTTGAAAAGAGCTTTTCGGCCGATGAAAATTAAAAGGCAAATTTACATTCCCTTCATTCTCCTACGCGTTTCGACGGTATTCTCGTCTTCATCAGGGAGTCTAATTTTTTATTTGGAAAGACATTAAAAAAATATACATACACAACATATTATTATAACGAAATTAACAATCACATTATGAGTTATACATAAATTACATACTTAAATTGTATAAAATTTATAAAAACTGTTCACTTACAGACATTCAAAGATTTTAAACGAAAAATTTATCACAACACATCTATCTTTTTACATTATTTTCGCGCAACTACATATTTATACATATACATACATACATACATACATACATATATATGTAATTATTTTTGACATTTATTTTGTTTCTTTATTATGTTTCTGTAGGCGCAATTAATGTTGTCAACATCTTCTTTGAAATTCATAGCGTCCTGTATTCGTTGTTGTATGCGCAAACTCTCCAGTGTCAGCCTTGTTTTTGTTCGTCTCTCTATGTCTAATATTTTCGCGTTGTCAAAGTCCGCTGTGTGACCATTGTTTGTCAAGTGTTGTGCTAATGCTGTTGTTGTCTTTTTGTTTCTAGCGTCTGTTTTATGCTCTCCTAATCTAATGCCTAGTGCTCGTTTCGTGGTACCTATATTGTTTTGTTGCATCGCTCGTCATTGTTGCCTTTACATTTGATTTCGTAAACTACGTTGTGTTGTTGCTCTTTGGTAACTTTGTCTTTTGTCTTACTGAATATTTGGTTAAGTGTGCGATTGGGTTTATGTGCGAATATTAATTTGTCATGTGGCCGCTGTGGTGCAGTGGGTAGAGTGCTCGCCTGCTATGCCAGAGGTCTCGGGTTCAAACCACGGTCCGAGCCAAACAAAATTTTCTAATTAGTAAAAATCCAATTATTGGGTTTTTTAAGAGCAGCGGTCACCTCTCGGCAGTGGGCGGCATACCCTCCGAGAGTATTTCTGCCATGAAAAAGCTTCTCACAAAAAATGCATTCGCCGTTCGGAGCCGGCATAAAACTGTAGGTCCACCCAATTAGTAGGAAAAACAAAAAGGAGCACACCTCGAATTGGGAGAGAAGCTCGGCCATAAAACTCGTCAGAGTTATAATAGCGCCATTGTATTATTATATTATTATATTAATTTGTCATTATGTATGCATTTTTGTAATGTTGTATTATCTGTTAAACCTTGTATGTATGTAATGCCTCTAAAGATTTTGTTGTTATTTTCGTTCGTAGTTTTTGCATTATTTTGGAGTGTTATTTGTTTCTGTTTCGTTGTTGCTAACCACCTATCAATCACCTTATTTGGGTATCCGTTTTTTGTTAAAATATTTCTTATTCTAATGTCGTTGTTTTTCCTGAACGCCTGGTCGCTCAATGTGTAGATCTTATTTATAAAATTCGTCATAGTGTTTTTCTTTTGGGTCCAGGGGTGGTTAGAAATATAATTAATCATTCTTAGGGACGCTATTGGCTTCGCATACCAATTCGTCAAAATATTATTGTTGTTTCTAAATATTTCTATGTCTAGGAAGGCTATCTTACTGTCCTTTTCTCTTTCAGTCGTAAATTGTATTTTCTTGTGTTGCGAATTTAATGTAGTCAAAATGTCTTCCACGTCCTTAATCTTAACAATAGCGAATACATCATCTACATACTTAGTTATGTATTTGATGTATATGTCTTTTGTTTTGAGATCGGTTATAGCGTCGTCAAGTATTTTGTCCAGAACAATGTCAGCTATAGTGGGTGATAATGGATTTCCCATTGGCATACCATAAATTTGTTGGTACACCGTTCCGTCAAACATAAAATAATTATTGTCCCTTAAACAAAAATTTATGATGTCTAAAAACTGGTTTTTAGTCAAGTTTGTATGGTTTTGAAGGGGTGTCCATTTTTGCATAATTGTTCGAATTGCTAGGCTCACTGGGATGTTCGTAAATAGGGAAATTACGTCAAAAGATATTAAGATTTCGTCATTTTCAATTGTCAATGTGTTTAACTTCTCTTTGAGTTGTGAGGAATTTTTAATGTTATAGTCGGTAGAAATTAGTTCCTTAAGTATTTGTCCTATATATTTGGATAATTCGAGGCAAGGTATATTTGTAGAGGCAGAGATGGGTCTAAGAGGTGTGTTTTCTTTGTGTATTTTTGGGAGTCCATAGAGTCTTGGGGAGATAGCTGCATTACAAGTCAATTTGTGTTTTAATATATTGTCGATTTTCCCTTGCTTGTATAGATCATTTACTATTGTGTTATTTTTCCTTTGTAATTTTTGTGTCGGGTCCAAGCGCATAGTTTTATATGTTTCTCTATCGTTTAGTAGTCCCATCATTTTTTCCTTGTATTCATGTTTGTCCATTAATACGGTCTTGTTACCTTTGTCTGCACTTGTGATTATTATTGAGTCTTTGTGTTGTTGTAGAAGTTTTTTTGTGTCGTCGAAAATCTTCAAAATAAATTTTTCTTTGCTATTGTTTTTAAACTTATTGCTAAATGACTTAATTCTACCAGCTATATTACATCTCGCGTTATCCTTGTCCTTATCCTCGTTTATTGTCTGGATCCCCTGTTCGATTTCCGCTATCAATTTCACTGGTTCTATGGTGTTCTTTGTTGTTGGCAGAGCAAATTTGTTCCCTAGGGAGAGGAGCCATCGGGACTCCCGGGGAATATTAATTTGTGTGTGGTTAACGAACCAATCCTCGTTGAGAGTGAGACCGTATTTCTCGAACTTGTTGCTAATTTGTTTTTCAAGTTTATTACTGATATTTGCTCTCGTGTCCGTTGTAATGAAATTAAAAAATTGTTTGTGGTACTTTCTTACTAAATCAAAATCAGATTCTTCTAATTTATTTTTGAGTTCTTTGTTGGTGTGATTAATACTGGCGCGGATCAATTTTATATGGATGTTTGCTTCTTTTATTTCTAAATTTAGTATTTTAGTAATAAAGTTTTGTTCGATTTTCTGTAGTTCCCGTTTTGTAATGTCCAATTTAAAGCCATGTTTAATGTTATTCATTTTCCCTGTTAAATGTGGTGGGATTATTCCGTAATTTTTACATTCCAATAAAAATTTCAGTCGTTGTTGTTGTTTTGATAATTTTTTGTTATTTTTGTTGTGCTGTTTGATTATGTAGCAAGTGCTATCGTCATATTTGAGACGGATGTGTTGGAAAAAATGCTTCATGTTGTGTGTGTATTTTTTAGGGTATTTTATTGTTGTTTGTTTCAAAAATTTTAATTTTCGGTTTTAGCTCTCCGAAGAAATTATAATTTGTATTAGTAATAGGCCATAGATTTCAATAATTATTTAAATTTTGAAAAGAGCTTTTCGGCCGATGAAAATTAAAAGGCAAATTTACATTCCCTTCATTCTCCTACGCGTTTCGACGGTATTCTCGTCTTCATCAGGGAGTCTAATTTTTTATTTGGAAAGACATTAAAAAAATATACATACACAACATATTATTATAACGAAATTAACAATCACATTATGAGTTATACATAAATTACATACTTAAATTGTATAAAATTTATAAAAACTGTTCACTTACAGACATTCAAAGATTTTAAACGAAAAATTTATCACAACACATCTATCTTTTTACATTATTTTCGCGCAACTACATATTTATACATATACATACATACATACATATATATGTAATTATTTTTGACATTTATTTTGTTTCTTTATTATGTTTCTGTAGGCGCAATTAATGTTGTCAACATCTTCTTTGAAATTCATAGCGTCCTGTAGAAACAAAATAAATGTCAAAAATAATTACATATATATGTATGTATGTATGTATGTATGTATATGTATAAATATGTAGTTGCGCGAAAATAATGTAAAAAGATAGATGTGTTGTGATAAATTTTTCGTTTAAAATCTTTGAATGTCTGTAAGTGAACAGTTTTTATAAATTTTATACAATTTAAGTATGTAATTTATGTATAACTCATAATGTGATTGTTAATTTCGTTATAATAATATGTTGTGTATGTATATTTTTTTAATGTCTTTCCAAATAAAAAATTAGACTCCCTGATGAAGACGAGAATACCGTCGAAACGCGTAGGAGAATGAAGGGAATGTAAATTTGCCTTTTAATTTTCATCGGCCGAAAAGCTCTTTTCAAAATTTAAATTAAGTTATTTATTTTACAAGTTTTAGGCCAAGCATCCCACTCCAATTTTCCATTTTTAGACGAAAGGAATACCGGCATATTCCTTATATATATGTATGTAGATAGATATTTCTTTCAAGCTTGTTTTATAATACATACGTACATATGTATATGAAACAACAATACAAATTTCAAAATCCAAGGCAATAACAAAAAATATAAAGAAGTGCAAAAAATGTTCGCATTTTTGACGAATCGCATTCCAGATAAGCGTAAATTGTTTTTTTTCACTTCGCGTCTACGCTGCGTACGCACACAAATACATGCATAAATACAAGCGCATGTACAACAATGTATATGCCCTTGTATGTAAAATATGTGGCATACTTTCAGGCGTCAAAGCATTAAAATAAAATACCACAAAATAACAATAAAGGAAGCAAACGAGAATAATATACGATATGGAGGAGTGACAAATAGCAATTGCGTATGTCATGATTATTCCTGATTTCTGTTCACCCTTGGGCTTGCTAATTTTTTCTTATTTCTTCTTATGCATAAACTCCTCAGCACTGACTTTGGGGTAGAGTAGATGATTTGCTGTGTGTGGCGCGATATCTTTATGGCATCGCTGGAGCCAATAAAAAAAAAACGAAAAGACACATTTAAGTTTATTCGGTGACAAAAAAATGAAAGAATTTACATATTATGTTATTCTTGCCACAATAAGAACGCTGCCAACTTCATTCAAATGTGTGTAAGTAAAAAAGTGCGCAGCGTAAATGCGTAATCATAATCGTAATGGCGAGTGCGATTGCGATTTCCTGCGCGCCATTTCCATTTTGATTTCCTGCCCGCAAGCTCAAGCATTTAAAGAGTCAGCGTTTACGGTGTTAAGTTCTCAGAATCCTGTCATTTCATCAGTTTCAAGCAACATTCAAATGATAAAAAAAATAACGCTGTCAATCAGTGGTGCTATTTTTTTTTATCGTATGACCACTGGTAAATATTTTCACCTAAGTTTATTTAAATTCTCCTTAATAATTTTGATAGCTGCTGCAATTATTATGAAGTAGCAGTAATGAAATTTGTGTATTTCATGATTAAAATATTTAATGTTAGCTACTTTTGCTGAGCATATTAAAATCTTATTTTCTTCATAAACTTTTCTGTTCTATTGAAAATATCAGAAAACACGCTCAGGGTTGGGCAGTGATAAATGTTTAATTGGGAAAACTGAGCAGCTTAATTTTCTAATTTTTGGCTATCTCAAAACTTCCACTTATAGCAGTTTTGCTTCCACTTTGATCGCAATACATGCCAGGTTTTGTATACTGAATGCCAGGCCATGAAAGCCAGGAAAACTAGTTTCAATAATACAGGAGTATGAGAGAGAATTGACGATGGTTGTTGCTGTTCAACAAAGGAACTCCGTTGTGCTCGAGAAAGCGGTTGCTTCGTCATTAGACATACATATATACATATGCAGCATAATTCCTAACTTAAGTGAGTTTCTTAAATTTTCATCTTTTTAAATTCTTCTAAATAAGACCAAAGTTCATTCCATCTTCTTACTAATAATAACAATCGCTAATACCTCTAAGTCCCAAGCCTCAGTCCACCTTAAGCCGCTTACTTCTGTGACCTCCTTTTTATAAACTCGCACACACGCCTACGTACTTATATAGAGTGCTCAATACACAGTTAGATATGCCTAGCTTATACATATTAAAAAAACTTTACTTCAAATGAAACGACATCGCCTTCTTAAGCAAAGCACTACCGTAAAGCCAACTAAAGACCTAATGAATATAAAAACATTTTGTCATGCAAAACCATAAAAATTCAACAGAAAAATAAAAATAAAAACGATAACAAACCAAAAACTTTTCCACCCAATTTTCCGCATTTCTTTCTTTGTTTTTTAGCGACCGCTTTTTCTTTCCGCTTTCTTTCTCCTCAAAAATGAAAAGAAAAAGTCCCCAAAATGCACGTGAATAGAATTGGAGGATTAAAAATATTCAAAATCAATCCATTAACGAAAACCAAAGTCCATAAAGGACAACAAAAAGGAAATTTAGTGAATGCTAAATGAGAGTAGCAGGAGTAGCGCTAGGAGGAGGATGTGGCGATTGGTGTGGGTAGCGTTTGTATAAGAAAAAAAGCTGTAGGGCGGCGTTTGACAAGGGAATTAACTTGTGATTTCAACTGCGCGATTTCACATACATACATACATACCTACTTAGCCTGTTATGTGTACGCGTCTTAGCATTCAAAATGTAGCTAATTATCCATTGAGCAGAAACAGATGTCGGCCGCGCTTAACGTTGAAGTCCCACAAAGCCTAAGCCAATGCCGCTGATGCTTCATTAAAATGACAAAAAGCGTAAAACCGCGATTTTCCAATGCTGAGCGCTTTCTTTGTCCTGGCTCATTATTGAAAGACTTATCGAGCGTAGCGCTCGTCTCTTTGTCAGTCCTCCACACACGCCAGCCTCCTCCTTGTAATACAAGCTATTGTAGTTAAGCTGGTTACCAAGCGGTGCGTGTCACGGCAACTTACTTTTAAATAGTTTCCAATCATTTTTCTTTTACATCAAATAACAATAATGTTGACATTAAGTGGTGGTAGAGATGAGTGGATTGGGGAGATGGGTGGTGGTAGCGGTGGATGACGGATGAGATATGAGCAAGGATGAGGCGCATGAAGTTAAGCGAGAACAGCTGTCAAAGTGATAGCGATGAGACAGTCAAGCAAACGAACTTGTGCAAGAGTTGCGTTGTTGTCGCCTTTCGTCGGTTTTCAAATCGCGCACATTTGGATACTTTCTACTTAACTGCTACAACAACAGCAACAAGCAACAATAATCATTACACCCACCCTCAATTGGCAACAATTGTCATTATTCCTAACTTATTTCAAGCCGAGGCAGCGGGAAGAACGGAAGGGACGCGTCGTTTACTTTATCGTCACAAGCTGGCAGCTCTGAATTGTGACTTATTTCCTTTTAACAAAAATGTCAATGCTACTTGAACTTTGACATTGTCATTTTATTTTGAATGTTGGTTGCTGGTTGTTTGTTGTTGCATGCCTGTTTAATGTTGAACTTTTTGGTTTTTCGGCTATTTATCCGCTCTTGTATCTCGACAGATCCTTGTGGTTGCTTTTTTTTTGTTTTTCGTGCTTCCTTCTTGCCTCACACCTTGACTTTTATATACGTTGATGGCAGTTGTCTTTGAGTTTGAATTTTTATTGTTTGTTTATCTGTTTGTTTATCACTTTGCCAGTTTGCCTGCTTAATACAGTTCCATATTGTACAGCAGGGCCGTGCGCACGGGGGGTTTTGGGGGTATCTAAGTTGCAATAATTTTGCACAAATTTTCAAAATACAGTTTATAAATTTTGCATTGAATCTTGACTCATAATTTTTGACAAAATTAGTTACAATAATTTTACGGAAGAAGAAATTGGTGAAAGTTGCAAAAAATAAGGTTGGCCAATACATAAGTTCGGCACTTTGAATTGCACTTGGAGCTTCCCGAAATTACAAAGTTGTGTAGCATATGTTCGTTTGGCATTTTTCAAAAAATTGTACTGGTAACAAAAAATGTTCATTTTGTGAAAACAGTGAGCAGTTTCAATTAACAAGTACTGTAAACAGTATTATTCAGGACCTGGTTAACTAGGTTTTGATGAATCAGAATGAGTTTCAGAAAAGTTAGAGAACATTTAAATTTATGATGTATGGGTCTGGATATCACTGTGGTTACAAGCAATAATCGCTTAAGTCGACTTAGGAAGATTTCGAGTTATATATACCACATTATTCTCCTTTAAAAACTCTATATTTCTGTAAAACCCCCATGCTTATAACTTAATTCAATCAAAAGATATAAATAAAAACATTTAGGATTAACTTACAATAGAGGTATATTAAACTTGCTATAACAGCCAAAGTAGATGTATATACTTAATCAAATTTCTTCATGACATTTTGTTTTATTTACAAAATTTGATCGTAACATTGTGGATGGCTCACTGATTTTGCCTCCATAGTTTTTAATCGACTTTTATGATTTGTTAAGAAACGCATTCGAATATAAAAATTAATTTATCTCGAAATCATATTTTTTGACTTAAGCGATTATTGCAAATTGCCACAGATCTGTTTCAGCAAATATGTTTATCTTAGCGAAAAATGTATGCGAATGCAAACCAAAATTAAAATTCCCCCCCAAGGCTAATTCCTGCGCACGGCCCTGTTGTACAGGTGTACTTAGATACAAACTTAAGTACACGTACTTCTTCCATTCGAATTCTTTGTCACACGTCTGCTGTGTTTCTTACACGCTTCATTACAATAATTCGTCTTGAAATGTTGGATGTCGTTGTTGCTTTCCACACTTCCTTAGGTAACCAAGTGTTGACAAAATGAAATGCAACAATAATACATTTCTTTCCATGGTGTAAAATTTTACGTGAAACTGAGGGGTTTTAGGTACAAATTGGAAAATCACAGAGTTATTGGGGAAATGTGGTGCGGGAACCTGGGATTTGTTGTTTTGTACATATTTTAAATTCTACGTAAACCAATTGAAGGAATATTTGGTCTTACCAATACGGGGAATAAGGAAAAGCTTTAGTAAATCAGAGCTTTAAAACTCCTTTGAAATCACTTGGGTTCCAGGTGGTTATGCAGGGTTTTCCCACTCAATTTTGGTTAGGTTTACACTCGCTTTACAGATTACCCTTTATAAGTCTGGCTAGAATCAGCCACAAGTTTTTGTAACCCTCCGAAAAATATATTTCTATGCCTTCACTGTTTATTATCCTTTTACCTTTCAACCATATAAATAATCGTAAATGTCAGCTGGGGAAAATACTATGTACTTATTTGATCTTGTATCCGTTAGTGTAAACTCTATTTATTTACTCATACTCAGCACTAGTATGCGAGAACGTAGAGACGCACCTCCAAGGCAATCTCGGGTTTATTCATGTGTGTATGTGAAAAGATGTACTTAAAGTCGCTATTTTGTGTTGTCAGCATCGTGAATGCAACGCGAATTATTGTTGACAAAATTTATTTAAGACGTTTACTCTTCCCAAATGATGTTTTAGACTCAAACCGCTAAGTAAAATGCAGACTTTATACAGACTAAGTGGAACTTGCTTGAATGGATGGCAAGAACATGAATTAATAAGGTTGTTCGTGGTGTGGCACAAACTTTAGTTATCTATCTGGTTCAATAGAAGAAAACGCAATATCCATCAGCAAACATTTTTCACCAGAAAGTCTTCGTTCTCAAAGTGGCATCAGGAAACCATATGTCATTGGTAAAATCACAATTTATTAATAAGTAAAGCGTAATTCAGATCTAATGATTAGAATTTAAATCTATAACTTCAAGTGGCTTTATAAGTATTAGAAGAGTTGCGAAAAGACTATGCAAAAGTAAAATTATACGAGTCTAAGTGAATAGCCCTACTAATGTAACAATTCAAGTGTAACGTAAAAGTAGACAAGCAATCAGAGCAGTAACTGCAATTGCAGTTTAGGATGCAGCTGTCGCAAAGGTAACGGTGATTAAATCAACGATGGATGAAAATAAGAACATTCATATCCACGTATAGTTTTTAGAGTAGGTACGGCGAATTATTGAATATGCATATGTACGCAGTCTGGTGACAAATGTGGTTTTGCCATATACATATGTACATATGTGGCAAGCTGTGTTTGGTTTGAAACAGGGTTTGAATTTGCTTGCTGCAAAATAGCAATAGCCGATGTTTTTTGCTTATTGCTGAATTCAGCCGAGCCAAAAACGAAAACACGAATCATTCGCTTCAGTTTTCAGCTGAGTCGTGTTTGCTTGTATAGTTAAGCCAAGCAACTCAATTTGAGAGGGTTGCTTTTACTTCCAGCAATTAGTTGAGTGGTAAATTTTTGCTTACAGTTGCTTATTTTGCTGAAACTAGTTTTTAAGCAAAATTCAACATGAAAAGATGTTTACAAATGGACATACATACATATTATGTGTACATACATACATTCATAAGTAAATATGTATAAAAAATCGAAATATGCGTAAACAAATCGTTTCAGCAAAATAAGCAAAAGCAGAAAAAATGCAAAGACACAAACAAGGCTTATCCAATACAGGTTAAGTTACTTGCGTTTGCTTTATCTTGTTTCTTCTTTAAAAATGTCAATGTGAAAGAGGAGAGAAATGAATTTTAATGTAAAATTTTTCCCAATTCGTTTTGTCTGACATTCACACTTTTTAGTATACATACACAATTCCAATCAGCTTATCTACTACGATATCCTTCTTTAGATAATTCTTGGACACAACTAATTGCTGGAAGTAAAATGAAATCTCCCAAATCGCGTTGCTTTGCTTAACTATACAAGCAAACACGGCTCAGCTGAAAACTGAAGCGAATGAATCGTGTTCTCGTTTTTTACTCGGCTGGCCGAGTTTGCTAATTTACTTTTCGTTAGCAAAAGCAAAGCAAAAGCAAATGCAGCAAAAGTAGTTAAGCAATTTCAAACCCTGGTTTGAAATAATTGTTCAAATGTGGATGTTTCCCACAAATACGGCACTAAGAAAAATATTAAAATTTGTATATGCCTATACTGAGATTTTAAAAAATAGTTATCTAAATAAATTGATGCATTTTTTAAAGTTATAAGCTGTAGAGTACAGATTTCCTACAGGCATTTGAGCAGCCTTTGTTTAAAAATTTCATTGAGAAAATATTTTAGTAGTGCAACACTGTTTATAACAGTTGTTTAATCACAAAGATTTCCCAACAAGTGCAACATGCTTATACATTAGGGTGCTCCAAAATTTATTAAGAAGAAAAAGTTTTCCCGAAAACTGCGGAACAACCCGCATTTTATGCCACTGTACTACGGAAATCTATACCGAAAACTTTGCATTAATATATTAAAGTTTACAGGTCGTACAAATGCCTTAAAATACATCACTGTAGAGCTGCAAAACCATCGATAGTCGGACCACTCGATAGTTTCGATAGTCGAAAAAAAACTATCGATACTATCGATAGTTTTTTATGAATATTTCACTAAAATAAAAGGAGGGATGGTTTTGTTTACAGTTTTCTTTCCAAAAAGTCTTTATTTTTTTACGCAAAACAATAATTAAATAAAAGATCAAATAAGAATTAGATACTTCACTTACACTGAGAGAAAAATCAACCAAAAAAGTTGGTTAATAGTACTAATTTCACACTTGAAATGGAATCAATGTGAATTTTGTTTAATATTACCATTACCATTGTTGATATATTAGACAGTGTTTTTGGTTATATTACCCATGATATTTGTTGATATAACAAAATGTTCGTTGAAATCTTCAACCAATTTCTTGCTACTACATATTAAACAATTTGTTGGTTATATTTTTATGCCAGTAGCAGCACTGCTATGTATGATCTATAAGAGAGTGTTAATATGTTAACTGAATAACAAAGAAAATTCCAAACACTCACTCTCTCGCTAAGCCATTCAACTTCGTCAAGCACAAACGGTGTTGAAGGCGATGGTAACAACAGAGCCGAAGCCACAACTCTTCGTAAACATTTTTACTTTTTTTTAGATATGAATTAACCAATATTTTCGTTAATATAACAAATTGAATGATTGTTACTAAAATATTGGTTAATTGTACAATGAAAATGTACATATTAAATTTTTTCCTTTTGGCATGAATAAATCAACCAATAAAACATTAACCAAGAAGTTGGTTGAAAAAACCATTGTACTTTTTTCTCTGTGTATGTATATAGCATTTTCTGGTTAAATTAAACCTTAAAAAGAGGGATGGTTTTGTTTACATTTTCCTTTTCAAAGTCTTTAATTTTTTTTAACGCATAACATTAATTAATTAACAAAACAACAACAAAGAGGAATTAAATACTTCACTTATATATATATAGCATTTTTGGGTTAAATTAAACCTTTTTCAATTTAAAATTTGCACTTGATTTGAAAAGGGTTTCATTTGACTTGAAAACGCTATAGTAATAAAACTAAAAGTAGTACATTTGTTTTTTAGCATCTTTGGTGCTGACTAGTACATAAGGCACATTGTTTATACATTTCATTAATGTAAAATACCGATAACACTGCTCTACAGCCAAAAAATACTCTGAACGCGACCATCCTATTTATATGTAAAATCGGTCGCTGATTCCGAAAATCGGGCTCATTTTTAATTCTATGGGAAGGTTTTTGAGATATCGGCAATTTACCGTTATTTGGCCAATGGCTCCACTTAATCCTGTATACCTCTTTAACGCAGTGAGCTATCTTCTTTGGAGTGACACTCAACGAAAGAAAATTAAATTTCCTTTTCATCGCTGCTACAACATTTTTCTGTAACTCTTATAGTTTCTGAAATATTGACGATTCAATTTGAATTTTTTCGATTTTTTACGATTTTTTGAAGAAAAAATTGATTTTGTCAGGCAATATCTTTTAAACCAATGTCTTCACCTTCGGTTTTACTCCTTTACGTGAAGCTCCATTCTATTGGGAAAAAGATAAGCTATCAACGAAGAAAATCCATGGTAAAATAGAAAAGTTATAGGCGATCAAGTAAATACATCCAAGTCGCGCAATGCCTCTGCACGGGTATATTCTATGCATGTTATACCAATACCTACACATCTGCAGTAGCAGCACATTGGCAGCGCAGTAGATAAAAGCCCATTTACGGGTATAACATGCATAGAATATACCCGTGCAGAGGCATTGCGCGACTTGGATGTATTTACTTGATCGCCTATAACTTTTCCATTTAACCATGGATTTTCTTCGTTGATAGCTTATATTTTTCCCAATAGAATGGAGCTTCATGTAAAGGAGTAAAACCGAAGGTGAAGACATTGGTTTAAAAGATATTGCCTGACAAATTCAATTTTTTCTTCAAAAAATCGTAAAAAATCGAAAAAATTCAAATTGAATCGTCAATATTTCAGAAACTATAAGAGTTACAGAAAAATGTTATAGCAGCGATGAAAAGGAAATTTAATTTTCTTTCGTTGGGTGTCACTCCAAGGAAGATAGCTCACTGCGTTAAAAAGGTATACAGGATTAAGTGGAGCCAGTGGCCAAATAACGGTAAATTGCCGATATCTCAAAAACCTTCCCATAGAATTAAAAATGAGCCCGATTTTCGGAATCAGCGACCGATTTTACATATAGATAGGATGGTCACGTCCAAAGTACAGACAAAAAATTTCATTTTGTGATCCAGTGTAATCAAAATGCACACTGTTTAAACATTTCATTAATGTAGAATACACTATGCTTTAAATAAATCAAAAAACAAAACACTACGAAGAATTTCAGTTATGGGGGAGGATAGGTATGGGCCTGCTGTGCACAGAACAATTTTTTTTTTTCATTTTTAATTTTTTGTATGGTTACGTTTTTGAGATAACGGTAATTTTGTGTTTTTTTTATCACTTTATTCAAAAATTATGTTCGCTGGAGTTACGCTTCTAACAATATACAACTTATAGTAATTGAACCACACCTCGCTAAATGACATCTGGTCAATGTCAAAATTTTTAATTTTTTGCGATTTTTGAAAAGGTTTTGATTTTCAAATTAAGTTTTTTATAAAAACTTATAAAAATCAGAAAAGTTTTATTTTTTAAAAATTAGCCCGTTTAATTGTTAACGTAATATCAAGGATATCTGATAAAAACATTATTTTTAGCGATTTCTTTCATGTGAAACAAAAAGGATATTTTATGGACGAAAAACTCGGTTAGATGACTCATCCGTGTATGGACAAAAGATAAAATTTGTTTGTGACTTCACCCTCTCATAGGATTAGCGTTAATCAGAGGTTAAGTAAACGGCCCTTAAGCTAAAGATATAGATACTTGTGTATTGTGGAACGATTTTTCCTCATCCCTTGTGAAAAAATCGTTCCACAATACATCATATTCCTACCCCGTCGGAAAACCAAGCAAAAAAAAGGAATAATGAAAATTACTTAACTATTGCTTGTCATTTTATATCAGAAGATTTCAACTTGCGAGTAGCTGTACTGTAGACACAAAAGCTGCTGTCAGATACAAATCATTCCGCAGCTAATATATTGGAAACCTTGCACCATGTTCCATGCGAGTTACCGTGTTTTGCACCTTCATTGAATTTAGATGTGCGAGCAAATTGTTTCTTATTTTAAAGGCAGTACTATTGAATATGAGAAGTTTAAGGGCGCGCAAGAAGTCTATACTGTTTTGCAAAAAAAAAAGTTGTAAAACGACGCCCTATACACGGATGAGTCATATAACCGAATTTTTAGTCCATAAAATATCCTTTTGTTTCACATGAGAGAAATCGCTAAAAATAATGTTTTTATCAGATATCCTTAATATTACGTTAACAATTAAACGGGCTAATTTAAAAAAAAAATAATTTTTTTCTGATTTTTACAAGTTTTTATAAAGAACTTAATTTGAAAATCAAAACTTTAAAAATCGGAAAAAAATTTTGACATTGACCAGATGTCATTTAGCGAGGTGTGGTTCAATTACCACAAGTTGTATATTGTTAGAAGTGTGGATTTTAGTCGCCTCTTACGACAGACATTCCTTACCACGGGTATATTCTAAGCCCCCTAACCCGCTGGGGTATTAATTTGACCATTTTGATATCGAAATCCAATTCCTCCCTAACATTCAGTATTCTTCTCTTGGGACAAAACTACAATAATGAATAGGGATAACCATCGATAGTGGAAAAAAACTATCGATAGTGACACGAAAAAAAAACTATCGATACTATCGATAGTGCCATCGATAGTTTTGCAGCTCTACATCACTGATAATACACATGATTTTTTGGACAGTCCTTAATGAACAAGAAAGGCGTCTTTTATCATTATCAAAAGGGAACACATATTGTTTTAGTAATAGTAGAATAAAAATAACCTTGTTTCACAATTATTTTTTCGGTTTTAATTTTTTGGACCACCTTATTGCACACATATATGTATGTACATATGTATACATAGCCAATATGCACGAGTAGAACTCTTTTCCAATCTTGGAGAAATTTTGTGGTTCTCTAATGGATATCCAACTTATAAATTAATTGAAGATCCAAAGTTGGTTTTCAAGTTGAGTGCCATTGGAGGTCAATTTGAGGTATTAATTAAAATTTTTTCAAATGATAATACTCTTAATAATTTTATAAACCTTTAAAGTGGATGGCAATGTTGGTCAGCGCACTTTTTGCTTTGCCCTGTTAAGAAGTTTTTTTTTTTTTTTTTTTTTTTTTTTTTGTTTTCATTTTAATCTAATTGGAGATTGATGTTTGAGTTCAAATTGATATCAAAGAGCTTCTCAAAAACTAAGATTATCTATATATATAAAAATGGTGTAAAAAATGTTACTAACCTCATCAGATGAGAACGGCTGGGCCGATTTCTGTAAAATTTTTTGTCAGTTGTTCGTATTCTCGAGGAGATGGTTCGTACGGAAGAAAATTTTGGAAAATCTCTCCGGAAAAGTCCGAAAATTGGAAAAATCGGTGTGTATGTGTGCATCTGTGGATGTGTGTCCTTTATAAACTCCCAAAGTAACCATCCGTTCTTTATGAAATATTCACAGTAGATTCATGTGGTGTTAGTGCACATAGTAGGGTATATAGAATTTCGAAAAAAGGAAGCTTCTCGGAATACAGGCCTAAATGAAGACCCAGATCGATCCAGCAAGTCTTCGACCAATATTGGTATCAAATGAAAGGTGTTGAACAGGCCTTCAACATAAAGTTATTTTCATTGCGATACCTAGGCCGGGTTCCCAGATATGGGTTAAAACGTGGGACCGAGTGACCCTGGAAAGTTTCTGGGCAATATTGGTAGCAAATGAAAAGCGTTGAACAGGCTTCCACATACAGCTATTGTCATTGTGATTTCTAAGGCTGTTTCCCAGAGATGGCTAAAGTAGTGGGCCCGGATGGTGATCGACGGTCCCAGTAAGGTAAATGTAGGTAGCTATAGGGATAGGGGTAGGGATAGGGGTAGGGATAGGGGTAGGGATAGGGGTAGGGATAGGGATAGATATAGGGATAAGGATAGGGATGGGGATAGGGATAGGGATGGGGATAGGGATAGGGATAGGGATAGGGATAGGGATACGGATAGGGATAGGGATAGGCATAGGGATAGGGATAGAGATAGAGATAGAGATAGAGATAGAGATAGAGATAGAGATAGAGATAGAGATAGAGATAGAGATAGAGATAGAGATAGAGATAGAGATAGAGATAGAGATAGAGATAGAGATAGAGATAGAGATAGAGATAGAGATAGGGATAGGGTAGGGATAGAGATAGGGATAGGGATAAGGATAAGGATAAGGATAAGGATAAGGATAAGGATAAGGATAAGGATAAGGATAAGGATAAGGATAAGGATAAGGATAAGGATAAGGATAAGGATAAGGATAAGGATAAGGATAAGGATAAGGATAAGGATAAAGATAAGGATAAGGATAACGATAAGGATAAGGATAAGGATAAGGATAAGGATAAGGGTAAGGATAAGGATAAGGATAAGGATAAGGATAAGGATAAGGATAAAGATAAGGATAAGGATAAGGATAAGGATAAGGATAAGGATAATGATAAGGATAAGGATAAGGATAAGGATAAGGATAAGGATAAGGATAAGGATAAGGATAAGGATAAGGATAAGGATAAGGATAAGGATAAAGATAAGGATAAGGATAAGGATAAGGATAAGGATAAGGATAATGATAAGGATAAGGATAAGGATAAGGATAAGGATAAGGATAAGGATAAGGATAAGGATAAGGATAGGGATAGGGATAGAGATAGGGATAGGGATGGTGATAGGGATAAAGATTGAGATTGAGATTAAGATTGAGACCGAAATAGAGATAGGGATTGAGATAGAGATAGGGATCGGGGGAAGTAGGTTTGTCGCGGCGAATATAACTATAACTTTTATTCAGATAATAGACAATTTTTTGTTATCATTATGTAGTCATTAAGATGGACTCTAAGATAATGGTTAGCAATACGGTAATCAAAGACTTTTCTTTAGGCTTCATGGGAATAAATTTTAGCAGAACAACGTCTGCCGGGTCAGCTAGTTTACATATAAAAAATGTGCCGTTTTCCTTGAGAATGGGTTGGTTCTCCAATGGAAAATAAACATTGGAAATTGTAAAACGAGTTGGATATCCACATGACCTCAAATCAATTTCCAACTAAAATGTTTATTGGTTATTCATATTATGAATACATATGTATGCATGTATACATTCATATATACCCACTAGGCCCATTTGTGAGATGATGCGACTTTTTTTCATGCCAGGATACTTGATTTTGTTAGATATACCACAGGTACTCCTAAAGTATGAGGAACGGCACGTACAAATATTGATACCATTCATTCTGAATATCTAACAAAGAGTATAAAACGGCCTTATGAAAGAAAGCATGCGGTTTGAAATGGAAGCCCGACGCTCTCGCTTCCTTGCTTATTTATTATACAAAGTTAATCATGCGAAGGCGGCCATCGCCGTGCGATAGTCATGGGGCATAGTCATGGAAGTTGTTATCTTCCCTAAAGGAAATGTAATGGGAAAAGTATTGATGATTTGTAGATCTTTGGGCCTACTGGGTATTTATAGTTGGAATTTGTAGACGAATGCGTGTGCCATTATCAATATTTGTACCTTATCTTATCAAGCTGCTGCCCATGCCGCTCCAAAGCTAATACTTACATTTAATTATATGTAGGTTCTTTAGCTGATAACGCAGCTTATAATCGGTATAACAGCCACAACAGGTGAATACGACCAGTATTTGGTTGAATTTCGAGTGAGTCGCTTCAACGGATCGCACACAAAAAACGTTGCATTGCAGTAGATAAGAAATGTTCCGAATTTTATCTGTATATGTACATATATGCAAATATGTATTTTGTATGTGAATATTTATATGTGTAGAGGGTGAAAAATACGTATTAGGAAAATATAATAGAAAATAAAAAAGGGAATTTCGAAAAAAATGTGAAAAATAATGGGGCGCGCCAACTGAAAGTGTCTTAAAATCTAACAAAATTGCGCAATAATTATATTTGTTAATTTTAATAATAATTTAATACCTAATCTATGTTAGTAAAATCGAACGAAGCGAAAGCAACCACACGAACAAACCTAGAGCAAATTAGGCGCATTTCTGTCGTACCCAAGCATGAAAAGAATACTCGCTTATTCATAAAATTACATTCAAAGCAACAACACCAACTCGACTATTTTTAAAATAGGAAACAAGTTAAGGAGCAGGCCTCGTATTGAGAGAGAAAGAAGCTCGGCCTAAAACTTGTTACAGTTATATTACCACCAATAATAAATCTATTATTATTATTCGCTTTATTATTCTAGGCACCCTTAAACTAATTTCTTTCCTTTCTTTTTCAGAACATTATTTGATATCACAATCCCCAACTTCCCACGCCGGCGCCTCATCCTGTTAAAATGTTGTCACATCGACACCGTCTCCTCATCACCTCATTCTTACTCTCTGTCACAACACTCACTTCGGCAGTTAATTGTCCACAAAACTGTAAATGCGCTTGGGTACTCGACAGTCTCATAGTTGACTGTTCACACAAGCAACTCACAGAACAACCGAACTTTTCCGATTTGCCCATCGATCACTTGGATTTATCGAAAAATGATCTAGTGGACTTCCCAAAGCAATTGGCTGATATTGAATCGCTCGTGTTCCTAGATCTCTCCAACAATAAAATCAGTCACTTAGATGAGGATGCATTAGTGGGGTTTATGGCGCTGCGTGTTCTACTTTTGGCGCACAACAATTTCAGCAGCTGGTTGGATTTGCGGCCGAGTGAAACGTTTAGAAATGCTATAAGTTTGAAATATCTTAGTTTAAGTGGAAATGACTTGGAAACCTTTACGGGTTATACAGCAGAACAAACGCTAATTAGTGAGTCACTAGTAGAATTGGAACTCAAAAGTTGCGGCATTACGGCCGTTGGGGGCGATCATCTAATAAATGGCTTGCCTGCGCTTGAACGCCTCGCGCTGTCTGGCAACCCAATGGCCAAACTCAAAAGCATACCATCGAGCAGTTTGCGTGAATTGGAATTGAGCAACTGCAGTTTGCAGAAAATTCCGCCAACGCTAGTTGAAAGTTTGCCCAATTTGCAAACATTGAATGTCTCATGGAATTTTGCTTTGGATCTCAAAGATGCACTCAGCTCTGAGTCGCTTTTGAAATTGGATGCTTCCTTTTGTAATTTGGACACGATCAACTTGAGCGGTTTGCCCAGATTGACGCAGGTGCTGCTGCGTGGCAATATGCTACGCAGTTTGGACCAGAGCACATTCGCCAGTAATAAACTCTTGGAGACTGTGGATTTGGCGCGCAATGCGCTGCGCCATCTAGCGGTAGATGCATTCGTCCAACTGAAGCATTTAACCACAATCGATTTGTCTTACAATGAAATTGCGAAACTCAATCGTTATATGTTTCGTGGCAACGACGCCCTCGTCTCGATCAATCTCAGTCGCAATGCAATTGAGAGATTTACAAAAATTGTCTCAAATTCATTGCGCGAAATAAATTTGAGCGGCTGTGAGATAATAGACATCCATGGCAGTGCATTAACGGGTTTAACGGCCATTCAGCGTATCGACCTCTCTTACACGCTGATCAAAGACCTCCCGCCGTATATGCGCTCGGAGACGCTGCAGCGCTTGGATTTGAGTAATTGTAGGTCAGTTGTCCATCAAAAAGGTTTCTTTATGACACTTGGACTATCATTTTATTTTTCTTCCATCTGTAGGCTATCAGCCATACGCAATACGACTTTTTCCGGTTTTCCAGAACTGGCATGGTTGTATTTGAATGGCAATCGCTTTACAAATCCCTTACCCGCTGAATATTTTCGTTCGAATCATTATCTCGATGCGATTTGGTTGGGCGATAATCCATGGATTTGCAATTGTCACGATTTAACGTTTGTGGACTTTTATGATTATTTGATTGCACAGCCACAAAAGGTAAGACAAATAAAAAAAGTAATAATGCCCTGAAAGCTACCGAATAAACATTTGGTTTGGTTAGCAATTCAATTTTTTTTTTTAAAGTGTCGGTGTAGATGTAAATCACATTTCTTCTTCTGCTTCTTAATTGGCGCGTAACCGCCCAGAGGATTCTGGCCGAGTCCAATAAAGCGCGCCAGTTGTTTCTGTCTCGTGCAGCATGGCGGCAATTGGAAATACCCAGGGAGGCAGCGTCACTGTCCCCCTGATCTTCCCAACGCAATAAAGGTCTCCCTCTTCTTCTGCCTTTAGCCGGTTTCTAAAGAAATACTTTCTGGGCCGGAGTAGTTTCATCTATTCTAACGGCATGACCTGCCCAACGCAGCCGCTGGATCTTTATTCGCTGAAGAATGTCCATGTCTGCGCAAAGCTCATTAAATCTTCGTCGATACTCGCTAACGCGCAAAGGTCCATAAATCCACCGAAGAATTTTTCTCTCGAGTACTCCAAGCAGGGCCGTGCGCACGGGGGGGGGGGGGGGTTTTGGGGGTTAAACCCCCCCCCCATGACCAAATCTAAGTTGCAATGATTTTGCAAAAATTTTCAAAATACAGTTTATAAATTTTGCATTGAATTTTGACTCATAATTTTTGACAATATTAGTTACAATAATTTTACGGAAGAAGAATTGGTAAAAGTTGCAAAAAATAAGGTTGGCCAATACATAAGTTCGGCACTTTGAATTGCACTTGGAGCTTTCCGAAATTACAAAGTTGTGTAGCATATGTTCGTTTGGCATTTTTAAAAAAATTGTACTGATAACAAAAAATGTTCATTTTGTGAAAACAGTGAGCAGTTTCAATTAACAAGTACTGTAAACAGTACACGGAAAGAAATTTGTATACTTGAATCAAGAAAAATGCTTTCTTGAAATCAATTTAGAAAATTTTTAGGGAAATAAGAAAAATTGACTTAATTATTACTGGAAATAAGAAATTGAGTTTTCCAAAAATGAGACAATTATTTTCTTATTCAAGAACACTAACAAAATCTATAGAAAAAAAATGTTGAAAAAAAAATGTTTAAATAAATAAGAACATCTTTTCTTAAATTTCCTTAAATGAAGAAAATCTTTTTGTTAATATCAAGAAGAATTTAAGAAAATTGGGTTTCGACGAATTGGAACAACAACATACAGCGAAAAAAAATGTAAAATGAATAAGAAAACGTTTTCTTGAGCGAAGTAAAATTTTTCTTGCTGAATTTGCATTTCCAAAGTTACATGTATTTTTTTTCATTTGCCATCCGCTTTGCATATTTCTGAATATTTTTGCAATTCTCAGATTGTTAGTGAAGCATTTGGTATAAGGAGTGCACTATTTGCATCTTCATTTATATTAAATAAAATGTTGTCATTTCAATAAACAAGTCCTAGGAAAATACTAGTTGACTAATTATGGGTTTCTAATCCCTCATGATTAGTTTTCATTTTCCTTATTTTTTACGTTTTTAATATTTTTAGAAAATATTTGCTTAATTTAATATTTAATATTTGCTTATGCCTCAGACACACATGTGGTATGAATATTAGAATATCAATATTATGATTTGGCTATGCTATTTTCTTGTTCTTTGAAATTATGCATTTAAAAAATTGCCAAAGTGTCGATTGACGAGGGGTTTTTTGCTTATTTAAAATAAAATTGTTTTGCAGATGGCTTTCAAATTTCTGCAACAATTCAAATGCAATAAGGTCTTCCGTGCAAAATCTTTTCAGACTGCAGTCAAAGCCATTTCGTGCGAGGAGATTGCATTACCTACTTTCAGCGGTAATACTTTCAGTATCGGTACTATCATCTTCAATGGTTTCGACGTCAGTTAGAACATCTAACTGGAAATCCGTGAATGTTGTTATATGAATCGTCCATTTTCAAAACCGGCCATCTCCAAAATTTTAGTTTTTTAAGCTAGGTATCAGATCCAATTCTAAAACATCACCTGTATTTAATATTAAAACAATTCCTTAACCAAAACCTACCATATTCAAGTCAAATTACTCTATAATAATAATAAACACAAATCGTTTTAGCCATTGGTTTCTTAAGATCAGTTTTTTGCATTTTTCTCACAAATGACTTGAGTGGAGATGGCCGGTTTTGATTCATATCTATTCCAATAAAGTCATGCGGGCATTTATTTTAGTTGGTGATTCCCCTTTCATCGTAGCGCTTTTTACCTAACGAACATTCCGCGAACTTTTTTTATATTGCTATACATACTTATATTTTGTCCGCATAAGAGGAGTTCGTGTCCGCCTAACAGAGGTTTTTATGTGATTTGTTATGAAAAAAAATCAAAGTGTCCGTTGACGAGAGGTTCGTGTCCGCTTAATAGAAGTTTTTAGTTCAATTCAATAGTAAATAACTGTCCGCGTCCGGCCAAGAGAGTGTCCGCCTAAGAGAGGGCAATTTGTTCTAAAAATTGAACCTAAACCTTGGTGCATGAGAAAATGTCCGCTCAAGGGAGGTGTCCGCCCATGAGAGGTGTCCGTTAGGAGAGGTTTCTCTGTATTTTCAATATACATAAATACATACAATACCAGTCATTGTTTGTACGTATATTTTCAGTTGAAGGATCGCAACAATGTGCGCTGCGCATCGCCCGCCATTTATTATGGCAAGACGTGGGAAATGGCTTGTACCGATTTTTGGGCACCCAGAGGCTACACCTCCGCCGCCGGCAAAGCTTGGACAATAATTATGTTAGGCTTGTTGATAATTTGTTTGGGAGCCTTCGCTTCTAGTTGCATACAAAAATTAATTAGAGAACGTAGGCGGAGACGAGATCGGCGTGAGTATCGACAAAATGGTGATGAAATGATGGAAATGTGAGTAAATGAGTTTCGTTCTTACGCTAGAAGTGTCCTAAATCTATTTATGTACCCTTAATCTTTCTAGACGCGAACAAAATGAACGCATGCTTGAGGAGGCTGGCACACCGAATGCGCCTCGTCCTTACGAAACGAATCTGCCAACCTATGAGGATGCCTTGCGCATGCCAAAATTGGAACGACCCATTAAATCGATGGTGGATCTAACCGAAAGTGGACAAGCGCGACGCGCCAAATTGCGACGCTCTCATACGAGTCCCGAGGGAGGAGAGGCTATAGAGGACGCCGATTTATTGTTGGATGACCAACGTCAACGCTTCCGCAGCGAGGAAATGCTATCGAACCGCGACAAAGAGCGTACTGCGATGATTGTGCCATTCACACGCACCGGTTATGTGGAGTACAACAAATCCCGCAGTCGCCGCTTGAGCATGGAGGATTCTCGCTTCCCGGCGGCTCACATGAAATCGCAAAATTTGCAAAGTGCCGAGAAGATATCTAATTTCCAGAGCTACGACCACAGTCCGTACACCAAGCGACGTCCGAAGTTGCCCGAAATACCACCCTTCCGACGCGCCACAATACGACCCGACAGTGTTGAGTTCCTAACCGATCCCGAGTATGAAGATCAAAGCAAACCGGGCAGCCCGTTTGCCCGCCGCAAACCCAAAACGCCAACCACCACCGTCACAATTAGCCATCATCACCAAGTGAATGCTGCGGCGGTGGCAGGTAGCCCATTAGCGCCCGCAATTGATGATTATTTTGGCAGTGCGCAGAGATCACGTGATTCCTTAGCGGATAATGATAGTGACTTCCAAGTGATAAATAATGAGCCAGACGGCTCTTCGCTGGCCGATCTACGCGAAACAACTTCGGCCGGTGATGGGGAGACGAATTGGGAACGTGGCAGACGTAAGAAGCGCTTGAATTCAACGAGTCGTCGTGCGAGCGGTAGTTTTACAGCCGCAACAGCGGGTGACGGTTCTTCAACGTCGTCGTCGGAAAGAGAACCGATTGTCGTGGTGCATAAGGCAATGCGTGAAACATTGTTTTGAGTGCACCGCTGGTCGAGATCGCT
Organism: Urophora cardui; assembly: GCA_960531455.1. Taxonomy (NCBI): domain Eukaryota; kingdom Metazoa; phylum Arthropoda; class Insecta; order Diptera; family Tephritidae; genus Urophora; species Urophora cardui. Next base: position 166,924,192 of record OY482670.1, on the reverse strand, counting down.
ATGCCATACTACAAATGAGTATTTAATAGTACCTAAAAATAAGCAAACGGTGTATTTTGAAAGCGATTTGTATTCATAGTAGAAGTACTAAGTATGATTATAAGAGCCTATTAGTCAAAGATCTTCTTATATTGTTTAAGACTTATGTTGAAATAAATAAGTACAATGTACGGCAAATCTGGCATCGCTCATATCGCAATGACATTAATGTCATCTTATCATATATTTATTATCATATTTTCCTTCTTCTTCCGGCTGAATTCCAATAAACGAGAACACATTGAAGTAAGTCTCCGAGTTTCACTCAATATTTTCCTGGATTTCGATCAGGTTATGGGCCCAGCACGCTTCCACTGCGCCGTTGAGGAATCCATAGGAAGTAATACCGTGAAACCACGATCATAGTCATCGAATATCAAACAAGATAGTCAGTGTAACAAATCAGCACCTCAGAGCAAGGGCGAAAGTCTCACAATTAGGGAAGCAAGCACATGAGTACGAACAAAAAGGAATACAGTACAAATAAAAAGTTGCTACACAAAAGAAGAAGCATATTCACTAAGGGAATACAGTACGAATAAAAACGCTGATCAGCTGACATCTGTAAGAAAACGAACCAACCTTACTTTTCGCCGCAGTAAATTCTAGAGAAAAAAAAAGGGGAATAGAAAAATTAAAAGGCATACAAAAATACAGAAAATTAGAAAATTTATGTAAAAATCAAATGCCAAGTGACGGCGAAGAAGTTGGACCAAAAGCAAACAGCGAAGTAAAAGAAGAAGTTAGCAGTCAAAACGAATCACAAGGAAACTTTGAACATAAGCAGCTGTCACCAGCAAAAATGAGTTTCACAACCATAAAAATTGAACCCCTTGGCAAAGACAATTTTGACACCTGGAAAATACAAGTAGAGGCAATTTTAACGAAAAATGAAACATGGAAATACGTCAATGGTAGTTGTGTAAAACCAACAACGCCACCACAAGCGGTAACCGAATGGGAAGATAATGACGCCAAAGCAAAGTCTGATCTGGTGTTGTCCATCTGCCCAACAGAACTTCAGCAAATAAAGAACTGCCGCACATCAAAAGAGATTTGGGAAAAGTTACACTCCGTGTACCAATCGCGTGGACCAGCTCGGCAGGCCATGTTACTCAAATCGCTCATTTTGCACAAAATGAACGCTGGCGAAGACATGCGCGAACACATACGAAAATTTTTTGATATTGTCGACAAACTTGTAGAAATGGAATTAGTCGTCATAGACGAACTCCTTACCATACTACTACTTTACAGTATCCCAAGCGAATACGAAACTTTCAGAATAGCAATAGAATCGCAAGAAAAATTGCCGAAGTTAGAAATATTGAAAATAAAACTACTGGAAGAGTTTGAGGCACGAAAACGAAATGAATTACCTAGTGAAGGTGCTCTTTACACCAAGACAAAAACAGCTAGTGGCCGCACGCCAAACAGAAATAGTACAGACCAACAAAAGTCCGCGACCGTGTTCAAATATGCTTGCCATACTTGCGGGAAAATCGGCCATAAGGCCAGAGACTGCAAGTCCAAAAACTTTAAAGACAGAAAACCACAGAAGCAAAAGCCGAACGATACGACATGCAAAGTAGAGGAGATTGTCTTAGGAGCAAGTTCCGTGAGCGTTAGGGACATATGGTGCCTAGATTCTGGAGCATCATCGCACATGTGTGCGCTGCGTGAAAAATTCCAAAGCCTCGAAGCCACAGAAGACAAAACCTTAGCTTTAGCTAACGACAGCTACACCAAGATAGAAGGGTGCGGCGCAGTAAGAGTTAAATCGAATACGGGCATCAACGTCACGCTTAGCAATACATTGTACGTACCGGACCTTCGCACAAACCTTTTGTCAGTACAGAAAATGACTCAAAATGGTTTGGAAGTCACATTCGCGGGCGACAAAGCCATCGTAAAGAATCCTTTGACAGATACAAAAGTATTTACCGCAGAGCGTAAGGGAAACTTGTACTACGTCGAAGAATCTGAAGAATTTACGGCAGTCGCAAAGTCCAATCAAGAAACTCTTCAAGATTGGCACGAAGCATTCGGGCACCTAAACGAAAGAGACCTCAAGGCCGCCATAAACAAGAAGAGAGTACTCGGCGTAAAGGTTAACACTAAAACGAATTTGGCAACATGCAGTACTTGCATTCAGGGAAAGCAAACCCAAAAGCCATTCCATAAATCAAACCGCGAAACAAAAGAAGTTTTAGAGCTAGTGCACAGCGACGTATGTGGGCCGATGAAAACACAATCTTTCGCCGGTTCGCGATACTTTGTCACATTTATCGATGACAAGAGCCGCTGGTGCGAAATCTACTTTCTAAAACATAAAAGCGAAGTCTTAGAAAAATTTAAAGATTATAAGCACTATGTCGAAAACAAGCACGGAAAGAGAATTAAATGCCTACGTAGCGACAACGGAACTGAGTACACCTGCAACGCAATGAAAAACTACCTCAAATCCGAAGGCATACGACATGAGTTCACAATCGAGTATACCCCACAGCAGAATGGAGTAGCCGAGCGCAAAAATCGAACCGTAGTGGAAATGGCCAGGTGCATGCTTATACAATCGGGTCTCCCCCCAGCATACTGGGCAGAAGCTGTCAACACCGCAAACTATCTACGAAATCGATGCCCTTCGCAAAGTTTAAAAGGCGAAGTTCCTTACAAAATTTGGACGGGAAAAGCACCAAACGTTGGGTATTTGCAAAAGTTCGGCTGCACCGCCTACACGCTAGACAAATCCCGAAGAAATTGCAAGTTCGGGTCTAAATCTATAAAATGTATATTCGTAGGATATCCCGAAACATCCAAAGGCTACCGCTTGTGGGATCCCGTAGCGAGAAGAATACGCCGCAGTAGAGATGTTACGTTCGTCGACCAATCAAAACCAAACGCCTACGAAGAATTCACAATGAATGAGATCGAACTGCAGTCAGCGCAAGAACATCCGAAACCGAACGCACAAGTAAATCCAGATAATTCGAAGACGAATACGCAAGCAAATACAGATAATTCGAAGACGAATACGCAAGCAAATACAGATAATTCGAAGATAAATACACAGGCAAATCTCGAGCCGCAACAGCAGCTACACCCGATGAACACGGACAAGAAAGGCGACACAGAAACTGCTCTTAAAAGAGGAAGAGGACGCCGAAAGAAAGTTAGAACAAAACGCCGCGGCAGGCCAAGGTTAGAATACAACATGGTACCCACCACCGAAATGTTATCAAGCGAAGAAAAATCCACCAGTGACGAAGAGCCGGCGCCCATACACGAGCCGCATTCTACGGCAATTGCTCAAAGCTCAGACCCCGATACGGCCGCAGAAGCACTGTCGAGACCTGAAGGAGGGGAGTGGAAAAAGGCCATGCTGAAAGAATTCCAAACCCTAATAGGAAATAACACGTGGGAGTTGGTAAGTTGTCCTATCGGCAAAAAGATCGTCGAATCCAAATGGGCACTCCGCACGAAATACAAATCTGATGGCAGCGTCGACACTAGAAAAGCCAGACTTGTGGCGAAAGGCTTCACACAAAAACCTGGTATAGATTACGGTGAAACGTTTGCCCCAGTCACTCGGCTCAACACAATACGAACACTGATGGCCATATCAGCAGAAATGGGTTTGGAAGTGCACCAACTCGACTTCGTGAGCGCCTACCTGAACGGTACATTAGACACCGAAATATACATGTCCCTACCGAATGACCTGCATGACATATTAGGCGAACCTGAGGCATCTAAATATAACGCAGACAAAGTTTGTTTGCTGAAAAAGGCAATATATGGCCTTAAACAATCAGGTAGGCTATGGTATCAAAAACTCGATCAGAAGTTACGAAGCATAAATATGTCAGCATCGAAATGCGACCCTTGTCTGTACATTTACAAAGACAAGGCGAATATCGCACTTATTGCCATATACGTCGACGATCTAATCGTAGCATCGAACAACCAGCGCAAATTAAAACAAATAAAAGCCGAACTTGCTACCGCTTTCGAAATGAAGGACCTTGGTCCCATAAAACACTGTCTGGGAATTGACTTCAATCAATGTCTAAAAACTAACACTATTAGAATTAGCCAACCGAAATATGTAAAACAATTACTGGAACGATTCAAAATGAACGACTGTAAACCAGTGATGACACCTGCAGATCCCAGTATAAAGTTGAGCAAGGAAATGTCACCAAAAAGCGAAGCAGAAATTAACACTGCAAGGAACTTACCATTCCAAAGCCTCGTTGGCTCCCTAATGTACCTCGCAGTATCTACCAGGCCTGACATAGCGCATACAGTAAGCGTTTTAAGTCAATTCAACACAAACTATGGACACGCGCATTGGGTCGCAGCTAAGCGTGTTTTACGTTATTTGAAGGGCACACCGAATCTTGGCATTATCTTCACTCGCTCTGCAAATTGCTCCTTGGAAGGATTTGCCGATGCGGACTGGGGATCCAATATAGACGACAGAAGATCCTACACCGGTTTCGCTTTTAAATTGGCCAACGCCGCAGTGAGTTGGGAGTCGAGAAAACAGCGAACTGTAGCCGTATCAAGCACCGAAGCTGAATACATGGCCATTTCTGATTCTACCAAAGAAGCAATTCATTTAAAGCGATTGGTCAGTGAAATAATCGGAACGCACAAAGCGGTGACCATTTACAATGACAACCAAAGTGCAGGGAAACTCAGCAAAAACCATATTTTCCACAATCGTACCAAGCACGTGGATATTCGCCACCATTTCATCCGCGAAGCTGTAGAAAGAAATCAAATTGCTATTGAATACATCAGCACGGACGAAATGCCAGCAGATATCCTCACGAAAAACCTACCAGCAACAAAACACCATCATTGCATCAAAAGACTTGGTATGGGAATAATTCAAACCGATTCGTAAACATTTCAACGTCAATGGGAATTATTTAGAATACTGTTAAAATATGTAATTACACACACATACGTATTTACATATATGCAAATACAATGTATTTAAGTAACTATACCGATGTCAGATTTGAGGGAAAGTGTTGAAATAAATAAGTACAATGTACGGCAAATCTGGCATCGCTCATATCGCAATGACATTAATGTCATCTTATCATATATTTATTATCATATTTTCCTTCTTCTTCCGGCTGAATTCCAATAAACGAGAACACATTGAAGTAAGTCTCCGAGTTTCACTCAATATTTTCCTGGATTTCGATCAACTTATAATGTCCATTTATTTTTAACAGTGAAGTTAGCCAATTAAATTTTCGTTTTCGTATGGTATGACGATATGTACCAGTTAAATGAATAAATAAAAATACATAAATTTTCAAAACCCAGCTTAAATGACGGATTTTGTGGTAAAAAAATTTTGGTCGGCTGAAAGCTATTTTGGTAGGTTTTTGAGACGAATTTGGTCGGAAAAAAATTTCAAAGTGGCAACCCTGCACATTTTTAAGGATAATGTAGGAAAAAGTAAGTAGAATTTACTCTTACCAAGTTTTTCCATGTTTCTAAGTGTATTAGGGTAGCTTTGAAGTGCTTTGCAAAAGGTATATTATGTTAAAACAAATTTATAATTTTTGTGTTTCGTAGAAAAAAAGTTATATAACTACACAATTCTTCACAAAAGTAAAGACGCTATATTATTGAGTAAGGCAAATTTATTAAAGCCATGCAAAAATATTATCGCCGTTTATTGCCGTTTTTAAAAAAATCGATATTTTTCCAGTGAACTTCTATCTCAGCAATTCCGAATGGTTTGACATTCTCAGGCGCTAATATAGTATGATGTCGCTGTCTTAACCACATAAAGTGAGTTGCGGACGTTACTCATTATACTATTTCGTAATCTGCTATGAAACACGCAAGTTTTAATGGGTCGTGCGTTAAGAAAACCCTCAAAAAAGTATTTCGACACACCCTATTAGTGTCTAATTCAGCGTTGCCGTTTTAAATTCTTGAGATTACCCAAAAAACTTTTAAAATTACCCATAATTGCCCAAAATTCCCCATACAAATTTTCAAATTACACTACCGAACAAAATTTCAAAAATTTTGATATCCTCGACATTTTATACATCTTATATTTAACTTATTTTTTGCATAAAAACAAATCTTTTGTCCGCCATAATTCCGTCACTTTAACGTCGATTTTATGTGGAATTGGAAAGGGTATTTCATCCTCTCAAAATGAAATGAAATAACATAAAACTCAAGACGGTAATGGCGGAGATATTGACAGATTAGTAATCCTCCTTTTCTTCTTAGTGCGAAAACTGAAATTTCAAAATATCTCGAAAACTGTTCTACTTTTGAACCATTTGATTACATAATTAGAATCAGCACGAATACATAGGAATCAAATGTCGAGGATATTTTTTTTGTCGGGTAGTGTTATCAAGAGATTTCCAATAAAGAAATATTTTCAAATTTATTTTACTTTATAACGGTTTGTATTTTTAAATTTATGTGCATATATGTGTTTATATGTGTGGCTAAAAAAAGTTATAAAGAAACATAAAACAAGTTAGAGAGAAATGAAACATTAAATAGTCCTATTTTCTTTAATTAATAGGTACCTCCAATTCTGTAGGTTGTTTATGCAAATATTTATAAAAAAATATTGTAATGATCTTAGCAAATTAAGTGGAGGAGTTTTACCCCAAAATGTATGGTTGGTTGTAGGGGAGCTATATGTTATAATGGTCCAATTGGGCCGATTCCGACAAATGATCAGCGTATCTTAACAACTGAGGAGCTCATGATTCTGATAATATCGGTATATATTTTGGTGTGTTTAATTTTTCTCCTTCTGGAACTTTCGAAAAACCTGTTTTGGCTCAATGTTATAATACCATTTCATGTTCATGAAAGGTATACAATTGCTTATTTTTTTCCTGGCTAACTTCTTACTTTAATGGGCTTATGAAATTCAAGATTAAATAAATGCTGCAAAAACTCATGCACACTTTCACACAATGCGAATGTAATAGAAACTCATGAAAATAATTAATTTTTTTATAGGCATTATTATTCATATAAAATTATTAAAAGGCGAATTCCCCAAATCATAGCACTCCCCAAAAATTACCCAAATATTAAAAAAATCCCCAAATTTGGGGAATTACCCACAAAACGGCAACGCTGGTCTAATTTGGTTTTTAGAAATTTAAATTCGCTTATATATTTGAAATTTACCTTAACATACATAAATATATAGAACTCTGTATTCAATTACGCTAACTTTGACACCTTTTGCGATATAGTATCTCAAAAGGAAATTTTTCTCATACCTGGAAGGGACACCCTACTGGGAGTCACGGTGGGCGTGGTCTGATTGATCAGATATTTGCTATTTTTCTTCCATATGCCATTGCTATAGGATTTGTCAACTTTCAACTGCGTACCTGTATTGGTTGAATTTATGCCAATAAAAATGGAATTGGGACCACTGTGCAACCCATTAACTCAAAAATCGGAAAATAACCACATTCATGCTTCTGGCAAAGAACGTGTTGAAGTTGAAAATAATGTATAAGTTATCTCCTTCACCCTGTGGTCGGAGATTGAGAACAGTTTTTATGGGTTGATGTATTTGCGAAGCAGAAAATACATAACTCAAACTGCAGAGGGCGCAATTGTAAGTATGTTTATATTGTCAAATAATTTTTCAACAACGGTTCGTAACTCTACTAGGAGTTTTTAAACTTTTCATCACCTTGTGTGGTATGTTTTTTAAGGCAATGGAAATTGCCAAAAATGTGGATGCAAAAACTTAACAAATAAAACACTATTGAGTCGCGTATTGTTTTCAATTTCTTAAAAATGTATGTGTAGGTGTTTATTTATATTTTTGCTTAGATAAAAAACATGTTTTTTTTTTAAAGAGATATATAACTAATAACGTATGTATATACTTTGTTGTTGTTATTATTATTAGTACGGATAGAGTCTAAATCTATAGTTTTACATTTTTGCTGGAACAAAAAACAAAAACTAAAATAACTTTATAATTTTTGTTTGAATAAAATAAATATTTTTAACTACAACATTAATTAATTATACAGTACATTGTATGAACACACAAACATACAAGTGTGTATGAATGTTTTTCTTATCCTTTTTATAGCAGTTTGGATTTTGTTTTTGCTTTTGCTTTTTCTTTTGATTTTCCTTTACATGTGTTGTGTTTAATACAATTTAAAGACTTTTTTTTATTTAAAAGAAAAATACACATTTCGCCGCATAATTAAGTAAATCACATGCGCTAAATCATAAGAATAAAACTATTTTTTGGGGAAATTAATTTATTTTTTGTTGTTTGCTTTGACTCATGCATAATATACGTATATATGTATGTATAACTTTGGTATTACGCTAACTTAAAACAATATTTTTTAATTCAAAATACGTAAGCACAAAAATGTATTTAAAAATAAAAACTTTCTTTGAAATGTACATACATACAAATGTATACTAATGACACCATTAAAAAATAACCTACTCCTGAAACTCTTTAAATTTTAATTTAATCATTTAAGTATGGCTTTGTTCAGAAACTCAGTTTGAAGCGCAACCTGATTTTGTAGTACAAGCAGAGCGTTCATAAATGTAAATTTTGCATGAAGCGTCGCTCATCACAATCATCAAAAAAATAATTACTGCCGCTGTTGCGTTTCATGCTGCGTTTCTGAACATACCTTATGTATGTACATATATTAAAAATTTTCAAAAAATGATTTAACGGGAAAATCTAGAGTTCTATCGCTGACGATGCGCGAATCCGAAAATATTTAGTACCTAACCAAAATCGAGAAAAAAGAAATCTTTTCCGAAGACGTTTTGAAAATTTGGTGCTTCCGTTGGCAAACGTCCGCATGTTCGTTCCAGGATCTTAAAACTAAGCACATCCACACCTGGAATACCGCTCCATTGCGAAAGCTCTGCTCCAACAACCGCTAATTCAAAATTCGTTTCCAAAAACAACTACTTCGGATCGGATGGCGTTCTTTGTTTTTGTAACAAAGTTTTAAATGGGTTGTTTTTCAAAATTTTTTTTCAAATATAATCTTCCACTCTGGCATCAATATTTAATTTTATTTTATTTAGTTTAATTTTGTTTTACTCTAAATCTCAAAAGTGTTTTTATAAAATAGTGCATTCTTCGCAAAAATGTTTATTTTTACACCTTTTAAGTATTACTAAAACAACTTCGACATATCTACTATTTATGTACATTAGGGCGGATCAATTTTTATGGAAGGGATATAAAAAACTTTGTTTCGGCGACACTGCGCAATTCCGAACAAAGAAGTCCAAGGAGGCATAGCTCTGTGAGTTTCCAAAAGAAGAAGTTTATATGTATGTAATATGGAAAAAATGTAGTAAATCAGATTTTGACCGCCGAAAATCAAACAACACTTAAGTCAAATTTCCTCCTGATTCCGAATATCATATTTATTTTTCTGTAGCAAATCTAGTTTTCCAAATGTCCTGACCTAAAGGTGCATAAATTGCATTTTTTTTTTCTTATTTTTGCGGTAATGTAACATCAAAATTTTTCGTAGTCAAAAACTATGAGTACTAATACCGGGGACAGACATCTGGTATTTTTTCGTAGCAATTTCATAATACCATATATCGGTCACCAAATATCATAATATTCTTCAAAATACTACACGAGCATCTTAGTATTTTTGTAGTAAAAAATCCAACTTTCCGTAGGTTGTAAATTTGTGGTATTCTCATTGTGAATTAGCATTTCCCACTGAACATACCTAAATGTGACAAATGTCAGTCAAAAAACCAAAAACGTTTATTCGAAAAATCAAAAAAAAAAAAAAAACAAATAAAAATTAAAAAAGCAAACAAATTACTTACAAATGGACAAAATAAACGTGTATATGTACATAAAAGTGATGAAACCCATTTAATCAAAGATATGTGGCGTGAAAACATTCAAAAACTGAGAGGTGTGCATAAGAACGGCCATATCTATCAAAATATGTGCGCAGAACTGCAAAAGCGGCACAAGATTGTGCTGTCCGACAAAGAGCTTCAGGCCGAGCAGCATCACCCAGTTCATCGATGACAATTTCAACGTTCGCAGCTGGATCAACATCCACAAGATCAGCTGCAGAAATACCAACAATATCAACATCTGCAAAACCAAAAAAGGTTTGGAGCTCGCCGAAAGAGACAGCCAAACAGCAGAAAAATATTTGCGTAAAAATGAGATAAAAATTATAAAAATCATTGAAGAAAGTAACGATTTACTTCGGAAATGTTTTCCATTTTTATGTTGTTTACTTCCTTTATCAGAACTGAAATAACAAGTTACTGTCTGTCATTATGGTAGTATTTTAAATACCACAATAAATTTACCAAAATGCAAATACCAGATGTCTGTCCCCGGTATAACATAAAGTATAAGTTTTACCCTTTGAAATTCATCATTTTTCTTCGCTGAGATATGTATGCTTATGTAGCTTTTTGAAATAAAAACTTCTTTTGAAATGTCGCAGGCTCGAAATTCATTTTAGAGCTATGGCTTCCATGGGCCTTTTTGTTCAGAATTGTTGGTAGAGTACGTCTGTCGGCGAAACAAAATTGACCGAGAATTCGACCCGCCCTAATGTACATACATACATGAAATTAAAGAAAAATACACATTTTATACATATATATATATACATATGTATGTATTTTATAACTAATTTATACAATTAGCCTATCACAAGAAATGTCTGCTTTCTTAGCACATTTTAGTTACATTAGTTTTTCTTCAACATTTCGCGGTGTGAGGGGCGACTCAAGAGACACCTTTATAAAAGCGTAAAATCCCTAACTCATACATTGGGAATTTTCTGTGTAGAAATATGTACATATGTATGTATGTATATGTATGCGCATACGAATTTCTTTTGTTTTCCACTGACATATTGGCACCTATAACAAGTACTCTTAAGATCAAGGCCCAACTCTTATCAAAATCTAGCCCCGCACACTTTCACCAAACACTCATGCACATGTGCATACACCCCTCATCTCACCGCGCTACGCCACACCGCCTAGTGGCCGTTCACCATTGCCGGCTCTACTGCGAGCGTATGCACGCCGGGCACAATCAGACCGTTGTCAGTGCCGCCGTTCGCCGAAATCGTCGCCCCCGTAGCAGCGGCCGCCACCACGGGCGTCGTAACAATATCGCCCGCATTCGATTTGCTACGCGTCACCAACATGGGCGTTTTGGGGCGCGGCGTTTCAGTTAATTTGATTTTAACACGTCCCGTCTCCGGGGAATACACCGGCGAGTAGCGACCCGATTTCGGCGACGACGGCAGATAACTGTCATCATTGTTATTATCTATGTAGTTGTTATTGTGCTCGGCACCCGGTGGCGGGTATTGTGCATACTTGGAGGCGCGTGGCGACTTCGGTGTGGGGTAACGCGGTGTGATGGGATGGTATTCATGTTGGTGTGGTGGTGAGTGCGCCTCTGTGGCGGGCGGTGCGCTTTCCTTATTCACATGCTGTTCGCTTTGTGGTCCATGGCCATTGCTACCACCGCCATTAAGTAAGGGTTGTTGGCCAGCGCCATCTTTGACATCGTCCGAGTCGTACGGTTTCTTTTGATTGCCACCATTCATCGATGGTTTCACGACGTCCACTTTCGTTTGGTCGCCAATGAGCGGTACATGTTCATTGCCATTGCGCAGCGGTTTGCCCAAATGCTGCTTGTCCATGTCGAGCAGCTCGGTTTGTCGTGGGTTTTCGGCATCGTGTCGCGCCTCGCTTGCCTGCTTGCAGCGCTTGATGCCCACGTAGAGTATCAAGCCGATAACAATGAGGCCGAGCACGCCGAGCAGGAAGTAGGTGGCGTTGCTGTCGTCTTTTGGTTCGCTACTTGCAGTCAAAATGGCGCTTGCCTCGCCAGTTGAGGGGCCTTCGGTGCCCACACCTTCTACATTCTCTGTTTCAAGATTGTGTTGCTTCACTGGCACGATGACGTCTTCGGTCACCGGTTGCACGGTTGGCGCTGCTGTGGTTTCTTCAATGGGATTGAATATGCCCATGCCAGCACCAAATATATCGGCGGGATTCTTGTGTGTTTCATCATGATTCCATAACGGCTTATCCGCATCTACTACCTCACCTTCCTCGCCCTCCTCCTCTTCTTTATCCATCACTACCGTTTCTTCAGTTGTACCTTCATGCTTTTCCTCCACTGGTTGCTCTACAGGTTTCTTATCGTATGCGTCATCTTCATCATCTTTGTCGGGTTCTTCGAAGTCATTCGAGATGAATGTCTTGCGCGCGATAGCGGGTATAATAAGCGGTCCTGCGCCACTACCCGAACCATCGTCATCCTCATCATAGTCGCCCAATTGCTCAGCGGGCTTTTCGGTTGTCTCATGCTCTTGCGAACTCTCCACAGCCGGCGCCGCAGTGGTCATAGCCAAATTGATTGGCGCATTTGATTCACTCAAATCACCAGAGCCCTCCACCTCATCTAAATTTAGCGAGCTGCTCGCCTTCGCAGTGCTTGCGCTTTCAATCGGCATGAATGCCTTGCCCAATTCATCGTCATCATCGTCTGGATCAGCCGTTTCCTCGAATGGCTGATCGCCCATCATCAGTTCATTGTCTTCGACGTCGCTTGGTCGCCCATTGTTTTCCTGCTCACAGATATCGGACTGTTTTACCTGTAACCATGGCTTACCGCGGACCTGATTGGGGTGTGTGCATGTGACGGCATGTTCCATGAACACGTGGCGCTCCTGCAACCAATTGCGCACCTGAAGTGTGTCACAAGAGCAATTGATTTGATTGTGACTCAACTCGAGCGTCACCAAATTGGTTAAGCGGGTAAAGTCTAATGGCAGGTTGGTGATGTCGTTGTGTTGCAGATTGAGCACTTGCAAATGCGTCGGCAACTTGTTCAGTTTGCTTGATGTGAGGCGATTGTGCTTGAGGTTCAATTTCTTAATGCGACGTCCCAAATGGCCAATTTCGTGGAGCTCATTGTGCGATAAATCAATCGATGTGACATCGGGCAGCTTGTCCAGCGGGTGCGATAGACGCTTCAAATTCAAATAAGACAAGTCCAGTGAATGGATGGGCAGCGCGCCCTCTACGTGTGTGTACGAGCGCAAACCTTCCAAACTCGAGCACTTGGCGTGCAGCAGAGGTGTGTGTGTGTGCTGTGCCAAAGTGCAGTGACAGTCAGCGGGGCAGTTGTAGTTTGTGTTGTTATCTGTTTTTGTTGTTGTGCTATTGACAGCCGTATTGGATGTTGCTGTTGCTGTGGTTGTGGGTGAACCTTGAACTAGAAGCGCGCAGAGCAGAAACAAGGAGGCGCAGCAGAGTGTGGGGAGCTGTACCGCTCGCGTATGTGTGTGAGACTGTGCCATTTTTCGGAAAAGATGTGTGTGTGTGTATGTGTGTGTGTGTGTGCGTGTGTGTGAGTACGGATGAAGGAAGGAGGTGAGGGAAAGTGGTAAAGCTACCACTAACTAGGTGCTGAGGTTGCAGGATGGGAAGAGTAGTGCTGATTGTAGACCAAACGCCAATGAAGTAGTGAACTGCAAAGAAAAGAAGCAAAAGATAAAGAGAGTTTAATAAAATTCATTTATATGTAAGTGCTTTTATTTTCTTTTTTATGAGTAAAACATAATAATACATAACAGTACAGACTTAAACACAATTCAGCATTCATATACATATGTATCAGAGATTAGCCCCATAACGAACTTAACGGAACATTCACTAAACAAAATATGTATGTAGGTATGTATGTATGTCTCACTTCCGCCGTACGCGTAGTCTTTGATGTTAGCTGTTCTATCACCGAATCGGCACTGAATGGAATTCCATGAATTCTGACAATCAATTGTGTACTCGCAAAACCGTATTTCTGGCACCCAAGACTCCTATTTTGATAAGTTGTCTATTATCTGCTAAAATAAAAATACAAGCCAGAGGACCGTTTTCACTTGAGTTAAATGGCAAGTGCTTCTTATCATACTCATAACTAAGTTGAGACTTTTCTACACATAATAAAATTGTAAATATTTGTATACAAGAAGAAGAAGAAAATACTTCAGTTAAATTTGCAAGTTGTTACACAGAGTCAACATAGTCACGACTCCCACAAAAATTAAAATGTAACAGAAAATCACATACTCGCATTAACAGCATGTTAATCTTTTCGATTCAAGATTACTTAATCCTTATCATGTATAAATATGTTTGTATACAGACTATAAATTTTCATTTAATCGCAACTAAAATAGACAATATCGCATGCTTTCACTGATTCATGTACATAAACCGGTACATATTCATACATATATAAATCTACAGGCTTTTAAGTGTGCCTCTATTCAAATTACTTAAACCTGATCATCGCCACATTAACAGCGATCACTGAATTCAGATACATAGATACTTACCAGGACAAGTAACACATTTTTTGCATTTGCGTATAATGCACATAAAGAAGGCATGCCAAGTAGGCGTGCAACACATATTCACAGAGCCGTAGCGAGGGTGAGGCAACCGAGGCATTTGCCTCGGGCGCCAATAGAGTGGGGCGCTAAATTTCGGTAATATTATACAAAATTTCGCAGAAGTATTTTGAAAAAATATAATGAAAAAATAGGCGCCCTTTATTTTTAATGTAGTGAAATTGAATGAATATTTAAATTAGAATGCTTATGATAGTCGATTAATTCATACATTTATTTGAAAGTTGTGATTACCGACAAAGGGCGCTCATGCGTGCATGTACAAAAAAAAGGTACGTACATTTGCAAAAACTGGCAAAGTAATGTAATAAGCAAGAAATCTCGATAAATAGAACATTTCTTATAACAGTAATGTATGATAATATTAGGGAGTCGACTGTATATGCATTAGGGCGGAGTAAATTGGGGCTTTTTTTAAATCATTATTGCTCTACCTGCAGAAAGTTGCCTTTCTTGTACAAAAGTAAGACTACAAAATATTATTGGCCTAGTCCTTTATTTGGAGGTACCCCAATTCCATTAAAGAATGGACAAAATGCTCCAGATGCATACAATTCATTAGTTAGATAACACTAATTTGCTAATTTCTCTTAAAAATATACGTAATTTTTCGATGGGAAATGTTTAAAGCAGTGTCTATACTTATACAAAAATTCTGAAAATTCGAGAAAATTTTGTGAAAATTTTTGAAATTTTCTCGAATTTTCAGAATTTTTGTATAAGTATAGATACACTGATTTAAACATTTTCCATCGAAAAATTACGTTTATTTTCATGAGAAATCAGCAAATTAATGTTATCTAACTAATGAATTTTATGCATCTGGAGCATTTTGTCCATTCTTTAATGGAATTGGGGCACCTCCAAATAATATGCATGAATAATTTGTTCAAAAAAATTTGTCATTTATTCTTATATAGTACAAGTTTTGTTGTCCTGCATTTTGTACAGGGGGCGGGGGAATAAGAAGCTTGCCTCGGGCGCCAAAAAAGCTCGCTACGGCACTGCATATTCATACATACTAAATGGTCAATTAATGCAACAAGTTGATTACATCGCAATCCCCGCTAATGTTGAAGTGTTACAATTACTACGCTACATAAAATTTAAATACGCTTATGTGATTTTCATGATAAGAAAAATTGTGATTTCCAGTGCAAATGTATGTTGAATGGGTAGTTTATAGATGCTGCCAAAATTGGATCTAAATACGGAGTATACATTTTAAAATAGAGAAAGTATTTTATTTGGATTTAAAACAAAATAGCAGTCACCCCTCGGCAATGGATGATATTTCTGCCATTGAAAAGCTATTCACTATATCAAAGGTCCAAGACTGACAACAAATAATTTCATATCTCATTAGTTAGTAGCTAATTTTTTTTTTTTTGCGCAGCCGAAAATCAAATGCACATTACTTGGATAAATGCATGTATGTGCTTGCCACTTGTTGCATGCCACTATGGAAGTACGAGTATGTTCACGCAACTGGTGGTCTTGTGCAACCTCCCACATGTCCAATCGTACAAACCATTTTTGGCTGAGAAATGCAAAAGTTATTTGGTAAATCGATTTAAATAGCTTATTTTTATTTATTTTTAAATGTAAACAACACAAATGTGAAATGTGAAAACTGTTGAGGCACATATTTCAATAGCTGCGGGAGGCACGGACCCACATATGAACGCACATTAATATGTATGCAACATTGGCAATATTGTAAATGTTAATAAATCACTGGAAATAAGAAATTGTATTTGTTTATTTTTTGGCCATCAACTGAGCACAGTGTGCTGGTATGATGAACCAAATCGCATTCATTTTTTTGGTGAAAGTTCTCTAATTGACTACCAAAAGTGGTGGCCGTCAGTCACTAAAGTGGCTTAAAAAGTAACCGCACTCGGCCTTTTACTCCATTTATTATTTAAATGTAAGTTAACTTTTGGTTGAACTTGTGGCTTGGCCGCCAAATGTCCTCAAGCCGTTAGCCAACAGACATTTGACAGTTTTATTATTTGTTATTAATTTATTTTATTTTTCCGGCTGTGGGTAGCAAAGCTGCATTTTCTGTATTGTTAATGGTATGTACATGTGTATGTTTGTATTTACTTTTAAAAAGTTATGTTCAATTGGCTCACAGCGAGAAATTTAAATAGATTCATGTCCATCTACCAGCCTCATAAGCCGTATCAGAGCCAGGGGTTAAGCGACCACCTCTAGAGCATGCTTTAGCTATTGAAGACCCAATTGTAATATTAAGTGGCAACGCCTTTGGTTAATTGCATAAAAGTGTATCAGTAAACATATGTACATACATACATACATAGGTACCTACATACAATATTTTGTTATTATTGTAGCTAAAGTGATGCGGGCCACTTAAGTGCGCTTCAACATTTCAAACAAACATTGCATTGTGTGTTGATTGTTTGTTGTGTCATTCATTTTATGGCTTGTAGTGAACCAAATCAGAGTTAACTAATAACCATTGCCACTGATATGACAAGCAATAAAACACCTACGCAGTTGCAAATAATCAACGGTGTTGGCATAAATCAGCGAAACGGTGACTGCGGTGATTGCAACCAACCAGTGTTGCCAGAATATTTTGAAGCTTATAGCTAAATTAAAAAAAAAATTGCTAAAAATAACTAAATAATTATTTTCATAGCTAAAATCAATAGCCAAATTTTTTTTTTTTTTTCAAAAATAGCCAAATAATCATTTATTTAAAAAGACGTTACATAAAACAACTTCACATATATGAATATTTATATATATGTACATATATTATATACTGTAGCCACATACATATATTTGTTTGTATGTATGTACTTATAAAAGTACGTCGCATAATAAGATTATTACAATGAAAAAAAATCAATTCATTACATACGTATGTATGTATGTATGTACATTCAATTGCAGTATTAAAATAAATTATAATAGCGACTACTTAATATTTAAACTTTACTTAAAAATTTGGTTCAATAACATTTTAAAAATCATATCTTCATTTAATTCACAGGTTGGATCATATATATTAAGTGAAGTCATTGCTTTAATAATATCGTTAGGAATTTCAAAGTTATTACAAAATTTTTCAAGCCTTTTTAGACCATGCCTAACAGTCAATAGAGAGTTTAACATAAATACATAATTGCATTCTATTTCTTTGCTTTGTTTTTATTACGTTAATAACAGAAAAGCTACGTTCTATTTCTGCATTACTAAGCGGTAGGATTAGAAAATTAAACACAAAAGATTGTAGTTCTTCAAACGGATTTTCGTTAAGAGCATTTCTAAGCTTTCTTACGTCTACCCAAAACTTTATTGTAGGGGTGGTTCTCTTCCATTGCATTTCTAAAATAGGGATTTCCTCCGTGTTAAAGGGGTCCTTTTCATCCTTGAAAGTGTCAAATATTTTTGGCTTGTTTACAGAAAAAAATTCAATATTTTTTAAAGATTGAATATTCTGCGGTAAGCGTTGGCGGAGTTGCTCAATTAACTTGATAATAAAGTTCTGAAAAATTTTACGAATACACCGTGAAAAGGACGGAAGTAAAATATTGTGAACCTTGGAGCGAGAAAAATATCGCAATATTCACATTGAACGTACAGCACTAGTTTGCGATTCATCAAACCGATTCAAATATCGCGATACATATTGACAGTGTAGCGTATGCCAATGGTCATTTGTGAATTCAGATAGTAAAATGGGCAACAACCAAATGTATGGCAGAGTTGCTTTTGCACACTGCGAAAACCTTATTGATCAACCTTGCATATGAATGCACCAATAATTGATAAAATAAGGAAGGCATGCCAGACTATCAACTTGTGTATAGTTTGATAATCATAAGGATCAGTATACACTTTCAAGTTTTCATAAACTCACAGATGACTCATTAGCTTAAAATGATAAACTGATGTGCAAAATAAAGAAATTAAGAAAAATAGCTAAAAAAAGCTAAGCTATTAAAAAAAAAGCTAACAAAAATAGCTAATAGCTAAACGCAAATATCTGTAGCTAAACGCCAAAAGTTATAGCTAAATCTAGCTACAAAATAGCTAAAGTGGCAACACTGCAACCAACAGAGCTGCAGCAGTTGAGAGAAAAGGAGTGGCGGAACGAAAGTGCACGGAAGGCAAAGTGAAATGGTCAATATACATTGGAAATATGTACATGTACATACATACGTACATACTTGCTGCTAGGCATTCAGCCACCGATCCGTCCAATCGACCGTGAAGATTGTGAATGGCGAAATGTGCTGCAGCTTTTCTACAATTTCATTTTTTTATGTTTAGCATTTGATGTCAGTGCAACCCACGCGATATGTGGCCGAATGACAATTGAATTTTGGCTTTCAGTGGAAAGTATTCGCACAAGCATACACTCAAAAAAAAATTTCTCTCGATCAAAGACATAATTTTCCTTATTTTGAACACGCGTCCCAATACAAAATTTTCTTTGTTTTGTGTAAATTTTCTCAAAAATGTGGAAAAAACATAAAAAAACTTTCAAACAAATTCGTTGCCATGGGGATTTGTATGGGAATTTAATTTCTCAAAATTAAAGAAATCAAGTCTTCAAAACAAGGAAAGTTGGGAATGGAATGGCGCTTAAAGAATTTTTCATTATTTTAATGTATGAATTTTTTCAAAACAAGTATATGAAACCATGGTAACGCATGTAACAACTATATTTTATAAACCTTTTAACATGTTTTAAGGAAAATTTACTCAAAACAAAGAAAGTAGTGTTCAAAATAGGTAAACAATTTCTTTGACCCCTCCATATATTTTTTTTCTCTCAGTGTACCTACATTTGTACATACATATCAGTAGAAATGGATAAAATTCCATGTCTATGCGTAAACACTGCGTATCTTTTTTATGTTAGTCCCTTATACGTACATATTTTACAAAATTCAATTACTACCATTGGCGATTAAATAATTGATATGCCAGGCATTTAGTATCTCGTTGGTTTTATAACCACTTGCGTAGTGCACAGAGTTGAAGCAGGTTAGTGACCGCATACCATTTTTTTTTAACAAATTTCGATTACGTGCGCAGGCAGAAAAGACGAGAATATCGGACATTAACCGTCTCCGGAATGGATCCATAATTTCTACCAAAAAAATTTTTAAATTTTTCGTAAATAAACTGGCCAATAACTCATACAAAATCCACATAAAGTAATTATTAGAATTAAACGGCCATGTAAAAACAAACGTTAACTTTTTTATTGATAATTATTACTATAGCATTTTCAGGTCAAATGAAACCTTTTTCAAGTCAAGTGAAACTTTTTTCAAATTAAGTGAAACCTTTTTCAAATAAAATGAAACCTTTTTCAATTTAAATGAAACTTTTTTCATTTCAAATGAAACTTTTTTTTATTTCAAATGACACTTTTTGCAAATTAAATGAAACCATGTTTAGTTAATACAATAACATTCTTATATAAATTTTTAGTACACGGCTTTTACACATCAAAAGTTATTGAACTTTGAATGTTAGTAGTGGTAACTATATACAACAATATCTATGTACCTATATATATGTAGATATTTCCAAAATAATCACAACAATTTAATTGTTTAATTTGTTATTGGTTTCATTATTTTTATATATGTACATGGTATATACATATGTACTAAAATTAGATCAAGCTCTTTCAGCCCAGCAAACACTCTCGAAATTCTCATAATTTTGGAGTCTGATATGAGTCCGAAATATATAGGTGTGAAATATGTAGTATATAATAACAATAATATAATACAATGGCGCTGTTATAACTCTGACGAGTTTTATGGCCGAGCTTCTCTCCCCATTCGAGATGTGCTCCTTTTGTTTTTCCTACCAATTGGGTGGACCTACAGTTTTATGCCGGCTCCGAACGGCGAATGCATTTTTTGTGAGAAGCTTTTTCATGGCAGAAATTCACTCGGAGGGTATCCCGCCCACTGCCGAGAGGAGACCGCTGCTCTTAAAAAACCCAATAATTGGATTTTTACTAATTAGAAAATTTTTTTTGGTGTTTGCTCGGACTGGGTTTGAACCCGATACTTCTGGCTTAGCAGGCGAGCACTCTACCCACGGCACCACAGCTACTTATGTGGTATATAAGCTTAAGAAATGTTTACTGACGCTTATATGAGTCCGAATGTTTGCTGGGATATTAAGCTCTCCTAATTCGGAGTGTGAGAGGAACTCCGTTAAGTCCTGAAGAAAGTTGGGTGGTTAACTGAGCTTGCATTTCAACATTTCTAACATTTCTCAACAGTAAAAATTACCAATAATCAATTCATTGTTAATTCAACCAACAATAAAACAACAACAACATTGAAATGCAAAAAGTTCTGAGGTGATGTTGAACTTTTATACATATCGCTAGCTTAGAGTGCAAATTGTGTAAAATATTTTGAATTGTTAACTTTCGATGTGTAAAAGCCGTGTTCAAAACATTTATATAGAATAGTATTGTATTAACTAAACAAGGTTTCATTTAATTTGAAAAAGGTTTCACTTGACTTGAAAAAAGTTTCACCTGACTTGAAAAAGGTTTCATTTGACCTGAAAATGCTATATAATCGTTGAATAAATACAAATACAAAATTGCCTTGAGACCTGTAGCTGGGTATATGTTGACCGGCTTAAACTCTTGACTTGTTAATTGCTGGATTTAATCAAAACATAAGAAGCAGACGAAAGTGGACAACCCACAAAAGTGGTTGATGTTAAAGTCAGTGTCGCTGGTGGCGTACAAAAAAACAACAAATGCTATCTACTGTGAATATCTAAAGTGAATACTTTTTTTTGGGTAATAATTTTAATTGAAATATCTGCGGCGCGCTTTTTATGTACCTATCTATATGTATATTTACATACATATGTATGTATGTAGGCATATGTAAGTAAATATATCAACGAGTCGGGATGAAATGGTAAGATTTCCATGTAATTACACTTCAGCCTACACAAAACTCGATTAAATTGAACCGTTTTATAATAATGCGAAATTCTGGGCAATTCGTTTAAATTAAAGTGCTTCAGCGAAAGTAATTGTTCGTTTAACTCATGCGCGGGGGTGATGGTTTGAAGAATATTAAAGAACATATGTACAAACGTAGATATTTACATACATACATAGATACATACATATATGAATATGAATGAATATGAGAATATTAAAAACTTTGTCTACTTGCTAAAACATGTACATTAGTGTTATGATCCTTTTACACTTTTTCTGAATTTTAATTTTCCTGTGGTGGCAAACAATGAACTTTCGGCTAGATACTTATTAGGTACATTTCTGATGTTATTTTTTTTTCGTTTTTATAAAAACCTCCCACGCAAAATCGAATTTCTTTTACAGAGTCTTTATTGCAGGGCAAAACTCAATAAGTGCCAAAGCTAACCGAAATCGCTTCATTCCTAATAATTTCAACCGAAAAACGTTCTGTATACATATGTATGTAATAAATGCATTTTACTATAATAAAATTTTAAATATTCTTAAGCTGGGATCACACACACCTACATTTGGCACAAAATTTGTCAAATTCTTATGGGAATCAGATTTGATATAGAAGAGACAAAGGAGTTCTCAAATCAGCATTATTCAGAGGTCATATACGATGATTTACATGCCGCACAGCACTTGCGAAAGGGACAAGTATCTCAACCACAAGTTCTTAAATAGTAATTTAGAAATCTAAAATATAAGTATATATGTACATATATAAATACTTTGTATTCCTTATTCATTACAATATAAATAAAAATATGCAAATTCCCTCAAACTAAAAGCTGTCATAAAAGTCTATTGATAATATTTTTTTCCTGATGAAAATGACAAAAATCTTCTATAATTATTATTCAGAAACTTATATTTTAAAAATCTTTCCATAATAGTTATTTCAGATATATTTTTTTTAAGTCTTCAAAGACTTTTATATTGAGACAAATTTGAAAAAAGTCTTTGCGTAATTATTATCAGTAACAAATTGTTTTTTATATCTTCAAAGACTTTTTCATTGAGACAAAGTTCAAAAAAGTCTCAGAAAATTTTCAATAACTTTCATATAAGTACTAGCTGACCCGGCAAACTTCGTTCTGCCCAAAACAGATTTTTTTATTAATTTCATTTCAAAAATTGTTATTACACCGGTATTATTTTTAATAGAAAATTAACGATTTTTCACTACTTTATTGTGTATACAACTTCAAAAATATATAATTTTAATATTCAGTTTAAGGCTGCACGATACACAACATTTTTAGTTTTCTGTTCCGGATATTTATTTTCACTGAGTATTGGCTATTTTCACTAAGTAAGTAAGAGGATTGATATATTCTACCTCCATAATGGTTTTCAGGCCCCTCCTCCAACCCTTATAGATATATTCAGCCTCAAAAGTTTAGTACGTATGGGAGGTGCAATGCCCCATTTTTCGATAAATCTTTTTTTTTTTTTGGGTGAACATGGTATTGATATCGTATATCTGCATAGTGATTTCTATGTACATGCCATGAACGCTTTTAAGTATATTTAGCCTTAAAAATTAAGAACGCATGGGAGGTGCCACGCCCCCTTTTCCCAAAACTACTGTTTTTTTCATAAGCACGCTATTGATATCGTTAATCTCCTGATCAATTTTCAGGTCCCAACCTTAAACGCTTTTATAGATATTCAGCTTGAAAAATTAAGTTTGTATGGGAGGTGCCACGCCCCTTTTTCCGATAACCCCCACTTATTTGCGTGGGAATGGTTTTGATATCATTTATCTCTATACCAATTTTCAGCTCCCTACCTTGAACTGTTTTAGAGATAATCAGCTTAAATATAGGTTGTATGGGAGGTGCCACGCCCCCTTTTCTGATAACCCCCACTTTTCTGAGTGAGAAGGGTTTTGATATTACCTCTCTCTATACCAATTTTCAGCTCCCTACCTTAAACTGTTTTAGAGATAATCAGCTTGTAAAATTAAGGTTGTATGGGAGGTGCCACGCCCCCTTTTCTGATAACCCCCAAATTTTTGGAGTGAGAAGGGTTTTGATATCACCTACCTCTATACCAATTTTCAGCTCCCTACCTTGAACTGGTTTAGAGATAATCAGCTTTAAAAAATAAGGTTGTATGGGAGGTGCCACGCCCCCTTTTTTGATAACCCCCACTTTTCTGAGTGAGAAGGGTTTTGATATCACCTACCTCTATACCAATTTTCAGCGCCCTACCTTGAACTGTTTTAGAGATAATCAGCTTTAAAAATTAAGTGTTGTTGGGAGGTGCCACGCCCCCTTTTCGTATAACTCCTATTATTTTGCGTTAATATGGAATTGTTATCGTTTATCTCCACACCAATTTCCAAGTCCCTAGCGTAAACAATTTTAGAGATATTCAGCATGAAAAATTAAGTTGGTATGGGAGGTTCCACGCCCCTTTTTCCGATAACCCACACTTTTATGCGTGGGAATGGTTTTGCTATCATTTAGCTCTATACCAATTTTCAGCTACCTACCTTGAACTGTTTTAGAGATAATCAGCTTTAAAAATTAAGGTTGTATGGGAGGTGCCACGCCCCCTTTTCTGATAACCCCCACTTTTCTGAGTGAGAAGGGTTTTGATATCACCTACCTCTATACCAATTTTCAGCTCCCTACCTTAAACTGTTTTAGAGATAATCAGCTTTAAAAATTAAGGTTGTATGGGAGGTGCCACGCCCCCTTTTCTGACAACCCCCACTTTTCTGAGTGAGAAGGGTTTTGATATCACCTACCTCTTTACCAATTTTCAGCTCCCTACCTTGAACTGCTTTAGAGATAATCAGCTTTAAAAATTAAGGTTGTATGGGAGGTGCCACGCCCCCTTTTCTGATAACCCCCGCTTTTCTGAGTGAGAAGGGTTTTGATATCACCTACCTCTATACCAATTTTCAGCTCCCTACCTTAAACTGTTTTAGAGATAATCAGCTTTAAAAATTAAGGTTGTATGGGAGGTGCCACGCCCCCTTTTCTGATAACCCCCACTTTTCTGTGTGAGAAGGATTTTGATATCACCTACCTCTATACCAATTTTCAGCGCCCTACCTTGAACTGTTTTAGAGATAATGAGCTTTAAAAATTAAGGTTGTATGGGAGGTGCCACGCCCCCTTTTCTGATAACCCCCGCTTTTCTGAGTGAGAAGGGTTTTGATATCACCTACCTCTATACCAATTTTCAGCTCCCTACCTTGAACTGTTTTAGAGATAATCAGCTTTAAAAATTAAGGTTGTATGGGAGGTGCCACGCCCCCTTATCTGATAACCCCCACTTTTCTGAGTGAGAAGGGTTTTGATATCACCTACCTCTATACCAATTTTCAGCTCCCTACCTTGAACTGTTTTAGAGATAATCAGCTTTAAAAATTAAGGTTGTATGGAAGGTGCCACGCCCCCTTATCTGATAACCCCCACTTTTCTGAGTGAGAAGGGTTTTGATATCACCTACCTCTATGCCAATTTTTAGCTCCCTGCCTTGAACTGTTTTAGAGATAATCAGCTTTAAAAATTAAGGTTGTATGGGAGGTGCCACGCCCCCTTTTCTGATAACCCCCACTTTTCTGAGTGAGAAGGGTTTTGATATCACCTACCTCTATACCAATTTTCAGCTCCCTACCTCAAACTGTTTTAGAGATAATCAGCTTTAAAAATTAAGGTTGTATGGGAGGTGCCACGCCCCCTTTTCTGATAACCCCCACTTTTCTGAGTGAGAAGGGGTTTGATATCACCTACCTCTATACCAATTTTCAGCGCCCTACCTTGAACTGTTTTAGAGATAATCAGCTTTAAAAATTAAGGTTGTATGGGAGGTGCCACGCCCCCTTTTCTGATAACCCCCGCTTTTCTGAGTCAGAAGGGTTTTGATATCACCTACCTCTATACCAATTTTCAGCTCCCTACCTTGAACTGGTTTAGAGATAATCAGCTTTAAAAATTAAGGTTGTATGGGAGGTGCCACGCCCCCTTATCTGATAACCCCCACTTTTCTGAGTGAGAAGGGTTTTGATATCACCTACCTCTATACCAATTTTCAGCTCCCTACCTTGAACTGTTTTAGAGATAATCAGCTTTAAAAATTAAGGTTGTATGGAAGGTGCCACGCCCCCTTATCTGATAACCCCCACTTTTCTGAGTGAGAAGGGTTTTGATATCACCTACCTCTATACCAATTTTCAGCTCCCTACCTTAAACTATTTTAGAGATAATCAGCTTTAAAAATTAAGGTTGTATGGGAGGTGCCACGCCCCCTTTTCTGATAACCCCCACTTTTCTGTGTGAGAAGGATTTTGATATCACCTACCTCTATACCAATTTTCAGCGCCCTACCTTGAACTGTTTTAGAGATAATCAGCTTTAAAAATTAAGTGTTGTTGGGAGGTGCCACGCCCCCTTTTCGTATAACTCCTATTATTTTGCGTTAATATGGAATTGTTATCGTTTATCTCCACACCAATTTCCAAGTCCCTTGCGTAAACAATTTTAGAGATATTCAGCATGAAAAATTAAGTTGGTATGGGAGGTTCCATGCCCCTTTTTCCGATAACCCCCACTTTTTTGCTCTATACCAATTTTTTTTTTTACCTTGAACTGTTATAGAGATAATCAGCTTTAAAAAGTAAGGTTGTATGGGAGGTGCCACGCCCCCTTTTCTGATAACCCCCACATTTCTGAGTGAGCAGGGTTTTGATATCACCTACCTCTATGCCAATTTTTAGCTCCCTGCCTTGAACTGTTTTAGAGATAATCAGCTTTAAAAATTAAGGTTGTATGGGAGGTGCCACGCCCCCTTTTCTGATAACCCCCACTTTTCTGAGTGAGAAGGGTTTTGATATCACCTACCTCTATACCAATTTTCAGCTCCCTACCTTACACTGTTTTAGAGATAATCAGCTTTAAAAATTAAGGTTGTATGGAAGGTGCCACGCCCCCTTTTCCGATAACCCCCACTTTTCTGAGTGAGAAGGGTTTTGATATCACCTACCTCTTTACCAATTTTCAGCTCCCTACCTTGAACTGTTTTAGAGATAATCAGGTTGTATGGGAGGTGCCTCGCCCCCTTTTCCGATAACCCCCACTTTTCTGAGTGAGAAGGGTTTTGATATCACCTACCTCTATACCAATTTTCAGCTCCCTACCTTAAACTGTTTTAGAGATAATCAGCTTTAAAAATTAAGGTTGTATGGGAGGTGCCACTCCCCCCTAATATTTTTAAATTTTTTCTTCGACTAAACCTTCGCGGGGTAACAACAAACAAACCCCCCTAAGGAAGTATTTGATTTGGTTCAGCCGTTTTCAAGTTTTAGCGTTACAATTAAATACCAAATCATTTTTATATATATAGATAAAATAAGAAAAACTTTCATATAAGTACTTCAAAATTCAAGCAAATTTCCAATTTGAAATTGTATGAAAGATTTTTATCGAAGATATAAAAAATAAATTTGTTAGGGCCGATTTCATAATGAAATTCTTGAAGCTCCTTTTGTTAAAGGAGCCTTTTAGTTAAAGAGCCATTTAAATGTTCTTTAAAGTGGGAGCGATTTCATAATAATGTAATATTAAAAGGCTCCTTTAACGTCAAATGATTGTCATATATTTTTGATATTTCATTTTGACAGACTGCAAAAGGAACCTTTAAATAACTTAAATGCCCGTTTTTGGGTATTTAACTTTAAAGGAACTTTTATCTTCAAAAAGACTTTATGAAATCGATCAGCAAATTAAAGGCTCCTTTAGAATTTAAAGGAACTTTTAATTTGATTATGAAATCGGCCCTTACTCAAAATAATTACTTTTTTTTGAAATTCGTCTCAATGAAAAAGTCTTTGAAGACTCAAAAACAATTTGTTACGGATAATAATTACTCAAAGACTTTTTTCAAATTTGTCTCAAAAAAGTCTTTGAAGATATAAAAGTCTTTGAAGATATAAAACAAAATTTCTCATTCATAATAATTACAAAAAGACTTAAAAAAAATATCTCAGAAATAACTATTATGGAAAGACTTTTAAAATATGTTTCTTTTAATAATAATTATTTTTTGATTTTTATTTTTTCTCTTATAATTACAACTCTGAAAAAAATCATAACCCTAATGTATGTACATACATACATATATTATAGGTACTATTCTCTTATGAATTTTTTACCAGTGCATCATTTACCGGTTTTTTTTGCACAAAATTTTTGTGTAGACACAATTGCAAAAATTCTCAATTCACAAAAATAGTAAATTAATAACCAAAACAAAAAACAGTAGGTGTTGTGACATAATTTCTTTGTTTTTTTACTTTTAACACTCAAGTCATAAATTGAAAAATAATGTACATATCGCACCCTAAATCATAAAGTGACAGAACTCAAAATTTTTCGAAAAGACTTAATATTAAAATGATTACAATGAAGTACCTAAGATATATTGATGAAAGCCGCTTCAATGTCAGTAATACTGGGTTTATAATGTTCGCAAATCTCTCGAAGTAAAACACATCACGTGTGTCCAAAAATTTAAATTTATATTTGTCTATACATATACATACATATCTGTGCCCGCAAATTAAAGTAGCCTAACTCAACATATGGTGAACGGAGAAAACTAAATTTTTTGTCAAAATTCAAACCATTGGACCAATTCGGATTTTTAAAAGGGGAAATAATGGATTTGTAGTGTTAGAGAAGGAATAGTTGTGAACCGGAAATCTTAAAGCAAGGTTAATTGCAAAAAATTGTCTTTTATAACTTAAGTCCTTTTATTGGATGCAGTTTTTACGAAAAGCAGAATTAACTCTAGTTAAGTTCTTTTATTGTGTTGAATTCTTCCCAGTAAGGTTTTTATTTCCATTTAACTCGAAAACGACCATTTAAGTGGATATAACTAACTAAGTAGTGGAATTAGAAGTCTTATAGGGTCTATACACGATGCGTCTGATTCAAGAGTCAGTTTAGGTGTATTGGTGAAAATGTGCATGACTCTGGCATGACTCAAGAAAATCAAAATTAGTTTGATATTTTTCTGTGACTCGCCTGTCAATTTTAATGACGGCGAGTCAACACGTACACAGATGACTCGCGAGTCAGACGCACTGTGTATAGACCCTATTAGAGTTTTTGACTTTTAATTTTTGTTTGAAATGAATGAAATAAAATAAAAATCGTTTCGCTAATCATTGTTGTTTGGGCCTGAAAAAAATAATCCATAATCCTACGCCGCGGATCGTTTTCAACCCGAACTGAATTTGCGTTTTATTTTACCGAATACTGAAAAAGGCATGGTACTAGGGAAATCACCACAAGAAGCTTGGTTTATCCGGCAATGATTAATGAAGACTCCCAAGCGAGAGGTTCAAAGCTATAACAGCTGGAACCGCCGAAAAAAGGGGCGCGGTAGCACTACTGTTTGATAGAAAACAGCTGGTAATTGTTATGGAAACGACATATAGAGTCATGTGCAAAATACATATGTTTATAAACCCAGTGATGAATCTTTATATTCGTTGGTTTTTTTTTCGTTCAATTAAGGCATGTCTACAGCACACTCCATATGCGTATGACCAGGAACCAAAAACTTGTGATAAATTTTCTCAATGTTAGTATCACCTTGCATGAAGATTTAAAACATAGTACTAATAAAAGAGTTTTGGTTTTGGCCAGGACAGCAATCGCTATAAAAAACGACATGTTTAATATTGAATGGTAAACTATTTAAGTGTTTGAATAGGCACGATGCTATTCCATTGCCACCACGATTTGCAAGGGTCTCATGCCACATATAACACGTAGGTTGTCCGGAAACACAGTCATGTACAGTTAATAAAAAGTGTACAAAGCGTTTATAAAAATATTCAGAAGATCGCAAAAAGGTGTAGGAAGGCATAGGCTAATCAGCAATATCTGACCCCTTGTCCGACTGACTATCGTTAAAAAATGAGTCCTTAATTGAGTCGTCGCTACTATAATCCATATAAATTTCTACGCCGTCATTATTAAGCTTGAGAATTTTCGCTAATATTTGCCCACAATCTGAAGCATTTGTTGGGTAAACTATTTAAGTATTTACCAAATATTTAATGCCGTGCTTTGAAAAATATAATTATTAGGTTTGCTGCTTCAATTTGATAACAAAACAAGCATCTTTATATATATTACGCTAAGCGATTTTTTGTAAGCACCATAACTTTTACACCGTTATACCGATTTTCGAAAATGTGATGTCAGATGAAAGGGCTTGACCTGTAGATGTGCAGGAAGGTTTAATTTTTTTGAAAAGGGTTGCCAGATGTTTGAAAATTTAATTTTACTGTATAGTTTGTTTGATTTTAAAATTTTTGGTACCATATGAAAGGGTTTGACCTGATATTAAGTAATTTAATAAAAATTTTACAAAAAAGGTTGCCACCTGTTCAAAAATTCAGTTTTACGCTATAGTTTGTTTGATTTTTAAATTTGAGGTGTCATATGAAAGGACTTGGCATGGAAATGGGTAATTTATTAAATTTTTTGCAAAAAGGGTGCCAACGTTCAATAATCCATTTTAACGATACAGTTTATCTCATTTTTAAATTTGAATGTCATGCAAGGCAGATGGGTAATAAAAGGAAAGGGAAGAGGAAAATGAAAGGGATGGATATGGCGAAGGACAGGAAGCGAAAGAGGAAATATGAAAAATAAAATGGATAAAGGGAAAATAAAGCGCAAATAAAGGGTAAAGGGGAAGAGAAAGAGAACTAGAAAGAAAAGGAGGAGCGCGCCAAATGGCCTTTTGTAGGTCGCTTTAAGGTTACCATAGTCTAGAAAAATATTCGGCACAAAACTTCACTATGGGGCTCCTTGGTCAAAATCTATGTATACAAAATCTAGGTCCACAGAAAATAAAAATAACTAGTAGCTATGAAGGTATATCAAAAAATGTTCAAATGTGGCAATAAGTGGTCTTCCACCCTCAAATTGTCGCACAGTGTAATTGAAAGCCACAGCATCGCGTGGCCGGGTTTACTAGTTGATAATTAATTCTTCAAAATTGGCTTAATTAAAATGTTGTAAGCACTTATCCATTTATTTTATAAAGTCGAAAACAGTAATGAAATCAAAACGCCTAAGAGATAAATACACAACGCTCTATTGTGAGTATAGCCTACTTTCCCACAGAACGGCGCCGTAGAACAAATAAATTTTCGTTAAGCCAAATTCATATCGAAAACCTACTGATGCAATTTACATATATACGTGCATTAGTATTCCAAATCAAATTTAAATTTTAACTACATACATACAAACATATCACCTGGTCAAACTTGTATTACTGTAAATGATGTCAGAGAAATACAAACATTGAAAAAATATATCAGTAACAATAAAAACGTTTAATCGGGCAACGGCTTGATAACGTAATGGAGCTAATAATAGAAATCTATTTCACAGAACTGAAAACAAAAAACAATGAACTACTTTTAGAAAATACATTTGTATGTATGTATACAGCGGCCGCTGTGGTGCAGTGGGTAGAGTGCTCGCCTGCTATGCCAGAGGTCTCGGGTTCAAACCACGGTCCGAGCAAAACACCAAAAAAATTTTTCTAATTAGTAAAAATCCAATTATTGGATTTTTTAAGAGCAGCGGTCACCTCTCGGCAGTGGGCGGCATACCCTCCGAGAGTATTTCTGCCATGAAAAAGCTTCTCACAAAAAATGCATTCGCCGTTCGGAGCCGGCATAAAACTGTAGGTCCACCCAATTAGTAGGAAAAACAAAAAGGAGCACACCTCGAATTGGGAGAGAAGCTCGGCCATAAAACTCGTCAGAGTTATAATAGCGCCATTGTATTATTAATTATACATACATATATGGAGAAAAACTTACATGTTATTTTTAGTATATGTAGTTGCTAGTATAAAGATACATATGTAAGTACATATCGACGCTTCCAAACAAAACTGTACTAAGTCTGAAAACTGTGTTTTGCAGGAGAAGCTCTCAAAGTTTAAACTCGATATCAAATTTTGATTGTATGCTAAGTATATTTTCACTTGTAACTTCTGTTTGGATGGAACGATCAACACCAAAACTCAATAATATCAAAGTCAGGGTAGGCTTTATATAAAACCGTAAGAAGAAATAAAAATTTGCTACGTGGTTTTTCATGGCAAGCTCTCAAAGTTTTTATTCTGTAAAAATCTCGAGTTGTATTGTATGTACACTTTTGCTTATAACTTTTGATTGGATTGTCCGATTGATACCAAAATTAGACAGCATCTAAATGAAGGCACGCTCTACTTGAAAACGCCAAAAACAGGAAAATGTACTAAGTCGACTTAGTACAGTATTGTTTGGAAGCGTCGATATGTACCTACACATGTATATACATATGTATGTATCATCAAAAATTAGACACGAAGGAAGATGAGCAGACACAACTTTTTATAGACATAAATGAGTCAATTTCTGTTCAATGTGATATATGATTCGGCCAAAATCAGCTTCCAAGGTATACTTAGACTTTGTTTTTTTTTGCATATAGTACCTACACAAAAGCAGGAAACACACATATAAATTCGCATCAACATACCTTTTATACGATTTTCTGAAAAGGAGAAAGAAAAAAAAAACAATTAGTACAAAAATTCAGAGTTCAGGTATTTATTTTCACTTATTAAATATTATGCAAATTGCTTTTAACTTAAAGGCTGGCTTTGTTGTTAAGAAGACGAAATTCTCCGCTAAGGGAATACCATTTGTTTTTATAAATCATATTAAGAGCATAATAAAAGTTCAATGCCACCTTTTTATATGTTCCACATAATTTTAAATACAAACAATTTGTTTATTTCGCGAATATGATGGTTAGTCAAGGCTCATCATTTGTCAGCATCATTTTTGGTAAATAAAACTGTAGCCGGGGGCAATGTAAAAAATATAAACAAACAACTCGCAGATAAATATAAAAAAAATGTAAAACTTTGATTTGGCATTGTTTTTGTAAAAACAAAACACTTTTGAAGGTTTCTCCTTGCCCTTGTTTTTTTGTTTTTTTTTGCCTACAACAGCGTTAAAGTTAGGTAACATCTCAGTAGGCACGTCAATCACATAATAAGAGCTAATACAACTGGAATACTATGTAACCAGTTTTAGTGATTTAAAAAATTTGTCGTTCTCACCATAGTTGTGAAGCTATTTTTTCTTTTTTCAGGATTGAAAATATTTAAAAAACAGGCCCAATAAAGTGGTAACTAAATTCAATTGTTGACTGACTGACACTATGAGCGATGGACAATAGACCATGAGATAATTGCAAAAATTTAAGCAAAAAAATGCTTTCAATTGCACACATTATGCATAAACACTCAATGCTTGAGTTACAGCTGGCTATACACAGTTGTAAAAATGTAGAATCGTTCTACTTAACAATTAAAGATTATCCTATCAATTTTATTGCAATTTAATTTTGTTGCAATTTTCTTATTTTAAAAGCAGTGCCAGCAATAAAATTTTTGTAAATGTGATTAAAATCTAACTGATTGCCATCCACTTTATCTGATTGTAACGCAATTTGATCGCAATTATTTACAGCTCTGGTTTGCACTCACATTTAGTCACTGTGGCGCTATTTTAATATTTTGCCATTCATAAATAGTGATGAAACAGTTTTCCGCTAAAATTCTATATGCAAACGAAAAAATATAGATCGCGAATGTATGCGCCGAGCGAATGTGAAATATGTGTATGCTTCCGGTTTGAGTAATGAAGCGTCGGCGGTTGGCAGCTCATCATCTTTCGTTTCGACGCAATCAACACAATTTCACACCCACCACTGTCATGCCCATTATCCGCCGGCAGTGATTTAGGCGTTTCATTTATAGCTGTCGCAGAGTAGTTCCGACTTGTCGGCACATCCGCCGGCCACCGACCACCGGCCACCGCGATAATGCGGACGCAATTCAATCATCCATCCAGTCAACTTGCCTCTGTCCGTCCGCACACATGAACTCATCTGCGCCGTTTGTTGTTATTGGGCTGTGGACTCTGGGTTTATTCGTGGATGCAATCCTACGCTCTCTATATAAAATGTTGTCGCCGTTTGCGGTTAGAACTGTCTTTTTTTGTTTTTTTTTTCTTTTTTTTCTTATTTTTTTTTTTTTGTTATATTAATTTAAAATTATTTTCATTTTTATTACGTTTTCTAATTTTATTTATTCCCCTTTGTGTATAATTTTGATTTGTGTCTAGTTCAAGGTCGTAATGTCGCCACTTGGCGTCGTAAACTTGTACACACAAACTCACAGACATCCGAACTCATATTTTAGTCATTCATCCGCTGTTTGTAGTCGAGGCAATTGCTCGTGTAATCGCTTTTGTACATAGATAGGTATGTACATATATATTTCAAAGTCTGGCGGTTAGTGAACATGTGGACATACTATGTAGATACCTTTATTGAAATTTAACCCCTTTCAAACAACCTGCAAGAAACTTTCCGGGATTCATAGACGTTTTAAACCTTCAAAATTTGCTTCTCTTTAAAAAAATCGCTAGTGTTTCATTGTCAATGATTTCTTGTCATCTACCGATTTAATTTAATTCCTTTTTAAAGAGACATTACTGTTGCCACAAATGAGGTCTTAAGCAAATGACTCAAAAAACGACCTTTCAATATGATTTTCGCAATCAGCGCCCCAAAATCCATTAAAATCAATCATCGAACCAAAAGGAGCCGACTACTCTTATTTCACATAATAATATCGGCGCGTTACAAGCTTTGTTCGTTTTAAATTGAACTTGGGGGTCTGTGCCTTGAAATAATGGAGCGCTATAAAAATGTTTCAAAGAATAGACAAGAAGCTTTTTTCATATATTCTATCCTTTTTCGGCAGTAGAACATTTCCTACAAGGTATTTGCTTAGAAAATTTCCTTTGTGTTCCTATCTTCTATACTAAGGTATTATTAGCAGCTGTGCTTGCATCTTTATTTTATTTCCAAACATACATATGTACGTTAGTATGCTCGATTAAAAATGCTCGTGTAGAGTAGATTAATCTATGCGGGTAATTGTTTTGATTGTTTGATAGCATTTATTCATTTAATAGAAGAATAGAAAAGTTTCTCAGTTAGTATGTATGCATCTATGTATGTAAGTGCATATGCCGTAGATTTAACGATTGCCACGCTTCTTCAATCATAGACTTTTACAGATGTTCTGAACTAAAATCCGAGATTTACAAAACAATTAAATTTGATTTAGATCATTAGATCTAGATCAGTGATAAGTTGCTTCTGTCATTGTGTAATAAAAAACGACTACAACAAAGCGCCATTGACTGCTGGCCAATAGATTTTTATTTAATTTACTTTTCTGGAAACCTTTTATGTTATTGCTTTGTAGCTTCCTCATTTAATTGGTTCCCTTATTTTATTTCAGATTATTTAATTTAGTTTTACTTCATTGTACTTTATTTTATTAATATTGTAATTAATTTTAATTCTATTTATTTTACCAGTTTTTATTTAATTAGCCTAGAATAAATTGTAATGCTTCCAAATATAGTTGTGTATATATGTATATAAATATAAATTCTACACTTACTGCTATATTAATTTATTCAAAGTCAACGGTAAAGTGCCATCGAATGGGCTTTCTGTATGACAATTAACATTTCAGTTATGACACATTTTTCATATTAATTATTTTTTATATAAAACATATGTAGATACATATATTCATAATTATAAATGTACGTATGTAAATATGCATTTATACAATGTAGATAAGTATGTTGTGTTAACATATTAACCCCTCGTGGCAAGGTTACTTATAGTAAACAGATAATTTTTCACTCAGCCGCTTGTACTGATTACTGAATGAACTTAAAGTGGATTTTGAAATGAACAAGTGTGTAAATTCGAATTGTTTTTGCATCATGTTCGCTTAATTAGCTGACTTAAAAAAGAAAGAAAAAAAAAAACAAGGACGAGAGCAGAACGGCCAAAATAAAAACAAGGCATAAATAAAACAGGAAATTATAAATATTTTCTTGTTATTGGCCAACATTTTTGCAAACCACCTTGCTAATATTTAAAATATTTATACATACATATTTAAAAATTATATCCATATTATATAAATACATACGTAGTTACATATGTATATTTTTTATTGTGGGAAAACCGTCAAATGCCATTGGTGACATATAGCATTTTCAGGTCAAATGAAACCTTTTTCAACTCAAGTGAAACTTTTTTCAAGTCAAGTGAAACCTTTTTCAAATTAAGTGAAACCTTTTTCAAATAAAATGAAACCTTTTTCAATTTAAGCGAAACTTTTTTCATTTCAAATGAAACTTTTTAAACGGTTTTATTTAGCTCACCCCGTTTGTTTTATTATTTATTCTTTATTCTTGGGTCAAATTTAGTAATTCAAATTTCACCCTCTTCCTGTCAACCGATTAATCTGAAATTTTGCACGCATGTATAACCCCGATGACAATGCAATATTATGAAAAAAAAATTCCGATAGGTGGCGCGTGGGTCGCTATATTTACAAAAATCGCATTTATGGTCCGATTTGGCTGAAATTCGGAACATGTATTACTACCTTGAAAAGAAATATTTTCTTAAAAAAAAAATTCCGCTAGGTGGCGCGTGGGTCGCTATATTTACAAAAATCGCATTTATGGTCCGATTTGGCTGAAATTCGGAACATGTATTACTACCTTGAAAAGAAATATTTTCTTAAAAAAAAAATTCCGCTAGGTGGCGCGTGGGTCGCTATATTTACAAAAATCGCATTTATGGTCCGATTTGGCTGAAATTCGGAACATGTATTACTACCTTGAAAAGAAATATTTTCTTAAAAAAAAAAATTCCGCTAGGTGGCGCGTGGGTCGCTATATTTACAAAAATCGCATTTATGGTCCGATTTGGCTGAAATTCGGAACATGTATTACTACCTTGAAAGGAAATATTTTCCTAAAAAAAACTTCCGATAGGTGGCGCGTGGGTCGCTATAGAGGCGTTGGACTGCAATAAACTAACGGGCAAGAAACCTTGCAATAATGAAGCACTAAATGAATTAAACAGAATGCGAAATAAAAACTAAAAACTAGAAAATAAAAATAGGTAAAAAAACTTTTTAAGTTAAACGGTTTTATGTTATACATACATTGCAATGTTTAAGATAAATGTACTAAAAACCAAAAAATAATAAAATAGATACAGTCGTGGGAATTATAAACATTTGCATAGACTAGACTAAAATAAAACCGGGGGGCACGTCAATTGTCTACAAATTATCGACTTAATGTGCGATAGAAGAATCGTTTAATTCGTCGTTAGGCAGTTGGCCCGCAGACGGTGAGGAAAATACTTACTATTTTCTTGTTCATGGAAATTCCAATAGTTATACACTCCATGTTAATAAAAGAGATGTTTCAACTAGTTTATCGTTGGACATTCACACGAGGAATCGTTTCACTGCTCGTAGTTTGTCTTTAATCGACAAAACATGTGATAAAAGTACTACTCGCTCACCACTATGAAACCCTAAAACTCGCTTATAATCGAGCTTGCTAGCTTTTTTCCACATTCTAGCCCTACTTATCACACGTCCATCGTTGTCGGTTGAACAACTGCCTAATTATAGTGTAACATTACAAAACAAACATTTTAATCAACGATTGTAGACAATTGACGTGCCCCCCGGTTTTATTTTAGTCTAGTCTATGCAAATGTTTATAATTCCCACGACTGTATCTATTTTATTATTTTTTGGTTTTTAGTACATTTATCTTAAACATTGCAATGTATGTATAACATAAAACCGTTTAACTTAAAAAGTTTTTTTACCTATTTTTATTTTTTTATTTCAAATGAAACTTTTTCAAATTAAATGAAACCTTGTTTAGTTAGTACAATAACATTCTTATATAAATTTTTTGTACACGGCTTTTACAAATCGAAAGTTATTGAACTTTGAATGTTAGTAGTGGTAACTATTAGAGCTGCAAAACTATCGATGGCACTATCTTGTAGTTTTGTCCCAAGAGAAGAATACAGAATGTTAGGGAGGAGTTGGATTTCGATATCAAATTGGTCAAATTAATACCCGATTTTTTGAAAGTTTTGATTTTCAAATTAAGTTTTTTATAAAAACTTGTAAACATCAGAAGAAAATTTATTTTTAAAAATTAGCCCGTTTAATTGTTAACGTAATATCAAAGATATCTGATAAAAACATTATTTTTAGCGATGTGAAACAAAAAGGATATTTTATGGACTAAAAACTCGGTTACATGACTCATCCGTGTATAGACAAAAGATAAAATTTGTTTGTGACTTCACCCTCTCATAGGGTTAGCGTTAATCAGAGGTTGAGTAAACGGCCCAGGCCCGTAGCTAGGGGGGGGGGGGGAATTGTGGGGCAATGCCCTACCTTAAAATTAGAATGCCCTACCTTAAAAAGGCCAACAAGTGAGATCAATTACACTGTAGGTAAATTTTTAACTTTTGAAATATCACAGAGAAACTCCGAAACACGTAAACTTAATTTTTGGCTGTAGAATACGATGGCGTTTTCAGAAAGTCAAAGTTAGCTCTTGTTTTCGAGAAATATAGGAAAGAACTTTCAGAGCTCTGAAGGTAATTTTTTTCCGTCTATAAACTTTACTTAGGTTTTGAACCCTTTTCCCGCGTAAGGATTTTGACGGTTGTTCTTACTTAATTGGGGCATTCTAAATTCAATTCCATTACTAGTTTTTCGAAACTGGCTCCGGTTTATGAGATAACGGTATTTAAAAATTACAATCAATTTGAACTTTTTTGTTAATAACTCAGTCAGTTTATGAGTTAAATTGCCCAAACTTTGCACATGACCATATTTTAGCATTACCTTAACTTTTTCTGAAAATAATTGAAATCGGGTCACTATAACATATAGCTGTCATATAACCGATTGTTCAGATGTGGACATTTTGGGGCATAGCTTCGCTATTTAAACAGCTAATGACATGCAACTTTGTAGAATTTGTACTTGTATTGACCTTAATCTATTCCCTGAAAATAAGATCGGGCCTCTATAACATATAGCGACCATACAACTGATTGTTCAGATATATGGTTTTGCACTTTTATTTTTTTATAACTCCGAAAATAGTCATTCTGCGTGAAAAAGTAACATAAAGACTTTTATTCAAAA
Organism: Urophora cardui; assembly: GCA_960531455.1. NCBI lineage: Eukaryota > Metazoa > Arthropoda > Insecta > Diptera > Tephritidae > Urophora > Urophora cardui. The sequence continues at coordinate 166,885,378 of OY482670.1, read as the reverse complement.
TGAATAGGTGAAAAATTTTCTCATATACGATTTCCACGTATCTGCATCAGTTATTGCACTTTTGTGCAACCAAATTCGCAATTTCACCATAGGCATTTTTTTCAAGCCCAGTAACTCATATGTGATTAATTTCATATCAAACCCAATATGCGTTGAACCCGACCCCCTCAGAATTTGATGAAATTTTGCATTGAGGTACATCTTACCTACACAAACACAACCTCATTTTTAGAAATTACATTTTCGAAAAATTGTGGGCGTGGCAAGGTATCGAAATATTCGAAAATATTCGAAAATACTCGAAAAATGACGATAATAGGTACTTTTAAAGTGTGATTACTAGGAATGGCTTTACCGATTTCAAAGCTCTTCATTCCATTAGAAAGGTATTGAAATTAGCTTTCAAAAAATACACTGTAAAATTTTTTTTTTATTTTAGTACACTGAAAAAAAATGTTTTTCAAAATAAAATTTGAAACTGAAAAAACACTTCAAAGATCAAGCGATTTTGAAAAATAAGAACTTTTTTTAGAAAGGTCTATTTAATATACATACATATATAACATATCTGAAAACTAAAATGGCCTTTTTCTTTATTTTTTTTTAATTTATTTAAGTAAATGCATCTCTTGGCTTTCTTATATTTGGATATCACGCGTAAATTAATCAACCGATTTCAAAAATTTTTATACCGTTAGAAAGGTATTAAAATCATCTTTTGAAAACATACACTGTAAAAATTCTATATTACACTAAAAAAAATTTCAAATTTGAGAAATTTTTGAGGGGGTCGGGTTCAAAATGTTCGTTTTTTCAGCCTTTGATATGAAATTCATCATATCGTATTAAATGAATTAGATGATCTGTATATCGTCTTACAGAAAATTAAAAGAACTATTACACAGTTTTTAAATGAAGAAAATATATGCATGTTTGAGGATTTTATACGCATTTGAATAATTTTTTTGTTAATTTTTCATAAAATTTTTCTCGAAATAATACCTAAAGTATGCTTCAATTGTTTTCAAACAATAGTTTTATCACGTGCAAAGTTTGGGCAATTTAGCTCATAAACTGACTGAGTTATTAACAAAAAAGTCCATATTAATGGTACTTTTTAAATACCGCTATCTCATAAACCGGAGCCAGCTTGGAAAAACTAATGATGGCATTGAATTAATTAAGTAAGAAAAACCGTCAAAATCCTTACGCGAGAAAAGGGTTCAAAACCTAAGTAAAGTTTATAAACGTGAAAAGAATTACCTTCGGAGCTCTGAAACTTCTTTCCTAAATTTCTCGAAAACGAGAGCTAACTTTGACTTTCTGAAAACGCCATCGTATTCTACAGCCAAAAATTAAGTGCGGGTGTCTCGGCGTTTCGCTGTGATATTTTGACCTTCCTACAGTGTTATTGTAATTAAATTTTTGTTTCTTTGAGATAAAAAATTATTGCGGTTGCAATGTATGATATGGAGAATCCACCCTGCATCACAGATATAATTAAATAAGACCATCAAATTTTTGTAGTTTGGTTAAAGGAATGGTTCATTCCGGCAGTTTTCTGACAAAAACTAATCTCACTGTGAGCGAACAACACCAAAATCGCGGAAATGATTTCTAAGGCTGTGTGCTAATCTAAAACATTATACTCGTTGGAAAAATGAGGTGTCTAAATTTTCTATGGTTATCGTTTAATCATTTTCGAGAGTTTTTTTCTCACCTTGACTTGCGTGCATACCTACAGGCGACCCACATACCAAATTTAAAGATCATAGCTCTCTTCGGTATGGAATAATCGAAGGAAATTAAATTAAAATTAAAAATTTAAAATATTAAATTTTTTGTTGCATTACATTTTTTATAATATTTTCGGCTTAAATTTTGTCTCTCGCTTATTTGCGTATGGCGGTTGGTCGCTATCTTCCATTAATTATATTTCTATTCACATGCATGTCAATTGCCAAAACTGACCTAGCGCTCAATGGTTGTAGTGCCAAGACTGACTTCCGCCCTACCTTAAACCAACGCTGCCCTACCTTAAATTTAAGTCTAGCTACGGCCCTTAAACTAAAGATATAGATACTTATGAAGATGAAAAGGTTTAATTTAACGAAAAAATGCTATATATATAAGTGAAGTATTTAATTCCTATTTGTTGTTCTTTTGTTAATTAATTAATGTTATGCGTTCAAAAAAAATTAAAGACTTTGAAACAGAAAATGTAAACAAAACCATTCCTCTTTTTAAGGTTTAATTTAACCAGAAAATGCTATATACATACACAGCGAAAAAAGTACAATGGTTTTTTCAACCAACTTCTTGGTTAATGTTTTATTGGTTGATTTATTCATGTCAAAAGGAAAAAATGTAATATGTACATTTTCATTGTACCATTAACCAATATTTTGGTAACAATCAATATCAAACAGAAAGTTGGTTTCCCCAACGTGTATATTTGTTATATTGACGAAAATATTGGTTAATTCTATCTAAAAAAAAGTAAAAATATTTACGAAGCTTTATGGCCAGTGTTGCCGCTCAAAAATTTCAAAAGGTGGCCCAAAAAATTAAAAAAAGTGGCTCCAATTTTTTAGTTAAAACATATTTTTATATATTTTTGTGGTTTATTTAATGCTTAAAGAAAATGGAATTTAAAATATTCTCTACACTAACGCAGCGTTAATATGATCGTTCGTTGAGCAGACGGAATAACCCGAGAAAGGCAAGGAATTAAAAAAAACTGTTATAGCGTTCGTTGAGCCGTAGGAAAGTGCAAGGACCGTAGGAATTTTACCAAAAAAGAGCGAATATGAGTGCAAAGAATGTAAATTGTGGTAAAATTCCTACGTGTCTTGCACTTTCCTACGGATCAACGAACGCTATATGTGTTTGTGTGTGTCTGGGCTGCTCCGTGCGTTTTCATTATAAAAATATAACCAACAAATTGTTTAATAGTAACAAGAAATTGGTTGAAGATTTGAACGAACATTTTGTTATATCAACAAATATCATGGTTAATATAACCAAAAACACTGTCTAATATATCAACAATGGTAATGGTAATATTAAACAAAATTCACATTGATTCCATTTCAAGTGTGAAATTAGAACTATTAACCAACTTCTGGTTGATTTTTCTCTCAGTGTAAGTGAAGTATGTATCTAATTCTTATTTGATCTTTTATTTAATTATTGTTTTGCGTAAAAAATTAAAGACTTTTTGGAAAGAAAACTGTAAACAAAATCATCCCTCTTTTTATTTTAGTGAAATATTCATAAAAAACTATCGATAGTATCGATAGTTTTTTTTCGACTATCGAAACTATCGAGTGGTCCGACTATCGATGGTTTTGCAGCTCTAGTAACTATGTACAACAATATATATGTACCTATATATAGATATTTGCAAAATAATCAAAACAACAATTTAATTGTTTAGTTTGTTATTGGTTTCATTATTTTTATATATGGACATGATATATTTATATATGTACTAAAATTAAGTAGATCAAGCTCTTTCAGCCCAGCAAACATTCTTGAAATTCTCATAATTTGGAGTCTGATATGAGTCCGAAATATATAGGTGTGACATATGTGGTATAAAATAATAATAATATAATACAATGGCGCTATTATAACTCCGACGAGTTTTATGGCCGAGCATCTCTCCCAATTCGAGGTATAAAATAATAATAATATAATACAATGGCGCTATTATAACTCCGACGAGTTTTATGGCCGAGCTTCTCTCCCAATTCGAGGCGTGCTCTTTTTTGTTTTTCCTACCAATTGGGTGGACCTACAGTTTTATGCCGGCTCCAAACGGCGAATGCATTTTTTGTGAGAAGCTTTTTCATGGCAGGAATACATTTGGAGGGTATGCCGCCCACTGCCGAGAGACTGCTGCTCTTAAAAAACCCAATAATTGGATTTTTACTAATTAGAAAAATTGTTTTGGTGTTTGGCTCGGACCGTGGTTTGAACCCGAGACCTCTGGCATAGCAGGCGAGCACTCTACCCACAGCACCACAGCGGCTTATGTGGTACCTATATAAGCTTAAGAAATGTTTACTGACGCTTATATGAGTCCGAATGTTTGCTGGGATACAAACAATAAAACAACAAAAACATTGAAATGCAAAAAGTTCTGAGGTGATGTCGAACTTTTATACATATCGCTAGCTTAGTGTGCAAATTGTGTAAAATATTTTGAATTGTTAACTTTCGATGTGTACAAGCCGTGTTCAAGAAATTCATATAAGAATATTATTGTATTAACTAAACAAAGTTTCATTTAATTTGAAAAGGGTTTCATTTGAAATGAAAAAAGTTTCATTTTAAATGAAAAAAGTTTCACTTAAATTGAAAAAGGTTTCATTTTAAATGAAAAAAGTTTCACTTAATTTGAAAAAGGTTTCACTTGACTTGAAAAAAGTTTCACTTGACTTGAAAAAGATTTCATTTGACCTGAAAATGCTATATAAAATCATGGACGTCAAAAATGTTGTTTGATAAACAAAAACTGGCCACTGCATTTTTAATAGTTTTTTTTTTATAAAAATATATATACTTGTCTATATATTAATAGGCTAACATTTTTCCCATACAAACAATTGCCAGGCTGTTTAGCACACTTAACATACTCATATCCACATAAAATTGATATGGATGTGTTCGTATGAGTCAGGAGCAGTGCATAGGCATATAATTTTTTCTATAAATTATTTAATTTCTTTATAATTAATAAATAAAATTTTTAGTTAAGATAAATAGATATTGTGAACGTGTTTACAAATATCGTAAACACAGTTGAAGAGTCGCTTAATTTAAAAGCGCTCACCACCGGGCCTACCTTCCTAGATCTGCCTTGATTTTGACCATGATTTCGCGTCGGACCGTGATCAAAAGGGCAAATCAGTGTTGCGGTACAACTGGAATTGGGAAAGTGTTGCTTATCTCCGCGAAAAGGAATAATTTTTGTACCAATACAAAGTTGAAAAAATAAATTGCATGGTCGAATTTCGACCACCGGCGATACTAGTTTCTTTTAACGCGTTCAAGTGGCATTGATATGTCATACGCTCAATTTGCAGTGAGATTACCGAGCATTTTGTTCTTTAGGTCAATGTTTTGAGATTATTTTTTTTTATGGAACTCAACTCTTTTCTCAGTTATGCTTCAGAAATAATCTAGGAGACAATTAACAAACACTGAGGTAAGATATCGATTAGAGAGTGGCTCGAGCCCTTTTCTCACATCCCAGTGAATAAGCACAGTGTTCTTAAACATAAGAGACATTAATTCCCAAATCGAAAATATTATAATTCTCAGTTGAGCATTTTAGGTAGTTCTGTAATGACATTCTACATTCTAATGAAAATTCGTTTCTCTCTAATCAGCTTCCAATTGAATGTTAGTGCACTTTTGTACCCTCTCTTTTGATTAGAGAATAGTTAGCTAGTTGCGAGTACACTATCTAATGTAGTTCCTCCAAATTCTGCAAAACTAGAAACGGTGTTTGCTGGGTTTACACCTTCGAAACAATTGAAGTGGATGCAACTTAGCTCGCGGAATTTTCTTCACAATAGAACTGCGTTCTTTTCTAATAGCAATAATAATAAAATTCATATGCAAATGCTATTGTTAAGATGCCGTCTCTTTTGTAAAATTATGTACTTGACGATTGTTGTGTAATGTCAGTGAGGAGAACCTTCATGGCGATATTAGTTGATCTGCTGCAGTCAGTCAATTAGCGTTGAGCTGCTGATAAATTAATGAAACAGAAAAAACAAAAACAATTATACACGTATGTACATATGTACATAAGTATATTCTTATGTCTACAACTTCATATTCTCACATGTGTATAAAGGAAACTAATTCTGGTTTTAATATTCAATAATTTTAAATAGGAGCTTGTTTATTATTGCTCACAACTCAGTCATTTCGTCTCGTATACTCTTAATGGATCTCATTTAGAGGCACTCTTTTCATTGTTTTGCGCTGTTTTTCTAATAAATACTTCACACTCTCTTTTCCCTATTCTTTCTACTGTTCTTCTAAACTTAACGATTTCAATAACACTCAAACAAAAATTCCTAATAATATTAATTATAAATAATTTCATTCTGACACAATAATTTCCTTGAATCAATTTAGAAAAAAAAAATGCGTTTATAATAGAAAGTGACATTGCAGGGTTCTTTCAATTAAATGCGTCTCAAGATCTAATTTAGAATGAATAAATTAATTTTGGGTTTTTATCGTCGATTTTTTTCTTTTTTTTTGCGATTTTGTATGGGTATAAGTTCTTAAAAATATTATAAAATATGTAAAATCAGTTAACCTTTATAGCTTAACAGTTTCAGTCAGCACTGGTTACTCTTTCGGCAGTAGGTAGAGTGCTCGCCTACTTCACCAGAGGTCTCGGGTTCTAACCCCAGTCCGAGCAAACACCAAAAAATATTTCTAATTAGTAAAACCCAATAATTGGGCCTTTTAAAAACAGCGGCCACTTCTCGGCAATGGGCGGCATACCCTCCCAGTGCATTTCTGCCATGAAAAAGCTTCTCACAAGAAATACATTCACCGTTCGGAGCCGGCATAAAGCTGTAGGTCCACCCAATTAGTAGGAAGAACCAAAGTTAAGAAGCAGATCTCGAATTGGGAGAGAACCTCGGCTATAAGACTCATCAGAGTTATAATAACGCCAGTGTATTATATTACATATTATTATAAGTTTCATACTGGAAACTGTTTGCTCTCACTTCAGTGCAAATATGAGGTCTTTAATATAAGCTAAATTACTAAAATGTCTGGCAGTTATTGATGCAAATCAGCGACAATTTCCAAATCAAAAAAGGGAAGAAATAAAACACATGATCGTACCTAGATACTGTAATGCCTCAGACACACATGTGGTAGAAATATTATAATATCAATACTATGATTTGGCTTTACTATGAAAATTTTCAATTAAACTACAATATGAGAGTGACACATATGTGGTATAGATGGCAAAATTTCTACTATACTACGATGTGTGTCTGTAGCATAAGGCGCACATATAATTTACTCTCTAATATATGTAGGTACCTACTTACATAAAAATGTAGATACTATAAGTGCATGTGTACTCGTACTCTGTTAATATTCCAATTAATTCGTATATGTATTTATGTCCGTACAGCACGTGCCAATTGTTAGAATGCATCAGTTTTTTCCATTATAAAAGTCTTATCTGTCGGTTCATTCAGTGAATTTGCCGCATTTTGTTGTTCACCTTCCTGCTAATCATTTGCAATTCATTCTCACCAAGTGAGCAAGCAAACAATGACACTGAGGCTTATAATTTTTAGCGAAGGCAAATAGGACAAAAAAAAAACGGTGACATGAAATTAAAAAAAAAAACACTAAAATATGTACATTAGGGTGGTCTCAAAAAATGAAGCTGGCGAGTTTCTTCGGTCTCTCTCACTCCGTCGGTTAGAGCACACTCAAAGTTTTAAGATTAAGGGATATCGTGTCATATGTACATATGTGGTAATCTGAGCTTTGACCCCTGTGGAACCCCTAAACCATCTTCATACGGGACTAAAATTTACATGTGGTACCCTCTACTATGTTAGCACATCAACCTGGGGGGGAGGTTGAGAAAATATGGTATAAAATTTGTCTCCATACATTTGGAGACCACGATAATGTACTGTAATGTATGTATATATCGCCCGTTTTATGCAATAGGGATTTAACTCGAAATTTTCGATTTCTGGGATTTTGCCATATAGTTCAATGATTGGGTAGTGCCTTTGAGTCTAGTCTTATAAAATACTCAAAAAGATAAAAATGGTGGAAATAAAAGTGATTTTGTAGTTAGCCGTAGAAGGAAACTATTTGAAATTATAAAACTTTATTTGCGTTTTCCCAAAAAAAAATTTTTTTGAGTTAAATCCCTATTGCATAAAACGTGCGATATATCAAACAATTGATTTTACATTAAAGTAGAGCCACGGGAGTACTCTTCCACATAACGCACCCTAATTCATAAAGTGAAACAATTCAAAATTCAAATATTTTCAGGAGAGCCAAAAAACTTTTTCTTTTTCACAGGCAATGATATGGGAAAAGCCCACGTATAATAGTTATTTTTGAGTTAAAAAAGACTCTGATGGAAAAGATTTTTAGGCAGTGCATAGAGATATATTCTGTAAACCGAATTATGAAAGAAACTCGATTTCGAAAAATTTTGAGCTGTGTCACTTTATGATTTAGGGTGTAATGTTTACATGGATAGGTTTTATATTTGGACCAAATATTTTGAATTCACTGCAATATCGACTGCCGGACGTCACCCATGTGGCTTACTGACCATCTATCAATGTACTCGTTTTTCAACTACAACAGCGCAGCACTGTGGTGGATTTAAAACTTAGTGCTGTCAATTGTCTGCGTTCAGGAAAAAAAGCAATCTAATCAACCAACCGCCCTTCCTTCCATCCATCCATCCACCAGTCAGGCAGTTAGTCAGTTCACAAGTCTTTGTTTTACATATTCAATGTTTGTTAGTGAACATTTTTACAAAAAAGTGACAGACAAAAAGGTTGCTAAATTTAAAATTTTTTAACTCGACGATTCTTTTCAGCAACAATGTACGCAAGTCTATTTAGAATTCGTTTGCTTATGCAATGCGAGACCTAAATTGTGGCGTTTATATCGTTTTTAGTTGCGGTTTACATTTGAATACATACGAATGTACATATTTATGTATGTATATTGGTTCACTCACTTAACATATATTCGTTTTCCCCATTTTACATTGTATGAAATTTTTTCTGGCAAACGTAACCGCAGTAATACTAGTTGCTGGGGTGGCTGCTGCTGGGGGTATACAATTACTGGCGATGCCGATACCATTTTCGGTGCAAATGATCAGCAGCAAATGTTAATTTAAAACCAAACCGAATGCGGAACAAGCGAGGAAGGTGGGGTGTGAGTGATACCGAAAATTATATACCCATTTCTATCGTGTTTTATATGGTCATATTGCGTATGTTAAGCATAGCTGGTTATACTATAAATAAATATGTATAAAAATAGAACTAGACCGTAATTTGCATTATTCGATCACAAATTAGTCAACTCAATTGTTTTAAAATATATGTATATACATATATATACATATATATATATGTATGTATGTATGTATGTATGTGGGTTCATGCATATCAATCGTTTCTATGAATATATTGACTAAAATGCCGCCAGCAACAGTTGCTCACATTGTTAAGCGTGGGCGGCAGTCTACCGATCGTTCTACTTTATTTGATTGATCTCAATTTGAAAACAATTTTTATTGATCCGAATATTTGCTAATTGAATTGTTATAATATTCTCATACATACATGTGTATGTATAGATATGTAATAACATAGACGAGTACAGTGCCGTAGCGAGCCTTTTTGGCGCCCGAGGCAAGCTTGTTATTCCCGCGCCCCCTGTTCAAAAAGCAGGACAACAAAACTTGTTCTATATAAGAATAAATGGCAAATTTTTTTGAACAAATTATTCATGCATATATATATTTGTTAATACTGTAGCATTCACCATATAATACTGTGTTAAAAAAATGTTCTTCTAACATTTACAATTGAATTTTTCTTGACTTAATAGAAGCGAATTCGTTAATAATATCGTCGAAATCAATTTTACTGGCAATTTCGTTTTCTATCGATAAAATAGCCAAGTTCGACACTCTTTCTTGGCCCATTGTTGATTTCAAATAATACTTAACGAGTTTGAGTTTGCTAAAGCTACGTTCACACGTAGCGATTGTTACAGGAATCGTCGAAAAAATTCTGAAAGCAGTTTCAACGTTTGGATATGATGCTTTTAAACCATAATCTTGAATAATTTGAAGTAGTTCTATAACAGTCGTGGATTCGAGACGATCAGGGATGATTGACAAAGCTGCGTGCTTGAAATCTGAAATTTTCTCAATAAATTCTACGCCATTGATGTCTTTTTCGTATTTGATTGCCAAATCCATCGCTGCTTTTTTCACTTCGGTGCTACTCATTTTTCAAAAACTCGCCAGACAAAAATCCGAAATCATTGGCCACATCCATTACACAGTCCGACAAGAAATTTGACCATAAACCAGACCATACTTTCCTAAAGGTTTTCGATGCGCTGAATTCAAATCTGGACGCAGAATTGCTCTATCACGTCAGGATTTTGAGATATCCTAACCTAAATGTTCAAAAAACACCGTTTTTGCCTATTTTGACGTTATGTACATATATATAAACGACAGATTTTATTTTTTTTTTAAAGCACACATAGCATCTTAAAGAAGAAGTCTTTCTCATACGAATGGCATTGAGTTTGCTCAAATATCTTTTTTTCGCTAAGATAGAGCAATTTAAAGTTTCAACGCCATTCGTAAGAGAAAGACGCCATTCGTAAAAGAAAGATGCTGTATGCGCTTTTAAAAAAAAAAATCTGTCGTTTATATATAACCTCAAAAATAGGCAAAAACGGTGTTTTTGCACATTTAGGTTAGGATATCTCAAAATCCTGACGTGATAGAGCAATTCTGCGTCCAGATTTGAATTCAGCGCATCGAAAACCTTTAGGAAAGTATGGTCTGGTTTATGGTCAAAAAAATCGGTCTCATTTTGTCGGCCTGTATTATCTTTTTATACCTCCTATGAACCTATCAACTGACTCGTTGATGTCAATGCGAAACTTTTCATTATCCGGAATTTCGGGTGCGTCGTCTTCTCCTTCATACAATTCCAATTTTTTCTTCTTCCTTGACCGCTTGCTGACATTGCTCGCTAGTAGACTAGTAGCTAATGCAGAAACACGCTTAAAATTTTATTTGAATTCTGTGTCGCGAAGTTCTTGTAGTGAGTTTTTCAAACCCTGAATCAAATGTGCAGCTTTTTCCAAAGTCAAAATTATCGTTCGCAAAGCTTTCGTAACGCGATCAACCCGACTTAATATCTGATCCCAGACGTCGAGGAAAAGAAGAAACCCAGATGATTTGTTGTCAGGATTATTTGGATTGGCCATTATATCTTGAAGTACTCCAAGAACTGCCTCAATTTGGGAATTCAATGATTTTACGGCATTAGCTTTTGATGCCCATCGTGTGTCCGAGTGCCCTAATCAAAAGCAAGAGAATGAAAATTCGTGCAATTTTTTAACCACTGGTTACATTCCTAGCGACGCGAAAGGGTTGCGCAATCGACCAATCAGCTATGTAATTATTCGGACGTAAGTAGCTGGTTGTTGACAAACAGGTGTCGCCGCTATATGCATATACAGTCGACTCCCTAATATTATCCTACATTAATGTTATAAGAAATGTTCTATTTATCGAGATTTCTTGCTGTTATTACATTAGGACCGTTCGGCGGCAGCAAATTCCTGCAAATTGCAGAAAAAACTGCAAAATCGCGTTCTTTGAGGCAAAAACTCAGTCAAAATTTGCAGAAGAGAGCGCAATTTTGACAGTTCAAAGAAGAAGAAAGCTGCAAAGTTTTACTGACGAAATTTGTCGTTACAAAGTTCAGTAGACTGAAAAAACATATGATTTGTGATCATATGGTTGCAATTTAAAAAAAAGTCGAAAGTGATTTCAAAGTCAAAAAACTAAGAAAATCGGGAATATGCGTGATTCAATAGAAAATGAAGTGAGAAAATTATATTATTTTAATTTATAAAGTTTATTTAAATGATTCAATTTATTAATAAGGTACCAGCTAAAAGGAAACGTGTTAATGACAGCGCAGTGGGATCATCGTCTGCACTCTCGGGATTCTGCGTTGTTGAATCGCAAATAGGAGGTACATATACTACTTAAATGGGAAAATTATCCATTATTGACGCACGCCCCGAAAAAAAAAATGACTTTTTCACAGATGTCAGAACAGAAATAAAAACTTGCCGGAGACTTATAGTTTATGAGATACTTGTTGTTAAAGTTGTGAAATCCACAAAACAAAACACCAAAACTGCCCACTATTACCGAGGAAATACTTCTTTGCGTTGGCGGCCTTGGGTCGCGCTTTAAAAAGATAACCCTCAGCCGGCAGAATTCCCTTTCTGGATTTATCCCTGGACCAATCCACAGTGCTTTTGTGCAGAACATAGAACAGTGGCCACTGTGGTGCAGTGGGTAGGGTGCTCGCCTGCTATACCAGAGGTCTCGGGTTCAGCCCGAGTGTATTTCTGCCATGAAAAAGCTTCTCACAAAAATGCATTCGCCGTTCGGAGCCGGCATAAAACTGTAGGTCCACCCAATTAGTAGGAAAAACGAAAGTTAAGGAGCACACCTCGAATTGGGAGAGAGTCTCGGCCATAAAACTCGTCAGAGTTATAATAGCGCCAGTGTATTATATCATATTATTATAGAACACTGCACATTTAGCTTTCCCTTCGATTCCATTTCGTAAAATTTTAATTTTGTTATGCACTTGTGAGTAAAAACAAACAGCTGATTTTCTGCAAATTTTGACAAAGTTCTGTTCGGTGAAATGCCAGTAAATTTGCATAAGTTTCTCTCTTCGGGAGAACAAAACATATTTTTCCCTTCTTGCAATTTGCTGCCGCCGAACGGACCTATTATCTTGCCAGTTTTTGCAAATGTACGTACCTTTTTTAAACGGTTTTATTTAGCTCACCCCGTTTGTTTTATTATTTATTATTTATTCTTGGGTCAAATTTAGTAATTCAAATTTCACCCTCTTCCTGTCAACCGATTAATCTGAAATTTTGCACGCATGTATAACCCCGATGACAATGCAATATTATGAAAAAAAAATTCCGATAGGTGGCGCGTGGGTCGCTATATTTACAAAAATCGCATTTATGGTCCTATTTGGCTGAAATTCGGAACATGTATTACTACCTTGAAAAGAAATATTTTCTTAAAAAAAAAATTCCGCTAGGTGGCGCGTGGGTCGCTATATTTACAAAAATCGCATTTATGGTCCGATTTGGCTGAAATTCGGAACATGTATTACTACCTTGAAAAGAAATATTTTCTTAAAAAAAAATTCCGCTAGGTGGCGCGTGGGTCGCTATATTTACAAAAATCGCATTTATGGTCCGATTTGGCTGAAATTCGGAACATGTATTACTACCTTGAAAAGAAATATTTTCTTAAAAAAACAAGTAAGGAAGCCTAAGTTCGAGTGGAATCGAACATTAGATACTCAGCTGTATTCTTTCATTGTTTGTTTGCGTTTGATGGAAACACGGTGTACTTTATATAAAGCGAGTGCTGCATAAAGTGGGCGTAGTCACGCCCATTTTCTAAATTTTTATCAGTCATCCAACTAAGCATATCAATATTATACTTTGTGCAAAATTTCATTCCTTTATGACTTCCAGTTACAAAGATGTCACGTTACAAATTCCCAAAGGGTGTTCCAGAAATATCTTTCTTAAAAAGTAGGCGTGGTCATAAACCGATTTCAATAAATTTTTGCGTGGCTATTAACACAAGTTATAAAAGTGTATAAACCAAGTTTCGTCATAATATCTCAATTATTTGTCGAGTTACATATAGGCTAAGAAATCTCGTATATCCCTTTGTGTAAAAAGAGGCGGTGCCACGCCCATTTTCCAAAATTTTTCTATTTGTTGTTTCCGGTCTATAGTCATGCCACAAAATTTCAATGAATTATCTTTATATTTGACCAAGATATCGCTTAAAATGTTTTTATTAGGCCCCTTTATAGTTCTCATATATAAAAGTGGGCGTGGTCGTCAACCGATTTCGCTAAAATTTTGATCGTGTATTACCACAAGTAATGAAAGTGTACACACCAAGTTTCGTCATTATATATAAATTATTTGTCGAGTTATGGGCTCAGAAATCTCGTATATTCCTGTTTATAAAAAGAGGCGGTGCCACGCCCATATTCCAAAATTTTTGTGTTTTTCGTTTTATGTCCGCAGTTGGACTCCCGCGACAAAATTTCATTGATAGATCTTTATATTTGACAGAGATATGGCTTAAAATGTTTTTATTAGGTCACTTTGTAATGTACATATATAAAAGTGGGCGTGGCCGTCAACCGATTTTAACTATTTTCCGTCCAAACGTATGCCTAAGTAAGTAAATCACGCATACCAAATTTTGTCGATATATCTTCAATGGTTTCTGAGTTATGACATATAAAACTTTCAAGGTTTGACCCTTAATAAGTGGGCGTGGCACCGCCCATTTTCCAAAATTTCATCAAATTTCTTCCTAGTGGCCTGAGCTCAACACGTGGGTAAAATTTCATCGCTCCAGCTATATTAGTGACTGAGATACCAAATTTCCGATTATTTCTATATAGGAAAAGTGGGCGTGGTCATGGTCCGATTTCGCCCATTTTCAATACCAACCGTCCCAGTGTCGATATCAACTTGCATTTCAAATTTCATCAAAATATCTCAATTTTTGCGCGAGTTAGAGTGTTTACAGACGGACGGACGGACGGACGGACGGACAGACGGACGGACGGACGGACGGACGGACGGACGGACGGACGGACGGACGGACGGACGGACGGACATGGCTAAATCGATTTCTCTTTTCACCCTGATCATTTTGATATATATAAGTCTATATCTTTCTCGATTATTTCACTCTGTTACAATCCACCGTTATGTGATTAAAACTATAATACTCTGTGTACTAGTACAGCTGAGTATAAAAATTCCGCTAGGTGGCGCGTGCGTCGCTTTATTTACAAAAATAGCATTTATGGTCCGATTTGGCTGAAATTCGGAACATGTATTACTACCTTGAAAGGAAATATTTTCCTTAAAAAAACTTCCGATAGGTGGCGCGTGGGTCGCTATAGAGGCGTTGGACTGCAATAAACTAACGGGCAAGAAACCTTGCAATAATGAAGCACTAAATGAATTAAAAAGAATGCGAAATAAAAACTAAAAACTAGAAAATAAAAATAGGTAAAAAAACTTTTTAAGTTAAACGGTTTTATGTTATACATACATTGCAATGTTTAAGATAAATGTACTAAAAACCAAAAAATAATAAAATAGATACAGTCGTGGGAATTATAAACATTTGCATAGACTAGACTAAAATAAAACCGGGGGGCACGTCAATTGTCTACAAATTATCGACTTAATGTGCGATAGAAGAATCGTTTAATTCGTCGTTAGGCAGTTGGCCTGCAGACGGTGAGGAAAATACTTACTATTTTCTTGCTCATGGAAATTCCAATAGTTATACACTCCATGTTAATAAAAGAGATGTTTCAACTAGTTTATCGTTGGACATTCACACGAGGAATCGTTTCACTGCTCGTAGTTTGTCTTTAATCGACAAAACATATGATAAAAGTACTACTCGCTCACCACTATGAAACCCTAAAACTCGCTTATAATCGAGCTTGCTAGCTTTTTTCCACATTCTAGCCCTACTTATCACACGTCCATCGTTGTCGGTTGAACAACTGCCTAATTATAGTGTAACATTACAAAACAAACATTTTAATCAACGATTGTAGACAATTGACGTGCCCCACGGTTTTATTTTAGTCTAGTCTATGCAAATGTTTATAATTCCCACGACTGTATCTATTTTATTATTTTTTGGTTTTTAGTACATTTATCTTAAACATTGCAATGTATGTATAACATAAAACCGTTTAACTTAAAAAGTTTTTTTACCTATTTTTATTTTTATACATGCACGCATGAGCGCGCTTTATCGGTAATCACAACTTTCAAATAAATGTATGAATAATCGACTATCATAAGCATTCTAATTTAAATATTCTTTCAATTTCACTACATTAAAAATAAAGGGCGCCCACAAGGCCGTAGCCAGGATTTCATTTTGGGGGGGGATTACCTAAAAAAAAAACATTTCAAATTCAAATTACATATGTACATATCTGCCCCGTTCGCTATGCTATGTGCATGAATAATTAGGTTTCGCTTATCACCCATATTTAATTGTTATTGCATTTTCGTCAGCTGATTTTCAGTGCAACCAGCTACCCTGTCAAAGCTTCAGAGGGTAAAAAGTGTGAGTTTTTTACACCACTGAAGTGTACATTTTTAGGAAACGAAAACAGGGTAGCAAGTGAAAAACTTATGTAGTTCTTTTACACTAAATTACCACTAGATCCACTAGCCTAATAAAACCACTAAAAAAAGAAGACATATTCTATTTGACGTTTTACCTTCATTTTGCAAACGAAAACGGAAAACAAAAATGCGCATTTTTTTGATGAAACGAAATCACCATTAATTTCAATGGTAAAATTTTAAATTAAGCTCTTACCCAATTAAGTTAATTATAAGTTTATGATTTTGTTAAACAATTTCTTAGACATGCCAAAAGCAAAACCGCAGTTATCTATATCTTCTGGAAACAGGCGCCAAATTAGGTTCAGAAGAAACGGGACAGTCGCTGAACATACAAATCGTTTAGAGAACTCACGGTTGCGTGGAATGCAGAGGAGACATGTGGCGATTCATACGAAATCAGCATTTAACTACAGACCGGATTTAAACTATATGGATCATTCTTCCCTTTTCATGGGTCGTATGAGTGAAATTTGCGTTTTTTTGTAAGTCCCAAGGGCAAACATTTAGCTATATTGGGGTAGACCTTCGCAACGAGGTGTTTTCTCACGGTCAAATGTATGTCGCTCTGTCGCGAACTGGTTCACCACAAAACCAGAGTTTTCTTATACCTGGAAATGGCAACAAAACAAAGAATGTTGTGTTCACGGAAGTTTTTAATTAATGAACAAGATGTACCTTATTTTATGAACTAATTTGCCTACTAATGTACACAGAGCCAAATAATCCTCATAAAAATAAGAAGATTTTCTCTTTGAACAGCTTCGTGGTCCAAAAAGAGGACAGAAGTCAGAGACGAAGATATTTCCATAGAGATTTCTTCTTATTTTTGGGAGGTACATCTTTTTAATTTTATTTAAAAGTATACCTTCTTACAATAAATAGAAAACTTCTTACTCAATTTTTCGAAGATATTTTCATAGAGATTTCTTCTTATTTTTGGGAGGTAAATCTTTTTAATTTTATTTAAAAGTATACCTTCTTACAATAAATAGAAAACTTCTTACTCAATTTTTCGAAGATATTTCCATAGAGATTTCATTTTAATTTTATTTAAAAGTATACCTTCTCACAATAAATAGAAAACTTCTTACTCAATTTTTCAAAGATATTTCCATAGAGATTTCTTCTTATTTTTGGGAGGTAAATCTTTTTAATTTTATTTAAAAGTATACCTTCTTACAATAAATAGAAAACTTCTTACTCAATTTTTCGAAGATATTTCCATAGAAATTTCTTCTTATTTTTGGGAGGTAAATCTTTTTAATTTTATTTAAGAGTATACCTTCTTACAATAAATAAAAAAACTTTCTACTCAACTTTTCTTTACGCATTATTGTTGTCGACTGTGAACCGCTAACTCAGTTTACATATGTATGTATATAGGACTAACTTTATAATAAATTTAATTAGATAACCTAATAAAAATAAGAAGAACGCCCTCTTTATTAATTCAAGGAGATATCCACATATATATTCGAAGATTTCTTCTTGATTTTATTAAAAAGACTATCCCATTAAAATTAAGTAGGGATTCTTCTTAAAGAAAAACTATAGATATATCTTCTTACTTTTGTTCTATTTTATTAGGTGGTTTTCGCTCTGTGTAGGTACCAAACGTTGTTTGAATTATTATAACATCGAGTTTTTTGTTGTTAATAAATGTATTGTTTATAACGTTGTTTAATTTTAAAGTGTTTGCATTTCATCTAAAGGAGGGTGGTATATTACATTCCTTGCAGAAAACAAGCACAAAATATGAATGTGTAACCCATTTTTACACTCTACTCAAAGCTAAACATCAGTATATTTAATTTTTGCGGCGCAACGAAGTAAGCCGGTTACTTGCTAGTACATACATAGATACAAATAATAATTGAGACTAACTTTTTACATGATTTCTATGCTTCAAAAAATACAATTAAGCATATTTGTATTATAAAAAAATTTAATCGCATTAATTTCGGGGGGGGATTGATCCCTGGCATCCCCCCCCCCTAGATACGGCCTTGGGCGCCCATATACATACATACCTATTACTTTTGAAAAAATTTTACAAATCTGATGATCAAGGCAGAACCTTGCGGGTTCCTGGCAAACAACGCCTATTTTTTTATTATGTTTTTTCAAAAAATACTTCTGCGAAATTTTGTTTAATATTACCGAAATTCAGCGCCCCTCTCTATTGGCGCCCGAGGCAAATGCCTCGTTTGCCACACCCTCGCTACGGCTCTGGACGAGTAGCATCTGATGAGTATCTAAATTAGCTGTGTACCTACGTTGCTCCCATTAAATGCATGTAGGTAACTCGGCTGACAAAACTTGTTGATTAATGCAAAAATATACAAACACATAGAAACTTATATTAATAACACTGGATCACAAATTTTTTGTCTGTAATTTGGACGTGACTATCCTATTTATATGTAAAATCGGTCGCTGATTCCGAAAATCGGGTTAATTTTTAATTCTATGGGAAGGTTTTTGAGATATCGGCAATTTACCGTTATTTGGCCAATGGCTCCACTTAATCCTATATATCTCTTTAACGCAGTGAGCTATCTTCCTTGGGCTCGTATCTACTGCGCTGCCAATACGCTGCTACTGCAGATGTGTAGGTATTGGTAAAATATGCATAGAATGTACCGTGTAGTAGCATTGCGCGACTTGTCTGTATTTACTTCATCGCCTATAACTTTTCCATTTTACCATGGATTTTCTTCGTTGATAGCTTATTTTTTTGCTAATGAAATGGAGCTTCACGTAAAGGAGTAAAACCGAAGGTGAAAACATTGGTTTTAAAGATATTGCCTGACAAAGTCAATTTTTCCCTTCCCATAGAATTAAAAATGAACCCGATTTTCGGAATCAGCGAGCGATTTTACATATAGGTAGGATGGTCGCGTTTAGAGTATTTTTTGGCTGTAGAGCAGTTAATCTACATATATACATACATAGGTACCATATATTTTTGGTATGTTTTAACTACCGTAGATTGCTTCTCATCTTGGGTATATTTCGGAGTTTTTCCAGGCCCTCATTTCAAACTAGCAACTTAATGCAAATAGAGGGAGACCTTGAAAGCTTTAACTCCGTAATATGGTGCAATATCAATAGGCTCGAGGGGGTACAAAAAACTTTGATACGATATGCAATTCGTTCGCTAAATTTCTCGGAGCCAACTCCCTCTTATAGTGCTCGGTGTTTGTTAATTAATATTAAATCTCTTCAAACTGGGAGAACTATTCTTTGCCTGACATTTGTCTTCGACATTATCAGCGGAGTGATCGAGACTCATCTTATCTACTTGAGAGCACTCCTTTCCATATCCCTAATAGGGCACTCCGCAGTAGTGATATTTTTTATACTGAGCGAGTTCGAACGCACTATGCGTATAATTCTCGAATTCTTAGAGCTCTGAAGGAACTCAATAATCTCGCATGCTCCCTAGATTTAGATTTCTCGCTATTTAAGTTTAAGTTAAGTTAAGTTAAGTTAAGTTTTTAAATGAATTTATGAGATAACGAATTTTGTTTTTCTTTTTTGTAATTCTTAAGTTAGTCTGTAAGTATCTTCGTATACATAGACTGTTTTGCTAAATAAATAAATAAACTAAAAAAAAATATATTAGAACCGCCAAAGAAGACCAGCTTCATTAGCATTCTATCACGTCATTTCATAACTAGAATTTTATAATATATACAACCGCTACATTAACATATACAACTGCCTAACACATGGAGCTCCACTTGGCAGTTGCGCTTTATTTATCGCGCTTCTTACGACTACTTGAAGACACCATTATTTTGTCAGGGATAGCTCCCGGCTTACGGAAATTAAACTTGAATATACGAAAATACATCTGTATATCTATACATACATGCATATTTCGCTAATAAGCTTTAACATTGACCTACAATTTCTTGTCATTTCCATGGTGGTTAAAATACATACATATGTACATACATATAAGGTATATTCGGATTATGTTAAACCAGTTTCGACACAACGAATCGTTTATTTCGCCAGGCCAATTTGCTGAATGAAAAAAAGCATGCAAAAGAGATTAAGAATGAGTTCCCGGTAAAGCCAGCGCAAAAAATCTAGTTTTCTTAGCTCATTGTGCAATAAAACACGAAAAAAAAAAAGTTCGCCACGAATTTTATGCAAATTTTAAATCAACGAATTTTGAAGCTGTTAAATTTCACAAGCAAATCTTTAAGTGGTGGTATGATTTTTTAAATTACCCAGTAGAAATTGGATTGCGCAAGCTACTAACAAATCATATATAGGTTCTTCTTTTCAAACAGATACACAAGAGGGACAAGAAAAAAGGAAACAATGGAGAAGCGACCAAAAATGAAAAACTTTGAGTATAATCAGATTTCATTCGCAAAGAGAGTAAAGAGAACTGTTGGACGAAATGTCCTTAATAAAAGTTATGCATGTCAAGCCCTCGCGATTGTTCTAAATAAATTATGTATTATCACATTCGCTATGGTCTATTTTATCTCACATACTCTCATACATATATGTACATGCATTCACATATAACGTATACGTTTGTGTTCATATAAATATAAATGGGCTATAAATCAGGTCTTAAGAATGCTTGCAGCAATTTACTTAAATATCCTTTTCGGCAGTTTCTGAGAATCGTTTGTATGTATTTTGATGTAGGCAGGCAAATATTGTGCTTTTTCATTGTCAAGATTGCAACTCCAGTTTTTAAGCTTTTATTTCCTTCGCTATTTTTTGTATTTTTGCTTTTTTCTTGCAAAACTCGAAATCGTATGATTTTTTAGATTACTACATATGCCTACGCACAGTGGCGGACCTAGCATAAATTGTCTGGGCAAGCCTATGTGTGAAGCATAACCATTAGTCATTTATGTAATTTTCTTTGCTGTATTATCTATAAGTCTGATTGCTCTCGCTTTTTTTAACATTTTCGAGTAGCCCGAATAAATGCTTTTCAAATTCTCGAACACTCCTTTGTTTGCTTATTACCCGTATGTTTGTACTGGCATTCGAACAATTCGGGTATTTGAAGTTTGTTTTTTCTCGCTTATTTTTTTTTTTGTTGTCTTCATATGTATTTTTTTTTATCTTTGTTTTCCTGATACACATTTTTTTGTTTGTACACTCAGAGAAAAGGAATTAAAAATTAAAATTTTTATTTTTATAATGCCCGATTTATACCAAGTCATTTTTATTTTAAAAATTAAAATTTTTAAATTACAAATTGAATTTTTGAAATTAAAATGTATTTAGGATTTAAAAAGAAACATGTTTAAATTAAAAATGAAAATTAATGGAATAAAAACGAAAGTTTTTGATTCAAAATCTCATAGTGCTTAAAATAAAAATAAATATTCTATAATATTTCTAAAATAAATTTTCTTAGAATACTTTTAGCCGCCGTGTGTTACAGTGGGGGCTATATTATTGAGAATAAAAACATTTAAAACGTAAAATAACCAGATTTTAAAGAAATTCGTAAAATGAAATGAACGAAAATATGTACGCAAGCCGGGCCTCTCGGCTTGTATGAAGCGCCCGCCTCTGCCTACGCAGTATGTATGATGATTTTTATTTTTATACTCAGCTGTACTAGTACACAGAGTATTATAGTTTTGATTTCCTAACGGTGGATTGTAACGGTGGAATGAAATAATCGAGATAGATATAGACTTATATATATCAAAATGATCAGGGTGAAAAGAGAAATCGATTGAGCCATGTCCGTCCGTCTGTCCGTCTGTGAGCACGATAACTCGCGCAAAAATTGAGATATTTTGATGAAATTTGAAATGTAAGTTGGTATCAAGACTGGGACGGATGGTATTGAAAATGGGCGAAATCGGACCATGACCACGCCCACCTCCCCTATATAGTAAAAATCCGAAATTTTGTATCTCAGTAACTAATAGAGCTGGAGTGATAAAATTTTACCCACGTATTGAGCTCAGGCCCTTATGAAGAAATATGGTGAAATTTTGGAAAATGGGCGGTGCCACGCCCACTTATTAAGGGGCAAACATTGAAAGTTTTATGAGTCATAACTCAGAAACCGTTGAAGATATATCGATGAAATTTGGTAGGCGTGATATACTTACTTAGACAAATGTTTGGACGAAAAATTGCCAAAATCGGTTGACGACCACGCCCACTTTTAAATATGGGTATTATAAAGTGGCCTAATAAAAACATTTTAAGCCATATCTCTGTCAAATATAAAGATATATCATTGAAATTTTATGGCAGGAGTCCAACTATGGACATAAAACAAAAAACACAAAAATTTTGGAAAATGGGCGTGGCACCGCCTCTTT
Source organism: Urophora cardui (assembly GCA_960531455.1). NCBI lineage: Eukaryota > Metazoa > Arthropoda > Insecta > Diptera > Tephritidae > Urophora > Urophora cardui. The sequence continues at coordinate 166,862,918 of OY482670.1, read as the reverse complement.
TTAGAAACAGGAATATACGAGATTTCTTAGCCCATAACTCGACAAATAATTTATATATAATGACGAAACTTGGTGTGTACACTTTTATTACTTGTAGTAATACATGTTCAAAATTTTAGCGAAATCGGTTGACGACCACGCCCACTTTTATATATGGGAACTATAAAGGGGCCTAATGAAAACATTTTAAGCGATATCTTTGTCAAATATAAAGATAATTCATTGAAATTTTGTGGCATGAGTTCTACAATAGATCGGAAATAAAAAATAGAAAAATTTCGGAAAATGGGCGTGGCACCGCCTCTTTTCAGACAAAGGAATCAACGAGATTTCGGAGCCCATAACTCGACAAATAATTGAGATATTATGACGAAACTTGGTTTATACACTTTTATAACTTGTGTTAATAGACACGCAAAAATTTATTGAAATCGGTTTATGACCACGCCTACTTTTTAACAAAGATATTTCTGGAACATCCTTTGGGAATTTGTAACAAGACTTCTTTGTAACTAGAAGTCATAAAGGAATGAAATTTTGCACAAAGAATAATATTCATATGCTTAGTTGGATGACTGATAAAAATGTTGAAAATGGGCGTGGCTACGCCCACTTTATGCGGCACTCGCTTTATATCAAATACACCCTCTATCGAACAAACGCAAACAAACAATGAAAGCATACAGATGAGTATCTAATGTTCGATTCCACTCGAACTTAGGCTTCCTTACTTGTTTTTTTTATCTTTTACCATGTGCTCATTCGTGAATTTTGAATGAACTGGCGCGTATTTTAATTTCAATGCCGTTAAAACCGGTTGTAGACCCCGGCAAAATCTGTCGCAGACAATACTTAGTTAGCAAGTCAATGAAGTCAGCAAAAAGAAAATGATGCTGACACTTATCTGGTGGGATGACTTTATGATTTTGCTTTTAAGGTTATTATCCAGATTGTTGGGCTCTAAAGACATGCCAAAAATTGAGAAAATCATTCAATCAAAATAAAAGCATATGGAGGAATTTGTTAAAAGCAAAGGCTAATACAAATTAATGTTTTCAGACTTAAAGAGGGTTCAAAGAGGATTAAGAGCGTTCATTACAAAGCTTAAGCATTACAAAATTTTCATTAACAATGTAAAATACTTTTTACATAGAGAAAATGGCCTTTGAAAGTTATTGTCAATAAATCTCTATCTATGCTTGATCCTCATATTCGAAATTTATTATGAACCGTTAAAATAATGTTAAGTTAATTATGTATTGTACATATTTTCTGTGCCAGTGTTTATGCCCAACATATAAACGTAAATGAATTGTATAATAAAAACTAAAATCAACAAAAGTGCATGACAGGTGTTAATGACATTTAATGAGTACGACGCCAGTTCATTTATTCAATAAACAACAGAACAATGCCGCTTCTCAACGTTTGTTTGACAATTTGTGACACATAAAAACTAAAGCCTGGTTTTCATTAGGTCAAATTCACTGACGTCAAATCACTGTCCTAGATGACAATATGTCATTTTGAGTCAAAAGTGTTTTCATTAGGTTTCAAAAACTGACATGAAGTCGATAGAGCAGTGTGGGTCAAAGATTGCCGTCAAATTTTGGTGTCAGTTGATTGACAGTCCGTTTTCATCTCCGCTGTCAAACGTGAAGTAAAAGCTTTTGACAGCCGGACAGCAAGGTCAGTTTTCTCACCCGTGGTTTTCTTGTGGTGGTGCTATTTCTAGGTTGCACAAAAACTTGGAAATCGTTTACTAATAACTCTTCCATTTTCTGATATTAAAATACTATTAACAAAATAAGTAAATAAATTTATAATACTCGCACAATCACAATCAGCTGTGCGCTCGACAAACCAGGGCCCCGGTGCAAAGGATTTTTTCGTTTGCTCCGCTTCCAAAATTGTTTGCTGCTCTTAGGCCCATATGACACTACGTTTGTTTTCCGGTATTCTACAAGGTTTTTTGGAGTGAAGGAGATGGTCAAATACAGTTTTGCGTTGGTGCAAGCGAGCAAGCTATATTGAAAAAACCAAACGAAATACCAACAAAATACCATCTAGGCAGGTTTTTCTGACAATTGTTTTAAGTTGACAACTATAAAATAAATTATATATAAAAGAAAAAATATATGGAAATACAAATTTTAAATTTGCCTCTTGTAAGCTTCTGCTTTGGCCGTAAGGGGAAAGAAGATGTCCGGAAGAAAAAGTATACTGCGCACTGGCTTCTCTTTATAACATGGAATACACAGCTACTCTGCCATCTGAGTTTCATAACTTTTATTGCAGTAATTTAAATTCAAATTTCCAAAAAAATTAATTCTTGAAATAAATATTATTTTCATTTAGTTTGAATGGCAATCAAATTGTTTTTGAGGGAGTTTTTGTCTCTTTTCAACCTACAGAAGAATTGTTTTTGTATTTTGACTTTCGGTGGATTTTCCACACCAAAAAAAAACAAGAAACAAGTAAGGAAGCCTAAGTTCGAGTGGAATCGAACATTAGATACTCAGCTGTATGCTTTCATTGTTTGTTTGCGTTTGATGGAAACACGGTGTATTTTATATGAATCGAGTGCCGCATAAAGTGGGCGCAGCCACGCCAACTAAGCATATGAATATTATTCTTTGTACAAAATTTCATTCCTTTATGACTTCTAGTTACAAAGATGCCACGTTACAAATTCCCAAAGGGTGTTCCAGAAATATCTTTGTTAAAAAGTAGGCGTGGTCATAAACCGATTTCAATAAATTTTTGCGTGTCTATTAACACAAGTTATAAAAGTGTATAAACCAAGTTTCGTCATAATATCTCAATTATTTGTCGAGTTATGGGCTCCGAAATCTCGTTGATTCCTTTGTCTGAAAAGAGGCGGTGCCACGCCCATTTTCCGAAATTTTTCAATTTTTTGTTTCCGATCTATTGTAGAACTCATGCCACAAAATTTCAATGAATTATCTTTATATTTGACAAAGATATCGCTTAAAATGTTTTTATTAGGCCACTTTATAATACCCATATATAAAAGTGGGCGTGGTCGTCAACCGATTTGGCTAAAATTTTCAACATGTATTACCACAAGTAATAAAAGTGTACACACTAAGTTTCATCATTATATATCAATTATTTGTCGAGTTATGGGCTCAGAAATCTCGTATATTCCAGCTTCTAAAAAGAGGCGTTGCCACGCCCATTTTCCAAAATTTTTGTGATTTTTGTTTTATGTCCGTAGTTAGACTCCTGCCATAAAATTTTAATGATATATCTTTATATTTGACAGAAATATCGCTTAAAATGTTTTTATTAGGCCCCTTTATAGTTCCCATATATAAAAGTGGGCGTGGCCGTCAACCGATTTTCACAATTTTCCGTCAAAACATTTGTCTAAATAAGTACATCAGGCATACCAAATTTCATCGCTATATCTTCAACGGTTTCTGAGTTATGACATATAAAACTTTCAATGTTTGACCCTTAATAAGTGGGCGTGGCACCGCCCATTTTCCAAAATTTCATCAAATTTCTTCCTAGGGGCGTGAGTTCAACACGTGGGTAAAATTTCATCGCTCCAGCTATATTAGTGACTGAGATACCAAATTTCCGATTTTTTCTATATAGGAAAAGTGGGCGTGGTCATGGTCCGATTTCGCCCATTTTCAATACCAACCGTCCCAGTCTCGATACCAACTTGCATTTCAAATTTCATCAAAATATCTCAATTTTTGCGCGAGTTAGAGTATTTACAGACGGACAGACGGACGGACGGACATGGCTCAATCGATTTCTCTTTTCACCCTGATCATTTTGATATATATAAGTCTATATCTGTCTCGATTATTTCATTCTGTTACAATCCACCGTTATGTGATTAAAACTATAATACTCTGTGTACTAGTACAGCTGAGTATAAAAAACGTAGTGTCATATAGGCAATAGCTCCCATCCTTTTTTTGCATAGGGCTCCGTTCTCGCTCCGATTTTTTATATATTGGCTCCGCTTCAAATCGACAAGACTTTTTTAAATCAGATGCGACAATTTTTAATGATGAAAAGAGACGCTCAACGCTTACCTGAGATAAAGGTAAACTCGAACTATTTGGCATAATCTAGGGTCGCTTTAAAACCATCTTCGGTTTTAAACCTACCTTTATTCTCTATAGCAGGCCTGCTAAACGCTCTCGTATTGAAAGTACAAAGCTCAATACATCTACAAAATTTTTATATGCATTGAAACATTTTTTGCTCATTTAGATTTTTTTATGAATTCCAATAAATTCCAGTAAACTGCTGGTAAATGCGGTAAAGTGATAAAATATTAATTGTAATAAATTATCTGTCAAAATTTGTATGAAAATATATTTAAGCAAAGTTTATCACTTTACCGAACGATTTTGTTGCGTAAATTTATAAATTTCGGTAAAACTCAAGTCTGACACATTGTCAGTTTTACTTTTTCAATTTAAAAGAAGAAATTGTGGTTTCCTTCGGCATTTTTTTTGTTTATTTTATTGGGTTTTTTTATTTATTAATCAAGTTGACACTGACAAGAGTTTAAACAATTATTTACCAAGGTGGTTTCATGTAAAAATGCGGATAAACTGATAAACTTTAAAAATTTATTACTTTATCACTTTAGATGAAGACCACTATTATTTTAGAATTTATTTTCAAATGGTAGTATCACATACATACAAATTTTTTTTTTATTTTTTATATGAAAATTATTTGAAAACAAATTTTTTACAGTGCTTTCATATTTTGAATTTTTTTTCATTACACTTTTGTTATTGTATATTTCGATTTCTTACGGCAGTTCTCGGGAGCTGTAATACAAAGTGCCTTTGCTCTGCACATAAAATATGAATCATAGGCACATATGTACATATAAAATTTTTTTATATCTGAGTGCTTATGGCAGTGCAAAGAAAATCTTATTTTTATATTTTTGTTCGAAGGCTTTTCTTAACAAATCAGAAAAAATCGATTAAAAACCATGGACGCAAAATCAGTGAGCCATTTACAATGTTACGATCAAATTTTGTAAATAAAACAAAATATCATGCAGAAATTTCATTAAGTATATAAATCTACCTTGGCTGTTATAGCAAGTTTAATATACCTAATATACCTACATGTTTTTATTTATATCTTTTTATTGAATTATGTTATAAGAATGGGGTTTTTACAGAAATATAGAGTTTTAAAAGGAGAATAATGTGGTATATGTAACTCAAAATCTTCTTAAGTCGACTTAAGCGGTTATTGCTTGTGGCCACAGATATAGATATATAAAGAGCTAGTGATTTTTAACTCCACTTCCAGCTTCTACCTGTAATTTGAGCTCCAGCTCCGCTCCGTGAAAAAGCCATAGCTCCTTAGCTCCTCGCTCCTTGACACGCTCCGTGGCCCTGCGAATCAGCTGTGAGCTTGACAAACGAAACAAGTTTGCCAACACGCTGGCAAATGAATTTTGTGTGTCAAATGTTGCCCAATGCGCTGGCAAACTACAATTTGAGTGTTTTCATATGGCTGTCATTTTATATGACAGCGAGTGGTCAAAACTGACTGCAAACGCATTTGACACAATATGCCAACCCGTTTTCATTTGTTTGACAATATTTGACGTCATATATGACCTAGTGAAAACCAGGCATAAATATTCGTTTACATTTAGGAAATTTACATACATACATATATGTATGTACATATATGTGATGATTTTTGCATGTTGTAAACTGAGTTTCATGGAACCCCTCGAACGTTAGGTAATCTACTAAATCCCACTCACTTGCGCTTGTCTCATTGATTTTCCCCTTAAAGCCTTCAATTGTTAAAGATTAGCTGCTTTCTTTTGCAAGCAAGTTCGAAAAAACACTAGCTGTCTTAGCGAATATCGTGGAAAGCAACAGCAAAAACTAAGCTAGTTGGATTAGTTAAGCGAGTTGAGTTGAAAGCGCTTAGCACTTTGTTGACCTGTTGCAAAGTAAATGAGTGAAGCTATTGTGAATAGCACTTGAAAGTGCATAATTAAATACTCATTTTGTTTCGTTTAACACTGTTTTTTGGTTGGATATATGAAAATATGTCTTTCTATTTCCGTGATTTATGCAAAATTTATTAATCTATTTATTTATTTTTCTCGTTCACAATATTTAATTTTGACAGCTGACACCCGGGTTGCAAATAAGCTAGCCAGTAGTTGTTTAGCAAGTCGGAACATTTTTTTCGAAGTCGTTATCAGAAGAAAATCACTAGAGTAAAACTATTTCTGAAGGAAATAATATTGATGACGCTTAAGTGTTTAGTGTAATGAGAAAGCAAATGACTAATTGTTGCATGTCGCAAATATTTCTCATGTCATTTTTTTTATGTTTAAAACTAATTGAGATGGCGTGATTGTAAATATGTAAAACTATTTGTACATATGCATGTACCTTAATATGTGTGACATAACTTTGGTACGCAACACGTTTGCGCACAATTTTACAACAACACTGCAATTTTAAAAGCTCACACTTGCGTTAATTGCCGGCAATTTTGTGACAGATATGCCTATCAATCAAACGTTCTTCACTGCCATAAATTTTGTTCAGCAGAGGCCCCATTCGGAATTAATTTGTTCGACATGAAGTGGCGTATTTTCGCCAGACAAGTATTTTTTACTCCAGAAAAGAGTTATGAGTAAAAAAATAAATATATTTTTTGTATTGTGTACTCGTATAACGATTTCTTATATTTACTTCTTTTTTGTTTTTTTTTTTCCGACAGGGTAGGATTGCGATGTATTGTGGAACGAATTTCCGTCATTTGGTTATAAACCAACGAGAACGAAAGAAGATACTAAAGGTGGCACATCACCGAAACAGGGCAACCAAATCAAACTAGACGAGGGATGACGGAAATTCGTTCCACAATACATCGTTTCGTACATTTCTTCAATGAAAATTGGTATTTACATATTTTCTACTTACTCCACAACTCAACAAATTTTGTTTGTTCGCTGGCCTCTTGCAACTTGCAAACAGAAGATTTAGCATTTGAAAACTTATCATGAACTGTCAAATTGAATGCACATGCAATATGTTACTTTATTCGAAAGTGTTTTCAGCATGCGGAAAAAGAGCTAACAATTGCCAGCAACAGTAAAGATGTGTTAATTTTTCGACTTCCGGTTTGTTTTTCTAGTTAATTTTTCGCAATTTCAAAGTTTTTTAAATTGGCGGTTTTGTAATATAAGAAGGTCTAAAAATTGTATGTCTTAAATAAAAGCTCCTTTAATAGCAGACAAATGCTATACAAATAGTTGTCTTTGCATGCAAACTGAGGGTTTTTATATTGTTTCGAGAATAATATTGCTGAAATACTTATGTATGTATAAAATTGTTAACCCTTTTCAACTAAACGTGCATTTTGCTAACATGTGCAATAAAATTTGCGTGCAACCACATTGATGCCAACAACAACAAAAACTTAATTACCACTTGAGAGCGGCTAGCCAACTGATGGGCATGAGAAATTACGTAAACTTTAAGAAAGCAAAAATCGAAGCCTCCAAGATCACATGACAATGACAGATGACAATAGAATTACAAAGTTAATTAACTATTAAATGTCAAACCCATTGCATAGAAATATAATTATTATTATCATTTTTTTTGTTTCATTGTCAGTTCAATAATATGTAGTGGGGACAGCTGTAAGATCAAAGTCTTGTATGCAAAAGTTTCTCGTATTGAGAGAGAATTGATGTAGATATACATATCCGAAGGGATTAAACAGTCCAACTGTTATACCGATCGGCGAAGGCCTTCGGCATATACATATATGTACATATATTAGGAAATATTCCATAAAACGAAGTGAACCAATTTGAATTTAACCGGACTCAAACCAGTCCATACTGCCTACTTATAATCATTCAAAATCGCTTATCGCCATCGCCCATTTTATATTATTGTTGCTGATAAACAAAACTGCAGTATGCACATGACAACCGCCCAGCAAGCTCGGTGGCCTACATTAGCCCACTCCAACTCCATTTGACTTCCATTTGGCCACCAACATTCATTCAACAATTGCAATTCATGTCTGCACTTACATACATACATACATATGTATAAGAATTGCAAATTGTTTTTTGTCCTCAGGGCAAACACTTTAAGTTGTTGATGCTCTGACTTACCACTTGTGTGCGAACAAAGTGAAGCAGCGCCAACAACGACGACCAAGTTCTTCTGAACACGTGCACTTTGAAGGGCAATCTGCCGTTTTTTTGTATGATGAAGCTTCCTCTGCCGAGGCTGAGGATGCTCACACACAACAAGTTGCTTCGGGCAAAGTGTCAAAAATAGTAACAAAAGTAGAAAATCGTGCAGGCAATGCCGTAAACTTTACAGCGTGTGTAAAGCAGTTGAAATGGAAAAGTAACTGGCAATTACTGGCATAAGTTGCGAGTGATGGACGGAGATAAACAGAAGTTGGTTGAAAGCATATAAAGGGTGGGATCACGATGAAGCAATGGATTTGTTTTTGAAAAACAAAGGAGAAGAAGAGTGTTTTTCAAGGTCAAATAACGATTAAAAATTTGGTGGCGGGCATCGGTCAGGTAGGGGATCGATCACAGTATAAAAGCAGCCTTTCTGCCTTGCCTTGACAACGTCCCCACCCCAAAGCAGACACCCTTTTAAATAGCACAAAGTAGGCAATACAAAGTGTCACTTGACAATTTATCGACCAAACCACTTGCAATCAGCCGCAACACAAATTGCAATGGAAGGAGCGAGGAGAGCACCTCAAATGAAATAGCCAATCACGCCCCAAACTCCAAACTACCAACTTAAACAAACATCTGGAACCGATTGAGTGGGGAAATTTCTTTGCTTGGATTGAAGCTAATTGATAAGCAGACCGGCAGTTAGTAGATAGTAATCTATCGATAGAGACGCCACTCCAACTCGGAGTCAAGCGTCAAGTGCCAATTGCCAGGTGCATTCAACTGGCTTGCTCACCACCTTCAGAGTTGGCTCGTTGGTGCACGACATTGTCTCTAGTTTGTGAATTGCTGGCATTGGATTTTAACAGCTGCGCTGCCTTTCTGGAATGGCAAAATAGTTTGACGCGCACTTGGAGATTGCTGCGATCATGGCGACTTATCTAAGAGACTTTTACCAATTGCGGTTAGACAGCTCGACTGGTTAGATGCACGGCGGATGGTGGTTAGTAGCTAGTAGTGGCCTTTGGCAACACCCAAGCATCACTACATTGAGCTGCGTATGTGTGTGTGAGTATCTGCATTGGCTGAAGAGCACTTTAACGATCTTTTATTGTCGAGCCAAAGTGATCGAATTATGAATGCCCAAAAGCGCCGGCCGGCATACCGTCACAAAATCGAAGAGCGGTAAATCGCCACACTACCTGAGCTACAAAACTTGTTTTGGTGTGTTTCTTAATTTTTTCTTTGTTTTGTTTAGTTGGAGTTGTTGGCGGTTTAGGTTATTTCTGTTGGCAACGTTTTTTTCCTTTTGCTGATAATTCTGTTCATGATTTGACTTTGGTTGTTCGCTGTTTGTCCGTTGACTGTTTTTATACTCAGCTGTACTAGTACACAGAGTATTATAGTTTTAATCACATAACGGTGGATTGTAACAGAATGAAATAATCGAGATAGATATAGACTTATATATATCAAAATGATCAGGGTGAAAAGAGAAATCGATTGAGCCATGTCCGTCCGTCCGTCCGTCCGTCTGTCCGTCTGTCCGTCCGTCCGTCCGTCCGTCTGTCCGTCCGTCTGTAAACACTCTAACTCGTGCAAAAATTGAGATATTTCGATGAAATTTGAAATGCAAGTTGGTATCGAGACTGGGACGGTTGGTATTGAAAATAAGCGAAATCGGAACATGACCACGCCCACTTTTCCTATATAGAAAAAATCGGAAATTTGGTATCTCAGTCACTAATATAGCTGGAGCGATGAAATTTTACCCACGTGTTGAGCTCAGGCCCCTAGGAAGAAATTTGATGAAATTTTGGAAAATGGGCGGTGCCACGCCCACTTATTAAGGGTCAAACCTTGAAAGTTTTATATGTCATAACTCAGAAACCATTAAAGATATATCGATCAAATTTGGTACGCGTGATGTACTTACTTAGGCAAACGTTTGGACGGAAAATAGTTAAAATCGGTTGACGGCCACGCCCACTTTTATATATGTATATAATAAAGTGACCTAATAAAAACATTTTAAGCGATATCTCTGTCAAATATAAAGATATATCATTGAAATTTTGTCGCATGAGTCCAACTATGGACATAAAACAAAAAACACAAAAATTTTGGAAAATGGGCGGTGCCACGCCCACTTATTAAGGGGCAAACATTGAAAGTTTTATGAGTCATAACCCAGAAACCGTTAAAGATATATGGATGAAATTCGGTACGCGTGATATACTTACTTAGGCAAATGTTTGGACGAAAAATTTCCAAAATCGGTTGACGGCCACGCCCACTTTTATATATGGGAACTATAAAGTGGCCTAATAAAAACATTTTAAGCCATATCTCTGTCAAACATAAAGATATATCATTGAAATTTTATAGCAGGAGTCCAACCGCGGACATAAAACGAAAAACACAAAAATTTTGGAAAATGGGCGTGGCACCGCCTCTTTTTAGAAACAGGAATATACGAGATTTCTGAGCCTATAACTCGACAAATAATTGAGATATTATGACGAAACTTTGTTTATACACTTTTATAACTTGTGTTAATAGACACGCAAAAATTTATTGAAATCGGTTTATGACCACGCCTACTTTTTAACGAAGATATTTCTGGAACACCCTTTGGGAATTTGTAACGTGACATCTTTGTAACTAGAAGTCAAAAAGGAATGAAATTTTGCACAAAGAATAATATTCATATGCTTAGTTGGATGACTGATAAAAATGTTGAAAATGGGCGTGGCTACGCCCATTTTATGCGGCACTCGCTTTATATAAAATAATCCGTGTTTCCATCAAACGCAAACAAACAATGAAAGCATACAGCTGAGTATTTAATGTTCGATTCCACTCGAACTTAGGCTTCCTTACTTGTTATTTTTATTTTGGCTTGATGACTTAGCTAAATGCCATAATTGAACTGGTTGTTGTGCGGTTTACTAATAATCGTACGTACTAAACTTGTGACTGCGAATTTCAATATCGCTTAATCTACCTTGATGAACAGCGTGACTAAATTTGAGGACCCTCGTGGGTTAAATCTAATTTCGCATACATACACAGATAACAATAAATATTCATATACACAGATGATTCTCTCAATATAACAACCGCAGAACATTGGGAATACCAATCGAAGCAGTTTTTTCCCACTTGCTTTTACCAAGAATTATCGAGGACAAGAAGTTGTACCTAATTGACCGCAGAGAGAATGTGTAATATCATAAAAAGCAAAAATGTTATAAATAATAAGTACTTCATAATGAAACTGGTTTCGGCATTATTATTAATTTTTTGGGTTACTAATATCAACTAAATAAATTGCGAAAAGTAAATGCTTACCTTTGGGGTGAAGAAAATCCGATCCGACGCCAAATTGTGGGTCGGCAAAGATCTGTAAAAGAAAAATTATTATTTTTTCATGAAAATCTTAGACACTTAAAAAAGCTGAGAACACATAAGGAAATCAACACAAGTGACAATAACTTCTATATAAAATATTTGTGCATATCGTAATATACCTATAAGTTTGCATTTTTATGCTCGTAAACCAAAACTACATAACTGACCCGTTTGTCTGATAAAAATTCATAATGCAATTTTGATTTATGTAATTAATATTCAGTGGTGTACTATTATGTGCCTACAAAAAATACCTTGTCCAATAGAAATAGGGTTGCTCTTAAGTAGTTTTTGGGGCATAGGTATGAATAATCCCTTCTTTTACGCTTCTGGTACACATACTCGTATATATTTAACATATCAGTTAAGCAAGTATGAATTAGATTTCTATCATCCATGAAAATATTTTACCCAGTTCCAAATACCTTACGCCGTAACCAGTAAATTCTTTATTTTGTCATATATTCGTTTTACTTTAATGCTCTTGGGAACACCTAATGTTAGCACATTTTGAAGCATGAGCACAGACCCTTTCTCAGAACAATTAATTAGAATATCAGAAAGTTAGCACTTTATACTTGGAATCATAACAGAAAGTGTAAATGGGGAATGAAGGAATGTACATTAAGCCGTATCACGAAAATAAAGTTTGCGTGTGTCAGTTTTATTTGAACACTTACGTCGAAAAAATATTTGTGGTGTAAAAAATTTTTTTTTAGGCCCGCGTTAAAAACAGCTAAATCGCGTTTTTTGTAATAACTTCCTTATTTGATTTCGGATCTCTATGATCTTAATGTCGCAGAAAAGGTCTCGCTCTGCACTATATTTGGCCCATATAAAGTTTCGACCTTAAAGGTTGTTCTAAGTTTTACCTTTAAAAATTTTGGAGTTACTATCCCTAGATTTTTTTATTTTTATCACTAATACAAAGCTCTCAAAAAACCATGAGCACTCCCCCAAAAAAATTCTAGCCTTTATTCACAAACAAAAAAATTATACCGTTTTAAAATCAGAGAACCTGTTTTTTGAAAAATTATCCCAAGTTCTTAATTATATCAGGCAGTAAAGCCATATAGTATGAGTTTTTGATTAAAAAGTATTCTAAGTCCTCGCTTGACTTGATTATGTACCGCGATAGAACAGCTACCAATACTGGACACATGATATGCAAAAAATTGTTGATGATTGGACTATTCGTGCTGATCAACGTTATTCATATTGAATGATAATGGCTGTAGTGAAGATTTGGCAAGTATTCAAGTGGGACCTCTAAGCACAGCGCGATGGCTTACAACGGCTTCACGATTTCTGCATCCGTGCGTATCGTAAAATCATCCAAGTCATTTAAAAAAAAACTGCTAGAGTTCGTTGTAAAATTATACGCGCCTAAAGAGACAATGGAAGTCTAAATGTATTATCAATACTTGCGCTGGATGCGTCGTCTGCCCCTAGAATGCAGTTAATTATTCAGCCTACAATTGAAAATACATAATGCATATTACTTTAATCCCGAAAACATCTTCTTATCTATGATAACCGAGACCGAAAATGACGATGTCCTCCAAATTTTTAGATATTTATGAAAGAAGTTTGAGAGCTCTGAAAGTGAGTTCTTCGTCGTTTATATTACTTTGCTCACACTCAAAAAAAAATTACTCAGATTATGGAAAATGTGAATGATTCACCGCTAAAGACATATTTTCATTGTTTTGGATACAATTTTCTTTAAAACATTCAGGTTTCGAACGTATAAAACAACTTAAAATTTATGTGCAGGGTATTCTCTTTCCTCTCATATGCATTTTATATACATATATGTACGTATAGTTTTTTCCCCTTTTCTTTATTTTTATTACCTCAACAATAGTTACTCATACGCCCCCCATCGGATCGCTTTGTATGTGAAAACTGAAAATGTTTTCTTAAATATCTCGAAAATGGGAGCTAATTCGGATTTTCTAAAAACGCCATCGTAATCTGGAGCCAAAAATTAAGCTGACGTGTTTCGCCGTTTCTCTGTGGTAATTTTTTATAAAAAAAAACAAGTGTTTTATTTTACAACGTTATAACTTTTTTGTTTGTGAATAAAGGCTAGAATTTTTTTGGGGGATTCTTCATGGTTTTTTGAGAGCTTTGTATTAGTGATAAAAATAAAAAAATCTAGGGATAGTAACTCCAAAATTTTTAAAGGTAAAACTCAGGACAACCTTTGAGGACGAAGCTTTATATGGGCCAAATATAGTGCTGAGCCAGACCTTTTCTGCGACATTAAGATCGTAGAGATCCGACATCAAATAAGGAAGTTATTACAAAAAACGCGATTTAGCTGTTTTTAACACGGGCCTAAAAAAAAAATTTTACACCAAAAATATTTTTTCGACATAAGTGTTCAAATAAAACTGACACACACTAAACTTTTTTTTTGTCCATATAACGTGATACGGCTTAATGTACATATACATATCTACATGGAGGTACCTACATGATTATATGTCTATATACATATTTATGTAAATATGTATGTATAGGTGCATACATAAGTCGTGGGTATATAAAAAAATTTTAAATGTTCGTCACGTAACGCAGGTTCAAATGTAAAATTATACATGGTTGACACGAAAGAACACATGATGAAAATTTACATAATTTGAAATATAAATAAATGCGATGCATGTGTAACTATGTAAAAGTTGAACGGAAAGTACCTACTATAACACGTGCAAGCATTCGAAAAATAATAGAGAGTGTGAAGGAATTTCCTTTCGGTTTTATGAATTCATGAAACAGACAACGTTCGTTAAGCAAATGAATTGTCAACAACGGTATCAATCCATGGATCTGAAGGAAAACAGCACAGCCATTTTGCACCCCCATCATCGCATCGGCATGAGAAATAGATTCTACGGAAGAATTCCTTTCATATGATATATATTTCATTCCGATACGATGACACTAAGATCCTTCGAAAAAGGGGTGTTTTTAAAATATTCTTTTAAATACGGCGATCTTTCATTCAGGTGTCGATTTTTGACTTAGTTTTTTTTTTTTGATGTGTAAACATCTTTGCTGTAGCTACGAGTGATTTAAAAAAACAGGTAAAGTTTACGCATAAACCGTAAATGACCTTTGTGTTAGTGCGCTGCTGTGTCCGTGTGAATCGCTTGGCATTGTCAGTGGTAGGTAGGTAGATAGACATGTATGTACATACAAATGCTTGAATGCATAGCCGTGCAAATGCAAATATCAACAAAAACAGCAAAACAAACAAAACAACAAAATAGTAGCAGTCACAATGACAACAAAAAATTACAAAAACGATAGCCTCCTTTTAATCCATAGAAACCCAGGAAAAAAAGGAATAAGGAAAACGGAATAAATATCCGATTTCGAAACTGTTTACACATCAATGTTCATGAATACCCGTTATTCACGCTTTAATTTTTTTTTTGTTTTTGAAACTGTCGGCATTTCGGGACTTCGGGACTTTATACACTTATTATCTGAAGACAAATTTACCTAATGATGCAACTCAATAAAACTACAAAGCAATAACGAAATACCTAGAACTTTGCTTTGCGTAATTACCCTGTCAATTACATATTATGTAGGTATATTATACAAAAGGAAATCTTACAATAATTTACACAACTTTACTTTGTATATATTCAACATCTTTTCGGCTGGAAAATTAGCCTCTTTCTGATCGCACTCAAATTTCATAACGTAGAAAAGTAAAGGTTATGATTTTATCACGGCAATTAATATTTTCCGGCGTAAGCGTAGTAAATCTACATTCATACATACATACATACGCATATGTATACGCATTGGCCTACGACGAAAAAACCCATTACAGCATCATTTGCACAATTAAAGCACATCATGCCATCAAACGCATGCGTAACCGAAACGCAGCGCAAAGATTGAGCGCGCGAAACGTTTTGTAATTGACTTACAAAAGCAAAGCGGAGAAAAACGATGAAAAAGTCTAGTACGTAATATAAATTAATGTATTAAAAGCTTTATGGCGTGCAGTTAAAGAAAAATTGCATTTCAGTTTTATGCACCGGCCTAAATAAAAAAGAAGTTTACCTCAAATAAGCCATCAAAACGAAATTGGAAAAGTGTATGAGAAAGCAAATGAACTGAAATGGAAATTTGCTTCGCGCTTCTCCGCTTCCTTCCATTTTCGCTGTTGCTTGCTTGTAAGCGTTTGCTTTGATTTGTGCAGTCAGCGTCTGTGCACCTCTTCGTCGGATTGAGTAAGTTTTTGGAGTAAGGCGATGTTTTACTTTTTAGCAGTGTTTTTTATTTTTACGTAAGTCGGTATTAATGCTTCATTTGCAACTCTATATAACACATATGTACATAAATTTAATTCATGCATGTTTTGTGGATTTATTATTGTTGGTCCGTTATGTCGCTTAGTCAGCGCAGGTCATCATATCTGCAATGTGGCCAGCAAATCTTCGTTTGCCAGTCA
This sequence comes from Urophora cardui, assembly GCA_960531455.1. NCBI lineage: Eukaryota > Metazoa > Arthropoda > Insecta > Diptera > Tephritidae > Urophora > Urophora cardui. Next base: position 166,846,800 of record OY482670.1, on the reverse strand, counting down.
ATAGTAATAGATACAGATTTGCAAATACATTTTTGTATGTAAACATATCTACAAGCTTATGCATGTTTAATTTTACCCGCTTGTGTTTTGCCACTTTCGACATTGTAAAATTAGTTTTGTAATTGCAAAACGATTAAAGGATTTCGTCGGCAAATTGATGGACAGCAAAATATGCACGTTTTTCCTATGTGATATACCCAGCTGGTCCTTACAAATATTGCACTAATTTTTACATGCGAAAAATCTCAACTTTCTCGCCAAAATACGCAACTGGGTAAATAAAATTGAGCGCTTTCGATTGCCTTTTTCTTTTGAATTTGCTTGGCCGTTATACCATTTTCTCAATTTGTAGGCAATTTACATATAGGTGTATTTTTTTAATTTTTATAACACTTATCAATTTGCTTGCGCGTTAATAATTTTCATTTGCAAAGGCATTTACCACCATTTATTTGCATTTAGCTTTTGGTTTTATTTTTATATGAAAAAAGACTTGAAACTTTGAATAATTTTAATTGACTAAATCTCACAATTTTACTAATTTACAACAAACTTAAATTTTTTGTTAAACCACAAAATTGTTTGCTTGGCACTTAATTGCTGTCTAATCACTAATAACCAAAACGTAATTACCAAGTACCTAAAAATTTGGCTTCATTAAAATTAATGATCAAATTTTGTTTGAAAAACTGAAAGTGTTTGATTAACTAGTCACAAATTCCGAAAGAGGTTGCAAGAAAGAAATGATTTTTTAAACAAGTTAGAGAGATAGAAAAACTTAGTTTCCACTTACCCCCAACCAAGGCCGTATTTAGGGGGGGATTTTGGGTGTTTGAACCCCCCACGAAATTCTGGTAGATAAATTTTACTTCTATCATATTCAAAGCTATATGTTGAAAACACTAGTTTACGAATAATTAATTTGAGAAAATACCAAGAATTTCAGGTATAGGTGAGAGCTGGTATGAACCTGCTGAGATCAAAACCATTTTCTTATGGTTAGGGTTTTGAGATAACGTAATTTTGAGTTTTTTTGGTTACAACTTCAATTAAAAAATTCTTTTCGCTGAAGTTACAAATACCCGCAAACCGTATCTACTCCGTTCGAAAGATAATTAAAGTATGCTTCTAACGACATACCACTTATAAATTAAATGTGTGCGTTGTTATATCGTCGTACCATACGAAAACTAACATATTTAAAATTTCTGGCGAAAGCTATCAATAAAAAAATTCTGTACGAAAAGTAGAACATTTGACTTTTGGCCGACGAAAAGTAATAAAATCGACTTTTGGCTGACGAAAAGTATCAGTAATTATATACTGTTTTTACATTAAAATTGTTGTTGTTTAAACGAACTTGATAGTTTTCGTCAGCCAAAACTCGATTTTATTACTTTTCGTCGGCCAAAAGTTGAACTTTTTACTTTTCGTCAGCCACAAAAAATCTGATGTTAGTTTTCGTATGGTGCGACGATGTGTAGTCCGATTTCATTTACATATTTTCAATACTAACTTTGGAAAGTCGCCATTTTTTGATTTTTTGCGATTATTGAAAAAAATTGGTTTTTATTGTGGTTTTTATAAGAAGTTGTAAAAATCAGGAAAGTTTTATTCTTTTTAAAATTATTCTGTTTTATTGCAAACATTTTAATCGTAATAATAACAAGTAAAAGCGCGGCTGTCTTCGGCCGTACCGAAGACTTCATACCTTTCATGAGTGGGGAAATGAAAAGTTACCTATGTATGTACATAGCCGGATTAAGTTTAATTTATAATTTTAATTCTGTGGGTTATTTATGGAAAGATTTATTAGAAAAAATGGTGTCTTGGCTATTTAAATGGAGGAGTTATACACCAAAATGTCCATATCTGAACAATCGGTTGTATGGGAGCTATATGTTGTAATGGTCCGATCTTGACAATTTTCGGTAACCCCGTTTGGGCCCATATGGGTACAAATACTTCAAAATTTCACGCCGTTAGCTGTTAAAATGGAGGACTTATACACCAAAATGTCCATATCTGAACAATCGGTTGTAGGGGAGCTATATGTTATGGTGGTCCGATCTTGACAATTTTCGGTAACCCTGTTTGGGCCCATATACAAATCCTTAAAAATTTCACGCCGTTAGCTGTTCAAATGGAGGAGTTATACACCAAAATGTTTTTATCTGAATAATCGGATGTTGTGGAACTATATGTTATAGTGGTCCGATCTTGACAATTTTCGGTAACCTTGTTTGGGCCAAAATGGGCACGTCTACTTCAAAGTTTCATGTCCTTAGCTGTTTAAATGGGGAAGTTATGCACAAATTACATCCAAAAATTTCATGTATATCTGAATAATCGGTTGTTTTCTATATGTCATAGTGGTCCGATTCGGCCGGTTCCGACAAATGATCAGCTGCATATAACAACATACCTGTATTCCGAATTTCATTCAGATATCTCAAAAACTGAGGGACTAGTTTGCGTTCACACAGACGGACGGACGGACAGACGGACATAACTTAATCGACTCAGCTCGTGATTCTGATCATATCGGTATATATTTTGGTGGGTCCCCCACGCTTCCTTCTGGTACTTTCGACAAAAAATTTTTGGCACTAAGTTATAATACCATTTCATTCTCATGAAAGGTATAAAAAGATGCGATAAATACTTTATTTTTTGCGATTTTTTTGAAGTGAAACAAAAATGATGTTTTATGGCCGAAAAACTCGGTTAGGTGACCCAACTATATGAAAAAGACTTCACAGATCAAAGGACATTAGAGGGAAATATATAGCTTCCCAAGCACTGTTTGCCAGCATAACACCAACAGCCTCAAAAAATAAGCTGTTGATGTTCTCATAATTTTTTGAGAACTTTTGAATTTCGATTTCCTTTGAAAATATCCTAAGTCGAAGCACAGAACAGTCGAATATATTTGTTTGTTTTTTGTGCTGTTGCTTTACTGTGTAATTTCAAGCAGATCAGTCGACAGTAAAGCACAGATAAACAGAAATTTTAGTTTTAAGTGCGGCTTTTTAAAATTGGTTTTTTTTGTACATTACAATTTCGATTGTGTTCCCATAAATTAAAAAAAAAACAATAACAACAGTGCTGTATAAACTCGAAATTATGTTTGCCCTTTGCTGTGCTGTACAAATTTCCACAATACAGCAACAGTCGACTATAATTTTTTGAAACTTAAGGCTGCGCAGTTGCAGTACAGTAGAACTTTTTATTTTTTATACTTCTGCTGCGCTGTTAATTTTTTAATTTTCAAATGAAAATGAAATTCAATGGAAATGAAAAAAAAGTTGAAAATAATTTCAAACCCTGCTCAAAAGACTAAAATAATGACATATCTATCAATTTTAAAAATCGGATGTCAAATAAAAAAGATTGCAAAAAAAACAAGTTCGAGTCTCAACATAAGCTAAAAATCTTGAGGCGGACTTTTACAGCTGAAAAAAGCTGGGTAATCTAACCGAGTTTTTCGTCCATAAAATATTTTTTTTTTTCACTTGGATAAAATCACCAAAAATAAAGTATTCATCGTGTTTGTAAGAAAACAGTCTAATTTTTAAATAAATAAAAGTTTGATGTATTGTGGAACGATCTTCCGTCATCCTTTGTCAAGTTTGGTTTGGATACAAACCGGTTTCGGCTAATATGCGCCATCTTCAGTGTCTTTTTTCGTTCTGAGTTATTTTGTGTAAATTCGGTAGTACTTATAGAAACTAACTTCCCTCGTTTGGTCACGTACTTCGTGTTCGTGTGATGTGTTCGTACATTCGTGCGTTCGGGCGACGTGCATGCGTGCGTGCGTGCGAGTCTGTGCGGACGAATAAAAGTTTCCTGATTTTTAAAACTTCTTATAAAAATCCTAATTTGAAAATCAAAAGTTTCGTAAAAAAAATTTCTTCTAAATAGCACTTTAGAAACCAGAATTTTTTTTATTATTTTTATTTAGTGCACGAAATGGGTTATATATTTTTCTCAAAAAAAAAAAAAAAAAAAAAAAAAATCCACAACGATGAAACCCCCACGAAATAAATTCCTGGGTACGGCCCTGCCCCCAACAATTAGTTTAGTAAAGATTAAAGAACTTCATATATTTAGTCCAAAGAAGCTTCGAAAATTAGCCTATTTTTTAGGCATGAGAAAGACCTTTTGTTTTAATGGATCAGTTTATTGTGTAAAGCACTTTTCATGAGATAGTTTCTACAAAACATTATAATATATACGAGTATAGTGTACTAACGGGCGTAGTTTATAGCGACCTTAATTAATTTAACTGTTTACTAAACGCGATTTTTTTTTTCACTGTCGCTAAATTTTCACATTTTTGCTTTTTATTTTATTTTATTTTATTTCGGTAGTTTCATAAAAGAAATCATTAACCTTCGATTCAAACAAATACTTATTTTTGCGCTTATAATTCGTGAGTATGCAAAATTGATGTTTGCATTTTTAATCAGAAACTTGTTTTTTATTTGTTCTAAAGTTTAAAATTTAAACCTTTGGCATTAGTAAAATTTTGCTATGGATCGAGGCGACTTTTCGTAGAATATGTGCATACCTACTATGAACAATGTACATATCTAAACAGATATCATCAACATTTTTCCAATTCTTAACTCAGAAATACATACATATGTATGTACTGTAGGATGCCGATAAAATTAAAATACGTCTGCTTCGTTTGCTAGTTTATTTCGATCTGAACCTTTGTATTTCTCAAAACATTTTTATATATCATTCAGACATAACAAGAAAATGTAAGATTGCTATGTATAAATTTATTATATACATATACTTTTATAAACAAAAGAACATTTCACATATATGTATTTTTGAATAGAGAGAGTTTGAGAAATTACCAAGAAAATCACAACATACTTCAATAATTCTTGATATAATTATATATTAATTGTAATAACCAACTTGCTACAATTCGGCCATCCTGACATTTGAGATCACCCGATCTCTACATTTGCTTCTAAATTTTTCTTTTTACCTAACCACGGCCGTAAATTTCCCACTGCCCAAACTCCTATGTAGGGTGTCCTTGACTGTTGAAAACCTTCAATATCCTTTAGAACAAACCGATCATTTTTCAACACCTTAGATATTTCATACGGACCTTTAAATTTTGGTATAAGCTTTTTTGACATACCTGTATGTGAATCAAAATTTTTAATCATCACATGGTCACCTTCCTGATATATATTTTGTATCTTTCTTTTAGCGTCTACATATGCCTTATTATACTTTTGTAATTTTTTTTCATTTTCTGCCGCCTTTTCTCTAACCCCTGTAAGTGATCTTGGTAACAAATCCTGTACTTCGTCAATAAAATTCTCTTTTAAAAAGTCAAATACAATTCCACGTTGCTTAACACCAAACAAAATTACACTAGGATATTCCTTGACCGTTCTATGTATTGTATTATTTAACACAAACTCCACATTTTTAATGACATTTTCCCAAGTAATATCTTTTATCGAACTCATAATTTTTGCAATCATTGGGCCTAAACTTCTGTTAATTCTTTCAACTTGTCCGTTTGCTTGTGGTGAACCTGTAGCTATTTTTATATGTTTCACATTTTCTTCCGCTAAAAAATTTTCGAACTCACATGAAGTAAAACAACTACCTCTATCAGACACTATACATTTAGGCCTACTGTATGATCGAAAATAATCCTTCAAAGATTTAACAACTTCTTTTGTATTTGTTGTTTTGGTAAGATATAACCGCACAAACTTTGTTCCAGCATCTACCACAACAAACACGTACTTTTTCATCTTTGAATTATCTACCGGGCCATAATGATCTATATGCAATACTTCAAAGGGATTATTTTCCTTCGGGATATTATGCAAGAAACCTTCTTCACGACCAGGTTTAGCCGAAAATGCAATACACTGTAAACAATTTTGTATATGAATTTTGATTTTTTGTTTCATTAGTGGAAACCAATACGTTTTGGAAATAACATCTAATGTTTTTTCTATTCCCATGTGCCCCATCTCATTATGGTATTTATACAGCACATGATTTTCCATTTCTTCTGGAACATAAAACAAAACTAAACCATTTTCTTTTTTTCTATATATAACACCATTTCGCATTTCAAAAAATTTGTGATTCTCTTTTTCTAATAATATACGCAACTCTTGCAATTTGTTGTCCCTATTTTGGCAAATTAATAAATTATCTTCAAAAGTATTAGTATTCAAAACAAGTACGGTATAACTACGACTAAGTGCATCAACATGCTGCATACGATTACCTGAACGATGTTCTAACACATAATCATAATTTTGAAGCTCTAACGCCCACCTAGCTATTCTTGGATTCATTTCCTTTTTATTTAAAGTCAAAGTTAATGAATTACAATCGGTAATTATTTTAAATTTCAAACCTTGCAAATAAACACGAAATCGTTTTAACGCATATATTATAGCCAAGGTTTCAAGTTCAAAACTATGATATTTCGATTCTGCTTCGCTAGTTCGTTTAGAAAAATAAAATATTGGGTGCATTTTTTCATCCTTTTTCTTTTGCATTAAAATTGCTCCAAATCCTACACAACTTGCATCACAGTGTAACTCAGTTTCATCACCAGGATCATATAAAGCTAATATGGGTGATTGTAACAATTTTTGTTTAAGCATCTCAAAACAATCCAACTCACTTTTTCCAAAACAAAACTTTTTGCCCTTCTTTGTCAAATCATATAAAGGTTTTGCTATAATCGAAAAATCTTTGACAAACCTTCTAAAATAAGAGCATAACCCCAAAAAACTCTGAACAGACTGAAGTTTTGTAGGAATAGGAAAATTTTTAATAGCCTCCAAACCTTTATCATCTGCCTCTATTCCTTGTTCAGATATCATATAACCTAAATATTTTACCTTTCTTACTAAAAATTCACACTTATCTATTCTAAGTTCCAAATTGTTTTCAACTAATTTTTTGAAAACTTCAGCTAAAATTTCAAAATGTTCTTGCATAGTTTCTGTTGCTATCATTATATCGTCCATATATACAATAACTTTATTTAATCTCACCATTTCGGAAAATACTTTATTAACAAATCTTTGAAATACTGAAGGAGCATTTTTTAAACCAAATGGCATCCTTAAAAACTCAAACTGACCCATTGGAGTAATAAAAGAAGTATATTTAACAGAATCAGGTTCCATAAAGACGTGAAAAAATCCATTTTTTAGATCCAATTTCGTGAAAAATTTTTTGTGAGCTAATCTATCAAGTAAGTCATCAATAAGGGGAATAGGATAATTATCCTTTGCAGTTACTTTATTGAGGGTTCTATAATCAATACACATCCTAATTTCTCCCGTTTTCTTACGCACAATGACTATAGGAGACGTAAACTCTGACTCACATGGTCTTATATATTTCTTGTCTATATACTCATCCAACAAATTTTGAAGTTCATTTTTCTCTGTATATGCTAAACGCCTTGGTGGACAATTAAAGGGTTTAACACAGTTGAGGGTTAATTTCATGTGACACTTAACCTTTGGTTCATAAGGACGCGGAAAATTCAAATAAAATTTTTGAAATAAATCTTTTAATTTAATACGATCTGATAAACATATATCTTCTCCTACCTTAAAATCTAAATCTTTACCTTCGTCAAGCATAACCGATAATAGCGAATCTCCAAACGCAACTTCTGAAACTCTCTCTTTGACAAATTTATCCGAATTAGTTTTAACAGTTTCAAAAACAAAATCCTGTTTGTTTGCAGCTCTCTTATTGTTAATAACATACATATTTGAAATTTCATTTTCTTTAAATTCTATATTTTTTATATCTAAATTGTGAATTGGGTCATCATTCGTTAATCTTGAAACGTCATTATTATTTTCATAAATTTCGCTAATCTTAATATTTTCATTTTTGTCTTTAATACTCTCATGCTTGTACTCTCTTTTTACCACATATGCATCTTCCCCTATATCTCTCATCAACTTAAAACCACAAACTTTCAAAAAATCTCTTCCTAAGACTGCTTCATATCCCATAGTCCTATTGGCAACGACACAAAAAATTACAGGATACTCTTTACCATTTAAAATTACAAAACATGAAAATTTTCCAAGAATTTCAATCTTTGATTTATTCAAACCAGAATATTCTAAACCAACATTTGAAAATAAATTTGAAAGTATCTCATTACGAACACTTGACCGTCGAATTAAATTAATAGGACTTCCGGAGTCTATGAGGCAATCTAAAGAAAAATATACATTATCATAAAGCTTAGCAATGAACGAAAACGACCTTACAAAATCATTTTCCTCAACACACACAACCGTCTTCTTGCGATCTGGACATTCACCAACACGATGAGCTTTACTACCACATCCAAAACAAGTTCCTTTTTCCCTGACAGGTTTTTGGCATTCAGAGGCATAATGTCCCGTCAAATTACAATTATAACACCTCACATTTGCTTTATTCGTAGTAGTCTTAAAAGCTGTTGCTGTCTCTGACCTCTGTTTAACCTTAGCAAATGCTTGCAATAGTTGTGATTTAGTAGAAAAACATTGCAAATATCCTTGCACCCTTAATTGTTCATCAGTAATACCATCAATAACATATTCAACTAACTCTTCTTCAGCCAACTTCAACGAATTTGCCAACTCAACTTTATGATTAAAATAATCAGTAAAGCTTTCTCTTAATTGCCATTTCCGCATTTCGAACCGCTTACGCAACATCAAATTGCTTTCTTTTGTACAAAAAACCTTTTTCAGCTCAGAAAGCAACTGAACAAAACTTTCAACCGCAAAGTCTGGCTTTGAATACAACCACTGTTGAGCTTTACCCCTTAATTTTGCAAACAGAATTAAACGCATTGTGTTCTCATCAACCGAATAAATCATCTTAACGTTTTCAACTTGAGTTACCCAAATATCTACATTACTTTCACCAGTATATTCTGGCACCAAATTTTTTAAATTATCAACTGAAACGTCATTCATTGACTTACTTGCGGACATTGTTTGCATATCTTTCTGCATGTCAACCATTCTACGCAAAAACTCATTTTCTTTCTGTAAGAGCTCTTTTTCACGTTTTAACAAATTCGCCTCTCGTTGTATGTTAGCAATGTTAACAACAGGAATATTAACATCACCATTCTCAGCAGAAATATCAGCTGCCTGGTCACATCTTTCATTAAGATCCGGATTACTACATGACTCAGCAACCCCCAAAGGACAATTACCACGTCTCTCAACTGGAACCTCACTAATGCGTAATGCCAGCATATTTTTGGTACCCGCAGTTGACAATTGTAATTGTTGCAACCACGCACGTAGTTGTACTAAAGTATAATCTTGTGGATTTATTTCAGTTTCCATTTTCTATGTATCAATAACGTCCCAAAATGTTTAAAATTTGCTTCAAATGCTCAATTCAATTCGGCCAAAAGTTATTCTGTCCCAACAACGATTGATTAATTAAAAATTAGCAAACGATATATGTATGTAGATTTAATTTTTCTCTTTATAATTGATACAAAATCTCCAATTTATGCGATGCGAATTCATAAGTTTTCCAGAAGAAAAAATATTTTTTATTTTTTTTTTTTTTTTTTTTTTTTTCGGTCAGTAAAAAAAAAAAATTATGTATGCTTCGATTCAATCTCACTTCTGAGATGTAGGATGCCGATAAAATTAAAATACGTCTGCTTCGTTTGCTAGTTTATTTCGATCTGAACCTTTGTATTTCTCAAAACATTTTTATATATCATTCAGACATAACAAGAAAATGTAAGATTGCTATGTATAAATTTATTATATACATATACTTTTATAAACAAAAGAACATTTCACATATATGTATTTTTGAATAGAGAGAGTTTGAGAAATTACCAAGAAAATCACAACATACTTCAATAATTCTTGATATAATTATATATTAATTGTAATAACCAACTTGCTACAGTACATACATAGAACAAATATTTATGCAGATTTTTTATTTAGTCAAATTGATTGATTAATTTTTTTTTGGTTAAAAATTGCCCATAATCCAATGCTGAGTGGCTATTGTTTATCCAAAATTAATTCCAGTCCTGAACGTCAAAAATAACCCGAAAAAGGCACGTTGAGCTGTCGTTATAAACACAATTTAGCCACAATAAATCACTTTTAGGGATTACGGCAACAGTAAAAACATGCCACATACATAATTCAGTTCTAAAACAAACCAAACAAAATAGACGAAGAAAAAGTAAGAACAATGCAACTAATCTTATATAAACTTGTCAACTTAATGGAATAATAACAAAACCTTAAAAGAAATTGACAAAATCCTAGCAGATGCACTTAAAGAGTAATGAAAATAAGAAACAAACATTCAGGGTGTAGAATTGGCTATTCCTAGCAACGCTCAACGTCAAAACCCTAAATGCAATTTATATAATAACAGCTGGAGTATTATAGGTACATATCTGTTTCATAAAATATTTCAGGAACACATTTTACATATTTATAGCTAAATAAAACGCAATATCAGCCAGTAATACATATATTTATTGCGGTCTTCTTGGCAAAAAAAAAAAAACATTTTAACTATTATCTGTGATAAGATAAAACAGTTTGGTAATGATAAGAGGCAAAATATTAAGTTGACGCAATTTTTACTCTTAAATGCATTCATATATGTATGTATGTGTTATTAAAAGCAAATTGGATATTTTTAACGAATTACGTCAACTGCAAAAGTGCGCAACACTTGTGTAATATTTGAAGCGCACTCGAAAGTAAAAACCAATCGAAATGCCAAGGTGTTTATCAGTAGGAAGTTGTTTTTTATCAAAATACATGTTCTTGTGCAAATATAAAAGCTGTTATGTGCACATAAATTCAATATGGAAAGCTCTTCAATGCCATAGATAATGTTATGATAAGAATTTTCAACACCCCGAGATGCCCCATTGTTGGTGGTGCCAAATATCGAAGATAACGCGCCACCACACCAAAGAGCACACCTTTATTTGTACAATTATTAACATTACGATAAATTTGCCAATCGTGCTTATCTACTAATTTACAACCACAAAATTTGGTTCTACTTTTTGTAAAAATTAGCTAAAGTTTCATAATTTCATGGATTGGTTATGCTTTGTTTTACAAGATTAGTCCAATAAATGAAAATGAAATGAAATGTATGTACCTACGAGCTAAATGAACTTCATATTTGCATAAGTACATATCTACTTACATGTGATTATTCAGTGGAATTCGTTACACTAGTAAATAAAAATGTAGAGCAAATTGGAAACAAATGTTTTTTGAATTGTTTAAAGTTTTGAGAGCTACATTTAAATGTGCATACGTGAAATATATTTTACTTCAAAAGAACGTGCCGAGCAAATTCAAACGTTTCTTTTTTTTTGCAAATATTATAGTATGTATGTGACAGGGATGGACATTATTCAAAAATTGAATAATTCTGTAACGAACAAATGAGAATAAATTTTATGCATACATATGTAATTCCAAAAATTTTGAATATATGTAGAATGAATTTTTACTATGTATTGCGGAACGAATTTCCGTCATCCCTTGTCAAGTTTGATTTTGATTATAAAATGTGGCCGCTGTGGTGCAGTGGGTAGAGTGCTCGCCTGCTATGCCAGAGGTCTCGGGTTCAAACCCCAGTCCGAGCAAACACCAAAAACAATTTTTCTAATTAGTAAAAATGCAATTATAGGGTTTTTTAAGAGCAGCGGTCACCTCTCGGCAGTGGGCGGCATACCCTCCGAGTGTATTTCTGCCATGAAAAAGCTTCTCACAAAAAATTCATTCGCCGTTCGCAGCCGGCATAAAACTGTAGGTCCACCCAATTAGTAGGAAAAACAAAAAGGAGCACACCTCGAATTGGGAGAGAAGCTCGGCCATAAAACTCGTCAGAGTTATAATAGCGCCATTGTATTATTATTATAAAATGGTTTCGGCGATGTACCATCTTTTTCTGTTCTCGGTTAAGTATTCGGTTAGATATTCGGCCGGATGTAATTCAGTGTTCGGGTTTGTATTTGGCTTCGCGCTGATATAAGAAATATCGTTTTTTGACAAAGAAAAGCACGTTGTGGGACTAGCAAGAGTAAATGAATGATGTGAACAAAAATTTATTCATTATTCAACGTTGTCTTAATTTGAATAATTCATTCAAAAACGCCCATCCCTGGTATGCCATATAGTTAGAATATATGTAATTTCCAAGCAAATTTATTTTTATTGATGTTTGCTTTTATTTCACATAAAATTTGCATATTTTTATTTATTCTCAAGTTCAAGGTTTATCTCCCCAAAGCACAGCGAAAAACAATGCTGTTTGTCGACATTCAAAGAATAAGTTAGCAACGCCAAAACAAAGTACATAAATCTTACGTAAATGCCGATAATATGTTGTACAAATAAATCTTTGTATGCATGTATACAATTTAAATCTTTCTTAGAGGTAGTGAAGCGAGTACTTTTTTAAAATTTTTCTTCTTTGCAAAACCCGTAGGTACACTAGACAAAAGGTGTCTCCTGCGCCGAAAATAGTTGCATAAAATAGCACTTGATATTAGAAATTTAGAGATTTGAAAATGAAGTAATGAATTCTGGTTGATAAACAGTTTTAATCGGGTTTTTCGAGATAGAGCCCCCCTTAGGGAGGCATCACCACTGAGAACAGCGATTTAAAGGAGCCTCAGTTTCAAAGCCCAACCTCAATCTATTTGCCTACCAACATTCTTTCTCTATGATAAATAATCGGACTATTTAGCAAGGGAATAAATTAGAGAATGAACCGTAAAATAGAAAGTGAATGTGAAAGAACAAACCAACATAGATATGCAGATACATATGTATCTATGTAGGTATGTATGAGGATCACATTTAATAATACATGTAGATCAGTAAGTTTATGTACATAATTATACATATTAACATACAAAATAAGGTATTGATAGAAAAATTTAAAGGAAAAAAAATTAAAGCGTGAATAACGGGTATTCATGAACATTGATGTGTAAACAGTTTCGAAATCGGATATTTACTCCCTTTCCTTATTCCTTTTTTTCCTGGTTTTCTATGGATTAAAAGGCGACTATCGTTTTTGTAATTTTTTGTTGTCATTGTGACTGCTACTATTTTGTTGTTTTGTTTATTTTATTTTGTTTTTTATTGCTCAGAAACAAGCAAGATCATCCGAGTCCACGTTTGACCCATATCTGGATACTCGGCCTAGGAATCATAAAGAGTAGAGCTCCGTGTAGAAGTCTTGCTCAACACTTTTCATTTGATACCAATATTACTCAGAAACATTCCGGGTTAATACGGGGTCATATTTTGACCCATATTTTGGGACCCGACCTAGGACTCATAACGAATAGAGCTCTATGTGAAAGTCCTGCTCAAGACCTTTCATTTGATACCAGTATTGCTCAGAAACATTCAAGGATCATCCAGGTCCTCGTATTGCCCCATATCTCGGGACAAGACCTAGGAATCATAAAGAATAAGGATCCCTGCAGAATCCCTGCTCAAAGCCTTTAGATTGATATGAATATTGCTCAGAAACATTCAAGGATCATCCAGGTCCTCGTATTGCCCCATATCTCGGGACAAGACCTAGGAATCATAAAGAATAAGGCTCCCTGCAGAATCCCTGCTCAAAGCCTTTAGTTTGATATCAATATTGCTCAGAAACATTCAAGGATCATCCAGGTCCTCGTATTGCCCCATATCTCGGGACCCGACACAGGAATCATAAAGAGTAGAGCTCCATGTAGAATCCCTGCTCATAACCTTTCGTTTTATACCAATATTGCTCAGAAACATGCAAGATTATCCGGATCCTCGTATTGACCCATATCTTCGGACCCGACCTAGGAACCATGAAGAATAGAGCTCCCTGTAGAAGGCCTGCTCACGATCTTTCATTCGATACAAATATTGCTCAGAAACATTCAAGGATCATCCGGGTCCTCCTTTTGACCCATATCTGTAGACCCGGCCTAGGGGTCACTATGAAAAGAGCTTCATATCGAAGTCCTGCTCAAAACCTTTGATTTGATACCAATATTTCATAGAAAATAGGTAGAGGTAGGTGTGCATACCCATACATTTGCATACATGTTCAAACAGGTTGGTCCTTTTTATTTTGCCTATTTGTCGCATTGTTTCAGAAAACAACAACAACTTCACTTCGCTTCGTTGCTGTTGTTGTCATTTGCACGGCTATGCATGCAAGCATTTGTAAGTACCCTGCAGCGAAAGTCCAAACTAGTCAGCCAACCTACCAGTTAACTGACTAGATAAATTATGGAAGTTGCCCAACTAGATTTATAGGGGATAAATTGAGATTAGTTATGAAACCAGAAGTTTTGCCAAAAAAAAGGATTTTAAATTAAAAACGAATGTATTCGGGGTTTCTGGAGGTTGCAGTAAAAGTAAAGCAACTTATTTATTGTTGTTGTAGTATTCGAACCCTGCGTAGTAGGCCCCTTGTAGATTTAGTTGGTTGCAAATTGTTAGATCATTAAATCAGGTGAATGCCACAAATATAACATAGTTTGAGATGTTAATATAGCCCTGTATATTAGATACTACTTCAGCCATAGAAAAAAGTACATGATATCGCACCCTAAATCAAAAAGAGGCACAACTCAAAATTTTTCGCAATCGAGTTTTTTTCATAAACGGGTATACGGAACATATCTCTAGCTATTGCCAAATTGAATAACTGTCTCTTTCGACCGAAAAATAACCATTGTACCTGGCCCTTTGCCATACAATTGCTTGTAGTGAAAAAAAGTTTTTTGGGTCTCCTGAAAATTTTTGAATTTTGAGTTGTGCCACTTTTTGATTTAGTGTGCGATATGTTTGTATAAAGTCAGAAAATCATCAATATACATATGTAAATGTCAAGCTTATAATGGTCAACGTGTTACTTATTCACAATGTTAATATTAATTTACCTAAATATTTAATATGCAAGATACCAATCTAATGTGCCTAAATTCTTAATTTAAATATCATATTCTAATAACTAATTAAATGTATTAGAAACCTTATTTTGCAATTTTTATTTTCATTGGAGTAGCATGTAAAACTAGTCAGTCAAATGGCATAGTTCTGATATCTACACTGACTAGTCAGCAAATTGGTATGATGCTGGTGTGTATACTGACTAGTCAGTCAAGTGGTATGATGCTGGTGTGTATACTGACTAGTCAGTCAATTGGTGTGATGCTGGTGTGGATACTGACTAGTCAGTCAAGTGGTATGACTCTGGTGTGGATACTGACAATTGCCATTTCCTAGGTCATCACCGTGTTAAAAATACCAGTTGCTAATATGGAAAAAAGATAGATGGCTGACTAGTTGAGCTGTATGGCCAACTAGTTGTCAATTAGTTTACAACTAGTTGATTTCGCTGCAGGGTACATACATGTCTATCTACCTACCTACCACTGACAATGCCAAGCGATTCACACGGACACAGCAGCGCACTAACACAAAGGTCATTTACGGTTTACGCGTAAACTTTACCTGTTTTTTTGAAATCACTCGTAGCTACAGCAAAGATGTTTACACATCAAAAACAAAAGTAATAAGGGTATTCATTTAACCTTATAAATGCCTCGTAAAGTGTGTAAACTTGTAAATTTATAAAGTTTGTAAACGAACTGTCAAATTTTGTATGGAAAATCATTTACGCATGGTTGAGAAATTTACGCGCACATTTCAGTGTGTAAACGCTGTAAACTCGAAAAAAGCAACCTTGCGCAACAGAAACTTCTAGCATCAGTAAGTCATTTACAAAAATTTCCTTGTAAAGTCGTTTTAATTTGGATTTCTCACTTATTTTTGGCATATTTTAATATATGTCTTTAATATATGTAGATATAGTTTTAAATAAATTTTGACAATAGCACAGCTGATGACAAGTTTACGAAAAAAAATTATTAGGTGCGTTCATATAACAGTGTGTGTAAACTGATAGAAATTTACACTTTATAAACTTATACTCTTAAATGAATACCCTTAATGTTAAAGCTTATAAATAATTAAAGTGAATACCTACAATGTGCATACATATATGTATGTATGTTCATATGTACGTATTTCAAAGCTTTTTTTGGTAACTCACCGGTGCATATATGTATGTACATCTGTATATACAATTTAGATTATACGTATATACATACGATTACGTACGTACATACATACATACATATGTATATTGTACACTTGAGTGAGTAATAAGCCACAAAATTTACGTGATACTTGAAAAAACCAAAAATATTTTACGCCCTCTGATTTCCGTTTTCTTGCACAAGCGCATATTCGTACATTCGTACATTTATTTGCAGAAAGATCTGAGAAAATAATTAAAAAAAAATTGTGACTAAATTTTTATTTCGTTAATTTTACTGTCGACTTTAACCAGACAAGCGATACTAAAAGGCAGCCATCGCTCGTGTTTTATTGGCTTATAGGTAGAGGTTTTAATGTTTGTTTTATTTCGGCACTTCATAGTTAACAAAATTTTGTGTTTTCTATTTTTTACGGCTTTTGCAAAATTAAAAAAAAAGTGTTATCTCAAGTTTTGTTTTGCGTTTTTCTGGTCTTTGATGTCATTGCTTTTTTGCTTTTGCTTTGCTTTTGTATACTAACTTAAGTACATATTTAAAAAGTTTACTTGTCACTCTGAATTCTTATCGTTTTTAGCCTTTCCAAGGTTATGCGGTTATTGTTGTGCGCAGATGAATTAAAAATATTCATACACACGTTTGTATGTACAAATGTATGTAAATGTACATATATTCTTTGCAAAGAAATCAGCAACAAGTGAACGAAATTTCTCGCTAAAAATAAATTAGTTGAATTCTTCTTGGGACCTTACTTGTTAAGAAAGAAATAACTTTAAACAATCAGCGACAGAGGGACACTTTCTAGAAGAGAGCTTTAGCCCGGAATCCGGGCCCCGGATTAGTAGTGACAATAAAAGTGCATACATACATATGTATGTATGTTAAGAACTACAAATATTTCCTACAGGGTATTTAATGCACACATATAAAAGATAAGTACTATACTTACTTCGCTGCTTTTTGTTTAGTCACTCGTGACAGATAACCAATTTTTTTTTTTTTATAGAATTACTCAACACATGACTTTTCGCTATGTTAAATAAATGATTATTGCTTAAGCTAAAACATGTGATTTATTTTCAAATCTCTGGAATAAATTTAGTAAAGTATATACTTGTATATACGTACACGGAGGAAACTATACTCTTTGTCACATCCATATATGTATGTATGTATATGGATAATCCTGTCTGATCCATAAACTATGGATGCCATATTTATTTATTTTTTTTTTACAATTTTTTTTTTGAATCTGTTTCGCCATTTCTCAAAGAACTAGCGCGTTTTGCTGAAGAGTTATTATAGGCACTTGAATTCCTTGTGCCAAAAGTGCATCTAAGTACTAACACACATACAAGTTTATTATTATGGTTGGAGCGTAGACTCAAAGCCTGGTGTGCTCCCGAAAAGAAGTCTGATGATGAAGAAAGTGGTTTTTCTTCGAAATCGCTGTTTGAGTTAATTGGATTTTTTCGCTTATCCCAAAGTATAAAAATTAAAATTAAAAAATAATAATTTCGTGCTAGTCACTAACATGCATAATAATGTTAAATTATTATTTTGTTTGAAGTTTTATTACCTTAAACAAAATTACATTTAACTGAACTTTTTATTTTATTTTACTATGTAAGTATTTATTCTAAATATGGACGTATTTATTTTTTTAAGCGTCATTGCCAACATTGTATAAATTTGCAACTCTTTTATTTTGATTTTATGATTTATAACCGGATCTGACGTTATTGTATTTAATCTTCAATTTTATGATCTTAAGGAAACCCACTCGTTGTCGTTGTGCACACAACTTGAGTTGAATTTAAGCATTTTTTGCTTTGTCTATCTTCTTTTGCAGTTATTTATGTACATGTGTCATTGCCAATTTATGTATGCAAAATTTCACCAAATTTTCATGGCGTTAATAGAAATGTGGCAAGTGGGTGTCAAGACCAAATTTGACAAGATCAATGGTGTGACAAAAATACTACAAGTAAAAAGTAAAATGAATGAATGCATACAATACATGGACGAAAGCATATTAAACAAAAACAAAAACAAAATAGGTAGGTACTTATGTTATACATACATAAATACATAAGCAATTATAATGCAGTAAAAAATACGATATTTTTTAGCTTTCTTTCAAAAATGTATCCAGCTGAGACTTGATACACATATACATAGTACATATCGACGCTTCTAAACAATACTGTACCAAGTCGACTTAGAACATTTCCCCTTTTTTGGCGTTTTCGAGTATTACGTGTCTTAATTTAGATGCTGTCTAATTTTGGTATCAATCGGACAATCAAAAGTTATGAGCAAAAGTGTACATATAATACAACTCGAGATTTTTACAGAATAAAAACTTTGAGAGCTTTCCATGAAAAACCACGTAGCAAATTTTTGTTTTTTCTTACGGTTTTATACACAGCGTACCCTAACTTTGATATTGTCGAGTTTTGGTGTTGATCGTTCAATCCAAACAGAAGTTACAAGTGAAAATACACTTAGCATACAACTGAAGTTTCATATCGAGTTTAAACTTTGAGAACTTCTCCTGCAAAACACTGTTTTCAGACTTAGTACAGTTTTGCTTGGAAGCGTCGATATTTAAGTACTAGTATATATGTACATAACTACTTACATACATACGTACGTACATAAACATATTTGTCCGTCAACTCGCTTTCTATTTTTTAATTTTCTGTTTCACAATATCAAAGGGCAATAAGTGCAACCACGTAACTGTTCAAATTCCGTAATTCCGTACGTTGCATGCGAAATTGGATATAAAATGCGCTAAAATGGCTAAAAATTATTTCTTTATGATTCATAAACGACTAGTATATCCAAACAATTAACGTTTGACAAAACAGTCCGTCAGGTAACGCACATAAATATTAAACAAGCCGGTCGAAATTAAACTTTGTGAAAACAAGATCGTAAATAATATTTAATTGTATATCTATGTATGTATGTACGAGTATGTATGGATGTATACAAAAATATATATTTGCTTATTCGTTAACGTTAACTTGTGCTTCGTATGGATATTTGAAGGTGGTCTAGTCGCTTGTTTACTAATTTAATTGCTTTTTCCGCTTTTTATTTTATTTTTTTTTTCACTTTGCCTTTGAAGCTAATACTAAATTAAATGTAGTGCAAATATTGATTTAAAAGGAAAAAGTGAACAATACTTGAACTACAAAAATTGTCATGTTTATATTAAAGTTGGAAAGCAGCGGTTAAGTTAGTCGCCTTAGGAATTCGGAAGCATTTTAGGAACACAAATTCGTTGCATATCAAACAAAGATCAATTGACCAGAAAGGAATGTATTAACTAGCCATATTATTCAACCAACAGTGAACCACCATACGTGTGTGAAAAATGAGGATGGAGGGAAATATGTATATTAGAATAGTAGGGATTGGAGAGTGCATCAGGGTTTCGGGAAGAATTGATGCTAACGAATATGTGCGGTAATCTAGAAATGTGGGACAAAAGATAATGATCCCAAAAACATTTACCGAGTCGCTCAGAGTTGTGTTCAGGATCGCGGATTTCAAGTACCCACTTGACTGGCCTCTTCAATCACCAGACTTCAACCAGAGGACTTATGCCAAAGCGTTAGTAGAAAGAGGTATACTGTATTCTAGGGCAAGATGAAATGAGGCAGTAATAAAAGCAAACGGGGTCCGTATTAAATACTAAAAAACATGTATATTGTTTAAAAATTGATATTATATTTATTTAGAAGTTATACTGCACCGCGGATGCCACTGCTGGTTGTTTCCAATCAGTTGGTTGTTTTTTTTTTTTTTTTCTTAGAAATCAGATAATTTTTTTTAAATAAATTTTGAAAATAAAAACAAAAATTTCTTTAACTTTGTTGTTGTTTTTCCATATTTTGGTTGCTTATTTTTTTACAAGCGGCAACCGTCTAGGTACTAAACTGACTTCCTCTATAAAAAAAAATTAGGTACACACGAAAATTAGTTAGTGATACCAACATGAGATCCAATGGTTGACGTACTGTATGTCTATAGACAAAAAATGTAAATTGTAAATCCACTTACCCCAACAATTGTAAATTGGAGAAGTTTTGATAAGCAGCTGTTTGCAAAATTATATATATATATATACTATACATATATATGTATGTATGTACATAAATATTATAATCTTTATTATCTTTCCCTTTCATTTGCAATATTCTACTAAATCAAGCAACTGTATTGCATATTAACTAGATCTTTTCACCTGGATATGTTTTATCACTTGTTTTGCTTAGATAATGAAGGTGTATGTATGTATGCAAACATAAAGTCACCATTAATTTTAATCGGTATCTCCATCGGAACTTGAATAAGAAAGAAGGCTCAGCCTAATGTACGATCATGCACAAGTAACCGTATTAACCAGTGTATAAATAAATAAATAAAAGTTCTATAAAACAAATAAATACAAAAAAACATTTGTGCCTATAAAAAATACACAATGAAAAATTCGGCAAAGGTCAAAGTCTAATTAAAGATCAAAAATAACAAATATTTTATTATTTCGTTTCGCGCGTTTGCCTTTTGAACAAGTACACACACTGCATTCATGTGTTTTATATAAATAACACGTAAGGAAGCCTAAGTTCGAGTGGAATCGAACTTTAGATACTCAGCTGTATGCTTTCATTGTTTGTTTGCGTTTGATGGAAACACGGTGTACTTTATATAAAGCGAGTGCTGCATAAATTGGGCGTAGCCACGCCCATTTTCTAAATTTTTATCAGTCATCCAACTAAGCATATAAATATTATTCTTTGTACAAAATTTCATCCCTTTATGACTTTTAGTTACAAAGATGTCACGTTAAAAATTCCCAAAGGGTGTTCCAGAAATATCTTTGTTAAAAAGTAGGCGTGTCATAAACCGATTTCAATAAATTTTTGCGCGTCTATTAACACAAGTTATAAAAGTGTATAAACCAAGTTTCGTCATAATATCTCAATTATTTGTCGAGTTATGGGCTCAGAAATCTCGTATATTCCTTTGTCTAAAAAGAGGCGGTGCCACGCCCATTTTCCAAAATTTGTCTATTTTTTGTTTCCGGTCTATTGTGGAACTCTTTCCACAAAATTTCAATGAATTATCTTTATATTTGACAAAGATATCGCTTAAAATGTTTTTATTAGGCCACTTTATAATACCCATATATAAAAGTGGGCGTGGTCGTCAACCGATTTCGCTAAAATTTTCAACATGTATTACCACAAGTAATAAAAGTGTACACACCAAGTTTCGTCATTATATATCAATTATTTGTCGAGTTATGGGCTCAGAAATCTCGTATATTCCAGCTTCTAAAAAGAGGCGGTGCCACGCCCATTTTCCAAAATTTTTGTGTTTTTCGTTGTACGTCTGCAGGTGGACTACTGGCATAAAATTTCAATGATATATCTTTATATTTGACAGAGATATCGCTTAAAATGTTTTTATTAGGTCACTTTATGATACACATATATAAAAGTGGGCGTGGCCGTCAACCGATTTTGACAATTTTTCGTCCAAACATTTGCCTAAGTAAGTATATCACGCGTACCAAATTTCATCGATATATCTTCAACAGTTTCTGAGTTATGACTCATAAAGCTTTCAATGTTTGCTCCTTAATAAGTGGGCGTGGCACCGCCCATTTTCCAAAATTCTATCAAATTTCTTCTTAGGGGCCCGAGCTCAACACGTGGTTAAAATTTCATCACTCTAGCTATATTAGTGGCTGAGATACCAAATTTCCAGTTTTTTCTATATAGGAAAAGTGGGCGTGGTCATGGTCCGATTTCGCCCATTTTCAATACCAACCGTCCCAGTGTCGATACCAACTTGCATTTCAAATTTCATCAAAATATCTCAATTTTTGCGCGAGTTATCGTGCGCACAGACGGACAGACGGACAGACGGACGGACATGGCTCAATCGATTTCTCTTTTCACCCTGATCATTTTGATATATATAAGTCTATATCTATCTCGATTACTTCATTCTGTTACAATCCACCATTAGGAAATCAAAACTATAATACTCTGTGTACTAGTACAGCTGAGTATAAAAATGTAATTAGGATTCCTTCCTTTTCGTTGATTCAGCACTTACTATTGAATGAATTACAAACAAAACCAGTTCTTGCTTTGCATACATATGTATGTACATGCGATTGTTTTTATTGCAAACACAAAAACGACAAAACAGAAAGCTTGTTACACAAAACACAAAACCAGTTCTTGCTCTGCATACGTATGTATGTACATTGTACATGCGGTTGATTTCATTGCAAATACAACAAACCCAAAACAGAAAGCTTCAAGCTTCATTTTTGAGTGAATTTATGCATTGAGTTTATCGCCATCGCTATGAGCGATTGCTGGCTGTTGTGCGTTAGTTCGCTAGCTATTTGAGTGGTTATACGTTTTTCTTTGAACATTTGTTTGTGATTTGAGAAGAATGTATTTTTGAGCGTTCGTGAGTGAGTTTTTCCGTACCCTGAAAGCTTGTTACTTATTGGCTTGTGTACGGGAGTGAATTGAAATTCGTAGAGGCTATTTTGAAGAAAGGTAACATAAAAGCCGCAATGAAGCATAAAGTATAATGTTGAATGTCCTACTATATGATGCCGTTGGGCTGTTGCCCTGCTAGAGTTGTGTGACCGAAACTACTAAAGCTCCTGCCAGACGATGCAATGAAAGTGCTTTCAGAAAGTGAAAAAGTAAAATTTTCTCGTGTAGCCACCAAAAAAGTATTTTCTGAAAGTGTTTTCCGAAATTTCAGCAATTACTTTCTTATGAAAAACTTTCATCGTCTAGGTGCGAGAAAAATACTTTTCAGAAATACTTTTCACTTTCAATTGTTACATCTGAAAGTGTTTTACTTTCTGAAAGTTGCTAGCTGATACGAGTGTTGTCTAAATGGTAGAACCGGCATGTAAATGTTTTCTTTATAAAAATACATATGTATAAACAAAATACAATTATTAAAATAATTAATTATCACGTTATATATTTCATATGAACACAAAAAAAAAAACACAAAAGTCTCCACCATCACCATTCCACGCCCAGCTGTTTGCTCTTACCGTAGCCATACACGGTGCGACCGTTGACCCAACTCGGTTGCAATCGAGTTGGACTGGTTGCCTACATACGGTGCAATTTATTGTATAACCATGTTGTACAATCTCATTTTGTAAAAAATTACTTTGAGTGAACATGGAATAGGATAATATTGCGCTTGTAGAAAGAAGAAGAACGTACAGCAAAAGTACGATAATTAAAAGAAAAAAATAGTACAAAAAAGTGGTTTCTGCAAGCTTTCCATTTTGCGTTATTTATTCTAACAATATTTATGTTCTTTGTGTTGAATTCGCTTATTTTTACTTATTTTAATTTGATGTGTTCACCTCAAGAATTCTCATAAAATGAAATATTGAACAACATGCCCCAAACGATGCAACCAAGTTGTACAACTTGCCAAAAAATTAAAACTTTTTGATTTTTCGTACAACCGATACACAACTTCATACAACAGCCCCAAAAACGTTGCGATTTCCAACGCAACTTGCTCAAGTTGTACAAAAAATTGCAAGGTGTGTGTTTACAGACGGACGGACGGACATGGCTCAATCGATTTCTCTTTTCACCCTGATCATTTTGATATATATAAGTCTATATCTATCTCGATTATTTCATTCTGTTACAATCCACCGTTATGTGATTAAAACTATAATACTCTGTGCACTAGTACAGCTGAGTATAAAAATACATATCCAGAAAAAAAGTTAGACTGATAGCTGAAACCTAAGCTATAAAACAGGAATACGCTGGCAGCGCTGCTTGCTGTTATGAACTCGCTCTCTGCTCCAAACGTTTTAATAATTAATTCTCTATTATGCGCTCATACAAATCACCAAATAGAGAAAGATGAATTGAGTTTTATGAGCAGCATGAGCAAAGAGAGTACAATGTGTGGCGAGCGTAAAAATTGCGTATTGTCGAAGGAAAGATTGTCGCTTCAGTTTATTTTCAACTGACATGCAATCAAGTGTTTGGTTAAGTGCGCACGCTTATCTCACTCCGATATATACATACATATATATATGTACATTAGGGTGGTCCTCAAATGTATGGAGTAGAATTGTATATCATATTTCATCAACCTCACCCCCTAGGTCGATGCTAATATAGTCGAAGATATCAAATATAAGTTTGTGTCCCGATCGGAGGCGGTTAAGAGGTGTCGCACAGGGGCCAAACTTTATTAATTCATATTTTCAATAGATGCAATGCTAAAAATAAACACCTTTTTACTAATCCTTATATAAGGCACATAAGGCCTGATTATCTGCACATAACTAAGCCCTATTTCCATGGCAGATAAGCCTTTGGAATAAGTTTGCCTCTCAGAGAGAGAGAGAGTAGTCCTTACAGACTGATGACATCAACACAGGAAAATCAGCCTATTTTAAGCCTTTGCCCATACAACTTTTGTTCGCTTAGAATTTGAAGGCCTTATTTTTTGGGCCTTTAAATCTTCTGGAATTCTTAAATAAGGCGTAGACTTTTTTCTGGGTATATATGTACATATTTCTCTAAATGATAAAGTTCAACTAAGTATAATTAAAAGCACAATGGCACACACTTTTATTGTTCCAGCCTTCCTTTGAGTTGTTATCGCATAGCAACTGCGACTATTTATGACAAATAGAATTAGTTCTAAAATACATAAATAATTATTTACAAAACTTACACTGACGCACAATTGTACGAGTAGGTACGTGTTTGTGTTGCTAATCGGTGATGATTTTTATTACTCGCAGTTAATCTCTGTCTTAGCTCTCTATTGTTATTACTGTGGGACGCTGTGGAGAGTTTGCTGGCTAAATCTTAAGAAATCGAAATATAAAATTTTTCAAAACTTAGTACATCCACACTCATGTAAATATGTATTTTCTAGCTTCACTTATTCAGATTTTTTTTATACTCAGCTGTACTAGTACACAGAGTATTATAGTTTTGATTTCCTAACGGTGGATTGTAACAGAATGAAATAATCGAGATAGATATAGACTTATATATATCAAAATGATCAGGGTGAAAAGAGAAATCGATTGAGCCATGTCCGTCCGTCTGTCCGTCTGTCCGTCTGTCCGTCTGTCCGTCTGTCCGTCTGTCCGTCTGTGAGCACGATAACTCGCGCAAAAATTGAGATATTTTGATGAAATTTGAAATGTAAGTTGGTATCAAGACAGGAACGGATGGTATTGAAAATGGGCGAAATCGGACCATGACCACGCCCACCTCTCCTATATAGTAAAAATCGGAAATTTTGTATCTCGGTCACTAATAGAGCTAGAGTGATAAAATTTCACACACGTATTGAGCTCAGGCCCTTATGAAGAAATATGGTGAAATTTTGGAAAATGGGCGGTGCCACGCCCACTTATTAAGGGGCAAACATTGAAAGTTTTATGAGTCATAACTCAGAAACCGTTGAAGATATATCGATGAAATTTGGTAGGCGTGATATACTTACTTAGGCAAATGTTTTGACGAAAAATTGCCAAAATCGGTTGACGACCACGCCCACTTTTATATATGGGTATTATAAAGTGGCCTAATAAAAGCATTTTAGGCGATATCTCTGTCAAATATAAAGATATATCATTGAAATTTTATGGAAGGTGTCCAACTATGGACATAAAACAAAAAATACAAAAATTTTGGAAAATGGGCGTGGCACCGCCTCCTTTTAGAAGCAGGAATATACGAGATTTCTGAGCCCATAACTCGACAAATAATCGATATATTATGACGAAACTTGGTCTATACACTTTCACTACTTGTAGTAATACATGTTCAAAATTTTAGCGAAATCGGTTGACGACCACGCCCACTTTTATATATGGGTATCATAAAGTGGCCTAATAAAAACATTTTAAGCGATATCTTGGTCAAATATAAAGATAATTCATTGAAATTTTGTGGCATGAGTTCTACAATAGATCGGAAACAAAAAATAGAAAAATTTCGGAAAATGGGCGTGGCACCGCCTCTTTTCAGACAAAGGAATCAACGAGATTTCAGAGCCCACAACTCGACAAATAATTGAGATATTATGACGAAACTTGGTTTATACACTTTTATAACTTGTGTTAATAGACACGCAAAAATTTATTGAAATCGGTTTATGACCACGCCTACTTTTTAGCAAAGATATTTCTGGAACACCCTTTGGGAATTTGTAACAAGACTTCTTTGTAACTAGAAGTCATAAAGGAATGAAATTTTGCACAAAGAATAATATTCATATGCTTAGTTGGATGACTGATAAAAATGTTGAAAATGGGCGTGGCTACGCCCACTTTATGCGGCACTCGCTTTATATAAAATACACCCTATATCGAACAAACGCAAACAAACAATGAAAGCATACAGCTGAGTATCTAATGTTCGATTCCACTCGAACTTAGGCTTCCTTACTTGTTTAGTTTTAAAAAGCAATTTTTATTTATTTAGTTGTGGTTTTCATATTAGGCACACTGTGTTATTTCTTACCATATACACATATGTATATATGTATGTACATAGGTTTTATTTTGCCTTTACGTATGCATATACACACATATTATATTCCAAACTGCGGTGGCATAAGTATGTACATATATAAAATTTAATTAGAATAATTAACAATTAACGTTTGCTTAATAGCCGGCAAAATAGAAAGGTCGGTCGTGTCAGGGATTTTTTTTGTTTTTCAATTTTGTATTTCGCGTATGTTTTTTCACGCATAAGTGCGATTTTTTAAATATATTCTATAACTTATTTTTATGCCAAATATACCAAGACAGAGTGTAAAAGAGAATATATTGAAGTGGAGTTTGATTCTAAAATAAATTTTGGGCTAAAGTGCAGAGAAGGAGCTGCAAACATTTTTAAAGAATTAGAAGAATCAGAAGATGATTTTCTTCTTGCAATTTCTTTCTTTTTTGTTGGCAATTTATTTCTAGGATTTTCTTTAATACATACATATGTATGTAAATATGTTTTTGAAGAGCTTTTTAAACTTTTCAATTTATTTATTTTACATTTTTCAATTTAAATTTAATACCGCACATTGCAAACTTTATTGCTCATAATTTTTTATTATTAACTTTTCCTTTCATTTAACAGCTACAAAATTTTAAATTTGAATTTTTGCTTTATTCAATGTCACACACGCTAATTTTATGCCTGTATATATGTACATACATGCATATGCATTTACCATATACATATGTATGTATGTACATTAAAAACAATGTAAAAAAAATAATAATAATTCTTTGCAAAAACAAAATTTTCCGCGACTGCAGCCAAAAAGTTAAAGCAAATGTCAACGAAAGGCCTTCAACGCGTTCAAAAAATTGGGGGCTCAACAGATATTTTGGCTGCAGTCCATAGATGAGTTTTACTTTTACTTTTGCTCTTGGTATTTTTATATTGTATCTCTTGCTTTGTACACTTTTCTTTTTTTTTTTTTTTTTAAGAATTCTTATTTTTTAAAAACACTTCACAAAACGACGCGGCGCGTTTCAAAAGCGCCAAACGACTGACTGCGCCAAGCAAATCGGCGCGTCGATACGATCAACGGGGTGTTGGTTTGGGTTGTGATTTGGATTGGGTTCGGGTCTCTGTCCCCAACATACATGGTGCGGCAACAACTAATGGGCGCCAATTGATGCTCTTGCTGTTGCGGTTGCCGTGTTGCAATAAAAACACGAAAAGCAACAACCGTCAAAAAAAAAAACAACAATAGCAACAGAAGTGGTGGCGGACAACCGAAAAATGAATAAAAGTGAAAAGTATGTGGGGACAGAGTTCGTCGATTTTTGTCTTATTGTGGTTGTTCTTGAAATACAAAGTCACAACATGAGCCAGTCGAAAGAACGAACGAATGAAAGATCGGCAGAGAACATTAAATTAAAAAAAGAATTAAAAGAAAAATTGAAGAACACGAAGAAGTGACTTCTTGTTTTTGTTTTATTTCTAGCAGAATTTAGACGACAAGAAATTTTTTTTGCACAGCAATAAATTTTTATTTTCACTCAATTTAAGTTTAAATTATTGCTGTTGACCGGCAGTGATTTCATTGTCATTGTTTTTGTCGCCGAAAGCGTTGCGTTTTCTTTCTTTCTTTATGTGGCGTGCAGCAGAAGAGCAATTTCATGATGAAATTTGTGAAAAAGCAGTAAGAGGAGAAAACAAAAAAGAAGTTCGAAAGGTTTATAAGATCGCCACCACAGACGTACGCACAATGATCAAGGTTGCAGCAACGTTTTGCAAAAAGATCGTTACGATTACATACAAATCAGTGGACACTCAATCGATACACGGAGAAACTTGAGTTTAATGTACCAGACCCCGAAATTAAATTTTTTTTGGTTAGGAGTGGTGAAACGGGTACATAATATTAAAAATACATAACGTTCGAAGACTCCAACCGGGCTGGATTTCATTATCACTTTTCATAAACGTAGTTATTACTACCACATGGTAGTCGAAGTTCAGCACTAAAACAAAACATGTAATAATCATTATTACTAAAACATCAATAAAATAATATTAAAAATCATTATCTATGTATAATCAGCAACACAATAGTACAAAACTTTTAAACTTGTGCATATTATAAAAAGTTGTACATAACAATGTTTCCAAATGCTCTTAACAACAAAATCAATGTTTCACTTTTCGTACCGTAATGAAAATAATTGTATGTAAATATCGGGTCGTGTGCGCAAAAAAGACGCATCAACCATGATATGCGACTTTAGCTTTTTTATGGAAATCAATAATTTATTATCATACGTATCAATTCCCAAAATTTCAGGGCTGTGGAATGTAAAGTTTCGAGGTTAGAGCCTAATTAAATTACATCGCTCCATACAAAATGTATGTAAGAAAATTAAAAAAAAAAAAAACACTTCTGTAAAATTTCTATTTTGGCTCATACGCCTTTCTGACGCATACGGCTCGATATATTCCACTCTTCCACTCCATTTCTCAGCAAGAAATTTCGTAAATTTTTCCATTGTTTAGTTGTCGTTCTTTGCAAATTTATGCAACGTATCCAATTCGAAAAATTGCAAAGTTCAAAAACGCGTGACACTAACCACAAAATAACAGCGGCGTATGACTACCAGCGAGCGAACAAACAGCGCGATCGACGAGTGGCAAATCTACTGGATCGCACACCAAATACATGTACACACATGCACTCACACGAATATTCAATGACGATCGGATCACTTAGCAAATTGTAAAACTCAAAACACAAGCAATTCACGACGCCGCACCAACCGCTCAGCTCGAAAGCTCTTCAACAAATAAGCGCTCGAACGCAAGCACCGCAAGCGCAAAGCTAAGCCCATTGGCGATAGGTACATAGATCGGTGGTCGCACTGCCACCAAAGAGCAAAAAGCAACAACGAAATCGAAACCAAAACAAGCTGAGATAATAAAGGAAGCCTAAGTTCGAGTGGAATCGAACATTGGATACTCAGCTGTAAGTTTTCAATCTTGGTTTGCCTTTGGTGAAATTACGGTTTATTTAAATATTAAAACGCGTGCTGTATAAAGTGGGCGTAAGCCCATTTTCAAATTTTTTATCTATCATCAGACCAAGCGGATAGTTATTCTTGTTAGTGCAAAATCCCATCCCTTTATGACTTTTAATTACGGAGATGTCACGTTATTTGCCGATTTATTGCTCCGAAATCTCTTAGACTTCTTTGTCCAAAAACAGGCAGTGCCATGCCCATTTTCCAAAATTTGTATTTTTTAACACCCCAATAAACACAACGGATTCGCCTCAAATTCGCGTCGGATTCGCTTTCTCTGATTATATTATCGCGGCAATAGTTCGCGGCGATAGATCGGTGAATCCGAATACGTAGGCATGTCACCTATCACTAGCGATTCGAGAATTTGTTCATTCTCGAATCGCTGGCGATTCGAATTTTTTATCATTAGCGATTCGAGAATTTTTAATTTATCTGATCGTTGGCGATTCGAAAACTGGTTCATCCTCGGATCGTTGGCGATTCGAAAATTTGTTTATTAGCGATTCGAGATTTTTTTATAAATGACGTTTCGAAAAATTTAAAGTTCAGAGTTTGGTTTACTGGCAATGGGTTAAATCCGTATAAAATAATACAGAGCACTTATTTTTATCAAGAAAGTTTATCTTTCATGAAATAACAAAAGCTTTTCAAATAAATTTAAGCAGTAAATGAAGTCCCCTTATTTAAACAATTTTGAATTGGTTTTTCTACATACTCGTATCTATTTGATTATAAACCGATTTGATCTACTTTCGCGAACTCGCCTAGAATTCGCCACGAAAACATCTGCGGAACTGTGATATTCGAGTTCAGGTATAAATGTGAAATTTCAGAACTATAATGATTTTTAGTGCAAAACAACTTAAAAAAAAATAGAAAAAATGATATCGCGAAAATTGATTTTCTCGAACTTGCCGCGAACTCGAGGCGAGCCCCAGAAATTATATTCGAGAAAATCTGCTTTCGCGAACTCGCCTCGAATTCGCCGCGATACGAGTATCATCCTCGCGTCTGTGTTTATTGGGACGTTTTTCTTTGTTTCACCTGTATGTATGTACCAGACCTGGGCATCCTCAATTACATTTTTTTTCAATTACAATTACATGTAATTGGTAATTGACATTTTTCAATTACAATTACATGTAATTGTAATTGAAAATTTTCAATTACAATTACTTGCAAATGTAATTGAAAATCTCCAATTACAAGTAATTGTAATGGAATTACATCAATTACATTTTTCTTGGGTTTGAGAAAATTTTGTTCTGTCATATATCAGTATGGTTTTTTATTTTTGTTTTTGTTTTTGCACCCCAAAAATAGCCGGAATTTCATAAAAATGTGGTTAAAGGTTTCGAAAATGCTCTTTCTGATGGTGATTTTGGTAGACCACTTCGATTTTTGATTTTAATATGTTCTAGTGATTGGATTTCAGTGAAAGTTATTTCTTAAGACAAGAGCATTGGACCTCATGCATAAAAACTGAACTGCAGCGCGAGTTGAGTTCATGCAAACTGCTTCAGCTCGAACTGGTTTTAGTATGCATAAAAATTAGTTTGACCGAGGTTTACAATACATAAAACACCAACTTTAACACCCAACTTTGAAAAAATTTAAAGGTCGACTAAAATGGTGTCCACCATCAGAAAGAGCATCTTCAAAACATTTGGTTGAGTTTTATGAAATTTCGGTTCTTTTTGGGCTGCAATGAAGGGTTTTAGTATAAAAAGACTTTCAAGAAATTTAAACGTCGGCTAAAATGGTGGCCACCATCAGAAAGAGCATCTTCAAAGCGTTTGGTTGAGTTTTGTGAAATTTCGGTTCTTTTTGGGCTGCAATGAAGGGTTTTAGTATAAAAAGACTTTCAAAAAATTTAAAGGTCGGCTAAAATGGTGGCCATCATCAGAAAGAGCATCTTCAAAGCGTTTGGTTGAGTTTTGTGAATTTCGGTTCTTTTTGGGCTGCAATGAAGGGTTTTAGTATAAAAAGATTTTCAAGAAATTTAAACGTCGGCTAAAATGGTGTCCACCATCAGAAAGAGCATCTTCAAAACATTTGGTTGAGTTTTGTGAATTTCGGTTCTTTTTGGGCTGCAATGAAGGGTTTCAGTATAAAAAGACTTTCAAAAAATTTAAAGGTCGGCTAAAATGGTGGCCACCATCAGAAAGAGCATCTTCAAAACATTTGGTTGAGTTTTGTGAAATTTCGGTTATTTTTGGGCTGCAATGAAGGGTTTTAGTATAAAAAGACTTTCAAGAAATTTAAACGTCGACTAAAATGGTGTCCACGAACAGAAATAGCATCTTCAAAACGTTTATCCACATTTTTATGAAAACTCGGCTCTTTTTGGGATGCAAAAACAAAAACAAGAATAAAAATCCATTGTATGCATACATATGTATGTACGCAAATAAATTTTCTCAAACCCAAGAAAAATGTAATTGATATGATTCCATTACAAATACTTGTAATTGGAGATTTTCAATTACATGTAATTGGTAATTGAAATTCTTCAATTACAATTACGTGTAAATGTAATTGAGGTTTTTCAATTACTAATTACATGTAATTGGTATTTTTCAATTACAATTACATGTAATTGTAATTGAAGGTGTAATCAATTACAAAATGTAATTGAGGGTGCACAGGTCTGGTATGTACATACATATGTATCTCTGTATTTAACAAGTTACGTATACGTAGTGTAGTTCACTGTATGTTTGCTTGTATGTAACCGACTCCTTTTTGCATGGTAATGGTTCGATTTCGTCCATTTTCAATACCAACCGTCTCTGTCCCCATTAGAGCCTGTACACCAAGTTTCATCAAAATATTTAAATTTTTCGCAAGTTAGAGTGTTTACAGACAGACAGATAGACGGACGTACGGACGAACGGACGAACGGAGGAACGGACATGGCTCAATCGATTTCTTTTTTCACCCTGATCATGTTTATATATATGTATATATAAGTCCATATCTGTCTAAATGATTTCATGGTGTTACGTACTACCGTTATGTGACTAAAACTATAATACTCTGTGTACTACGTACAGCTGAGTATAAAAACAAGAAAGACCCACCAAAACAGGCAAATTAGTCGCATTCGCATTCGCAATCGCACTCGCAGCTGGAGAACTATTACACTGTTGGCGAAGGGCGCTTTGGAGCTGGGAGGGACGAGCAAATGGTGGTAGGTTGTGCGGTAATTGGTGGAACGAATGCATGCCGAATACCGTAGAAGAGGAAGGGAAGGCTTCTAGTGATAATAATAAGAAACTCTTTACTGCAAAAGCGCTAATGAGCCAGTCAGAGGTACAAAACGCACATAAAAATGGAGAATGGAAGAGGTGTGAGTGCGCACACACGGCAGATGCACACTCCGCACACCAAAAGCGTCAACCGTAGAATAGCAGAGCGGTGTTAAAGCCCGTCTCCACATAACTTGATTCACCAGAGAAACATGTAGCAAAACATCTCGCTCAATAACCCGTCTCCACGTGGCTAATCGTGATTCAGTTTGACACTTCTCTTTCTTGCTCTTCTTAAATGTTTGTATGTTTGCTTATTTTTGCGTTTTTGTTTTGGTCTGGGTGAGATTTCGATAGATTTTCGATACAAAATTAGAGAAGACATCGATATCATCGAGGTTGGCAAGATGATTCAGAATGAAACAGTGTTTCAATCTTCACTCGCTCTCAGAAATTTGTATGGAAAATGGCGAGTTTCGGCACTGGTTTCCGTGTCGAAACAAGATTGAGAGAGAAAATGCAGAAAAAAAGAGCGAAACACGTTATGTGGAGACATGGTATTATCGTTTGTTGTTTGTATTTGCCTGATAATGAGCAGTAATACGTCTATGGATAAACCGGTGAGGTGGTCGTTCGCCAAAATAAAAACTGCGCACCGTGTTGCTACCTGATTCAAAAGCAATATGGTACGTATTTTTATACATATGTATGTATGCATATGTACACTCAGGGAAAAACAGTATTTTAAAATCAAAAATAAAATTTTTGTTTTCATAATGCACGTTTTAAACCAAACCATTTTTATTTTAACAACGAAAATTTTTAAATTAAAAATGAAATTTTTAAATTAAGAATGAAATTTTTTAAGTAAAAATGCATTTTGGATTTAAAAAGAAACATACTTAAATTAAAAATTAAAATGAATGTGGATTCAAAAACTCGCTCCTTGTTCAAAATTTTTTGTGACAAAATATTTTTTTTTGTGAGAAATCCAACAAAAACAATAATGAGAATCGATTTTTTTTTAAATTTTGTTTTTACAATGATTCACATAATTCATGGATTATTTTTTAGGAAAAGGGAAGTATAAATAGGTTACTACAATTCAATATAATGTTTATTGTTCCACTATGCGATGGCATTGGATTGAATTTCAGGTTGATGTCATGGTTCGAATCCGGGGGAGAATATAAAATAAAGAAGAAAAAGGAGAATAAGAAATAAAGATAGCAAACAGTTGAGGCGAAGTAGAAAAGAAGAGGAGAACAAGCGGAGGCTATATTTTTGTAGTTGGGACTCGGATTGAGAGAAGATGAAGAGAATGCCGTTGGATAAAATTTCGAATCCGGAAGTGAAAATGATATAGAGAACACTGCAGCGTTTTTTTCTCATAGTGCGTGAAATAAAAATAAACATTTTTAAATTTAAAATGTTTTTTCTTGGTTTAAAAATTTTACAATGAACGTTTTTAAAATAAAAATGTTGGTATTTACATCACTTTTAAATACGTTTTTATCCATTTTAAGCAGGTTTTCATATGTTTGATTCTCTTTGTGTATATACATACACGATTTTGAACCCCGGTTCTGTAACGATGCTATCTTCATAATTATTCATCTTCTTAATTGACACTTAGCTGCCTAAAAGATTTCAACCGAGCACAACAAAGCGCACCAAGCATTTCTACTTCGTGACAGCTGACGTCAATTAGAAATAACAAGGTAAGCCAATTCATTCAATTTGACATTCTTACAGACAACTCAAATCAGCTGAACTGTTGCTATAACCTTGTTGGGCAAACTTTGCTGGAGCCCCAATCCCCTCAAGTGTTCTCAGAGAGATTAAACAAAAGAGCCATGAAACAGAGAATGAGAGCAAATAATTACAAGAATTTACTGATAAGATATGGTAAATTTCAGTACATTTGAATGTATTTCGGTATTTACCTACATATTTTTCCACTTGCAAATTCAGTTCAGTCATTATTCGCTCTTTGTTAACAACAAATAAATAGTTTTATTTTACTTCGAATTGTTGGCAATCGTTTTTAACCCCACCTACATTTTGAAAAACAATCTTAGGCAATTTCGCAGTCATACGCTAATTGGCACTATTTTGCATTTTGCTTCATTTCACAAAGTTATTTATCAGCTTTTGCTCCAAACGCCGATCTCTCAGTCTCCACTGCTGTTTTGGTTTTTAGTGGCGCACTTCCCTGCAAAAATTCCGAGTACTCCAGTCGCTAATCCATGGAGTGCTCGCTATGGACCAACCGATTACTCCATAACTTGCCACATTTCATACAAAAAATATGGTCCATTTAACATTGCATGTCATTGCAATGGAGTATATACTCCAGCCCCGCATAACAAACAAATTAATCCATGGAGTAGCTACATTGGATTAATTGATGGAGTACCTAACAGTTAGCCGAACATAACAACAAAAACAAATGTTTACCGCGACGACGACGAATGACGTGTATACATACAAACATATGTATGTATGTAGTTATTTATGTATACACATATCGTCGTCGCCGCGATAAAAATTTGGTTTTTGTCATGTTCGGCTAACTACGAACCGATGCAGATACACGAATCGGTCGTTTGGGCTATGTCAGTGGTCACTTTGAAAGTACTCCAACCTACCACAAATGGAGCATATAATCCAATGATTTTTGCAGGGTTGTTAGTTTCATTCACTAAAATGTCTACAAATAATGAGCAAATCTACTTTAGTTTTACTGCTGCTCTGACTTTTGCTGAGAGACCATAGCGATTATCTTATCAATTTCTACATTTCAAAGTGTTGTTCGTCGGTGTGTTTGCAGAGACTTCCCTGCAAAAATTCCGAGTACTCCAGTCGCTAATCCATGGAGTGCTCGCTATGGACCAACCGATTACTCCATAACTTGCCACATTTCATACAAAAAATATGGTCCATTTAACAGTGCATGTCATTGAAATGGAGTATATACTCCAGCCCCGCATAACAAACAAATTAATCCATGGAGTAGCTACATTGGATTAATTGATGGAGTACCTAACAGTTAGCCGAACATAACAACAAAAACAAATGTTTACCGCGACGACGACGAATGACGTGTATACATACAAACATATGTATGTATGTAGTTATTTATGTATACACATATCGTCGTCGCCGCGATAAAAATTTGGTTTTTGTCATGTTCGGCTAACTACGAACCGATGCAGATACACGAATCGGTCGTTTGGGCTATGTCAGTGGTCACTTTGAAAGTACTTCAACCTACCACAAATGGAGCATATAATCCAATGATTTTTGCAGGGTTTGCTGGGTTAATTTACTTTAACTAAATACATATGTATGAATGTATAGATGTGTGTGTTGGCATATTATTTATTTTGGCGCTTTCCGGATTGATAAGATATGAACGTGAGTTTTCTGTTTTGCAAAGAAATCATTCTTTTGAACATATTTTTGTAGCGGTTAGAGCTCGAAAATTTTAGCTTTGCTAATTTACCAAAGGTACTTTTCGTTCCCCAAGTATGTATGTATGTATGTATGTATATACCCACATACCTAAATGATAATAAGCATGAAAGTGCCTACATATGTACAATAGATGAGTTTTTTTTTGTATGGGATTCTTTAACCCTTTCGCTCCTGCTGGGACACTGTTATCCCACAGAATGTTCACTTGACCCTGAAACTTGAAATTTTCATTGTGAGCTAAGCCAAAAGGTCCCAATCAGTAGCTGTAAGCAATAACTAAAATTTGCCCTTATTCACGTGCCATACAGTTTCGGTCATGCTTTGTTTTGATCATTTGTTTGTAAGCAGCCGCTAATATTGCATCGAATTTATGCGTAATTTCGACAAATAAACTACGTATATATATAAGTGGAGTTGATTTTTGTAAAGAAAAATACTGTCCTTGTACTGGTAAGTAGAAATATATATTTTTGTGAGTGTTTTGTGAAATATATTGAGAGAAAAGGAGTATTGGGACGTATATATCCCAATAGGGTTTTACATAGGGACATATATGTCCCAGCAGTACGTTGCATATCATGTATCAAAAAGTCGTTTTTTCGAAATTTGCCGAAATTGAAGTGCGAGGAAATAAGTTTATTGCTCGAATAAGAGGACGATGAAGCCAGTGAATTAGGTACTGATTTCAGTGACGGAATTGTTAGTTTATATAGTCCTTTGTCAGATAAATCCACTGACAATGACAATCCACTGACAATGACGATCCTAGCAGTGATTCAGAGGATAGCTAGTTGAGTGACGAAGGATCTAATTCGAACGATGGCATAGATAATCACCCTTACCGCGGAGAACCTGCAGGACCCTTAGCCACATTTCTTTGGAGCACACCGGATGAGACGTTTATTCCAAGAAAATCGGTTACTAACCAACGTGATTGCAAAATCGTGGACAATATTTCGCATCACTCAACGACCTAAATCCAATTAAAAAACTTTAGGTTTGTTATTAAACACGGTGAGCTTAAACAACTTATTATGAAAAGTCAAAGTAACCAAGATATTATTTCATGGTTGTATTCTTGGACATATTAGAAGATGTTCTGAGCCAAAATTGAAATCATTCATCGGACACATTTTGAGAAATTCCATGTTTTTTTTTAAAATGGTCAATTTTTTCTTTTCATGCGAGCCCGTGTTCGTTTTATGGCACCCACGGTAAAATGACTGTTCTGTTCTTCTAGTATATAAGTGTATAGTAAAATTCATTACAGTAAAAATACATTTTAAGACGTTTATTATTTATTATTTATAATATTTTAATATAAACATAAAAAGGTTGACAGTTTTTTTTAAATATGAAGAATATTATATTCACATACAGTTTTCTTCAAATTCTCCATATAATTTGGGTTATTTGGTCTAGTTCGATACTTATAATCCCATGTTTTTTTGAAATCATAATGCACAGCCTCCATGGCTTGCTCTGAATGATACCCTAATCCTATTCCCTGCCTTGAACGAAAATCTTCTATATGAAAAAAAAAAACTGTATGCACTTTTGGGGTTATGGGTATAGAAAGATCGTTGTAACTCTTTTGGAAATTAGAAATACAGTTAATATAATTAATTTTCAAATCAATAGTGAAGCAAGATTCGACCACTGAATGAAAATCGTTAAAAGCTTTTACGTATTTTAGGCGCTCTAAAGGAAATATACTTCTTAATACATCGGTGTTTTCCAATAATTTCTTACAACTATTCCCATCAAAACCTGAGCAACCACGAAAAATCTTTTATTGGACATAGAACTTCTCAGCCCACATTAACGCAATAGTTGTAAGAAATTATTGGAAAACACCGATGTATTAAGATGTCTATGTCCTTTAGAGCGCCTCAAATACTTAAAAACTTTTAACGATTTTCATTCAGTGGTCGAATCTTGCTTCACCATTGATTTGAAAAGTAATTATATTAATTGTATTTCTAATTTCCAAAAGAGTTACAACGATCTTTCTATACCCATAACCCCAAAAGTGCATACAGTTTTTTTTTTCATATAGAAGATTTTTGTTCAAGGCAGGGAATAGGATTAGGGTATCATTCAGAGCAAGCCATGGAGGCTGTGCATTATGATTTCAAAAAAACATGGGATTATAAGTATCGAACTAGACCAAATAACCCAAATTATATGGAGAATTTGAAGAAAACTGTATGTGAATATAATATTCTTCATATTAAAAAAAAACTGTCAACCTTTCTATGTTTATATTAAAATATTATAAATAATAAATAATAAACGTCTTAAAATGTATTTTTACTGTAATGAATTTTACTATACACTTATATACTAGAAGAACAGAACAGTCATTTTAGCGTGGGTGCCATAAAACGAACAGGGGCTCGCATGAAAAGAAAAAATTGACCATTTTAAAAAAAAACATGGAATTTCTCAAAATGTGTCCGATGAATGATTTCAATTTTGGCTCAGAACATCTTCTAATATGTCCAGGAATACAACCATGAAATAATATCTTGGTTACTTTGACTTTTCATAATAAGTTGTTTAAGCTCACCGTGTAAAATCTCATTTTCAATTTTCTTTATTACAGGTACCATTGCGGTGAAGTGGTAGGATGTCAAGGATGTAATGCTGCTCAGAAACTACCACACATCCGAAATGAGCACAGTGAAACACAAAATGAAATATGGGACTGAGCAAGTGTTTTCGTGTCCTGACATCGTCAAGACATACCGCGCTATAATGGGTGGTGTGAACTTGGCGGATCAAATTTCTAGATTATATTACATAAATGGAAAATCAAGGAAATGATGGAAAAAAGTTTTTTATCATGGCATGATGATGGCTGCTGTCAAAAATTGGATTATATATTCGGAACTAAATAGGAAGAAATGTCCTTTTTTGCCAGTGCTTGTCGAAATTTCTGAGTCGCTAATTGAAATAGTAAAGGAATCTACCGTATATAAACGATCGCGTCGAACTGGAGGTGATCAAAGAGGTACAAATCAATGAGAAACGTGGGTGATCATTTACCCATCGGACAGTCTAAAAGACGTAGATGCGTTGCATGCGCCGATCGAAAAGTCGCGAAAAGTACAAAAATTATTTGCCGTACTTGTAACTTGGCATCCTGTATACAATGTTTCGCTCCATCACACTCATAAGACAAATAAAATTATAAATCATATGACATTTCCAAACAAGTTTTTCTATTTTCTATGTGTAGTTTCTACCCTGCTGGGTCAAATATGTCCCATTCTGAAATACTGTTGGGACACATATATCCCATCTAAAAATACCGTTATATACAAAAGGAACAAGATTCATTTAATTTCTACACACCTAAGGTACCAATGGGTATCCAAAAAGTCAAAAATAAAGTTTGTGCTATTCCCCTACAAAAGTCGTAGCGAAAGGGTTAAACCTTCTCAGATCCTCCCTCCGGCACCGGAATATGAAAATAGGATGTTTTAGAGTAAGTAAGCTGAAAAAAAAATTTCACTTTTCCAAAAACTGGATGGAGCTACACCGAAAACCGCGAAAATTACCAGAATTTCAAGGTATGTTTAGATTTATGTCTGAAAAAAGTTAGGATTTTGCACAAGAAAAAAAATTATACCCACCCATACGAAGAATTAAGCGCTAAATCGAATGGCATATTCAGTTTTTTGGTACACTACCCAGGGAAGGTAATATCGCGGCCTAAAGTGACCATTTTCTTTTTTTCTCATGAATCTTTAACTTCTTGCCCTATACTCTTCCCGAAAGCGAACGTTATTTTTTAACTAAATCACACGGTAGGCTGCGTTATTTAATGCGCTTTCCAGAAATGTATAGCTATTAAAAATCGAATAAAATTTGGATGAGTTCATCAAGTTTAAATGAAGTAAAGTCGGGTATAAAAGGGTAAAATATCTTAAAATTTCTTAAATTTTTTAACAATTTTGCTCTTGAAGGCGGTTTTTTGGGTTTTAAGTGATAGTTTTATGTGGATGGATAACTCCACAAATGCAAAAAAAATAGAAAGGCCGAGACCGCGGATAACGGACAAAAAGTTGAGCCGGATGGTGCCAAAACATTTGTGGGCAATATGGGTATCAAAATAAAGATTTTACCTAGGACTTTAATGTAAAGTCAATCCATTTTGCTGTGTCCACCGTTTCGACACATATAAGTCAAAAATTAGACTCAAATGTCGCCGATATCCTTTAAAATATTCTGTAGTCATCCTGGACCACTTATTCTCCAGTATATCAGAAATTGGCTAAGAAATTGGCATGTAATAAGTTCCATATGCAAGCCCTAGTTAAGACCTTTAATTTGATACCAATATTGCCCAATAATATTTTGGCGCCATCCGGGGCCACGGTTTTTTCCGCTATCCACGGTCTCTATCTTCCAAATTTTTTTTTTACATTTGTGGAGTTATCCAACAAAATAAAACAATCACTAATAACCCAAAAAACCGTCTTCAAGAGCAAAATTTAAAAAAAAATTGAGAAATTTTAAGGTATGTTACCCTTTTATACCCGACTTTACTTCACTTAAACTTGATGAACTCATCCAAATATTATTCGATTTTTAATAGCTATACATTTCTGGAAAGCGCATTAAATAACGCAGCCTACCGTGTGATTTAGTTAAAAAATAACGTTCGCTTTCGGGAAGAGTATAGGGCAAGAAGTTGAAGATTCGTGAGAAAAAAAGAAAATGGTCACTTTAGGCCGCGTTATTACCTTCCCTGGGTAGTGTACCAAAAAAATGAATATGCCATTCGATTTAGCGGTTAATTCTTCGTATGGGTGGGTATCAATTTTTTTTTCTTGTGCAAAATCCCAACTTTTTTCAGATATAAATC
The DNA here is from genome assembly GCA_960531455.1 of Urophora cardui. Taxonomy (NCBI): domain Eukaryota; kingdom Metazoa; phylum Arthropoda; class Insecta; order Diptera; family Tephritidae; genus Urophora; species Urophora cardui. Next base: position 166,805,353 of record OY482670.1, on the reverse strand, counting down.
TAAACATACCTTGAAATTCTGGGAATTTGCGCGGTTTTCGGTGTAGCTCCATCCAGTTTTTGGAAAAGTGAAATTTTTTTTTCAGTTTACTCACTCTAAAACATCCTATTTTCATATTCCGGTGCCGGAGAGAATATCTAAAAAAAAACTCATCTAATGTACAACTTATTCATTGATTGAGGTCTAATGCAACCATTCGCTACGTTTCTTGTTTAATAAGAAACGATTAAAAAACTAGGAAGACTTAGCCTAATTTGGCCAACAGTAATTTTGCTAAATAACTTAAAAACCTGACGTGATGGTACCTTTTCAATATGATTTTCGTAATCAACGCCCCAAATTTGTGTAATTTTCTAGCAGTTACCCTCACAGGATTATTAAGTAAAATCATTGAGACTGAAGCTGGTTGAAAGCCCGAGAAAGAGTTTAAACAAAAACTGCAGAATGTACTCCCTAAGATGCATTATTTCAACTTTTTGGAAACTAACTAATTTTTTTATTAAGTACACTTAAGCTACTGTTCCATATGAACACAGATATAAATAAGTTGTCATAGAAGACTTAAATTTTTAGTGTCGCAAAAGGTAATCACTTTGACCCCACTAAACATGACATCACTAAATCTTCATCAATCGGGGCCAAAATTTATATTTGTTACCCTTGGGTATAGAAGTATTGATTTTTGGTATTAAATAATTAAAAATAATATGTATTTTGATTTTTTCACCATTCATAGAGTTTTCTGAAATTTGACCTCAACGCGCTACGCTTAACCGCCACCAATCGGGACCACAATGTATGATGATATCTTTGACCATGTTACTACTGATTGAGGGGGTGATACAGTAAAATATCGTTAATTTGAATTTTAAACACACTCTAATGCACATAATTTCTTCTTACACCAGCTGTTTGGGTCCGATTACAATTAGACAGAAAGCACCCAGACAAATAAAATGCCAATAAACAAATTTGAATGTTAAGTACACGCTAATGCATGTATATATTTACTCTGTAATGCACATATGTATGTACATACATACATACATACATATTCTTGTAATTGCGGGTGATAATTTGTTGAAACGTTTTGATCAAGTCAAGTGCATTTGTATAGAGCTTGAAGAAAGAGGGCGTCAATGAAAATAAATGAAATAACATTAGATGCATTAGAAACAAGTAAGGAAGCCTAAGTTCGAGTGGAATCGAACATTAGATACTCAGCTGTATGCGTTCATTGTTTGTTTGCGTTTGATGGAAACACGGTGTATTTTATATAAAGCGAGTGCTGCATAAAGTGGGCGTAGCCACGCCCATTTTCAACATTTTTATCAGTCATCCAACTAAGCATATGAATATTAATCTTTGCGCAACATTTCATTCCTTTATGACTTCTAGTTACAAAGATGTCACGTTACAAATTCCCAAAGGGTGTTCCAGAAATATCTTTGTTAAAAAGTAGGCGTGGTCATAAACCGATTTCAATAAATTTTTGCGTGTCTATTAACGCAAGCTATAAAAGTGTATAAACCAAGTTTCGTCATAATATCTCAATTATTTTTCGAGTTATGGGCTCCGAAATCTCGTATATTCCTTTGTCTAAAAAGAGGCGGTGCCACGACCATTTTCCAAAATTTTTCTATTTTTTGTTTCCGGTCTATTGTGGAACTCATGCAACAAAATTTCAATGAATTATCTTTATATTTGACAAAGATATCGCTTAAAATGTTTTTATTGGGCCACTTTATAATACCCATATATAAAAGTGGGCGTGGTCGTCAACCGATTTTGGCAATTTTTAGTCCAAACATTTGCCTAAGTAAGTATATCACGCATACCAAATTTCATCGATATATCTTCAACGGTTTCTGAGTTATGACTCATAAAACTTTCAATGTTTGCCCCTTAATAAGTGGGCGTGGCGCCGCCCATTTTCAAAACTTTATGTGTTTTTTGTTTTATGTCCATAGTTGGACTCATGCGACAAAATTTCAGTGATAGATCTTTATATTTGACGGAGATATGGCTTAAAATGTTTTTATTAGGTCACTTTATAATACACATATATAAAAGTGGGCGTGGCCGTCAACCGATTTTAAAAATTTTCCATCAAAATGTTTGCCTAAGTAAGTAAATCACGCATACCAAATTTCATCGATATATCTTCAATCGTCTATGAGTTATGACATAAAACTTTCCATGTTTGACCCTTAATAAGTGGGCGTGGCACCGCCCATTTTCCAAAATTTCATCAAATTTCTTCATAGGGGCCTGAGCTCAACATGTGGGTAAAATTTTATCGCTCCAGCTATATTAGGGACTGAGATACCAAATTTCCGATTTTTTCTATATAGGAAAAGTGGGCGTGGTCATGGTCCGATTTCGCCCATTTTCAATACCAACCGTCCCAGTGTCGATACCAACTTGCATTTCAAATTTCATCAAAATATCTAAATTTTTGCGCGAGTTAGAGTGTTTACAGACGGACCGACGGACGGGCATGGCTCAATCGATTTCTCTTTTCACCCTGATCATTTTGATATATATAAGTCTATATCTATCTCGATTATTTCATTCTGTTACAATCCACCGTTTTGTGATTAAAACTATAATACTCTGTGTACTAGTACAGCTGAGTATAAAAAGGAAAAGCTTCAAGTATTTTTATTTACACACTTTTATATGTACTTATGTAGTATGTATGTATGCATACGAGTATTATGTATGGACAAATAGTTTTCTTGCATACCAGAGACAATTTATACCGAGAATCCCACACACCATTTTCTGCTACACTAAGACAAAAATATATGGAGGGGTCAAGGAAATTGCCTCCCTTCCATTTTCTGTGTTTTGAGTAAACTTTCCCTAAAACATGTTAAAAGGATTATAAAAAAATGCATTACCATGGCTTCATAACAGAAATACATACCTACATCAAAATAAGGAAAAATTTCTTAAGCGCCATTAAAGCCATTTCATTCGCAACTTGTCCTTGTTTTGAAGATTTGATTTCTTAAATGGCAACGAATTTCTTTGAATGTGTTTAAATGTTTTTTACAAATTTTTGCGAAAATTTACTCACAACAAAGAAAATAATGTATTGGAACGCGTGTTCAAAATAAGGAAAACTATCGTTTTGATCGCGAGAAGTTTTTTTTTCAGTGTAGGAATATCATTTTTTACAAAACATAGCTATCGTATCCCTGCAAAAATTCCGACTAATCCGGCATATATTCGGGATCACTCACGAGGGAGCTTGCGACTATAACCCATTTGTATCTCTTTATATGGATTATTGTCAGATTGTACACGAACAAGAGCAAACCAGGAAAAGTCTTTTTGGATATGAGTCGCATATTTTTTTGAGGGATGTGAGTGCATACAAATGTATAAATGTGCGTTTGCATTTCATTTCGCTTTCATTGTTTATCACTTCACAAGTGTTAACTGTCACCGCAACAATCAACTGCATTCACTCATACGCGCAGTTGGGCGGGCTAATTTAATGCGTCGCTGTCACATGCTCACAAACACACATCCATAGATACTTACATACATACATATGTTTATGTGATATGGGTCTAAGGTTAATTAAATTGAAAAGCCGCCCCAAAGTCAAAAACACACTGCCACACATACCTACATATGCATTTACTAGTGGGGTTACACGTACCCTGCAAAAAATGCGATCACTCCGGGATACATCCGGGACAACTCGCAAGGGAGCATGCGATTACTACCCATTTGTATCTCTTTATATGGGTTGAAGTGTTCTCTTTTGTTTGAGCATGTCCTATGAAGAGACTAATTGTACCCAGTTTGTGACCGAACGGGTAGCAAAAGCTCACAATTGTACCCGTTTTGTACCCGAACGGGTAGCAAATGCGACACATCCATTTGTGCGACTAATTGTACCCGTTTGATACCCTTTCGGGTACAATTCGTCTACAATTAGTATACATATGTACCCGTTCGGGTACAATTGGGAACAATTGTAGACTAATTGTACCCGAAAGAGAGCGCTCCCGGACAAATCTTTTTAGAGACTCGTCGCACACTTTTTTGCAGGGTATGTACATATGTACATATGTGTGTGTGTATTTATATGTATGTACTTGCCGCATAGATAAGCTGAGAATATGTGGCATTAAAAAAACAATAAAAATGTCGAATTTTGTCTATTTAATCTGCGGGCCATAATAAATAGCGCATTTGGACAAATGACTATGTCTTCGAATTGTTTTTTTGCTGTATGAAGTGCTCACATTTTTCTTATAGATGTGTATACTTATGTATATATACTATGTATTTATTTATGTGAATGCGTATGATTTTTATGGGCGTTAAAATAGCTTCCAAATTCGTGGGCCACTGTCAAAACAAAGAAATATAAACATACCTTCAACGAAAAAAACTCAAATCCCAAGAGTTTGCTGTCGCGTTGGGATCTTTACTCCTCGCTGTCAAGAATGTGGATTTATTTCCGCTGCTTTGCATTCTTCAGATTTTTCCTCTTTCAGGAATATAAATTTTCTTTTTTCCTAAAATTACTTTATCTGCAAACAAACTGTTTGTGGCTCTCCCACATTCGATGAAAAGCTAATATTTGTGGATGGGTCTATGGGTAGCAGAGCGATTACACAAACTCACTGCAAAACATGCGCCTCATAAAAGAGAGACCTTTTTTCCACAAAACTATGTACTCGTATCTACGTCTTGAGTTTTTTTTTGTTGGAATGGATTGTTTTCTTTAATTATGTTTCAACAGAATTATTTTACTAATATTGTTTAAACAATTTTCAGTTTATCGCGCTGCTATAAATAAAAGCCTGCGTCAGGTGATTTTATTATTTATTTAAATATTTTATTTGTTTATAAACACCTAGCTTAAACATAGAAGCGCATTCCTTATGTATATTTAAACATTTCCATATTTATTTTTATATACATTTAATTGTATTAAAATATGCGTCGGTATTTCTACTCTTGCGCTTGCAGCTTATTCGTAATGAAATATAAATAAACAGTTCGCTCACAAATATTAGAACACCGCACGCGAAATTCGAATATGAAATACAAAAAGATAAAAAAAAATCGAAATAAAATTTAATTCTTAACACTTAATAAATATCTGCATAAGTATATTTAAATACTATAATGTTCATAAATTTGTTAACAATTTTTTAATCTGTAGAAAAACAAATCGCCCGTTTTATGCAATAGGGATTTTACCCGAAATTTTCGATTTCTGGGTTTTTGCCATATATTTCAATAACTGGGTCGTGCCTTTGAGTTTAGTCTTTAAAACTACTCAAAAAGATAAAAATGGCGGAAATAAAAGTGACTTTGTAGTTAGCCGTAGAAGGAAACTATTTGAAATTATAAAATTTTTTTTGAGTTAAATCCTTATTGAATAAAACGTGCGATATATGTATGTATGTACATATGTATATATGTACCTACATATATGTATGTGAAAATATCATGTAATTAATCCACGAATTTCTCTATTCAGCGAATTATTGATGTGTAAACATCTTTGCTGTGGCTACGAGTAATTTCGAAAAACGCGTAAACCGTAAATGACCTTTGTGTTAGTGCGCTGCTGTTCCGTGTGAATCGCTTGGCCTTGTCCGTGGTAGGTACGCATCAGACCTGGGCATCCTCAATTACATTTTTTTTTCAATTACAATTACATTAATTGGTAATTGAAAATTTTCAATTACAATTACTTGCCGGGTCTCTAGATATGGGTCAAAACGTGGACCCGGATGACCCCAGAATATTTCTAAGCAATATTGGTATCAAATGAAAGGTTTTGAACAGTACTTCTACACGGAGGTCTATTCTTTATGATTCCTAGGTCGGGTCAAGAAACAAAAATCAAAATCAAAAACCAAAACAAAAACAAACAAAAACAACAAAATAGTAGTTGTGACAATGACAACAAAAAATTAAAAAAAAAAAAAAAAATTTCGCATTTTAATCCAAAGAAAACCGGGGAAAAAGGAATAAGAAAATGGGAATAAAACTCCTATTTCGACACTGTTTACACGCCAGTGTTCATGAATACTTGTTACTCACGCTTTAATTGTTTTTTTTTTTTAGTGCAAAATCATTGCTTTGTATTATTGCCACACAGATGCCGCCACACTCAAGTCTTCCATAAAAATTTGTATGATGACCGTATTTATGTTCTTCATTTTGCAATCGATTCAAACAAGCACTTTCCTCATACGAGTATTCGAGAAGCGCATTACTTTAAGTTCTTTTTTATGTTTTCTCAAATTTTTTTTTATTTGCCACTCGAGTTCAAGTACTATGTATTTTTGATGGAAGACCAGCTTAGCTCACACTATCAAATCAAGCAACAATGCTCAGATTGTACAACAACGGCATTATGAGCTTTCTTGCAATATTGTTGTGATCTTCAATGTTGGATTTTATTGCTTTGATATGGTTAATTGAGAAATATGGGTGAATTTCACGACTGAATTATCACTTGGGCTTTTAATGAGATTTCAAATTAGATGCACACATACATATGTATGTATATACATATATTTATATATAAAAATATATATAAAATGTATACAATGCAATATTGTTTCAAACATCTTAATAAGGAAATAAGGATGATATCTATTTCTTTCGATAAAGTACGATTTCACTTCTTTTTAGTTACGGGTGTGAAGCTTTTTACGATCAAAACATTTTTATTCACCCTATCTTACTACTTACAACTGGATATACATATGTATGTATATACATATGTATGTAGATACATATGGATTAAGTATTTATTGTGTGAATCTAATAACAATATTAATTCTTATGTTCTATTGGTATTTGAAAATGAGGGAACCGGAGCAAAATGCTTAGCCACTGCATTGCTGAAGATATTAAGTTTGGTGGCGTGAGTTGTGTGCCACTAGAGAAAGACCCACTTTGGCCACACCCAAGTTTACCAAAACAGCCCCGACTCTCCACCATACAAAATTCCACGTATATTAGTAAATATGTACTTATGTAAATATGTTACTTATGTATGTATACCTACTTAGTATCAAAAAAAAGAATGACAATTGGGATCGTCGAATATCAAACGCACATGCCCAAACCAAAAGCCTATGTACCTACATATTAACTCATATTGAGCTACTCTCCTACTACTTGAAAAAAAAATTTTAATCAGTGACCAAAACCTTTTAACGCTTGTTACTTTTACCCGAAATTTATGACGCTTTTTACGTGTCACAGATTTGCTTTTATAGTTAATTTGCTTAACTATAAAGGCATAAGCCTTATGTTATGCGTGCTTATAAACATGAAAGTAAAAATTATTTGTAATCGTTACGAACTTGGTGTTTACTAACGGTATACCTACTTACTTGGGTTAACTATAGTCTTACGGTACGTGTATTTACATTTTTGGGTTTTATTACCTCCACGTGGCGTGCATGCGTAATTGAGCTTGACGATGCATGTATGTATGTATGTATGTATATAAATATGTATATATATACATACATACATATGTATGATAATACCGATAAACATACCTATCTGCGGTTTTAATTCTTAAATAACGCTTAGATTTTTTGGTGGGTATATGTATGTACATACATATGTACATATGTGCAAAAGCCCATATTCGTGGAAATGTCTGCAGTACGAGAAGAGAAAATTGGGTATGATTTTATTGTGCAATAATTTTAGCTACATACATATATTAATGGTTCAATTCAAAACAAAAATCTTCTATTCACATATTTACATCCACATGTACATACATAGGTATGTAAGTAACTCTTGCTAGAGTCATGTTACAAAGAAATCTGCACCACCGTTCAAGGTTAAGCGGAAACACAAGTTTAAGGAATGTTCACCAATTTTTATCAGTTTGAAAGAAGGTAAATATGAATTAAGTACGAATATATGTACATATGTACATAAGTGATATGTATTAACTGAAATCGATAAAAGTTTCGCGAAAAGCGAGGTATTAAGAACAAATGCTCAATTTTATTATTCATTAAAAGCAAACACAGCTGACACATTATGTGCCTATACTAAATTATGATTAATACAAATGTCATAACTAGGGCATGGAATTTCATGTACTAAAAAATAAAAAATGTGCGCATAAAAAATGCAACAAAAACTGAGAAATATGCATGAAAAATCAAAAAAAAAGCATTAATTCAAATTTTTCAACTTCAGATAATTCATGCTTATTGAAGTTACAATAGTTAAATAAATTAGGTACAAACATTTTTTAATTCAATTTTGCTCTTACGTTGTACGTTTATACATACATATGTATGTTTATATATATATATATAGATACATAAATTCAGTCTTGAACATGTCATAATTTGCAAAGGTTAATCTTTATTCAACGATTCATTAGCGTACACAATGAAATATTTTTTCATATTCTCAAAAAGAAAACTTTGCCGATTCGGTCGAAAAAACTCTTATAAATAGAAAACGAACGTTCTACATCTACAGAGGTAATAGGACAGACCTGGGCATCCTCAATTACATTTTTTTTCAATTACAATTACATTAATTGGTAATTGAAATTTTTCAATTACAATTACTTGTAATTGTAATTGAGGTTTTTCAATTACAAACACATGTAATTGGTAATTGATATTTTTCAATTACAATTACATGTAATTGTAATTGAAAATTTTCAATTACAATTACTTGCAAATGTAATTGAAAATCTCCAATTACAAGTAATTCCGCCAATTACATTTTTCTTCGGTTTGAGAAAATTTTGTTATACAATTTGTTTTTGTTTCTATTCTTGTTCTTTTTGTTATTGTTTTTGTTTTACTTTTGTTTTTGCTTTTGTTTTTGTTTTTGTTTTTGTTTTTGCTTGTGTTTTTGTTTTTGCTTGTTTTTTTTTTGCTTTTGTTTTTGTTTTCGTTTCGGTTTTTGTTTTTGCTTTTGTTTTGTGTAAGGAAAAAAAGACAAAAGCAAAAACAAACACAAAAGCAAAAACAAAAACAAAAGCAAAAACAAAAACAAAAGCAAAAACAAAAGCAAAAACAAAAACAATAACAAAAGCAAAAACAAAAACAAAAACAAAAGCAAAAGCAAAAACAAAAACAAAAACAAAAGCAAAAACAAAAAACAAAAGCAAAAGCAAAAGCAAAAACAAAAAAAAAAAAAGCAAAAACAAAAGCAAAAGAAAAAAAAACAAAAACCAAAAGAAAAAAAAAAAAAAACAAAAGCGAAAACAATAACAATAACAAAAAACAAGAATAGAAATGAAAACAAATTGTATAACTAAATTTTCTCAAACCCAAGAAAAATGTAATTGATGCCATTCCATTACAATTACTTGTAATTGGAAATTTTCAATTACATTTGCAAGTAATTGTAATTGAAATTTTTCAATTACAATTACATGTAATTGTAATTGCCATTTTTCAATTACCAATTACATGTAATTGCAATTGAAAAATCTCAATTACAATTACATGTATTTGTAATTGTAGAATTTCAATTACCAATTATATGTAATTGGTAATTGAAAAATGGCAATTACAATTACATGTAATTGTAATTGAAGGTGTTATCAATTACAAAATGTAATTGAGGGTGCCCAGGTCTGTAATAGGAGCATGTTTGAAAACGTCTCTTTGTCGACAGGTATGCACCGTATCGAAAATGCTAATAATAGCCGTGTTCACACGAAACTCTATTCGTCGTCAGATGACTGTTATGCATGAATTTCGTTTGTATAAAACTGTCAACTAGCAAATTACAAAAATTGGAAATATAATGCGAAATATGTAATAAAAAAAAATGCAAAACAACGCAAAATATATAAAAATATGCATATATGACCAAAATATGCAAAATATGCAAAAACACTTGAATGCCATTTTTAAGGCAATTTCACGATTCGCAAAGATTGTTTATTTATTTTTCTCTACCTAAATCTAAGAAAAACATGTATTTGCATAGATTTCCATGCCCTAGTCATAACTGTTTCAGAGATAAGAGAACACAAATACATACAAACATATGTATGTTTGTATGTTCATGTGGACATATGTATGTATGTAAATATGAGTACGAGGTTTCATTTTTCTGAAACATTTTCTATTTGGTTTTTACTATATCGCACATTTTATTCAATACGGATTTAACAAAAAAAAATGTTTTTGGGAAAACGCAAACAAACTTTTATAATTTCAAAGAGGTTCATTATACTAGGCTAACTACAAGAACACTTTTCTTTCCGCCATTTTTATCTTTTTGAGTATTTTATAAGACTGAAGTCAAAAGGCATGGTCCAGTTATTGAAATACATAACTATATGGCAAAATCCCAGAAAACGAAAATTTCGAGTTAAAACCTATAGAGTAAAACATGTGATATCAAAAAATTATATAGATCAACTCATCGCAGAAAGTCAATGAACATTTCAAAGACAACTATTATTAAAATTACAGCCTGCAAATCAATCACAGCGGAATAATAAAACAAAAAGCTTTAAAAGAAGATATCTATACAAATTCCATAGAAAGAATTGCATTTCAAAAGTCAATAAACGAACAATTTCACTTTTCAGTTACGCGATATTTGAAAAAAATACACATATGTTTACATACGTACATGTTCCCAGCAAAAATCTGGCAATCGCTATTAAATACATATTACCATAGAATGCCTCCTGATTCCTTCACCTCTCTAACGCATTGCCAGTAATGCATATTAGAATTAGATATCAATGAATGCGTTGGTTTACATATATACATATCAGTGGCGGATACACGGGGGGTTTTGGGGGTTCAACCCCCCCCCCCCCTTGTTGTTTATCATAGATCCCCCTTGTTGTTTATCATGGCTTTATAGATTCTGCGCCCAAATATCCCAAATTGATCAAGGAAAACTCTATCATTCCAAAAGCAATGGTTGGATGGGTTTAGCTGTCCAAAGGCAAAACTCGACATTTATTTTCAGATTATATTTTATATGCACATATCCACAAGGTGAAACAGGTACAATTGAATCAGTTCATTAAAATAGTTGTCCTTGTAGGCAATAATAACATACAATTACAACTTATTGTTAAATAGAAAATGCCCGAAATTTAGAGGAATTAAATCTAATACAATAAGCGCGTACTACACCTTTTCCAGTTTAAGTTCAGAAAGTTACAATTGAAGTTCAGAAAATTACAATTGAAGTTCAGAATTTCCAATTGAAGTTCAGAAAGTTACAATTGAATTTCAGAAAATTACAATTGAAGTTCAGAATTTCCAATTGAAGTTCAGAAAGTTACAACTGGATTTCAGAAAATTACATGTATTTACGTTATACATGTTATTTAGAACTTCAATTGAAATCTCCTGCACCTTATGGGATGACTAGGGAAGCTAAAAATATGCAAATGCATATTTAGACCTAAAATGCATATTTACGGTCAAAATGCATTTCGTGCTTATTTTGGCACTTAATCGAGCAATATCGAAAAATATTAAGCTGGCAACAACTTATCTGTGGTTAATTTAGATAGTTGCGTATGCATACAAACAAGGCTAATTAACTATTGATCTGGGCCCCGGAGCGGAGCATTTTTCCTTATAAAAATTCACCAGGATAAACACTAAGGGCCGGTTTCACCATCTCCGGTTAAGTGCTTAACCGGAGGATATCTCCCGGTTAAGCAATTTATTTGACAGCTCGCCATACAATTTACGTCAAAATAACCACCGGTTAAATTAACCGGAGATGGTGAAAACGGCCCTAAGTTCTTGTATGCTGATCAGAGCCTCGAAGCAAACCCAGAGTAAAAAAAACCTCTCCGATGCCCTGTTATTGATAGAAAACAGCTGTAGTGTGAAAATTTGAAGGGAACAATAATATGCAATATGTATCGACATACATAGGCATACGCTACACTGTCAATATGAATCGCGATGGTCTGATCAATCGCAGACTAGTGCTACACGTTCAATATGAATATTGCGATATTTTTCTCGATCTGAGGTTTAAAATATTTTACTTCCGTCCTTTTCACACATTCACTTTCAATTCGTTTATTGCCAATATTCGTTCCGGATCGCGGATTTCAAAATTTCTAAATAAGTATTTTGCGATCCAGAATCGCGATCTATCAATACTCGATGCTACACGGTCAATATTAATCGTTTTCCCATACAAGAGCTTTTTCTCGGAAAACCGCCAAAAACTCACACCGGAAAATATAGTAAAACATACGATAGTTCAATGCAACCCTGCGCAATATTAATAGAATAGTTTCGTTTGCTTTGTAAAAAGATCTCATGTATACAAATCTAAAATTAATTTAAAGTATTTTATAGTATTTAAAAACAAATTTTTTAAATGGGGAAAATGTGAATTGTACGTTTCAGTTCTTATATTATTATTATTTTGCAAAATTCTTTAAATAAAAATATAAGCTTGAAATGAAATACATACATTTTTTAATACGGTATTTTTTAGGTATATATGCATATAATGAGATTTTTTCGTGCATATTTACGAGCATATTTCAGTTATTTTTCTGGCATACTAGCATGCATATTTTGAAATTTTTCGTGCATATTTTTAGCTTCCCTAGTGATGACATACATATTGTTAATTTGGAGGGTTTTGAGTTTGGTGTTTTTAAGGTGCGGGGAATGGCGCAACTAGTATATAGAGTAATGATAGTAGGTGGTATTAGTCCATATTTTCACCAGCGTATGCCCTTAAAAAACATCTTCCAAAAAAATAAATTTTCATCATGCTTTTTGCTGGGTTTGTGTGACAAACTCATACTGCCAATATTGCCGTTCTTTTTATTGTATTCTATTGTCATATTCTGAGTCAGTGCAACCGAATGCCAACAAAAGCTAAACATTTCAAGTTCACATTACTTCGCGTACGAGTATTTGCTGTTGCTGTGACTGAGTCGCCGCTGATTACTAACCACTTAAAATCCCAAAAGGCATAAACCAAATAACTTTGATGTCACGGTACTTAAGAAGAACACTCGTAGATACATATGTATGCATATTTTGTGTATAAAATTAATGGAATTTAAGCCAGTTGAAGTTTTTTAAATGAAATTGATGGGTTCTCGAGGAATTTTTTTTTGTTTTGTCTTCAATTTCGCTTGTGGCTTTTACCGAACTTGGGCGTTGTTGCATCGCGTGTTTATTGGCGAGGACATTTTGAGCTTTTTAATTTATTATCTTTTTTGGGTTTGAATTGCGAAGCGATTTTTTGGAAAACTTAATAAACACTGATTAGATGGTTGATGAAGAAAGTAACTTCCAAGAACTTTTTGACATAATTTTTGCTCCTCAAGTAACCAAAGCAGCAGTTTTCAATTTGAAGAACATTTTAGTGATCTTTAACTACTGGAAAAGCTTTTAGAACAAAGCTGTGCTATGTGACAATAGATATTCTGCCAGCTTTTAGCAACTGTGCTGCATTTACGCCTGTCAACTTAAACCGTTACTTAGATATGAATGAAATACCGACTCTGAGCTAAAATACTCAAAACAAAAAAACCATGGAAACGACAATAAAAGAAAGACGTAACCATCACTGTCGGTTGACGCTGATTTGACAACAATGCCACCGTAAAAGATAAAACAAACAAATGAATAGACACCGAAAAGTTTTCAACAGACCAATACCAGGCGGCGGCACAGATTATCTGCGTAGCACAGCGACCGCGGTGTATTGATGAGACTCTAAGTAATAACTTTCCGCTTACATACAAGACAACAAAACCAAACATGAACACAAAGCGCAGGCAGACATGCGACTTTTGAATTATCATTTCCATTACTAAACGTTTGCAGGTGGTCTACAGTTGAAGTTGGCAGTTGATGAGGCAGGTTGAAAAATTCAGATACATATGTAGATCACACTGACGGTCTGAGAGCTTTTTCTGTTTGGTATGAAAAGTTTTTGTGGCACTCTTATCAGCCCAATACTGAAATTCGCTAAGCACAGTTTGGGTACACGTGCACTTACTTAAACTTTATAGCGCGTTGTACTTCAAACAAACTTGCATATTTATGTATGTACATGCGCGATAAGATGACGCTAACAAATGACAATGAATTGGAAAAACATCACCAATATCGCAATAAGATGTAACACAAATTTAGCAAAAACAACAACAACAACAACCTCTTTCACACATCAAACGCAGCTGCGCAAAAAGGATATTTTCTTTTTGTAGTTGAACGGCTATTGTACGCAGATTTTATTGCCGATTTTTGCCGTTACTGGCCAATTGAGGTGTGAACTACTACTGGCCAAACCAGCAATTTTATGTGTGAGAATTTATGCGCCAACATGCGATTGTTGCTGCAAGTCTTGCAATAGTCTTGTTGTTTGTTTTTAGCGCTTCTACGGTATAGGCAAACCAGACTTTACCGTTTGCCAATTGCCAATTTCGCGGACTGTCGCACAAGGTCAGCTATGCCGTCTGGCGTTTGGGTCACACCCCGGACATTCAGCTGCTATCACTTCTCGGCTGGCTTTTTGGTTTGGCGCTGGACACTGAAGACAACATCACTGTGGACAAGCAACACTTTCTAGTCGACACCTTCGATTCGATATTGAATGTCTGGTTGGCTGGGATAAATAAGGCGAATATTTTCGGTAGTGGATTTCCACAGCTTTGGCAATTATTTGTGTGAATTAAGCGGTGAGAAAGTGAAACGGGTTTTTGGCAACAATAATGTTAAAGAGGGAAATAATTTATTGTTTATGAATTACATATGTAAATAAACGATAAAAGTAAAAAGCACGTAATGGAGACTAATCGAATATCTTAGTGCTTGTTTAATTGTTTTTAGAACTTTTGAGAGTAGAAAAATGGCGATGACAGAGAGGCAAATAAACTCTTTTGTGTTTCGGAGGGCGCTGTACAAATCTAACTGAGAACAATGGTCTTATTGAATATGTAGGACATTCACTTTATCTGAATTTACTTGTTTATTAAAATTTTTATACATCATATTGAATTTGTATTTTGAGTTACTAATGTATAAAAAGAAAAAATATTAAATTCATTCATCAAAATATTATTCAATCAGCAACATTCATTCTCAACATTCAATACTACAATTGGTGACCCCGAACGGCCGAACATTTAACAACCAAAAACATCATGTCGAATACTCGCTCTGGAGAAAATACCACTTGAACAACTTCAATCAATAATAGGATTACAACAACGTCTGGACAAATTCATTTACGAATTCCAAAATTTTGGAAGGAAAATCCGATATTTTGGTTTGCCCAAATTGAGGCACAATTCGAACATCATTCAATAACTTCTGAAAAAACCAAATATTTTTCTATCCTTCCAGAATTAGAATGCGATATTTTGAGTCAAGTAAGCGCCATTATTCTGGCTCAACCCCAAAACGTGTATACACAATTAAAACAACGTCTTATCGACAATTTCTCTATTTCGGAGGAAAAACGGATAAAAAAATGATTGAATGATTTGGATATTTTGGATAAAAAACCTAGTTGTGTCCTTCGGGAGATGCGTGGTCTCTCACATGGTGGTATTACTGAAGATTTTTTACGAACTATGTGGCTACAACGATTACATTCAATACTACAAATAGTTGTAGTGAAGAAATGGGTTTCGTCTTCGCCCTTTTTCCATTAACCCGAATCAAGCGAGCTTTCTTCAACGTACCACACCTATGTATGTACCAATTAATGCACTGAATTTCAGCATTCCATATTTTGTATGTACATATGTATGTATGTATGTATGTATATATAAGTGGCTGTATCCAAAAGAGATTCCAAATAACACACATTTTATTTTTTCGCTCTGATTTTCCAACTAAAAATAAAATGTGTTTTATTCCGGGTTTTATTGAATTAATCGAGAAACTTCCTCCGCGAAAGATTCATGATTTTTGACTGCCTTCAATATACCGGCATTAAAAAGGATTGTAGGTACACCAATGGTGAATTAGTGCCGTATGAAAAAATGTTTCTCGGGAAGAAAAGCGTTGAAGGTTCAAACTTTAATATCCGACCACAAATGCCGAAGATATGAAGAGAAATTTATTTGGGCGACATCTGACATGGTCCCAAACAAAAAAGTTTTTTTCGGCAATGTCTTCCAAAAATACATTACAGCGAACTTCTATTTTCGATACGATCTAATGTACATATTTGGTGGATATAAATAGTATAAATTTGTGAAAATTGTCAACAAGTAGGGAGTACCCTTTGTAGCCATATCTGTACTATTTACTAATTTGCTTCTCCTTTTTTGGTTGTTGCGGGATTTCATATGCGTGTATTTACATTGTAAATTCATCCATTATTGCGCTAGTTGGGTAATTTTACGCTTGAAATGTCAGCAAGTCATACGAGTAACTTGCCTACTCATACGTACGTTCACTGCTTCCGGTTCAATGCATTCGCTGCCCATTATGCATAAAAATGCCAAATTGGAGTTGGTTGAGCGATTTCGAAAAGCCCATTTAAGCAAGCCATATTAAAAATGGGTCAGAAGCTACGAGTATTTGCATTATAAAAAAAAAATAAACAAAAAGCCAAAGTGAGTCCGACGAAAAAAAAATGTGAAAACTTTAATTTAAAGAATCAGTAAAAAGAGGTTTAATTTCACTCTTGTCATTTTTATAATTAAATTGATTAATTTTTAAGATTGACCACAAAACTGTACTAAGTCTGAAAACTGTGTTTTGCAGGAGAAGCTCTCAAAGTTTAAACTCGATATGAAACTTCAGTTGTATGCTAAGTACATTTTCAGTTGTAACTTCTGTTTGGATGGAACGATCAACACCAAAACTCGACAGTATCAAGGTTAGGGTACGCTTTATATAAAACCGTAAGAAAAAATAAAAACTTGCTACGTTGTTTTTCATGGCAAGCTCTCAAAGTTTTTATTCTGAAAAAATCACGAGTTGTATTATGTGTACACTTTGGCTTATAACTTTTAACTGGATTGTCCGATTGACGTCAAAATTTGACAGCATCTAAATTAAGACACGTAGTACTTGAAAACGCAAAACGGGAAAATGTACTAAGTCGACTTAGTACAGTATTGTTTGGAAGCGTCGATATGTACATTAGATGAGTTCTTTTTTTGTATGGGATTCTTTAAACCTTCTCAGATCCTCCCTCCGGCACCGGAATATGAAAATAGGTTTTTTTAGAGTAAGTAAACTGAAAAAAAAATTTCACTTTTCCAAAAACTGGATGGAGCTACACCGAGAACCGCGCAAATTCCCAGAATTTCAAGGTATGTTTAGATTTATGTCTGAAAAAAGTTAGGATTTTGCACAAGAAAAAAATTGATATCCACCCATACGCAGAATTAACCGCTAAAGCGAATGGCGTATTCAGTTTTTTGGTACACTACCCAGGGAAGGTAATATCGCGGCCTAAAGTGATCATTTTATTTTTTTTCTCATGAATCTTCAACTTCTTGCCCTATACTCTTCCCGAAAGCGGACATTATTTTTCACTTAAATCACACGGTAGGCTGCCTTATTTAATGCGCTCTCCAGAAATGTATAGCTATTAAAAATCTAATAAAATTTGGATGAGTTCATCAAGTTTAAATGAAGTAAAGTCGGGTATAAAAGGGTAACATACCTTAAAATTTCTTAAATTTTTTAACAATTTTGCTCTTGAAGACGGTTTTTTGGGTTATTAGTGATTGTTTTATTTGGTTGGATAACTCCACAAATGTAAAAAAAAAAAATCGGAAGATCGAGACCGTGGATAGCGGAAAAAACCGTGGACCCGGATGGCCCCAAAATATTATTGGGCAATATTGGTATCAAATTAAAGGTCTTAACTAGGGCTTGCATATGGAACTCATTACATGCCAATTTCTTAGCCACTTTCCGATATACTGGCAAATAAGTGGTCCAGGATGACTTCAGAATATTTTAAGGCAGGGCGGCTCAACGCTCTTGTATTGAAAGTACAAAGCTCAATACATCTACAAATTTTGTATATGCACTGAAAAATTTTTTTGCTCATTTAATTTTTTTATGAATTCCAATAAAATATTATTTTAGAACAGGGCTGCTCACCTCATAGGCACTCAAAGCACAATTGTTTTTGTTTTGTACCGAATCATAGGCACAGATACATATTTTCACTTCAAATATGAAAATAAAATTTTCTTTGCACTGCCATAAGCACTGAGATATAAAAAAATTTATATGTATGTGCCTATGATTTATATTGAATGTGCAGAGCAAAAGCACTTTGTATAGGAGCTCGAGCACTGCCGTAAGAAATCGAAATTTACAATAATAACAAATGTGTAATGAAAAAAAAATTAAAAAAATGAAAGCACTGTAAAAAATTAGTATTCAAAAAATTTTCATATAAAAAATAAAAAAATTTGTATGTATGTGATACTACCATTTGAAAATAAATTCTAAAATGAGGAGGTCCGTAACAAAACGCAATAATTCCACCAAAACAATTTTTTGGATAAACGAAAAAAACTAATTTAAGTCAATAGGATATATACATTTTTTAAACTGTTGTTGTAGTTTAATAGTTATCTAAAAACAAAACAAATCATAAAAAAAAAATTTTTGTCTGGCAATTAGTTTTTAAGTTATTTAGATTAAAAAAATGGAAATGTTGCGTTTTGGTCCGTCCAATAGTATTTATTTCATTTTGTTCTGAACATGTATGGAAATGTTGCGTTTTGATATAAACTAGGTTTGGAATTTTGGCTTTTTGCTTTAAATATTTTTTTTTATTTTAATTGCTTATACATATTCTATAGGAAAATTAAAAACTGTTTTATATCAACGGTTTTTATTGCATTTAAATCACTATATTAACATACAAGTATTACAATAAATTCACATTATATTACACTTTCATTGCAGTGTCCTCCTCCAAACAATCACATAAAGTTATATCATCTGTTCCATTGGCACTATTTCCCTGCTGATCTAAAAATATCTTGGTATAATACTCCAACTCCGATATTTTGGACCACTGTTCGCCAAAGTTTTCTCCTTACCCCAACAGTTTTCTCAAAATATTTAGCATAAAAAGAATTAGCAAATGTGTTTACAATATTAATGCAAAGTAGTTATTCACAAAGGTAGTTTAATCAAAGAATATTTCTAACAACCATAAAAATAAAATTAATTTAATTGGATAGATATGGAAATGTTTCATTTTGGTCTGAACTAATATTTTTGGTGTTGAATAACTGTAAAATTATTGACCTTTGGTATGTTTTATAGCAATGGTTACATAGGTTTTAATGCGTAGAATTGGATTTAGTTAAAAACCCAAAAAATTTGAAAAGTGGAATTATTGCGTTTTGTTATGGACCTCCTCAAATAATATTTTATTGGAATTCATAAAAAATTTAAATGAGCAAAAAAATTTTTCAGTGCATATACAAAATTTGTAGATGTATTGAGCTTTGTACTTTCAATACAAGAGCGTTGAGCAGCCCTGTTTTAGAATTTATTTTCACATACATAAAATTTTTTTTATTTTTTATATGAAAATTGTTTGAATACTAATTTTTTACAGTGCTTTCATGTTTTGAATTTTTTTTTTCATTACACATTTGTTATTGTAAATTTCGATTTCTCACGGCAGTGCTCGAGCTCCTATACAAAGTGCCTTTGCTCTGCACATTCAATATGAATCATAGGCACATACATATAAAATTTTTTTATATCTCAGTGCTTATGGCAGTGCAAAGAAAATTTTATTTTCATATTTGAGGTGAAAATATGTTTCTGTGCCTATGATTTGGTACAAAACAAAAACAATTGTGCTTTGAGTGCCTATGAGGTGAGCAGCCCTGTTTTAAGGATTAGCGGTGACATTTGAGTCTAATTTTTGACTTATACATATGTGTCGAAACGGTGGACACAGCAAAATGGATTGGCTTTACATTGTAGTCCAAGGTAAAATCTTTATTTTGATACCCATATTTCCCAAAAACGTTTTGGCGCCATCCGGCTCCACTTTTTGTCCGTTATCCACGGTCTCGACCTTTGTATTTTTTTTTTTTTTTTGCATTTGTGGAGTTATCCACCCACATAAAAAAAATCACGAATAACCCAAAAAACCGCCTTCAAGAGCAAAATTGTTAAAAAATTTAAGAAATTTTTACCCTTAACCCTTTTACCCTTTTATACCCGACTTTACTTCATTTAAACTTGATGAACTCATCCAAATTTTATTAGATTTTTAATAGCTATACATTTTTGGAAAGCGCATTAAATAACGCAGCCTTTTTTTTTCTTGTGCAAAATCCTAACTTTTTTCAGACATAAATCTAAACATACCTTGAAATTATGAGAATTTGCGCGGTTTTCGGTGTAGCTCCATCCAGGTTTTGGAAAAGTCAACTTTTTTTTTAGTTTACTTACTCTAAAACATCCTATTTTCATATTCCGGTGCCGGAGGGAATATCTAAAAAAAAAACGCATCTAAAGTACATATATATCTATGTATGTAGTAGATATGTACGAGTTCATTCAAATGAGCATTTGCTAGCGGGTTTCATATAGAAACTATTAACTGTAAAAATTACATCAAAACTCGAACAAATTTTAATTAAATTTCTGTGTGGAGAGATGAAACGTATTTGTATAATATGTTGTGTATTAAGCTTGATGTCGCAAAAGTACGGGTAATATTGTTGAGTGCTAGCTGCAATTAGAAACGTGCCACAGATTACCGTATTAATATGTATGTAAATATCTACACAATAATATAATAATACAATGGCGCTAGTATAACTCTGACGAAGTTTATGACCGAGCTTCTCTCCCAATTCGAGGTGTGCTCCTTAACTTTTGTTTTGCCTACCAATTGGGTGTACCTACAGTTTTATGCCGGCTCCGAACGGCGAGTGCATTTTTTGTGAGAAGCTTTTTCATGGCAGAAATACACTCGGAGGGTAACCCGCCCACTGCCGAGAGGTGACCGCTGCTCTTAAAAACCCAATAATTGGATTTTTATTAATTAGAAAAAATTTTTGCTCAGACTGGGGTTTGAACCCGAGACCTCTGGCATAGCAGGCGAGCACTCTACCCACTGCACCACAGCGGCCACATATCTACACAATAAAGTCTTATATTGACACACATTTTCTTCTCTGTCTTATGATCATTTTGCTCCACTAATGCTCAGCCGTCTAGACTCTAGAGTCTAGACAATAATGTATAAGAGTTGCATAAAATGACCAGGTCAACTCTCTTACAATCTGAGCTATGTATGCCAATACGGAATATTAATCGAAACCAAGTCAATCCATTCTATAGCATAGAATTTATACAGAGTTACATTTGGAAATACATACATAAATTTCACAGCAATGGCCATCGCCAAATTCCGAAAATATTCGGCAAACGGCTTGTTGTGACTGCCAACGTTGATTTGAGCGCTGTCAGTCAGCATGTCGACAGCAATTACCAGAAAAATCACATTCAGAACTTGCCAAAATTGTCAAATAAAATCGAAAATCAAAATACCGAACTTGGCAAATTAAAAACGTGATAGAAGTAACAGGTTACAGACACGTAGTACGGGGGCGAGCGCTGAAAACCATTCACTTGGCGATCGACATTACAAAAACAATATTGTGATTTCAGTGCTTCATATTCCGATTGTTTGTTTGCGCATTGTCAACGATCAGGGGCGGATTTACATCTAGAAGCGCCCTGGGCAAACAAATCAAGCCGCGCCCCAATATTTCCAAAAAAACACCGTACTTGCCTTCGTATGGTGAAATTTCATTACTGATATATTTTACGGATTGAAAAAATTTGATTCGATTCTTATATAGGTACCACATTTTTTTCCATTTTCTAACCTTCAAAATGATCTGATCTTAAACCCTCATTATTAGGTGGCACAGATTTCGCAATATCATTAAATTTCAGTTCATCATACGAATCTGAAAAACAGTTTTATAGTGAAAATGTTTCGTCCTGAAACTAAACTCACAATTTTTGACAGTAGGGTGCCTCCCAGGTAGCGAAATCTGGCTTTCTGGCCCAGAATCTACCTGGGCTAACCTAACTGTCGATCTGACTTATGCATTTTTATCCTTTTGGTTATGATCAACAACGGAGTCATTTTGTTTTCGAGGAGTTTGAACAAAAAAAAAAACAATCAAGTTTAGGGATTTTCGACAGTAAATCTTTGTCTTTGCACTTTCTCGGCTGCACGTTTTTTGTTTGCTGGGCCGCTTAACTTTTTCATATTTGCATTCATTCTTCTATTTTTCACAAAAACATTAATTCACTGACACTTTTTTGATGTTTTTAACTCGGAACGACTTTTAAGATTACATAAAATGTACGCAGCGCATTGTATAGAGGCGCGAACTATTCAAATTAACCAGAAACAGAAAATATTCAGATCTTAGTATCCTTTGAAAAAGTGAGCTCGCGCATTTCCTCGAAAAAATACTTCAATGCCTACTTGATTTTTAAATTTGAAATTTCTATCTTTCACGCCATTTACTGCACACAAGCTGCTAAAACTTAGTGCTTACATATCGCTTATTTGCTGCAAGACCGGCATAAATCAAAAAACGTGATTTTTGAGTTAATGCTTCAGAATAGTTAGTTACATCATACTTCATGTTGAGTAAAAATTCTTTATGATTTTTTGAAAACTAAGCGCTTCAGATACAAACCAAACGTTGAATTTACTTGCGCACCATATGGCGGTTGAATCTCAAAATTGCCCTTCCTGAAAAGTTGTGTATTTTGAAAAGTGCAAATGCAGCAAATGACCGATATGTAAGTCCCACTGGGGCAAAGGTTAAGAACTGTACCAATGTTCTGAAATGTACTTTGATTAATTTTTTCTCTGTAAAAAATTGAAAAAATCTTTCATTCTTGTTGTAATATTCAAAAAAAAACTTTTTTTGATAAATAAAAAAAAATTTTTCCTTGCCTTAGTTTTGGCGCCCCTATTGAAACGGCGCCCTGGGCAGCTGCCCATGTTGCCCCTATGTAAATCCGCTCCTGTCAACGTTCTTATGTGATATCTACTTACTCTTTTTTCGGTTTAACTGAAGCTGTGCACAGCACACGAAGCTTGCTTTGTCCTTTTATGGTTGTTCGAAGCGATTTTTGTGACAGTTGCAACCGCTGCTGCTGCATACATACATACATAAATAATCTAAATTTATATAAAACAGTTTTCGGTGCATTTATTTTCTTCTTTCGAAATATTGAAATTGCAAAGCATGATGTTAATCCCTCAAAGAAGCGTGTCTATGGACTTTTTAACAGTGGTTACAATTAGAGGTTTCATTGGAAAGTGTGACCTACAACCAATGGCTATACGAAGGATTGAGTATACAGCTATTTACTCTCCCTCAGCCAGTAGATTATACTCGTACTCAATGCCTTATAACCCATTGATGACGTGAACTACAGTAAATTTCATGAGAATTGAATGTAAATTTATTTATTACTATTGAGTATTAGTTCGCGAAACTTTTTTTGTAATTTTCTCTTGCTCTCGTAATTGTTTATTAATAGTCAACGATATGTACCTCATTCTAATTTGTATTGAAGGCGCATTATCAGTATTGATTGATTGTTATATATATGTATGTACCTACCCCTGACACATAACCAAACGAGAATTCATCTACTACGAGTAGCGATCTAATCTAAAAAATAACTCATAAAGTGCATACATACTTACGTACCATATAATGAAGTTTATTGTTTTTTTTCACTTTGAAAAACATACTTGCTCACCGATTTGGCGCCCATAAATGGGTTGCTGTGCCGCTGTGGTGCAATGGGTAGAGTTCCCGCCTGCTATGCCAGAGGTCTCGAGTTCAAACCCTAGTCCGAGCAAACACCAAAAAAAATTTTCTAATTAGTAAAAATCCAATTATTGGGTTTTTTAAGAGCAGCGATCACCTCTCGGCAGTGGGCGGCATATCCTCCGAGTGTAGTTCTGCCACGAAAAAGCTTCTCACGCCTTATTTCAGAATTTGTTTCAATAACGTTCTATTTCAGACAATTATTCAAAAACGCCCTATTTCAGAGAAATATATATGGAATTTTCTCTGAAATAGGGCGTTTTTGAAGCAAAATCTGAAATAGGACGTTATTGAAACAATTTTTGAAATAGGGCGATCTTATTCTCAGTCGTCGATATGCACGAGTAAAACTTTTTTACAACCTTGGAGAAGTCGTATAGTGATCCAAAGTTTATTTTCAAATTGAGTGCCATTGGAGGTCAGCTGGAGGTATTACTTAAAATTGTTTCATATGATAACGCTTAGTCAGTTTACAAACCTTCAATGTGGATGACAATGTTGGTTAGTGCACATTTTGCCTTGCCCTATTGATAAGTATTTTTTTTTCAATTGAATCTAATTGGAGATTGATGTTTGAGTTAAAATCGATATCAAGGAGTGTCTCAAGTGGAGAATGGCGTGGTTCCCCCATCGAGGTATAGTTACAGATAAGCTTTGGCCTCAAAGGATATTCCAACAAAAATGTTTTTTGGTATGTGTCATACACACAATCATGCGCGGATATATCGCAATAAAGTAAAAAGTGCAAACAAAAAATAACGTCAATTCCTAAAATAAAATTTAATCCCAAAAAAAGTACTGCGCCTAGCCTTCGCCACGGGGAAGAAAATATTAATACGTATAAATACACATGTGCATATACATATGTATAATATTATATTATATTATATGTATATGTACATATATTATATTATATTATATTGTATATTTACATAAGCATGTACATATGTACCTGCACACAATGGCAAATGTGCAAGGTGAACAATTTCAAATTCGAATACTCCATGCATTGCCCCATTAAGCGCGTATACGTATGTACATATTAGGGATTCCAATTTTTCCGATGTTTACGATCCCGGGATTTTCGAGATTTGTTTTTATAATCCCGGGATCCCGGGATTTATCCCGGGATTTGGACTTTAATTACACAGGCCGACAAAATTTCCAAAAAATTTTCTAACTCAAATAAAATTCTACTTTTCTAAAGGATTTCGGTGCGCTGATTCTGAATCTGAAGTCGGATTTTCGGTAATACGTGTAGGTTTTGAGATATTCATGTCCAAAGAGACGAAAAATTCGATTTTTTGCTATATTCACTGCTCAATCTTTTAAATTACTTACTTTCATTAAAAGATGATTGCAGCTATTGAAAGAACGATCATTTCTCTTGAAAACAGCGCTTTGCTTTTTCGGATATTTTATTCAGATATATACGTTGTCTTCAAAAGAAATGATCGTGCTTTCAATAGATGAAATCAGTTTTTAATGAAAGTGAGTAATTTTAAAAATATTGAGGAGTGAATATGGCCACAAACTGCGTTTTTCGCCTCTTTGGACATGAATATCTCAAAAACTACACCGAAATCCTTTTGAAACGTAGAATTTTATTTCTGTTACAAAAATTTTTCGACCAGTATTATTTTCCCACATTTGGGGTCGAAAAAAGTAAATACATTTTTAGAGAAACGCTACAACTTTAAAATGCAAAGAAAAAATAGATTTTTGTTGCCATTTTTGATTATTTCATTAGTAACAAAATAAAATAGGAATGTAAAATCATGAGTATTATTTAATAATACTTAAGAGTTACCTTAAAAAGCACAACCAACAACGAAAATTACATACAAAAGGCAGGCAATAGCTCAGCGGTTAGAACTGTAGTTATTGTACTGCAAGGTGCGCAAGTTCGAGTCTTGGCAGAAGCAAAAGTAACCTGATGAGTCTTAGAGGGATCTAAGGTGAAACAGCTGTAGTTACATCCATGCTTAAAAAGTTTTTTTCTAGTTTCTAAAAAATAAAAAATAAAATATAACCTGGGCCTGTGCTCGTTAAATTAAATAAATTAAAATAAAAAATTAAGTTCATTTGAACATCCCGACACTTTATTCGCTACTTATGTTTAATCATACAATAATATGTAAATATGTACATATGTATGTGCATAAGTTAGAAACGAATTATAGTAGGAAAGAAACTAGCAACAAATTTTCTATCAGATGTCGAAGGCAGGCAATAGCTCAGCGGTTAGAACTGTAGTTATTGTACTGCAAGGTGCGCAAGTTCGAGTCTTGGCAGAAGCAAAAGTAACCTTATGAGTCTTAGAGGGATCTAAGGTGAAACAGCTGTAGTTACATCCATGCTTAAAAAGTTTTTTTCTAGTTTCTAAAAAATAAAAAATTACATACATTTGGTGAACAAAACATTTGCCTTTGCAGTTGGTACTTTTAGGATATTAATAAAAAGGCTTGCAATCATTTGATAATTTCCAATACAAAATTTTTTAGAATTTAACGACGCACTTTGTTTAAGCGAATATTTCCAAGCTTGCCGAAAAATTCAGAAAATTAATGCAACTTCTGAATAAATAAATATCGGAGGCAAAATTTTGATATGAATTTCGAGTATGCAGCTGCGTATTTAATTTTAGTACAGTGTTGTAAGACTATCAAGTCTAGTTAAGATTTTGTTTCCATTTTCTTCCATTATTTACTTTCCATGTGGGAAAATTCCAAAAAACATTTGAGAAATAAATGACCAAAAATCAGGAAATAGAAATTATCAAATGTATTTTGCCACAAGCTAAAAGCTTTTAAAATACCTAACGTACATTTCCTTACAACGCGTACTTCAACACAAAAAATTTAATTATTAAAAAAAATCAAAAATTTTAATCCTTACTTTGACTAATGGACTTTTTTATTCTAGCAAAAATGTAGCACTTTCTTCCGGCTGTCACATTTTTATGTTCTCTTCCACACAGACTCAACACTTTTTTTAGGGATGTTTGTTCTATTGACAAAATATAAAACTGCCCCGACTACGGGCAACATCTTCTGCTCTTAGCACAAGTAAAAGGTTGCATTATTTTTGTTTCATTCATCACATGAAAAATGCAACACTTTAATAGGGCACAGGACACATGTTGATAATGCAGCAATGTAATAATGCAACATTTTCATTCAGAATAGGAAATGCTATTAGTATACAGTAAAATATAACTTTTCTTTGCTATAATAGCGTAATATTCTCTCTTTATCTTTTCCCGAAAATCCCGGAATAAAATTCTAGCTATCCCGGGATTTTCGGGGTGTCACAAAGGGCGGGATCCCGGGATCCCGGGATTGGAATCCCTAGTACATATTTACATATGTGCAAACTCGTGTGTAAGCTTATAAAAAATGTTCACAAAAAAGTTGCCATAATTTTAAATATTGAACAAAGCAAATAGTGATTTACGTACCTACCTGCATTTG
Organism: Urophora cardui; assembly: GCA_960531455.1. Taxonomy (NCBI): domain Eukaryota; kingdom Metazoa; phylum Arthropoda; class Insecta; order Diptera; family Tephritidae; genus Urophora; species Urophora cardui. The sequence continues at coordinate 166,778,011 of OY482670.1, read as the reverse complement.
TGTGTATTTATTAGTTTCCGACCGAATATTCGGCCAAGCTTCGGTATTCGGCCTATTCGGCTGGTATTTTTTATTCGGCTTCGGCTTCGGCCTTCGGCTGAAAAGGCCGAATAGTCGAGGCCGAATAATAGATGTGTTTAATAACAAAAAAAATTGACTGGATTTTACGATTTTTTGATTTTTTATAAGCGACAGAATATCGTAACTTCCAGTAATATTTTTTTGTTATTGAACAGGCCTAAGATTTCGAACGATAACTTACGCTAATTATTAAATATCGTCACCGTAGTGTGTCCATCAATTCTTTTAAAGTGTCATTAGATTAAACATAGTTTATTACACGAAAAAGTGGTTTATTCACTTATTGGCCATAAAAACAAAGAGATTGTAAGTAAAAATTCAATACCGTTTAAAAAAATATTTTAATGTATGTATAATACTATGTTACAGCCAAAAAGTACCAACAAATTCAGATATTGTTATTGTTTTATGGTTAGGTTTTTGAGATAATGGTAATTTTGTGTTTTCTTGGTTATCACTTCATTCAAAAATTATTTTCGCGGAAGTCGCAGACCGTGATTGGCGGAATACAATTTGAGTATACATATACAACTCCAATCAGGTGTTCGACTAACTTAATCTTAGTTGCTGATCAACTATACACCGATGCAGATAAACTCTTTTTTGGCGTACAACATAAAGCTGTTGAACTTTAAGTATTGAATTTTATTTACCTACAAAAAGGCTGGATTTTTTTTATTTTTGTTTACAACTATGTATGTATTTTTGTAAGGTGTTTTGCTTATTCAAAAACAAAAAAAAATTAATTGTTATGAAATAAAAACATCTCAAACTTAAGTATATATTTTTCTTATTTTGGTATTCGGCTTCGGCTTCGGTTTTCGGCCGAATAAAGGATAATGCCGAATATTCGGCTACGGCTTCGGCTTCGGCCTAAAATTCCAGCTTCGGTCGGACACTAGTATTTATGCAAATACAAATACATATAACAAGGAAAAGTAAAAACAAAAACAAACACTTAATGTACATAGATGAAATTAACCAATATTTTCTCAAGTATTAACTCAGCTGCATCACAGTTAAGAAAAAGAGTCAATAAATTTGCAATGAAAGTGAAGAAAGAAAGCAAACCAAAAAAAGAAGATCACAAACAAAAAGTGAATATAGCCCCAGTAGAAGCCAACCCAATAAGCGTTTTTGTTGGAAATGCATTTGAATTCCATTTGAAATCAAATCCATTTCTCAATTTCCAACATTAATATTTAACTTGAACTCAATTGGAGAAACAGCCCATTAACCAGCAAAATGGCACTTTTTTGATATGAAAATATTCTTGTTTCGACTTGAATTCCATCGATAATCTCCAACTAAAATCAAACGTCAGAATAAAGCTTTTACGCAACAAAGGCCCATCCGATTGAAATAAAGGAACAAAAATTTAACAATTATGATTGTCTGTCTTAACCTCTTTTTTAACACGCTTTTATTAGCTTCACCTGTATGTATGTATGTATGTATGTAACTTCATCCCATCCTAAAAGTTGCAAACGTTTAACTCAATTATTATTTTTTTGAAACATTCACTTTACTTTTATTGTGTTCTCTCCTCTATTATTTCTATTCACCTCCGGATTCGAAACGTGACATCAACATGGGATTCAACCCAACGACATCATATAATGAGATTCAACATTATACTCTATGCTTCATTGTGGCTTTTATGTTACCTCTGTTCAAAATAGCCTCTATGAATTTCATTCAATTCACTCCCATATGCAAGCCAATAACAGAGAACGTAGAAGAACAGAGAAGTTGCAACTACGAATAATCGTGGAAGCCAGAGACCCAACAAAATTCTGTTAGTGCATCTGGTGAATAAAAAATTTTAACTCAACACAGCTGGCTGTTAAAATAACAGAAGTAGAGCGAGTTCGTCTGTAGAAAGGAATGTTATATTAAATTTCTGCACATCTGCTGATATGGCTCATTACTCCTCCCATACACCAATTCCATCGATGCACTAATTTCCCAAAACCGCTGGTGTTTTAACTATTTTCTTATCGAATTTGAATTATAAATAAATTAAAAATTAAAAAAAATCAATTAAAATTAATTTCAATTTGACTTTACTGGGACTCGAACCTGCGCATCAATGCATTTTCTGTATTAAAAACCATACAGCAATGCACCAGTTTGCTACAACCGGTGAGTATTTTAACAATTTCCACATCGATTTTTAATTATTTTAAAATTTTCGAAATTTTGAAAATGTAAAAACATTTTGTTGTCCATTTCATCTTGTTGATGGCCAACCCATCAACCTCGTTGATGAGCAACGATCAACCATATCTATACCTATGCCAATGAAATTTAATTTTCACCCTCTCTGAACAAATAGATGATGCATCAATACATATGTACATCTATTGAGCAATAATAAATTGGTGGCTGCATCAAAACCCTCATCTTGGTGTATCGGGACACAGCAGCTGCTAGACTCTGATGACTGATCAACGAAAATCCTACTGTCCCCCAAACATATCAAAAAACAACAATAATAATATTGTTGTGTACACAAAAGCATCTATTGAATTATAATTTTTTAATACAGAAAGATATGCACATAGAGGCGCAGGTTCGAGTCCCAGAAAAGTCAAATTGAAACTAATTTAAATTGATTTTTTTTAATTCTTAAATTTATTTATAATTGAAATTCGATAAGAAATTTTTAAAATTACTTTGCTGTTTTAGGAATTTGGTGCATTGGTGAAATCGGTGTATGTGAATAAAACTAAGAATATCAGCAGATATGCACAAATGTAAAGTAACATTCCATTCTACAGCGCGCTGCTAATTTTTTCAACTTTTCTCTCAAATCTGTAATTCACCATCAGTCAACTCTGGTAACGTTAACAGGATGCAATAAGCAAAAGCAGAAAAAATGCAAAGACACAACTAATTGCTGGAAGTAAAATGAAATCCCCCAAATCGCGTTGCTATGCTTAACTATATGAATCGTGTTCTCGTTTTTTACTCGGCTGGCCGAGTTTGCTAATTTACTTTTCGTTACCAAAAGCAAAGCAAAAACAAATGCAGCAAAAGTAGTTAAGCAATTTCAAACCCTGGTTCAAATTCTATTTATAGCACTTATAGCACGGTTGCCGAACTTGGTAATTACCAAAATAGGTTATTTTTCGCTGTTGGTTTCTTGGTAACTTTCACATCTGTTTGGCAATTTTTGTTTTCAAGAAGTTGTTTACTATTTTTGGTATACAAGAAAAATATGGAAGTGATTATAGGACAATGAGAATATTTTGGAGCACTGACTGTTCATTGTGAATATGCACAGGCAAATAAAGAAGAGCATATCTCCGATTAAAAACTGAAATAGTTTTGCTTCGATACACATAGTACATATTAGTTGATATTTTTTCGTTTAGGCTTCATTTTTGAGCTCTTATGACCAATGTTTTTTTTTATAAGGAAAAAATGTATGTGAAAAATTAATATTTTTGGTAGAAGTTATAAATACATATGTATATAGATATATTTCGGAGATCACCAAATCCCTTCATCAGACTTCTTTTTACTTTTATTCTTGCGTCCGCATAAAACACCCTTTAATGAAAAATTTCACTAAAAAATTAAAAATAAATAATAGCTTAAAAAAACTAAAAAACACGCTTTAATCTTAAAAATCGTACTAAAAATTGAGAAATAATTTAATTAGAAACAAAATGATGAACGAAAATATAAGTATTTAAGGAAAAGCGTGGGGCTGCTCAATAATATTTGAACATGAAAATATTCGATTCGTACAACTAGTACAAAAATATACCTAGTTGCGAAATTAAAGAGTACGATATATGAAATCTCAAAAAATCAAAATAAAATTATTAGTAAAAAAACAGCGATTTTAAATATTTTTTGACATACTGAGGTCCCCACGCTTTTCCTTAAATACTTATATTTTCGTTCATCATTTTGTTTCTAATTAAATTATTTCTCAATTTTTAGTACGATTTTTAAGATTAAAGCGTGTTTTTTAGTTTTTTTAAGCTATTATTTATTCGTTTTTTATTAGGCATTTAACAATAGTTGTAATCTTTTGCAAGCAACATGCAAAAGAACACCACAAAAATTGAGGAATTGCCTACAAAAAAATAAGCGACCAGTTAAAAAATAAGCAGCAAGCGTATAACTCGGTAAGTCATAACCAACTTGAAAACAGTGTTGAAAAGTTTAAAAACGTGCGTCACTGTGAATGGTCAACGGAAAGTAATTGGAAAATTTCAAAATAAACGTCAAAAAATCAGAAATGAAAAAATTTCCCAGCCAGCATTTTTTGAAAATTTTGATCAAAAAATATTCAAATATCATACGCCCAGATGATTAAAAACGAACAAATTTAAAAACATTTTCTATTGCAATATGAGTGAATCGTCGGGAGAAAAATGTACCCTAAATATGATTATTCTTATGTAATCATTTATGATACATATTTTTAAACATTTTTCAATCATTTTTTGATCAAATTTGATATCATTGAAATCTCCTACTTCATTTTTTTTTTTGGAATAACATTTGATTGTTTTTCACAATCATTTTTCAATTATTTTTTGAATCATATGTGATATAATTTTATGATCACATTATATTCCTTTCTTATTACTTTTTGTAATATTTTTTGATCACATTTTATAAATAAAAACAATTACTCCTCAATTTTACCTGGAAGGGTGAAAATGTAGACAAATTGTTGACAATTGTACTCAAAAGGTTATAAACGAACTTCGAAATATGATTTTGTTTAGGTATAAAAGGGTACAACTTCCATTCGATATCCGATTGGCATAAAAGTGGAGTAGTCTACCTTCGTACTCGTTCAGGTCTAAAAGGGTACAATTAGTCTCCACATAGGACATGCTCAAACAAAAGGGAAAACTTCATTCCATATAAAGAGACCACAAGTTGTATTAGTCGCATGCTCCATTGCGAGTGATCCCGAATACATCCCGAATTAGTCGATTTTTTTGCAGGGATAGTGTTAATGAAAAAAGTCAAATTATGAAAGCTCTCAGTTCTGACAAAAACAGAAGTGTTGCCATGTGCGAAATACACAAGCATTTTCAAAATGAACTCCAATGGTTTTGAAATTGAAATCAAACTTTGGAAAAAATCTTGTACCTCAGTGTAAAAACAAGTTGGATGTAAACTTGAGAATTGAGACTTTTCTTCAACATTGGATTCGTGCTTATTGGGAATAGACCGCAGCGCCATCGCATTCACATTTACCATTAATCTCATTTTGGCTTTTTTTGTATAAGCCACAATGCACTGGCGGTAAATGTTTACGTAGATTTTGGTGTGGGACAGTATTCAAAGCACTCAAAAGTCGAAATAAAAAATTGAAAAATGCTGGCAGACCGTGACTGATGTACATATTTGTAATAACTGAAAATGACAATAACTTTTCGATAAAACGTCCTCTCTCTAAAATATGCGAGAATATTTAAATAAGTATGTATGTATAAAAACCTTTATACATTCGGTTCCACAGTCCATTGCAAAGCCAGCGATCACAAATGATTTCGGCGTGTTAATTGCTTTCTTTGAGTAACGTAAAGGGAATGGTAGACGGAAATAAGCCAGATCTGTCACCAGTTCCACTACTAAGCTGCGAACAAACGAAGCCTTCAAAAGAAAGCGATGAGTTCTTTGACAGCGGCTAATTGTTTGCGCATCTCACTCATCTCACATACGATATATCTCGTTATTTTTAATTTACTACCTTTGAATGTTGATTTACGCAAATATTATGGGTTTCATTGAACCAGAGAAGAGTCCATGTTTCATCTTTGACAACAAGGAAGACGAGGAATTCCAGTTAGAACATGTAGGTATTCCCTCCTCGAATACCCTTTTTTATTACTTTCGCTGGCATGAGTATCCCTCAGATATGGACGTTCTAATCCAATGGACCCAACTTGTACTTCCAATATTATCCTTTCCGCGATAGTATATGCAGCATTAAAGACAACTTCAGTAAACTTTAGTACCTATAAATGAGAAAATTATGGAGATTCGACACGATAATCAATAAGCCATTTTTTATTTTAAGCCAATCACACATTTGACCAAATTCGAACGTTCACAACAAACAACGTCGAAACGAATCATCATCATAGTACAAGCTCCAACATAGACGTCACACCAACAACACCAATACTACAAATGCCACCTCCAAAGAGGCACCTTTTGCTGCGATCGAATCGACAACAAAGCGAATATTTAGCGGTGATGAGTTCGCAAAAAAATGCCACCACGATTTTTCAGACCATATAAGATGGACAACATTGCTTAGTGCATCAACACCCAAATACAAAACGAACACAAAGATTTAAACAAAATAAGAAGAAGAAGAAAAAACAGAAGCCACTTCGTCGACAATTTCGTTGCATGTAATGTCACAAACGTAATATCATTCATAATGCTCCCCACACAGCCAATACAAGTACAACTTGGCTAATTTCGCCAAATTTGGTGTATGTACTGCAACTCGCAAAAAGATTTATTACAGCTAAAGATAAGTGCGAAGGGAGGTGGGTGAGTTAAAACTTTTTTTTTATAAATTTTATTATACTTTTTTTTGTACATATTTTTTATTTTAAATTAAATGCTGTCACTTTTTCAATGTAATTGCTTATAACAAGCAAAAGTGCAGAAAATTGTTAATGTGTTCAACTGTCTGTCCGTGAAACAAAATGCTGCGACGCTGTCAAGTGAATTGGCGCGCTGGCGAACCGTTGCAGCAACTCGTTTGCCACATTTGGTGAAACACTTTCCTTTGTTTACACATTTTTGAGCTTTTTTTTAGCTATTTCTTGATTGAGTTTTTATATTTTGAAAAATAAAAATAAAAATAAAATAAAATAAAATAAAAATATTTCAAATCAATAGAAATCGTAAATGTACATATCTGTCGCCACAAGGCATAATCGCCTAAGTTGTAAAATATGATTTCGATATATTAAATTGCTTTTTATATTCGAATGCGCTTTTTTCAAAAATTATAAAAATCCATGATCCAAGTTTGCAAATAAAACAAAATGTTATGAAGAAATTTGATTAAGTATATACATACATTTTGGCTGTTAAAGCAAGTTTAATATATCTCTATTGTGAGTTAAGCCAAAATGTTTTTATTAATATCTTTTGATTAAAATAAGTTATAGGTATATGGGTTTTATAGAAATATAGAGTTTTTAATGTATAATAACGTGGTATATAAAACTCAATTTTGTCTTAAGTCGACTTAAGAGGTTATGGCTTGTGACCACAGATATAATTTGTCGTTTTAGTTTATTGCGAAATAAACAGCAACAGTCCTAAGAGATTAGTTTGGCGTTTGAGATTATCGATTTTGATTTGTAAATATGCGTGGAATTTGAAATAAATCGACCTATAGTAATCTTACAGTGAGTATTATGGCATTATATTTGGCAGCACGAGGTCACTATGCAACAGGCGAAAATTGCCAGACTGCTAAAAGCGCATATGCTAATTGAAATTCTTAAACGTAAAATGTGTTAAATTATGTTCGAATATACATACATACATAAATACATATGTATGTACATATTTTATGTGTAAATATGTTTAAAGTTATTATTATTCGTACTGATGTTTTGGGCATGTGTTTGTTACAGTTGCGGTTGATCTTTGTGACTATCGCAAAGAGATGTGTAACTGGCAAAGACAGGGAGTCACTAATGCCACTGTTGTTATTAAGTAGCTTGTGAAAAAGGTTATTTGAGAACTGGGCAAAGCTAAACACAAGACGGTGGCAGCCTAGTGGTTACAACATTGGATTACAAAAGTAACGATACGAATTCGATTCTTCGAGACTGTCAAGAAAAAAGATGTTGTGGTGATCTGCGAAATAGATCTATCGAAATAAAAAATAATGCTCAAATAAAATTTTCCTTAAAAAAACTGGCTAATAGCACTAACGCAAAAAAATTAACAAATACAATAAATTTTCCTACTGGGGTTGATAGGAAATTGCTTTGCTTGCTGTGTAAATTTAAGAGACATACTTTTAGGCGCTTACATACATAAACGGAAGTCACACTACAGAGGAAGTGCTAGAGTTCTCTTTTGGAAGTAAACGCTTTTTACAAAATACAACATTTCCGGTAGCGTTTCGATTAGGGCTTAAAACGCTTTTGTGAATTTTAAATGGAAAACTAGAAAATAGTTTAATTCTCTAGCGAATGTTAGCGAAAAAGTGATCTTATATAGCAAATGATGTTATGAGCAAAATGTGAGCATTAAAAGTCGGTAAAAATAAACTATTAATAGCAAATAAGTAGCAACAAAAAGTTATCTAGTCACGTTATCCAACGCTCACAAATCCCTCAAGTAAGCATACAAAAATCCAAACACTCTCACCGATCGCAAGCAAATTGGTGGGTGTCATTCTCCATCTCTGCTGGATTAGATCAGTCACACTGCACTACAAAAACATACACACTGTCCAAATGCATGCATGCGTGTATAATTGGTGAGTGATGCCTTCCAGTGAGTTAGTGAGCAAACACAACCAGTCCTGCCGTTTTGATCCAGTCGTATCAAATGTGATACTTTTTTTAGGCAAAATATACGGAGATACTTTTTATTTTGGCTTAAAACAAATTTGACATCTTTTTAATAGGCATCAAATAATATTAATGAAATTTGATAGAATTTAATCTATGTATATCAAAGAATATTAATTATTTTGCATTTTTTAAATTTTTAGTAACCTGTGAATGCAACGAAAAATATGTGTTGTTTGAAGATAACAAAAATGGGTAGATGTTAAATGGGCAACATTTTATGAAACATTTAGAAGACATCACTGCCCATAGCAGGCTTTCTGACTTAGAGGAGGGCAGCGCAACAAATATGCAATGACGCCAATTGAATTCAAGAATCAGCTCTGGCACTAGATCACCTAACTCGTTTGTCACATTGAATTTTATGGAACTTTTATATTATTCGGTACAATACGTAAGTATTCATATGCATTTGCATGTAAAATCGTTAAAACCCCTAAAGCAGTTTATTTTATTAATTTTAATTTATTTTTTCAAAATTTTTTCGGTGACACGAAAAAAACCATTAAAGTTTCAATTTGTGATACCACATTTTTTGAGGCTGCGGCAACACTGAGCAGAACCATCCAAAGAGCACAATTCCAGCGCCAATTCACCACAATTTGTTAACCACTGCACTATGGGCAGAAACCCCGATTTCACGGCATAAAATATATACTTCCAGCCAAACTAGCATCACCAAATTTGGAACACAGATTTCTTCTGTCAAAGTACATATCTATTCAATATGACAAAAAAGTATATCTGCGAAAAATACCAACCTTGATTATTATTTTACAAAGATTTCTACAAGCAAATTTAGTTTTAAAGAAACAGCTTTTAATCTAATATAAATTTAGCTGCTTTACAACTGCTAACACGTACTATAAAAAATTTAAACATTAACAGCTGTTTACACATAAACTGAGTTGCCAACTGTCCTAATTTTTTTTTTAATTCTCTCTTTAATATATTGAGCATTGAATACGATAACAAAATTTGGAAAAATCTGAAGTTGAAAATTTGAATTTAGGCCGCGAAATTGGGTATTCTGCCCATAGTGCACTTTCCAAAACACACCCACACGCACACCATGTATGACTCGATCAACAATTGGCACTGGAGTCCATGGGTTATTAGCAGAGCGACGATTTCCAGAGCGTTCAGTTGTCTCGAGCACCAACAGGTGTTAAAAACGTGTCTGAAGCAAAACGGTTAAACGACAAAGCATTAAACAAATCGGTAAACACAAAAGTAATATATATAAATTTGTGTATGTATGTGTTAAATACATACATAAATATGTACTTAAAATATATATACTTAATAGCGATTTAATTGTTCAATTGATTTGAATTGATTTTTGTGAATTTTCCAATTGTTAAAGCTTATGGAAAAAACAAAAACCAGTTTTTGAATAAAATGTACTACGAAATTGTGTTTTCGGGGTGAAAGTGCAAGATTAAAAGAAGCTGCAATTTTTTATTTTATTTATTTTTTTCGGCTAATCTCTTGTCATAATTTATTTTTAAATTATTGTTTTTTGGTTAATCGCAAAGCAGGGTTTTGAACCTTCATTATTATACATACATATGTATTTCATTTTTCGCAGAGCAAGAAAAGACATTTTACAGCGACGCCAAAGTTTTGTGGTTTTCAAATACAAATAAAAAACAGAATTTAGGTATTAAACTGTTAAAAGCAACAACAAACGTATTTCAAGGTGAGTTATGTTTCTTAGAAATATTTAGAATCCAAATGCATATTTTATCGATACATAGGTACATGCATACACACGAATGTATCAATACGTTCATGGATACAAAATATGTATATTCTTTCTGGTGATATAATTGCGTTAAAAACCCGAAGAACGAGTACCTCTACATACTGCGTTAATTGTTTAATACAAAAATTTGAAAAAAAAAAAACTGAAGCAAATACCTCACAAACCATATACACACGGGGCTCGCAACTCAAAAAGTTGTCGTTGTCGTCGTGGTTGCTGTCGCCGTTTTTATTGCCCTCCTCGATGGAGATAAATGTCGTTTAGCGCATTGCCTGATGTTAGAGTAACTCACAGTTTCATCACCTTATTACTATATAGCGTACTCTTTCTAGCTTCGTAGCAAAACACTAAATCGATGATTTTCTACCAATTTTGTGCTTGCGAGAGCATTCGTATGACAAATCACTACCAACACAGATACAGATACTACCAAGTACCTTTACTATCTTCCGTTTTACCTCTATTCGGTTACCAATTTAGTACTCCCATTCGCACCAACACATATTCATTCATAATCTTCCGATTTTTATTTACTTAATGTGCTATTTTTTTTATCCACCTTTTCGTCGCGGTAACTTTTTTTGTCGTTTTGGATTGTAGATACGAACATACGATCGTTTGTTACCGTTTTTATTTTCCTTTTTGTACCGTTTGCATTGATCGTTGCCGACGATAGAATTTTCTTAACTCTTTTAGTACATATGTATGTATATGTATATTAGGGTTGCCAGATACCTTTCCCGAAAAAATCACTACATTGCCTTCCAAAAAAAAGCAATATATGCATTTATTTTTTGTTTCCGTGTCGTTAACTGTCGATCATGTTTCTATGACATTTAACGTTCGCGTTGCTTCCTCCTTCTTAATCATTTCATGGTTATGCCGTGGTTATGCTTACGAGCAAAACACCGATGAAATTCGGACACATTTTCGTCATCGGTGAGAGGTGGTTACACTTAAATCGATGATTAGAGCGCACATACACAACATAACACATTATTACCCCGAAGCCTCGAGTGCTTGTTTCACCCAGCAAATTTGATCAATGTCCGAAATTTCTCTCACTCGTCGCAGTGCACAACAACAATTACACGTTGGTCGTCGAGTAATATCGCAGGGTGATAAAAATTAATTTTTTTAGTGTCGGCTAAAAATCAGTACAAATCAGTACAAAATCCAAAAAATCAGTATTTCTTAAGGTTTTTAAAACCATCAGTACGGGGCACGAAAAATCAGTATCGTACTGATCAAATCAGTACGTCTGGCAACCCTAATGTACATACATATGTAGCCACCAAATAATCTGCGCCTTATTTAAGGTTTATTCCAGAAGATTTAAAGGCATCCGAAATGCCTGAAAATTCTAAACGACCAAAAGTTGTATGGACAAAGGCTTATAATAATGCTGATTTTCCTGTGTTGATTCCATCAGGTTATAAGGACCACTCTGTCTTTCTCTCTGAGAGGAAACCTTTTTCCCAAGGCTTATCCACCATGGCATATGGCTCAGATAATTCCTTATAATAAGGCCATATGTGGTGTTTATATACCTTAAAATAAGGCTTATTCTCCATAGGAAATAAAGCCTGAATCATTTTTTATAATAAGGGGGACTATATGCAGTTGTAATACCTTATAATATGGACTAAGAAAATGGGATAATAAATATGTACATCAATAGTATACTAATGGGTGTCACTTTACCAAATGAATTATGCTGAAAATTTATACTTAATGTACCTAGCAGGAAAATAGAAAAATAATGAGGATGGCGCAAGCGTAGAGTGAAAAGGTTAACGGTTTCTTATCTGGAAATGCCACATAAAAATATGTCAAAGCAAGTGGAAGAAAAATATGTTGAAGACAAAATTGAAAATTTATGAACAGCTACAAACCAAACAGTTACCTATGTAGGTAAGTGAACGCGACACAAGAGCATACACGTAAATTGAAGAAAGAGCAAATAAACAACAATTTAACTAGAGGATTATGACTTGACTAGGCAGAAATCGACAATAAAATAAACAGAATAAAGAACACAACAATGTATAGGATAAGTTTACATATTTGCATTCACATTAGAGTGGTCCCTAAATTAATGGAGACAAATTGTACATACATATGTATACTATATTTCGTGAACCCCACCCCCTAGGCCGATGAACTTTGACTCTCACTAACCGTCTCTGATCGGGACCAAAATTTATATTTAATATCCTTGAGTACAGGATTCTAGGTTTCGGGTATTATATATAAAAAATATTATTTAATTTCTTTAATCTGAACTTTGACCTCTGTGCGACACCCTTTAACCGTCTTCGATCGGGACCAAAATTTATATGTGATATCTTTGACAGTGCTGTTACCGATGTAGGGAGATGAAAGCAAGAAAATCACTAATTTTATTTTTTTACGACCACCCTAATGTATGTATATGCCTATGTGTGTATACCTGGGTATATGTATGCGTGTAGGTGTATGCCTGTTATATTTGTGTGCGACTGACTGCCCGATGGTAGAAAAAAGTGAAAGATAGTCACAATTAATACCAAATAGACTAGACAGTTCTAAATGGAAATCTGGCACGAACCTTCATATAACTACATATGTACGTAAATAAGCACCCACATTTTGCCACATACAAACATACACACGTACTTTTGTACATACAGATAAGTGTGCATACAAACATTAAAAATATGATATCACTGTGTCGATCCGCTTACCTACTGCCTTTTGCGCAGCTAAATATGTATTAGGGACATGGTTTTCACAAATAAACTGTGCCATCAACGTGAATACAAAATGAAGGAGGATACCTACTCTACCTACCTGCAAAAAATGTGCGATTAGTCCCGCTAGAGTTCTGTCCCGGATTGATCTCTTTCGTGAACAATCGGTCCACAATTAGTCCCCGTACGCAGGGCCGCGGAGAGAGGGGGGCAGCCAGGGAAATCGCCCTGGGGCCCGGAAGGTTTTTTGGGGGCCCGGAAAGGCAAAGCAGTGTTGACAGCACTCGAACTAGGATTTCATAGATACATACATAGGTATTTTGTTGCTAAAAAAAATTGTTTTAAAATTGAAGTGTTTAACTTAACCAAATCACCAAACTAAAATTATAAGCATCCAATCAAATATTTACCTTGTTTATACATGGGCAAATCCTAGAAAAGTGAGTTGAAATTGAGGAAAATCGACTTTGATTTAGAGTTTCCAAAGTACCGCGATTGGTAAGGTGGCGAACCAAGCTTCTCAGAAATATTTACTTTTTAATTGAAAAATTGTTGTATGTTATTTTTTTACTAGATTGAGTTTATTTTTTAGGGGGCCCGTAAACGCGAACTGTCCCAGGGGCCCGGCTCGGCTCTCTGCGGGCCTGCCCGTACGAGTATAAATGTAGACTAACTAGGCTATTCTGGACACTGCCTTTTCCAAAAACAGCTGTCTTTCAAAAGGAAATTTTCCTCTCGAAAGATAGTTGTCTTTGGGAAGACAGTTGTCAGAATAGCCCTATAATTGTAGGCCAATTGTTCCCGAACGGGTACAAATCTAGATTTATTAAATGTAGAAATGTTACAAAAATATTCAATGTACCTATGCATTAAAAAAATTTTATAACAATAGGTAAAACTAATTGAACAGCCTTTCCTTTAATAGCAACAAAACTTTGAGAAAATTCTTAATTTTTTTAAAAGATTTCACTACAAAATGAAAGCTAATCGAATAAGCCTTCTTCTAATATATACACCAATTTATAATTTTTAGACATTTTCATAAAAAATAGCCTTGGCTTACAACTTTGGATGAAAGCGATTAATGTACATTTGTACCCGTTCGGGTATACAAATTCATAGGACATGCTCGAGCAAATGCGATCAATTCGCTTCATATAAAGGGATGTTAATTTGTATTAGTCACATGCTACCTTGCGATGATCCCGGACACGTCCCGGATTAATCGTATTTTTTTCAGGGAATGCATATGCGTATGTAGGTAAATACGTATGTATGTATGTATGTATGTACCTATGGATGGATGTAGGAGCAGATGAGTGGCCGAAAAAAATACAAAGAAAATGTGTTGCAAAATGAATAATGAAAAGATGTGGAACGGATCATAATTTGCAAGGCATTGCACATTTTACGCAGGCGCACGTTTTCTTTCAATTGCAATTTACCTCAAGCATGCACATACATATATGTATGTACATACGTGAATGTATACCTACCCAGTAAGAAAAAAAGATACATACACTTTCAAACGTGTGAATCTCACTGGCTAGGTATCATGATTGATAATGAAAAATATACAGGGTTTCTGCCAACAAAACACCCTTTGGAAACATTTTTATTTAAAAACTAGACTACAATTTAAGGGGAGATTTAATGGTCTGGGCCCTCACTCTGTAGTTCGATTCGAAAGTAAATTCGTTCGCTTTCGAGTTCTATTCCATATATGTACATATGTATGTAGATAGAACTACAGAGGAAAGGCCTAGAACTCAACAAAATTCTTGATATTTTTTCTCTCTCTCAATGGTAACGGTTTCCCAGTTAATATATGTATGTAGATATACTATGCCTAGCTATATATGTATGTATGTATGTATATGCATTAATGTTACGCGATAATACCTTACTAATGATCGTAACTTATAGCCGTAGCTTTAATTCCAAGCAAAAAGCATAAATATATTTTAATGCAATTATTGTATGTATGTATTTGTGTCGCCGCCGATTGCCGGTTTCAACAACACAAACACACATATGTACATATGTATGAAGGTATGTACATGGAAAAGTGTGATGGCGGCGGCATTGAATGCAGCTGCAAACGTCAAGCATTTACTAAAAGCTACCCACACAAAAAACATTCACGTCAACGCATTCACAATGGGTGATTGCGGCCAAAAATAAATTCAAAATTAAAGTATGAGTAAAACCTTTTTTTTTTAAATAGAGATCGACAGATATATCAAATTGTAATAAAAAAGCTTATATAAAAAATTTTGAGTCCCTTTTCGTTTAGCCGTACAGGGTGCCCAAAGTTGAGAAAAAATAGGTTCTTTTATTTCTCAATGAACACACCTCATACCTACAAAATGATCTATCTCATTTATGTAATTATTAACATACGAACTGGAGTAATACATCATTACATAGATAATGATTTTCTCTTTCAGAAATTATAACTTGGTTGTAAATATTCACTATTGAATTTATATGAATTTAAAAATTTGAATAAAAAAAATTAAAACAAGTAAGGAAGCCTAAGTTCGAGTGGAATCGAACATTAGATACTCAGCTGTATGCTTTCATTGTTTGTTTGCGTTTGATGGAAACACGGCGTATTTTATATAAAGCGAGTGCCGCATAAAGTGGGCGTAGTCACGCCCATTTTCAATATTTTCATCAGTCATCCAACTAAGCATATGAATATTATTCTTTGTGCAAAATTTCATTCCTTTATGACTTCTAGTTACAAAGATGTCACGTTACAAGTTCCCAAAGGGTGTTCCAGAAATATCTTTGTTAAAAAGTAGGCGTGTTCATAAACCGATTTCAATAAATTTTTGCTTGGCTATTAACACAAGTTATAAAAGTGCATAAACCAAGTTCCGTCATAATATCTCAATTATTTTTCGAGTTATAGGCTAAGAAATCTCGTATATTCCCTTGTCTAAAAAGAGGCGGTGCCACGCCCATTTTCCAAAATTTTCATATTTTTTATTTCCGGTCTATTGTGGAACTCATGCCACAAAATTTCTATGAATTATCTCTATATTTGACAAAGATATCGCTTAAAATGTTTTTATTAGGTCACCTTATAAGACCCATATATAAAAGAGGGCGTGGTCGTCAACCGATTTCGGTAAAATTTTCAACATGTATTACCACAAGTAATAAAAGTGTACACACCAAGTTTAGTCATTATGTATAAATCATTTGTCGAGTTATGGGCTCAGAAATCTCGTATATTCCTGTTTATAAAAAGAGGCGGTGCCACGCCCATTTGCCAAAATTTTTGTGTTTTTCGTTTTATGTCCGCAGTTGGACTCCTGCTGTGAAATTTCAATGATATATCTTTATATTTGACAGAGATATCGCTTAAAATGTTTTTATTAGGTCACCTTATAAGACCCATATATAAAAGTGGGCGTGGCCCTCAACCGATTTCAGAAATTTTTCGTCCAAATATTTGGCTAAGTAAGTATATCACGCGTACCAAATTTCATCGATATATCTTCAACGGTTTCAGATTTATGACTCATAAAACTTTCAATGTTTGCCCCTTAATAAGTGGGCGTGGCACCGCCCATTTTCCAAAATTTTTGTGTTTTTTTGTTTTATGTCTATAGTTGGACTCATGGGACAAAATTTCAATTATAGATCTTTATATTTGACAGAGATATGGCTTAAAATGTTTTTATTAGGTCACTTTATAACACAAATATATAAAAGTGGGCGTGGTCGTCAACCGATTTTAACTATTTTCCGTCCAAACGTTTGCCTAAGTAAGTAAATTACGCGTACCAAATTTTGTCGATATATCTTCAATGGTTTCTGAGTTATGACATATAAAACTTTCAAGGTTTGACCCTTAATAAGTGGGCGTGGCACCGCCCATTTTCCAAAATTTCATCAAATTTCTTCCTAGGGGCCTGAGCTCAACACGTGGGTAAAATTTCATCGCTCCAGCTATATTAGTGACTGAGATACCAAATTTCCGATTTTTTCTATATAGGAAAAGTGGGCGTGGTCATGGTCCGATTTCGCCCATTTTCAATACCAACCGTCCCAGTCTCGATACCAACTTGCATTTCAAATTTGATGAAAATATCTCAATTTTTGCGCGAGTTAGAGTGTTTACAGACGGACGGACAGAGGGACGGACGGACGGACATGGCTCAATCGATTTCTCTTTTCACCCTGATCATTTTGATATATATAAGTCTATATCTATCTCGATTCTTTCACTCTGTTACAATCCACCGTTATGTGATTAAAACTATAATACTCTGTGTACTAGTACAGCTGAGTATAAAAACAAAAAATATTACATACCTCCTCAATTTTTTTATGCTTTGAAACAATATATTCTTAATCAAACTGCATTTTCATTTTAAAAATTCACTTGCTCCATTTGCTTTTAAAATTTTTTCCCATTTGTCTAAAACTGAGTGTTTGTAAACGCATTAATTATGTTAGTTTTGACATTATGAAAAGCGTATATACATATTTAGGCGACTAATCGAATATTTCTTTGTCGTCTTGCAATAAATGGTGCATACTTTCAAAATATGAGGTAATTTTTTTTCAGCGTTAATTCATATCTTTGGCACCTTTTTTCTTTTGGAATATAAAAAAGAAATATGTAAAAATTGTAAAACTTTAAAATGAAATAAAAAAAAAAAAACAAAAAATATGACCTCCTCAATTTTTTAACATTTGATAGTCCTAAATGTCTTTTATAAACATGTGAAAAAATCGTAAAAATTCGTTTGCTCCATTTTGTTTTATGAACTTTTTTATGGAAGGTGTTTTCTTTTTAAGTTTTCGAACATTTTTCCCATACAAAATGCCCAGAAGTATGCTTCAAAAAGTTTTAATATTTTTGCATGGGGAATATTTGTCAAAATGATGAAACCTAAATATCGATATTTCCAATTCTAATTAAGATATTCGAAGAAACTAATCGCTGTTTTCAAGGGTAATGATTGTGCTTTCAACTGGTTTAATCGAATTTGAGTGGAAAGTAATTACATAAAAGATATTAAGCAGGGAATAGAGCCCTAAAACGTGTTTTTGCCTATTGGGCATGAATATCTCAGAAACAAGAACCAATTTGGAAAATCTGACTCCAGATTCAGGTTTAGCACACTGAAATCCCTTAGAAAAGTTTAATTTCATTTCTGGTATACTTAAAAGTGCATATATTTTTAATTTAAAAACGGTGAAGTGCTTTACCCATTTTCCAAAATGATTACTGCATTTGATTTATATTTCAAAAATGTATACAGTAATCAAAATTGAGCATTCTAGCTATAATAGTTAGAAAAATGCTGAAATTTCAAAAATACCGTTATACGGGAGGTGGGCGTATTTGTGGGTGGATTTTGTTAAAATTTTCACAGTTTACTAATTTCAACCAAAAAAGCTTAACTTCCGAGTTTCAAGATTCAAGCTCAATTATTACTATTTTTGGCCGCGTTTGTATGGAGGTGCCCCCACTGTAGCATTGTAGGCAGCGTTGCCACTTTGGTTACTTTTTACCATAATTGGTTACCATTTTTTCGTTTGGTTACGTGGTTACTTTCGGCCGATTTTGGTTACCTTCAAGGTCCATGTATTGAGTACACCATGGTTACATTCAATTTTTAGGAACACGCTTTTGATTTTTCCCAACCATAAAATATTTGTTACCAAAATTGTTTTGTTGTATTTTTTTTTATCAAATTCCAAATAACTTATTGTTGGGGCTAAACGGAAAAAATTCAACCACTATTTCCAGAGAATGTTGGGTGTATAGCTGTTTCACGAAAATCAATAAGGCAAAGGTGGGAAAAATTCAACAGCTTTCACAGAATCTCAGTGGTCGAGCGTGTAAAAGTATTCGCACATTGCGGCTGAAAATGGAATGTATCACGCGTTCGATCCCCGTGAGGAGCATCCACTTCCGAAAAGGGTGTTAATGATCGAAAATGGTTTTTCGTGAAATAGCTATACTCAACCTTCGCTGGAAATAGTTGTTGACATTTTTCCATTTACCCCCAACAATAAAAAATTAAATTAAATAATTTTCGTGCTAATCACTAAGAAGCTTTCAAGTCAGAATAATTTATTTGACAGGAGCCAGCGACCACATTAGAGATAAATCTATTCTGGCGAATTTTCGTGGGGCGATTTTCGTCAGCTTTTTGGTTCTGTTCATTCTCATACCTGGCCGTGTTTTTAAATGTTGATAGAACGCTACGACCGGGCGATATTTCGCTCGACGTTGGATCTGTTTAATGCATAAAGATGTAAAACAATTGATATATTTTAGTTTTTGTTAACCGTATATATTGTTTTGCTTCCAAATAAATAGCCCTAACGTTAATAGGACATATCGCTAGCTTAGAGTGCAAATTGTGTAAGTCCTTTATTCAAACTTTGTAGGAGAAAAAAAAAACAAAAAATAAAAAAAATTTAGAAATCGTCGCACAATGGGAATTCGTGGCCAAAAATAAAGTCGAAATTAAAGTAGTCGTAAATCCATTTTTTTTACCAGCTATCGACAGATATTTTATAGGACAAAAAAAAAGTTCATGTAAAATTTTCTGAGTTTCGTTTCGTTTAGCCGTACAGGGTGCCCAAAGTTGAACAAAAAATGTGCCATTTGAATTATGAATTATATGACTTGATACGAAATGCTCTATCTAAGCCATTTATTAACGCATATACTTGGTTTTGACACTTGAATATAGGTAATGGCTTCTACTTTTTCAGGAAGTAATCCTTTTTTTATTATCTTCGAAACCTGATTTTATATGATTTTTCAAATAAGGATAAAAAAATATCGAAAATATTTTTTCTTCGCCAAATTTAAGCAATAAAATAAAAAAAACAAAAAAAAACGTATCCTGGATTTTTTTTTGTGTGATGAACTAACATATTCTTTATCATATCACATTAACAGAAATTAATTTCACCCGCGCTCTCGCGAGTTTTAATTATTCTCCTAATGGGCCAAAAGTGCATTTTTGAAATTACATTTATCATGACATATTCGGCATTAAAAAAAATGTTTATACGAGATTTATCCCTCAATATTTCTCTGTAATATAAAAAATAGTTCATATTATGAAATACAGTAGCTCACTTTTGAATTAGCTGCACAAGTTTTATTATATATTGTTTTTTATGCAGGGTAAAAAAAAAATTATCAAAAAAATTGGGAAACTTTAGAACAAAATAAAAAAAAAATAAAAAAACGTATCCTCAATTTTTTAATATATGTTGGTCCCAGGTGTGCTTAAAAACCCCCCATAGTCAATTTCACCATTCACCCGCGCTCTTCTCACTAATTCATATTTTTCGACGAGGTGTATATGCGCGCTATCACTATAGCTGATTCCACATAAAACTTTTTTCGCTTTGCGTTACGCCGCTTTCTATGTCAAACAACGCAAAACTGAAAAACTATGCCACATTGAACGCTGCAACATCACTCAAAAAATATTTATTTTCTGAAAAATTTCTCATTCTCCATTTTATTTACAAAAAAGTAAATAAGAAAATAAAAATCTATTAAATTATTTTTCAATTGTGTGAAATGTAAATTTGTTTATTTACATTTGAATTAAAGTGAAACTGAAAAAAAATTTCAACGCCCCCAAAAGTTGAGATTTGGGCAACTTTGTGCTTTACGTAACTTCGGCGTTGCGTTACTTTTTGTTATGTGAGAAACCTCATATATATACATGTATTTTAATCTCAGCTGTCACGCAGAAAGTGTCACGTAGCGCAACACAAAGTTCTATGTGGAATCAGCTTATGGATGTACATCATAGCTGTCCAAATGCGACTCATATGAGCAATGAGAGTAAGCGCCCGTGTACGTATACACACCGATTGTCACTACTACAGATAAATAAAGAGCATAAAATGAGCGCTTACGATGGGACTAGGCGATCGCCGATTAGCAAAAATAATTAAGTTGCCTTCGACTGGTATGAAAGCAAGTGGTTGCTAGCTGGTCTTAGCTTGAAATTCTTTTGTTATAATTACAGATGCCAAACAACAAACAAAAGTACGAAGAGTTTGCATATAACATACGTATGCATTAGTATACGTACGTTGTTTCATAAATTCGCAAAACGTGCGCAGCATGACCCTGCTCGCTCAACATCTGCATGCAGACTGATTATTGTTATTCATTTTTCACTTTGGCCTACGGTAGGCGCACCAACACACTCTCATTTTTCGGTCGTTGCTTGATTGTGGTAGTGAATCGCATTTGGACAGCTACCCTGCAAAAAATGCGATCACTCCGGGATACATCCGGGACAACTCGCAAGGGAGCATGCGATTACTACCCATTTGTATCTCTTTATATGGGTTGAAGTGTTCTCTTTTGTTTGAGCATGTCCTATGAAGAGACTAATTGTACCCAGTTTGTGACCGAACGGGTAGCAAAAGCTCACAATTGTACCCGTTTTGTACCCGAACGGGTAGCAAATGCGACACATCCATTTGTGCGACTAATTGTACCCGTTTGATACCCTTTCGGGTACAATTCGTCTACAATTAGTATACATATGTACCCGTTCGGGTACAATTGGGAACAATTGTAGACTAATTGTACCCGAAAGAGAGCGCTCCCGGACAAATCTTTTTAGAGACTCGTCGCACACTTTTTTACAGGGTATGATGTACATACATATGCATACATGTGTAGCTAGAGAGAAAAGCATTGATGAGCAGTTTTGACAGTTGTTTATGCTTTAAAATCGCTAATATATTAATTAATGTAATTTTATATAGAATATATACATATATACTTACTTTTAGCCTATTCACTTTAAAAGTATCATAACTCAAAAACCCGAGTTTTCAGCTAAGTATGGGTATGCATGCATGTGTGTATAGGTATATGTATGTGCATTATATGACGAAATTTCGGTCTGATAGATTGAAAATTGACAGTTTGACATCAAAAAATTATCTTTGGTTTCCTATTGAAATATATAGCTACTGAAAACTTAAAGGGATTTTTCGTAAAATCAGCTTATTAAGGTATGATAGTATAGAAGTAAATGAGCGATATACTATCATTTGCTGCTTTTTATACCAGCCATGAACATGAAATAGTGTTATAACTTTGTGCCGAAATACTATGTCTTTTTATGTAAAGTTTATCATTTGTCGGAATCGCCCAAATCCAGTATAAAATATAGCTCCCATACAACGGATTGTTCATATGTACAAGATAAATTTGAGTATTTGTAACTTATTCAATTAAACAGATAAAATTTAATTTCTATCCTTCATAAATGGTACAAAGTCTTTGGTACGCATAAACTTGTTGATATTTGCATTTATCTATTTCGTCTCCCACCTGTGCCGTTACCTTATAAATGAGAGTTTACGTGGGGATCCAAGCCTTAAGAGTACAGATTTTAAATAAGTAAGTATACATAAACGTCACATAGATAATTAAATAAATATTTTTGAAATAGTTACAAATATATGCTTATACCTATATATATAATTGCCCCTCAGCATTCCAACTCAAATAGTTTCGAAAATAAATGCATTTTAATGGTTTTTCGCGGCACCCGTTATATGGGGGGTGGGAGAATTTGTCATCAGATTAAGTTCATTTTGACACCATTTACCAATATTCATGAAAGAAGCTTACATACTGAATTTCAGCATTGTAACTTAATTAATTTCCAAAATAATTGCAATTTAATGGTTTTTCGCGACACCCGTTATATGGAGGGTGGGAGAATTTGTCATCAGATTAAGTTCATTTTGACACCATTTACCAATATTCATGAAAGAAGCTTACATACTGAATTTCAGCATTGTAACTTAATTAATTTCCAAAATAATTGCAATTTAATGGTTTTTCGCGACACCCGTTATATGGAGGGTGGGAGAATTTGTCATCAGATTAAGTTGATTTTTACACCATGTACTAATATTCATCAAAAAACCTTGCATACTGAATTTCAGCATTGTAACTTAATTAGTTTCCAAAATAATTGCATTTTAATGGTTTTTCGCGACACCCGTTATATGGGGGGTGGCAGAATTTGTCATCAGATTAAGTTCATTCTTACACCATGTACTAATATTCATAAAAAAAGCTTATTTTCAAAATTTGAGCACTCTAGGTCCATTTTTACTATTTATGGCCGTTTTTTGTATGAAACGTTCCCATTGTGCGTCGCCCGGATAAATTAATGTCGTATGTTGCATTTGAAGACTTTTGGGAAAACAGGTTTGAAGTTTGGAATTGTATTTCTCCAAAACTTCTGATTAGTTTTTCTCCAAAGTCTGGCAGAACACTACTAGGCCACAAAATTCTTAAATTATTTTAATCTATTATATAAAAATAAGTCGCATTTTCCTACCTGATGATTTAACTCCAGAACGGCTGGACTGAATTAAATGAAATTTTGCACGTAGTTTTCTATTGATCCCGACATGGTTTATGGCCAAAAAAAGTATAAGAATCCGGGAAGGTTTTGGAGATATTCCACAAAATGTGGACCAGGGTAACCCCATAAGGGGTTCGTACGATATGGGTATCAAATGAAAGGTGTTGACGAGTGCTTGAACATGGTGTAATTATTGGTCTCATATAAGACCCCGTATTCGAGGTATTTCCTGAAATATGAACCAGGTGTGACCCCAAACGCGTTTTCTACAAAATGGGTATCAAATAAAAGGTGTTGGTGAGTATTTAAAAAAGATGTGATTTTCAACATCCTACGCGGGCCTTTTTCCGAGATATCGAACAAAATGTGGACCAGGGGTGACCCTAGAAGGCGTTGTTCTGCCTAAAATTTATTCCTATAAAGCCTAAAGGAAAAGTCCTAGATTACCGTGTTGCTAACCATTATATCCCTATCCCTATCCTATTCAAAAGAAAAGCAGGAAAATAGGGGAAATCATTTTTTACATACAGCGCCATTAATTTTATGTGACATTTTTTATTAAACGCAAAATTAAAACCGGTATTGTGTTCACTGTGAAATTGAGGTTGAAGTTATTCGTTTCCTAACAGTTCAATTGGAAACCATCAAAACAATCATGCATATTGTGCAAGTTAACACAGCAATAGAAGCATACCAGCATTAGGTGTAAATATTGTATGTATGTATGCCTGTGTGTTATCCCAATAACAAACAGACAAACCTACCTAAATACTCATCAGTGGTTGTTGTAAGCAGGCATTGTATTTTATTGACATATATATAAAAATAAGTCGCATTTTCCTCCCTGATGATTTAACTCCAGAACGGCTGGACTGAATTAAATGAAAATTTGCACGTAGTTTTCGATTGAGCCCGAAATGGTTTATGGCCAAAAAAAGTATAAGAATCCGGGAAGGTTTTGGAGATATCCCACAAAATGTGGACCAGGGTAACCCTATAACGGGTTTGTACGATATGGGTATCAAATGAAAGGTGTTGACGAGTGCTTGAAAAAGGTGTAGTTATTGGTCCCATATAAGACCCCGTATTCGAGGTATTTCCTGAAATATGAACCAGGTGTGACCACAAAAGGGTTTTCTACAAAATGGGTATCAAATAAAAGGTGTTGGTGAGTATTTAAAAAAGAGGTGATTTTCAAGACCCTATGCGACCCATTTTCCGAGATAACGACCAACATGTGGACCAGGGCCGACCCTAGAAAGTCTGGAGGGATAGAATAGGCATAGGGATATGGATAGGGATAGGGACAGGCATAGGGATAGGAATAGGGGTAGGGATAGGGATAGGGATAGGGATAGGGATAGGTATATGGATAGGGATTAGCGATTAGGGATTAGGGATTCGGGATTAGGGATTAGAGATCAGGGATTAGGGATTAGGGTGAGGGATTAGGTATTAGGGATAGGGATAGGGATAGGGATAGGGATAGGGATAGGGATAGGGATAGGGATAGGGATAAGGATAGGGATGGGGATGGGGATAGGGATAGGGATAGGGATAGGGATAGGGATAGGGATAGGGATAGGGATAGGGATAGGGATAGGGATATGGATATGGATAGGGATAGGGATAGGGATAGGGATAGGGATAGGGATAAGGATAGGGATAGGGATAGGGATAGGGATAGGGATAGGGATAGGGATAGGGATAGGGATAGGGATAGGGATAGGGATAGGGATAGGGATAGGGATAGGGATAGGAATAAGAATAGGGTTAGCGATAGGAATAGGAATAGGAATAGGAATAGGTTTAGCGATAGGAATAGGAATAGCAATAGGAATAGGAATAGGGTTAGCGATAGGAATAGGAATAGGGATAGGGATAGGTATAAGGATAGGGATAGGTATATGGATAGGGATTAGGTATTAGAGATTAGGGATTAGAGATAGGGATAGGGATAGGAATAGGAATAGGAATAGGGATAGGGATAGGTATAAGGATAGGTATGAGGATAGGGATAGGGATAGGGATAGGGATTAGGGATAGGGATACGGTAACACGGTAACACGGTAATCTAGAACTTTTCCTTTAGGCTTTATAGGAATAAATTTTAGGCAGAACAACGTCTGGCGGGTCAGCTAGTTTTGTTATATATTGTTTATTATTTTGGAATTTATAAAGGATTTTCTTCAGTAAAATTTTGTCGTATGTTACCTTTAGCAACATTTTTGCAGGAAATTTGTATGACGTACGACAAAATGTGTTCCCAATTTGAACTAAATTAAAGATTTTCAAAATTAGTTAAATATTGTATTTGATTTCTCATAAAAGTAAATAAATTAAATAATTGACAGCAATTAAAAGCACATTGGTAATTAGACGAAATCGCTTGCGACCTTGCACAAACGAAAAAATTCTGCTCAATATCTCTTAAACTAAAGGAGATAGCAAAAAACGGATAACGTCATTCGAAAGATCTTGATTAGCTTAGTATAACTGTATTATTAACTCAATTCGGCCCAAAATTCACATACGACACTAATTTATCCGGGCGACGAAATGAAAAAAAAATTTTTTTCTTTTCATATAAATATTTTGGACTTACACAATTTGCGTATCACTGAATAACAACAAGTAAAAATATGACAAGTGTTACAGACTTATTTAGCGTGGTGCGTATTAGATTTTCTAGCGTTCTATATAAAAATACACTTTTTCATAAAAGTGGACTTACACAGTTTGCACTCTAAGCTAGCGATATGCCTATATTATTAATTTTGGTTACTTGTTTCTAGTTTTGGTTACTTTTATTTTGTATTTTGGTCAGAGACGGCAAATAATTGTCAACCATAAAATTCCTTTGGGTTTCGCTCAGACAAAAAGCCCAAATTTTTAAAAATTAAAATTTTTGTCTGTGACTAATATTTTTGAAATTTTTTTATTTCAGTCTTTTGGTGACAAAAAAAATTATATTTTTTTAGAATAAAACTCACTTGCTGTGTCTTATAAAAGATTTTTATTTCATGTATTGAATAAAGCAAATTGCAGTGTAAGAATATTTCAGCTAAAACAAAATGTTAGAGTGGCCATTTTGGCTTATTATTTCTATTTCCAAACAAGTAAGGAAGCCTAAGTTCGAGTGGAATCGAACATTAGATACTCAGCTGTATGCTTTCATTGTTTGTTTGCGTTTGATGGATTTTATATAAAGCGAGTGCTGCATAAAGTGGGCGTAGCCACGCCCATTTTCAAAATTTTTATTAGTCATCCAACTAAGCATATGAATATTATTCTTTGTGCAAAATTTCATTCCTTTATGACTTCCAGTTACAAAGATGTCACGTTACAAATTTCCAAAGCGTGTTCCAGAAATATCTTTGCTAAAAAGTAGGCGTGGTCATAAACCGATTTCAATAAATTTTTGCGTGTCTATTAACACAAGTTATAGAAGTCTCTAAAGCAAGTTTCATCATAATATCTCAATTATTTGTCGAGTTATGGGCTCCGAAATCTCGTAGATTCCTTTGTCTAAAAGGAGGCGCTGCCACGCCCATTTTCAAAAATTTTTCTATTTTTTGTTTCCAGTCTATTGTAGAAATCATGCCACAAATTTTCAATGAATTATCTTTACATTTGACAAAAATATCGCTTAAAATGTTTTATTAGGTGACTATAAGACCCATATATAAAAGTGGGCGTGGTCGTAAACCGATTTTGGAAATTTTTCGTCCAAACATTTGCCTAAGTAAGTATATCACGCGTACCAAATTTCATTGATATATCTTCAATGGTTTCTGAGTTATGACTTATAAAACTTTCAATATTTGCCCCTTAATAAGTGGGCGTGACACCGCCCATTTTCCAAAATTTTTGTGTTTTTTGTTTTATGTCCATAGTTGGACTCATGCCACAAAATTTCAGTGATAGATCTTTATATTTGACAGAGATATCGCTTAAAATGTTTTTATTAGGTCACTTTATGATACACATATATAAAAGTGGGCGTGGCCGTCAACCGATTTTAACAATTTTCCGTCCTTACGTTTGCCTAAGTATGTAAATCACGCGTACCAAATTTCATTGATATATCTTCAACGGTTTCTGATTTATGACATATAAAACTTTCAATGTTTGACCCTTAATAAGTGGGCGTGGCACCGCCCATTTTCCAAAATTTCATCAAATTTCTTCATAGGGGCCTGAGCTCAACACGTGGGTAAAATTTCATCGCTCTAGCTATATTAGTGGCTGAGATACCAAATTTCCGATTTTTTCTTCTCTTTTCACCCTGATCATTTTGATATATATAAGTCTATATCTATCTCGATTATTTAATTCTGTTACAATCCACCGTTATGTGATTAAAACTATAATACTCTGTGTACTAGTACAGCTGAGTATAAAAATTATGTATTAAGTTTTACAAGAAGTAAATTTTCCATATTTTTATACCTTTCATGGAAATGAAATGGTATTATAACTTTGTGCCGAAACACGAATGGTGAAAGTACCAGAAGGAGGCGTGGCAGACCTACCAAAGTATATACCAATATGATCAGGATCATGAGCTGAGTCGATTAAGCCATGTCCGTCTGTCTGTCTGTCTGTCTGTCTGTTTGATCGCAAACTAGTCCCTCAGTTTTTGAGATATCTGCTTGAAATTCGGAATGTGAATGTATATTTAGGAGAAGCTGATCATTTGTCGGAATCGGCCGAATCGGACCACTATAATATATTGCTGCCATACAACCGATTGTTCAGATATGGACATTTTGGGGTATAACTTCTCCATTTGAACAGCTGCGGGAATGAAACTTTGAAGTATTTGTACGCATATGGACCTAAATAATGTCACCGAAATTTGTCAAGATCGGACCACTATAACATATAGCTTCCATACAACCGATGGTTCAGATATGGACATTTTGGGGTATAGTTTCTCCATTTAAAGAGCTAAGGACATGAAACTTTGTAGTATTTGTACTCATATTGACCTTAATAATGTTACCGAGAATTGTCAAGATAGGACCACTATAATATATAGCTCCCATACAACCGATTTTTCAGATATGGACATTTTGGGGTATATGTACCTTCTCCATTTTAACAGCTGAGAGAATGAAACTTTGAAGTATTTTTACACATATGGACCTAAATAATGTCACCGAATTTTGTCGAGATCGGACCACTATAACATATAGCTCCCATACAACCGATTGTTCAGATACGGACATTTTGGGTTATAAATTTAAATGGAGAATTTCATGAAACTTTTTTCTACTGAATCTTTGCATAAATAACTCACAGAATTGAAAGTATACATTAAACAATTTCCGACTATGCAACTTTTCATTTCTCCATTCATGAAAGGTATGAAGTCTTCGGTACGGCCGAAGACAGCCGCGCTCTTACTTGTTTTCATTCAGATTATTTCTTCTTTCACACAAAACAAAATTCAGCGAGGAAAAGGCTCTCTCAACAGATACTTGCGTAGCAGGTGTTCCTAATACAACTAATGCTAGTTCAAACAATTCGGGAGATTTAAACCTAATATTCTCGTAAAATGAAAAAAATATCTTTATGCAAGGGTAATCGTTTATATAGATTTTCAAAATTGTTTTTCATTCGCCTCAATTTTTTCTACTGAAAATAAAACTCAGTGAGTAACTGAAAAAAAAAATTAAGGTTACTCACAGACAAAAATAAAAATTATTTTTGTCTTTTGATTTGAATCTATCAGTGAGTTTTAAAATTTTTGTCTTCAAATAATTGTTATTTTAAAGACCTTTTAAAAGTGTTGACTGAAATTTTCGATCTCTGATTTTGGTAAATTTAAAATTTTTTAAGTGGCAACGCTGATTGTAGGTATGCAAGTGAAAATGAATTGAATATGTATGTACATACATACATATGTATGCAGGGGCGGATTTACCTCTAGAAGCGCCCTGGGCAAACACATCAAGCCGCGCCCCAATATTTCCAAAAAAACCATACTTGCCTTCGTGTGGTGACATTTCATTACTGATATATTTTACGGATTTAAAAAATTTTATTCGAGTTTTCTTAGAAAGAATATTTATTTCATTTTTATTTATATAACTAGCTGTACCCGGCCAAGCTTTGCTTTGGCCCACTTCTTATTATAGGCATTAGAAGCAAAAAACTGCGTACTTTAAATTAAGTTGGAAGTATCTAGAAACCGAACTTATCTCGGGCTGCAGAGCTAAGCAAAACCCAGATAAGTTAAAAAAAATGAAGGAAAATTTGTTTACCCTCTTTATGTTGTTATCCCTTTTTCTTCCTATTAGTATCCAACTCCCTTTCCCTCTACTATTCCCTTTCATTTCCGCTTCATTTTCCCGTCACATTTCTGCTTCCCTTTCTCTACCACTCTCCTTACCACTCCTATTCTGTCTTTATCCCTTTCATTCCCCCTCTTATTACATCTGTCATTTCCTGTCTTACTGTCTCTCTCCCTATCCTCTTCATTTTCATTATATTCTCCCTCTACTTTTCCGTCCTTTGCCTTTCCCATTCTCATTACCCTTCTCCTTTCCATTTCGCTAGGGAATTGGGTTTAGCGCAACATAGCCCTGTATTCCACTTCTCATTTGATAAAATTGTTGCTGAAAAACATATCGTGTCATCCGGCCCTAAGGATAACTATGAAAAGAGCTCTATGTAGCAGCCCTGGTCAACACCTTTCATTTTATATCAGTATTGCTCAGTAGGATCCCGGAGTCATCCGGGTCCACGTATTGAACCACATCTGGGGACCCGACCTAGCAATAATGAGTTCATACCTACGTAAAATCTCAGCTCATCTCGGGACCTGACCTAGAAATCATAATGAGTTCATCTCCATGTAAAAGCCCCGCTCAACACCTTTCATTTGATACCAATATCGCTGAGCTATTTTCCGGGACTACCGGGTCCACATTTTGACCCACATCTGGGTACCTGACCTAGGAATCATAATGAGTTCATCTCTATGCCCTGCTTAACATTTTGCATTTGATATCCATATCCCGGTGTTATCCGGGTCCACGATTGACCCACATCTTGGGATCCAACCTGGGAATCGTAATGAGTTCATTTTTATACAAAATCCTTCATTTTATACCAATATTGCTGAGAAATTTTCCAGGGCCATCCGGGTCCACGTTTTTACCCATATTTGGGTACCCGGCCTGGGCATCAGAAATAAAATAGTTCTATGTTGAAGTCCTCATCAAGACCTTTCATTTGATACCAATATCGCTCAGAAACATTTGAGGGTCATCCGGGTCCACATTCTGACCTCTATTTGGGGACCCGGCCTAGACATCACAAATAAAATAGTTCTATGTTGAAGTCCTCATCAAAACCTTTCATTTGATACCAATATCGCTCAGAAACATTCGAGGGTCATCCGGGTCCACGTTCTGATGCATATTTGGGGACCTGGCCTAGGCATCACAAATAAAATAGTTCTAAGTTGAAGTCCTCATCAAGACCTTTAATTTGATACCAATATCGATCAGAAACATTCAAGGGTCATCCAGGTCCACGTTTTGGCCCATATCTGGAGACTCGACCTAGGAATCACAATGAGTACTATTCTATGTAAATTCCCTGCTCAATAGCTTTTATTTGATAAGAACTGTACAAATGTTCTGAAGTGTACTTTGATTCATTTTTTCTCTGTAAAAAATTTAAAAAATCTTTCATTCTTGTTGTAATATTCAAAAAAAAATTTTTTTGATAAATAAAAAAAAATGGTTTTCCTTGTCTTAGTTTTGGCGCCCCTATTGAAACGGCGCCCTGGGCAGCTGCCCATGTTGCCCCTATGTAAATCCGCTCCTGTATGTGTGTATGTAGGTATGTATGTATGTGCATTAGACTGCGTTTTATTCGTGAGAAAAAGTAAAAAAAACATACATATGTATGTATATATAAATTTTGGTCCTGATTGGTGGCGGTTAAGGCGTGGCGCATTGAGGTCAAAGTTCAGAAAACTCTATGAAAAGTCAAAAAAAAATGTTTATTATCTAATAGCCAAAATCAATACTTCTATGCCCAAAGATAACAAATATGTATAAATTTTGGTACCGATTGATGGTGGTTTAGTGGTGTTTCACGGGCTCAAAGTTCAGATTACCATATGTGACACTAAAAATTTAAGTATTCTACGATATCTTTGACCATGTTACTACCGCTTGAGGGGGTGGGGCTGTAAAATATCGTTAATTTGAATTTTAAACGCACTATAATATACATACATACATATGTAGATAGTCACTTATGTTTTTCCATATGTACATACTATTTGTAATATCTGCCTGCATTCGTAGCATGGGATATTGACAATTGAAGGTATAAAAAAGTATGTATCTTTCATTTGTTTGCAACACGTTGCTTTTTTCAAAGAAAAATGCTTCAGATATCAATTGTCGGGTGGACTTTCTCTGCTCCATTTATTTGTTCAATATAATCAAAACATAGTTAAATTATATGCATTATCTACAGATGTAGGTATGTACGTAGGTGTGTAATGTTTATACTCATATTTCGTTAGACTTTAACGTTAGAGAATTTGTGGAGACTAGGTACTTACATTAATCGAAAGCGAAAGTTGATAATTATGTAGGTACAATAGAATTCAATTGGAAACTGATTAGAGAAAGAAGTACTTGCAAATTTTGATTAGAGAGCTGCATTAGATTTCAATTCGAGAATTATAATTATGTAGATTTGAGATATATGTACGTAGGTACCATTATCTAAATTATAGGCTGGAGATTGGCTAATTCCGGAGTCATTCCCAAAGTAATATTTTTAATAATAATAATAATAATAACCCACGCCCTCCAATCCCGCCCGACCGCACGAGAGGCGCACCCGCATGACGTACGGATATTTTTTATTTACATAAAATGCCGAGGTGTTGAGTGGCAGGAGTTTGTTAAGCGTCGAGATCTTAAACTGCTCAGCTACAGAGAAATAAAATCATCAGCTGAGTATAGTACAATTGAAGTTAGTCTTGAGAATTATAAAAGAATAATCGCTACTATGTGTTAAGATAAGACAGTATTTTTTCCCTTATAATGAAAAGTGAGTCCGAAATATCTAAAAAGCTGGAATAGGAATTAAAGCTCTTACATAAACCCCGGAAAGGTTCATTTAATTCAAAGTTTGATTTACACTGCTTTAAGTAGATAGGGTTGAAGTGTCTTGTTGAACGAGAAGGAATGTTAAAGTTTATTTCAGCTAGCAAGAAAGGAGAAAGAATTAAGCCATTCAAGAGCTTAACGATAAATATTACCCCTAACATTTCTCGTCGACTTGCAAGAGTCGGAAGATTAAGGAGTTTTAAACGGCTAGTATACGGTGGAAGATTGTAACCAGAATCCCAAGGCAAATTTCTTAAAGCAAAAAGCAAAAACTGTTTTTGGACTGACTCTAAGCGATCAGAGTGAATCTGATAGTATGGATTCCAAACTATGGAACCATATTCCAATATAGGTCTTACTAAAGTTGTAAAGAGTGTTTTAGTTATGTATGGGTCGCTGAATTCCTTTGACCAACGTTTTACAAACGCTAAGACACCTCTTGCCTTATTTGCTGTAGCATTAATATGAATGTTGAAACTAAGTTTGCAGTCCATTATTACACCTAAATCCACAAACTCATTTACTTGTTCGAGGCCAAAGCCATTTATTGCATAAGAAGCTGGCTGTACGGTTTTCCGGGAAAAGCGCATGAATTTACATTTATTGAGGTTAAGTGGCATTAAGTTAGTGTCACACCAAGAAACTAAGGAATTTAAATCTTCCTGAAGCAAAGTTCTATCATCAAATGAAGAGATTGATCTAAAAAGCTTTACGTCGTCCGCATACAATGAAATTTTTGAGTGTTTAATTGTAGTAGTTATATCGTTAATAAATAGCAAAAACAGAATCGGGCCAAGGTGACTGCCTTGAGGAACTCCTGAAGTAACATTAATAATAGACGAGTAAGCATTTTTGAAAATCACCCTTTGTGTTCTATTTAAAAGATATGAAGATATCCATTGCAAGAGGCTGGGCTGAAAGCCAAGAAGATCAAGTTTAAGAATCAGCAAGGAGTGATTGACTTTATCAAATGCTTTGCTGAAGTCCGTGTATATAACATCAGTAGGTAAGTTTTGAGAAAATCCATTAGAAATACTAGTGGTAAACTCCAGTAGGTTTGTGACCGTTGATTTACCCTTACAGAACCCGTGTTGTGAATCACAAATTAATGAGGACGTTGAATGAGACAATCTATTGGTAACTATTGCTTCAAATAATTTAGGAATAGCCGAAATATTTGCTATACCTCGATAATTTTCTATGGAGGACCTACTCCCGCTTTTATGAAGGGGGATAATGAATGACTCTTTCCATAGCATAGGGAAAATGCCTTGTTCCAAGGAACTATTGAATAATGCAGTTAGTGGTTTAAACAGGTTTATGGCACATTTTTTTAGAAAGCATGTTGGTATCTGGTCAGGACCATAACTAAATGACTCTTTTAATGATAATAAGGCTGACAACACGTCCTCTGCAGATATATATGGTTTGTAAATTGATGTATTAGGAGATAATCGATATGGATAGTTACGAAATGGAAGTTCTTCTATGTTGGAATAATTATGTTTGAAAAATTGTGCAAAAAGATTGGAAATTTCTTGACTATCACTTGAAGTGTTGTCTTGATATCTCATAGCAGACGGAAACCCATTAACTTTTCTCTTGGAGTTTACGAAACTGTAAAACGATTTTGGATTACGAATAAAATTAGACTTAATTTTACGTATATAGGCTCTATAGCAATTTTTATTTAACACAAAGTATTGGCGTCTAAGCTCAGCATACTTTAAGTAGTCGGCATGCAAGCCCGATTTCTTGTATGATTTGAAAAATCGGGATTTCTTATTTTTTAAAGTTTTAAGCTCTTTTGTGAACCAAGGTTGTATT
This sequence comes from Urophora cardui, assembly GCA_960531455.1. Classification (NCBI taxonomy): domain Eukaryota; kingdom Metazoa; phylum Arthropoda; class Insecta; order Diptera; family Tephritidae; genus Urophora; species Urophora cardui. The sequence continues at coordinate 166,743,433 of OY482670.1, read as the reverse complement.
GGCTCACTGTACTCACGAACACGTTTAGGCACAAGTTTTTCAAATAGGCAATGAATAATTTTATTAAAAAGTAAAACGTTTTGCTCGACATCGTTATTGAATTTTGGCCATGTTAAACTAGCTAACTCATGATTAAGTTTTTTAAAGTTGGCCTTGGAAAAATTATAATATGTACTTGTGTTAGCTGAACTAGAAATGCAGCCATTAATATTGTTTACAATTTCGTATGTAATCTCTAGAGAAGGGTGGTATAAGTCCTCCGGTAGAACAAGAGGGTCACAGCGGTGAAGGACATACTTAGAGCTATCATCTACAAAAACTAAGTCTAAGATTTTCCCGTACGCATTCTGAAATATGTTCACCTGGTTGAGGGAAAGATCGGCAATCTGATCGAAAAAGCTATTCATGTCCGATCTCGATGAGTTCGGAATTTTACCTCAATGATTGTTGGAATATTGATATTTTGTATGACTAAGTGCTGATCAAACGGCCAGATATTTATTTATATCAAGAATACGTTTTTTAGTAACTATCCAGATATGTATGTACATATATGGAAACCCATATTAAGAAATGTGACTGTAACCTCTCTCATATACCTACATATATGTACATATATCTTAAATAACAGCGATATTTACATATTTTCAATATCTTTGCATACACATATGTACTTATTATACCTACATTCATACATATATATGTACATACATACATATGTGTACTGCACAAAGATACATATGGAGTCACAGCAAAAGGATCGTATGTCAACTTCATTAAAGTTACATAAAAGTCAAATGGTACTTTTGTGAGCCTCAATTTCAATATATGTACATAGATACATATGTTTATACTTACATACATACATATGTACATTAGGCCGTCTCGCGTTATAGGGAAGCAAAAATAAAGTGCGCCGTACGCCCCCGCATATGATGTCTTTTTGGAAAACATTTCCAGAAAAGCTTTTTATTTTTTTTTTGGACGCCGCTAGATGTCGCTAAAATTTATTTTTCTCATATCTTCGGTATTTATAGTCCAATCTCAGAGTTTAATACACCAATGTCTTTGGCTTGAAAGGACGCCTTATACTATGGAATATTATTAACCCAATGTGCGTCATTGGGGTCACTGCCACCCAGTATTTATTTTATACCACCCTAATGCAATTTTTTATGCCTGCATGTTAAACGTAGTCTAAAATCATTAATCTTTTGCAAAAGAAGTATTTCGATCGCTTCAGTAGAACCCGAAATAAAAGACGTTCAACATTCCGTGGAATATAAGTTTTTCGCTTCCTTTGGTCTTTTAGGTTCATTTTAGAAAAATTTCTTCTTAGGAGACCCCTACTGAAATTTTATGGCGAATAATTTTCTAGAATATTTTAACCCTCTATCACCGCCAATAAAGGGTTATTTTGACCCCCTTTTTTTAGAAAATCAGGAAAAATAGTATTTTTAAGGTCGCTAGAGGGTTAAAATGTTCTAGAAAATTATTTGGCATAAAATTTTACTATGGGTCTCCTCAGAAAATTTTTCTGTAAAACTAACCTAAAAGGCCAAAGGAACCGACAAACCTACATTCCTCGGGATGTTGAACGTGTTTTATGTCGGGTTCTGCTGAAGCGATCGAAATACTTCTTTTGCGAAAGATTAATGATTTTTGACTACGTTTAACATGCAGACATAAAAAAGGTACATTAGGGTGGTATAAACTAAGTACTGGGTGGTAGTGACCCCAATGGCGCACATAGGGTTAATAATATTCTACAGTATAAGCCGCCCTTTCAAGCCAAAGACATTTCTGTATTAAACTTACAGATCGGACTATAAATACCGAAGATATGAGAAAAATAAAATTTAGCGACATCTAGCGGCGTCCAAAAAGAAAATTAAAAAATTTTCCGGAAATGTTTTCCAAAAAGACATCATATGGAGGGGCGTACGGCGAACTTTATTTTTTGCGATACGGTCTAATGTACATATCTACATATATGTACACGCGTATATTGAGCAAATAAGTCGATAGAGTACAAAATGACCAAAAGTAGTTACCTACCAAGTACCGGCAGTGACCAACTGTCGCTAATCCTACTTCCGACAAATTCGCGCTTGCCGCCTTTACAAATTCGCGCTTCACTTGATTATCAGTGGCAGCTCATCAATTTCTCGCAAAATTTTTTTTTTGTTGTACCTATTTTGTACATATGAGTAGTCCACTGTCAAAAGTGGTTAAGTGAATTTTTCATATTAAGCTACAAATAAGAAAAAACCACTACGGCATCCAGTTCCATTTTGTTTGAATATTTTGTTTTTATTACCTGAAAGCTTCGCCCATACAGAATTTAGGGATATAAAAAATAAAACCGCAATATAACAGGTTTTTGCAAATTCAATGTTAAATATTCCACATAGCTAGTTTTGAGACAGCATTTTGTTACATAGCTAATTTTGAAATTGGAACGCATAATAAAAATCAACACTTCCCTCCGGAACCGTCGGAAGATCAGGTAGAGAATGAATTTGCTTTCCTTGGTATTTCCAATTGGCACCAGGCATCACGAAACAGAATGAATGGGTCGCTTTATTGGACTTAGTCAAAATCGTCTAGACGGTGACGCACCAGGTAATAAGAAGAAAAATATTATAATCCTTCTTCAACCAAAAAAAAAAAAACAGTCATCTGTGGGTTAAAACACGGACACTAATGGGTTAAGACGCTTAAAAGTTACTCTTATAGCATAGAGCAAGCGATTCTGGTGGAAATAAAATGGTTTTAGAATTTGGAGCGCCTCAATGTGTGCCAAGGCGTATGAGTGACCTATTTTAGATAGACTTTTGAATGTGTATATATGTATGACACATAGAGACTTTTGAAAGAGTATTTTTTATTTAATGCCTTTTTTCAGAATACGGAAGAATTTTGCAATAAATTTTTAATGGAGATTGTACGCTTTTAAATACTTGTAAATAATCGATCAAAAACTCATTATCGTTAAAAAATTCACATAGACACTTTTGAAAGTGGACTACTCATATGTACAAACATCTCGTCATATGCGAAGACCATCTGCTGTTGTTTGCCGGTGGCTTTTTATTTATATACATATGTTCTTTTTTTGTGCTCCTTTTAAGTTTATGAGCAGCTTTTGTCCCACTCTATTGGTAATACTACGTATATACATATGTATTTGCTACAGGCAAATAAAAAACCTGGAAAAATACAATGCTTAAAAGCCGGCTTGACCACTTTTGCGGAGCTTGGCTGCATATTATGGACGTGTGTGTCTTAGTTTGCCAACAAAAAATTTAATTCGACCTCAGACCCTCGCACAATGATTCAAAATTTACTTTTTGCGGAATAAAATAGTTAGAGTTAAGATATCGGTCTAAAACTTTTCATAGCGTGGTCCGCTGTGGTGCAGTGGGTAGAGTGCTCGCCTGCTATGCCAGAGGTCTCGGGTTCAAACCACGGTCCGAGCCAAACACCAAAACAATTTTTCTAATTAGTAAAAATCCAATTATTGGGTTTTTAAGAGAAGCGGCCACCTCTCGGCAGTGGGCGGCATACCCTCCGAGAGTATTTCTGCCATGAAAAAGGTTCTCACAAAAAATGCATTCGCCGTTCGGAGCCGGCATAAAACTGTAGGTCCACCCAATTAGTAGGAAAAAGAAAAAGGAGCACAACTCGAATTGGGAGAGAAGCTCGGCCATAAAACTCGTCAGAGTTATAATAGCGCCATTGTATTATTATTATTACATATGTTCTTTTTTTGTGCTCCTTTTAAGTTTATGAGCAGCTTTTGTCCCACTCTATTGGTATACTACGTATATACATATGTATTTGCTACAGGCAAATAAAAAACCTGGAAAAATACAATGCTTAAAAGCCGGCTTGACCACTTTTGCGGAGCTTGGCTGCATATTATGGACGTGTGTGTCTTAGTTTGCCAACAAAAAATTTAATTCGACCTCAGACCCTCGCACAATGATTCAAAATTTACTTTTTGCGGAATAAAATAGTTAGAGTTAAGATATCGGTCTAAAACTTTTCATAGCGTATTTAAAGGTAAAAATAATGTCTCATGACGAAAATGGGCCAACCACGCCCATTTTTCGCTGCTGCTGCCGTATATAGTGGAAACTGTAAATTTAGGTTGAATTTCAAATATAGATAAAACTTTACTTTTATAAAGGTTTTCGATACGCTGAATATGAATCTGAAGTCAGATTTTCGATGCTACGTGTAGTTTTTGAGATATTGTTATTTTAAGTTCATTAACTTTGCGATAGGAAATTTTAAAGTTTTTGTTATTTTTTTTTTCGCAAGTTAATTAAATTAAAATAACTATACTTATCTCAGCTACTAAAGAAGACACCCGAAAAAGTAAAACGTTATTTTCAAGGGAATTATTAGGCTTTAAACTCTATATACATATATAAATGAGTTTTATATTTTTATTATTATCAATATAAAATTGTAAAGCATCGCCATTTTTGAAGTTTACTTTGCTCTGAAAAAAGTGAAATTGTAGTCTACCTCGCAGATAAGATATAATTTACACGAAATTACATTGTTCCAGCTTTATCCACATATATGTATGATTCGCGTGGAAACCAGTAGAGCTGCAAAACTATCGATGGCACTATCGATAGTATCGATAGTTTTATTTTCGTGTCACTATCGATAGTTTTTTTCCACTATCGATGGTTATCCCTATTCATTCTTGTAGTTTTGTCCCAAGAGAAGAATACTGAATGTTAGGGAGAAGTTGGATTTCGATATCAAATTGGTAAAATTAATACCCCAGCGGGTTAGGGGGCTTAGAATATACGCGTGGTAAGGAATGTCTGTCGTAAGAGGCGACTAAAGTCCACGCTTCTAACGATATACAACTTGTAGTAATTGAACCACACCTCGCTAAATGACATCTGGTCAATGTCAAAATTTTTAATTTTTTCCGATTTTTGAGAGTTTAGATTTTCAAATTAAGTTTTTTTATAAAAATCAGAAAAAATATATTTTTTTTAAATTAGCCCGTTTAATTGTTAACGTAATATCAAAGATATCTGATAAAAACATTATTTTTAGCATTTCTTTCATGTGAAACAAAAAGGATGTTTTATGGACTAAAAACTAGGTTATATGACTCATCCGTGTATAGGGCGTCGTTTTACAACTTTTTGTTTGCAAAACACTATAGACTTCTTGCGCGGCCTTAAACTTCTCATGTTCAATAGTACTGGCTTTAAAATAAGAAACAATTTGCTCGCACAGCTAAATGCAAAACACGGTAACTCGCATGGAACATGGTGCAAGGTTTCCAATATATTAGCTGCGGAATGATTTGTATCTGACAGCAGCTTTTGTGTCTACAGTACAGCTACTCGCAATTTGAAATCTTCTGATATAAAATAACAAGCAATAGTTAAGTAATTTTCATTATTCTTTTTTATACTCAGCTGTACTAGTACACAGAGTATTATAGTTTTAATCACATAGCGGTGGATTGTAACAGAATGAAATAATCGAGATAGATATAGACTTATATATATCAAATGATCCGTCCGTCCGTCCGTCCGTCTGTAAACACTCTAACTCGCGCAAAAATTGAGATATTTTGATGAAATTTGAAATGCAAGTTGGTATCGACACTGGGACGGTTGGTATTGAAAATGGGCGAAATCGGACCATGACCACGCCCACTTTTCCTATATAGAAAAAATCGGAAATTTGGTATCTCAGTCACTAATATAGCTGGAGCGATGAAATTTTACCCACGTATTGAGCTCAGGCCCCTATGAAGAAATTTGATGAAATTTTGGAAAATGGGCGGTGCCACGCCCACTTATTAAGGGTCAAACATTGAAAGTTTTATATGTCATAACTCAGAAACCATTGAAGATATATCGATGAAATTTGGTATGCGTGATTTACTTGCTTAGGCAAACATTTGAACGGAAAATAGTTAAAATCGGTTGACGACCACGCCCACTTTTATATATGGGTATTATAAAGTGGCCCAATAAAAACATTTTAAGCGATATCTCTGTCAAATATAAAGATATGTCATTGAAATTTTATGGCAGGAGTCCACCCGCGGACATAAAACGAAAAACACAAAATTTTTGAAAAATGGTCGTGGCACCGCCTCTTTTTAGAGGCAGGAATATACGAGATTTCTGAGCCCATAACTCGACAAATAATTGAGATATTATGACGAAACTTGGTGTATACACTTTCATTACTTGTAGTAATACACGCTCAAAATTTTAGCGAAATCGGTTGACGACCACGCCCACTTTTATATATGGGTATTATAAAGTGGCCTAATAAAAACATTTTAAGCGATATCTTTGTCAAATATAAAGGTAATTCATTGAAATTTTGTGGCATAAGTTCCACAATAGACCGGAAACAAAAAGTAGAAAAATTTTGGAAAATGGGCGTGGCGCCGCCTCTTTTTAGACAAAGGAATATAGGAGATTTCTTAGCCTATAACTCGACAAATAATTGAGATATTATGATGAAACTTGGTTTTTACACCTTTATAACTTTTATTAATAGACACGCAGAAATTTATTGAAATTGGTTTATGACCACGCCTACTTTTTAACAAAGATATTTCTGGAACACCCTTTGGGAATTGTAACGTGACATCTTTGTAACTAGAAGTCATAAAGGAATTAAATTTTGCACAAAGAATAATATTCATATGCTTAGTTGGATGACTGATAAAAATTTTGAAAATGGGCGTGGCTATACATCGTGTTTCCATCAAACGAAAACAGACAATGAAAGCATACAGCTGAGTATCTAATGTTCGATTCCACTCGAACTTAGTCTTCCTTATTTGTTTTTGCTTGGTTTTCCGACGGGGTAGGAATATGATGTATTGTGGAACGATTTTTTCACAAGGGATGACGAAAGATCGTTCCACAATATATAAATATCTATATCTTTAGCTTAAGGGCCGTTTACTCAACCTCTGATTAACGCTAACCCTATGAGAGGGTGAAGTCACAAACAAATTTTATCTTTTGTCTATACACGGATGAGTCATCTAACCGAGTTTTTCGTCCATAAAAAATATTAAACAAAATTCACATTGATTCCATTTCAAGTGTGAAATTAGTACTATTAACCAACTTTTGGTTGATTTTTCTCTCAGTGTAAGTGAAGTATCTAATTCTTATTTTTTATTTAATTATTGTTTTGCGTAAAAAATTTAAGGCTTTTTGGAAAGAAAACTGTAAACAAAACCATCCCTCTTTTTATTTTAGTGAAATATTCATAAAAAACTATCGATAGTATCGATAGTTTTTTTTTCGACTATCGAAACTATCGAGTGGTCCGACTATCGATGGTTTTGCAGCTCTAGAAACCAGCTACTACATCAATATATAGTTAAACGCAATAACTAGTTTTGCGAAAAACAAAAGTCGAAAATTCGATTAAATTCATCCAATGTGCATCTGTTCTTCTTCGCAACATGTAGTTTATATGTCCACTTTTTATGCATTGTATTTATTCTGGTGAGCCAAACCGGGAAAGCTTTAGAAATACTAACAATAAAACGGGAAATCAATCATGTCTTCGGTGAATTTCACGCTTAGCTTTGCTCTTAGCTTTACCTGGATTTCTTGAGTGTTCCAACTGTTTTATATAACAATTGCTATTTGAATTAAGACATATATTTGTAAAAATATATACATACATAATATCTTATACTATGAGTTGTAATTAAATTTTCTATCGAAATTTCTTCTTACAATAATAGTAAGATATCATAAAAATTTCCTCACTATTCGCTCATTTCAACTTGGCGAATTTTTTAAATTTTATCTTATCATTCCATTATCTTTGGAAATAAGAAGTTTGTCACTCATATGAATACTTGATAAAATGTGTACTCAAAAGCAATAAATGCTTCTCTGAATTCGTCATTTTATTACTCGTAATGAATATCCCGCAGAGCGACGTCATACAACCGTTTGCGAATTCGTTCTTAATGTGTTAGAAAACCGAAAAATAAGAGTGGATCGCGTAGGCCTCAGTATGGTATCGATTTTTTTTTTTATTATTTCCGAGCTCAAGGTCAATATATATAAACAGAAATAGAATTTTGAGGAAAAACAAATTACACTACCCGACAAAATTTCAAAAATTTTCATATCCTCGACATTTGATACATGATTCCTATGTAGAATTTTCTGCTGATTCCAAATATGTAATCAGATGGTTCAAAAGTAGAACAGTTTTTGAGATATTTTGAAATTTCAGTTTTTGAGATAAGAAAAAAAAGTAGGATTACTAATTAGTCAATATCTCCGCCATTACCGTCTCGATTTTTACGTTATTTAATTTTGTTTTGAGAGGATGAAATACCCTTTCCAACAAAGCCAAAATAATTAAAATCGACGTTAAATTGACGGAGTTATAGCGATCAAAAAATTTTTTTTAATGAAAATTTTCAGTTTTTTTTTCGATATTCATATACTTTTTTGTAATTTTTTTAAAGAAATATTAAATATCCTCCTGGTTTCACACTTTGAGTCAACAGCCTATTTCTTAGTGAACATTTTGGCACTTTCCGGATTATAATCCGTAGAAAAATTACAATGCTATAAGAGATTTAATGAACAAACCTATGTTTATTTTTTTATCAAAATCTTGTACTTAACCTCCATTTTTTTATTTTTATGTATATTAAAAGTGTTTAAATGTTGATAGTTTTCGCTGTTTTGGTACATTTTGTTCTTCTCGAAGAAGGAACCAGCAAAAATGGCTCATCATTCAATGTCCCTGACATTCCAATGGCTTAGGTATCGCAATCCCATGTTTTTTTTTATTTCTCCGTGAGAACGCTCACCGTTGTAAAAGTCATCACTTATATATGAAGATTATGTTGAGAGGGTTTCGGGACAATTTTATTTTTTTATTTACACCGCGAAATACCGCGGAAAAAATTTTATTTTTTTTGCAACTTTTTTATTTGACACCCGATTTGTAAAATTGATATGTCATTATTTTAGTCTGGTGGAGCTCTATATATCGCTCTAATGTCCTTTTGAGCTATGAAGTTGTTTTCACATAGTTGGGTCACCTAACCAAGTTTTACGTCTATAAAATATCCTGTTCGTTTTACCTGCAAAAATTTGGTAAAAATAAAATACTAATGGGATCTTGGTAACATTACGCTTAAAGTGTTTGCAATTTAATAGGCTATTTTTTAAAAATAAATCTTTTGCTGATTTTCCCAACTTTTTATAAAAAAACTATTTTCAAAATCGAAATTAAAAATTGCAAAAAATCCACAAAACTTTGACCAGCTGTCACTCAGTGAGTTTTTACTCAACCACCACAAGTTGTACGTCACTAAAAGCGTATTTTAATTACCTTTTGAACGAGGTACTGTTAGCTGTTATCGCACATGTAACTTTAGCGAAAAATATTTTTGAATGAAGTGATAACCAAAAAACGCAAAATTACCATTATCTCAAAAACCACACCGTGCAAAAAATAAAAATAAATACTTTTGAGCTCAGGGGGCCCATGCAGATTTTCCCTCATACCCCGATTTCTAGGTATTTTTTGCTGTAAACTAGTGTTATTGTTATAGTGGTTTACATTTGCCAGATTTGAAAGTTCAATGAAAATATAAATATAGGTTTCTTCACTTAATCTCTTATAACTTTGCCATTTTTCCACAGATTATAATCCGGAAGGTGCCAAAATGTTCACTAAGAAATAGGCTGTTGACTCAAAGTGTGAAACCAGGAGGATATTTAATATTTCGTAAAAAGATATTACAAAAAAGAATATGAATTTCGAAAAAAACCTGAAAATGTTCATAAAAAAAAATCTTTTGTTCGCCATAACTCCGTCACTTTAACGGCGTTTTTAATTATTTTTGCTTTGTTGGAAAGGGTATTTCATCCTCTCAAAATGAAATTAAATAACGTAAAAATCGAGACGGTAATGGTGGAGATATTGACAGATGAGTAATCCTACTTTTTTTTCTTATCTCAAAAACTGAAATTTCAAAATATCTCGAAAACTGTTCTACTTTTGAACCATCTGATTACATATTTGGAATCAGCAGAAAATTCTACATAGGAATCATGTATCAAATGTCGAGGATATTTTTTTTGTCGGGTAGTGTTATTTATATTGAAGCGCTCTTAGGCTCTATTCTTTGGCGGAACCCCAATTGTAGGTAATTTAATGGTTTTGACTTTCATGCGATATTTACGCTATAATATACCTTTACCTATAGAAGAGTGTGATAATTAAATAAACGCTTATCCAAATTTCATGAGCAAATTCCTTAGTCACATCCATATACATTTTAGGTATGTATGTACAAGTATGTATCATAATGGCACGAACCGTGTTTATGATAACAAGAATTTTGATTTCCTATTTATACCTTAGTAATCAAGTGACGCAAATAAATTGCATTACAAGGCAATCAAGACACCAGAAAATATAAAGAGATAGAATGTTGTGGAGTGGGTATGTACGTCATAACCAAAAAAAATTAAAGCGTGAATAACGAGTATTCATGAGATTGATGCGTAAACAGTTCTAAAATTGGATTTTTATTCCCTTTTCTTGGGATGAAAATGCGACTATAGTCGCCGCTGTGGTGTTCTGGGTTTTTTAAAAAACAGCGGTCAACTCGACAGTGGGCGGCATACCCTCCGAGTGTAATTCTGCCATGAAAAGGCTAAACACAAAAAATGCATTCGCCGTTCGGAGCCGGCATATTGTAGGGGTCCACCCAATTTGTAGGAAAAACAAAAGTTAAAGAGCACGCCTCGAATTGGAGAGAAGCTCGGCCATAAAACTTTTGTCAGAGTTATAAACTTTATATTATTAGTATTATAGTTTTTATAATTTTTTGTAGATATTGTCGCTGCTACTATTTTGTTGTTGCTTTTTTTTTTTGTTTTTCCTGTTTTTGTCTTTGATTTGTGTTTTGGTTTTTTTGTTTGTCTTATGTTTTTGCTTTTGTTATTTTGTTGTTGTTGTAGCTGTATGTATGTATATATGTATATATAAATACATACAAAGTTAGGCACCCTGTAGGAAATTCAATTACTTTTAAATCACTTTATAAACTACTTTATTTTCAATAACAACTAATTGAAACTGTGACTTTTTCCTTTGCAATGAACTGACTTTTTTAACACGGCGATGTCATAGCAAGCAGTCAATTGGCCTATCCTGCATTAGTTTTCAACTACTTTACTAGTAGTTGAAAATAAATAACTTTATCTTGAGTTTTTTTTCAACTACTTTACTTGTAGTTTAATATAAATAACTTAATCCTGCATTTGATATGTCGAAATTCAAGAAATGGTAAAAATGCGAAACAAATTTTCCTCAAATTTCGCAAATTGTTCTCAAGTTGATAAACAATATTTGAGAAACAATTGAATTTATGTTAATTTTCAAATGATAAATATGAAACAATATTTTCTCCGTTTGAGAATTTCGTTTTCAGTGTTTAATGGGAAGTGAAGCTGAAAAACGGTAACCAAAAAAGGAAAAAACAATCTTGGCATACTTAGATCTGAAAACATGTGTTTACATATACATATGTACATATACAAGAAACTGTCCCGCGCTGCATTTGTTTTAAGCTACTTTAAAATTAGTTGAATATAAATCACTTTTTAATACATTTATTTTTGCAACTAACTTTTTTTTCCGTGAGGGCACGTCCATACATTTGTATGTATAGGTACTTACATGTACAAACATGTTTCTCCTTTTCATTTTGCCTATTTGTCGCATTGTTGCAGAAAACAACAACAACTTTGCTTCGCTTCGTTGCTGCGTTTGCATTTGCACGGCTATGCATGCAAGCATACCTACCACTGACAATATCAAGCCATTTACACGGACACAGCAGCGCACTAAAGCCCAAATTACATCAGCGATGTGGCAGCGGGCAGCGACGGTTTTCGAAATCAGCTGATGCGTCTAATATGAGCAGTGACTGCAAGCAGTGATGCCAAGTGTAGGGAAAAGAGGCTACATGTAGGGAAATTCGACCTCAAATTTGCAGTGTAGGGAAAAAAGGACAGATTTTCAAAAATTAGCTAAATGTAGGGAATTTTTGAAGTTAAAAATTTTCGTTTCCTTTGCCACGAAATAATTTTTTCTAAGAACCTAATATTTTTTATTACGTACAAATAAAATGTTTCTGCATGCTTGAATGCAATATTTCAAAATTGTACTTTGTTCTGTGGGCCTATTCTGTATCCAATTGGCGACAATTTTCGGATCGATATTGTAAATTTGCGATCAGTTTTGCGATCAGGCTATTCTGTAGGATATTTTGGTCGAATTCTATAGTATACTTGGACAGTTTTCCGATAATCATCGCAGAGGTATCGAGGGGAATTTTTGTGTCGGTAGATTTTGCGCTTTTCGGTCGCAAAATAAGTTGCAGAATCCCAGCCCTGATCTGGCAATATATTCGTTTACCTGCTTACAGGGCCTCGGAGCAAAAGTTTTTGTTTCGTTAGCTTCGTTCAAACAAAAACACCTAATCCTGGGTTGCTGTTGTTTTTTTTTTTGTAGCTTTACTAAGCCCTGCTTAGCCAACGAGTTCTGCTCACAAATTGTCATCACTTTCACTTAACGGAAGGCCCAAGAATGTTGCAGCTTCTTTTGGGCTTGTCCAGAGGGTCAAGGGTGTGTTAAGTTAGTTGGTTTCAAGTGGCATGCAAGGAGGTGCTGTGTGTCATGCGGCGTCTCTCCACATGTCGGACATACGTTTGGATCGATTCTGGCCCTGTAGGAATTGAGCCTACTACAGAAGCCCGACCTTAATTGTGGTAAGGTGACTCGGGTTTCTCTGGACAACTCTAGTTCTTCTGCAGCTATTGGTGGTGGTTGGTCTCTAATTAGGATTAGGTCACCTCACGAAACATTGCCAGTCGATGATATATATATTGGACCTGAATGTCTCGAGCTTCTAAATACTCTTTTGAAATCAGCTTCTGAGCGAATAAGAAGAAAGGAAAATTTTCATTTCCTTGAACATGAAAATATGCTTAGAAACATAAAAATTTCTATGTATGCGTACGTGGCTTCTTCAATAAAAACTTTATTTGCGTAAATTTTGCGTGTATGTGGGCCAATATAGAGAAAATACGGCGTAGGGAAATTTGTAGGGAAGAATTTTGTTAGCGTAGGGAAAAGTAGGGAATTTTTTGGCATGCCGTAGGGATTTTTGGTCCAAGGATATTGGCATCACTGACTGCCAGACCAAACACAATAGAGCGTTCGCAGTATTTGGCAGTGACTTCTTTATATATTCGGTCTGTTTCCTTTTACCTTGGACACGTGGTGACATAAATTTACTTACCATTTTCATGTTCACTTTTTTCAATTAAAATAATCAATCTTGTTTCATTTTTTCCTCTGCTCTTTCTTCTTCTTTGCTTTTGCATTCCGCCAGCAATATTTGCTAGTGGAAATTAATTAAGTAAAAATTAAATTATCTCCCGCTTGCTGGCATCAAAGTACGGAAACACAAAATTAGTAAAAAATATATTACATTGGATAGTACGGAAACAGACATAAGTTCATATCAACACTTAGAAGTTGGCTGCGATTCAAGGCAGCAGCAGCGAATTTAGAATTTGGGCTAAACGGAGCGGTGCTGCCAGCTGCCTCTGCTGTATTATGTGCCGCTTCATTGCAAACCGTAGTTTCTAAAAATCAGCTGATTTCGAAAAACAGACGCTGCCACACCCACATCGCTATTGTAATTCCGGCTTTACACAAAGGTCGTTTACGCGTTTTTCGGAATCGTTCGTAGCTACACCAAAGATGTTTACACATCCAAAAAGATAACTGCATTATGTATGTATATGCACACATAGATTTATAGGCGCTGTATTGTTAAATTACACATTTTATTGGTGCATTGAATGCTTGGGGCATGAGACTTTATTGCAGTTGACAAATGCATATACTATGTATGTATGTATGTACACATTAGAAGGCTGCACGAATGGATTCGAAACGGCCAACAAAATATACGCGGCCGTCCAATTACAGTACCTACTTGTTTCTGTCGTTTTAGAATAAACGCAAGTAGAGCACAACCATAAACAGAACCAATACAATTACTTATTCGTAGCGACAATTACATGACCTTAAAAAGGTTCTGCAAATAGTGTACACTACTTGCGAATACTTCGAATATAATCGAAATATATGTATGTACATACATATTTTCATAAACACACATCCAGACGTTGTGTTCAGCAAAATTACGCTGCTAGTGTGAGTGTGTGTATGTGCATATGCATACACACTAGGGCGGGTCGATTGGTAGGGGCCAAAAAAAAATTAACAGGGACACATCGCAATTATAAAAATTTGGGTAATTTCAAGCTTTTTTGCCCAAGAAACCATATGTCTAAAATAAATTTCGAACCAGAGCTTTTTACGATCTACATATTTCCAACTGTTCTATATATTTTAAAATAACTCGGTAACCAATATGTACTTCGATTCTTTTGATTTTTTCGGCATTAGTTAGGAAACTTATTTGGCATATTAAGGTGGTTTTATGAAGGAAATAAAGTTCTCCCGAAATTCGCGGAACAACCCGATTTTCATGCGAATATAATACGGAAATCTATACCTAAAATTTTTCCTTAATATATTAAAATTTAGAGGTCGTGCAAATGCCTCCAAATTTCTTTCTCCTTTTATATCAGTGATGATACATAATTTTTTTCAAAGTCCTTAATGAACAAGAAAAACATTTCTTATCATTAAAAAATGGAACATATGTTTGTTGGGCTTTTATTTTTTGGTCCACCTTAATGCCATATGTACATTAAATAAACAAACAAACCAAAGAAGCAACAAGGTTTTGCGAATACTTCATAACATGGTTATTATTATGTTCTATTCTATCGTGGCGAATAGTGTACACTAATCGCTCCAACAGAGCAAATAGAAATAGTATTTGTATTTCAAATGAAAAGTATTGGTTATATTCGTATCTGCATTGAAATTGTGCTGTGACTAATTGTACAATGCATAGAGTATTCGAAAATATAGAAGAGGCAAATGGTATTGTGCAGAGGTCTAGTACACATAGCAACCACATATTGGCCATAAATTCGCCACCACTTAAATCAAAATACATACATACATATGTACATATATGTATGTACGTATATTTGTAATTCCAACAATTTGATTTGTTTTCAGCGGCTAAAAATTAATCTAAGACCTATTAAATTGCAAGCACAAATAGTTAACAAAAACTAATGGTTAATAAATAACAAGTTTTAGCTAAGCGCTTGATTATTAAATGGCCGATGAATGGCAGCAGCTGACGGCCATTGGCATTCACTTAAGTAGGCATGTAAGCTAATCTTTTTCAATTCAATTCAATTTTGAAGTGGAGTCGAACATGAAATTATTAAATACCCAACTTATAGGTAGGTATTTACTTTTCTTAAATACATCCTTGGTGTATTACCTATTGCCGTCTGGGTATAAAAATTAAAATTGCGCTTTGCAACCAGATGACATCATAAGTACATACATACATACATATGTAAAACCTTTTTCAGCCTCTTCTCTTTTATTGAGCGTTTAATGTTTTGGCTAATTGCTAAACGCAGAGTAGGAGAAAAGCTTTTTTTTGCCACAGCAGCGTTAGAGAGCATTTCAGACCGAAGTTAGGCCAAAGTGTTTAATTAACCATTTACTTACTTATGGCGTTTTCTTTTCTGACAAAAAATGTTGCCCTTTAATATCTCAATTATCGAATTACGTAACATGACTTTCTATAAAATGGCTGAATTTGTAGTTAATGGTGCCCTCTTACTTAGTCAGAGGACAACATTCGTTGAAATCACCACACAAGCTTACAAAATGGCTAAGAAAATCAAACAGGGCAACATTTTTTCGAGAAAAGAAAACGGCATTAGTTATTGGTGTTTGCGTTTTACGTTGGTCTTACGTTTTATTTTTACAAGCTTTTTTACTTCTATTTATTGGCATATCTTTTAAGTTTTACTAGTTTTTCTACAAAAAAAGTTAACTACGTTTCGTGGTACGTGAGCTGTAATATGGAAGATGACCAGAGTCAGGGAGAGGCGTGCAGAGGCGTGCCAACCGTATAATCGATACATTTTTGCTACCTTTTGTTTTAGTTTCCTTATTTGTTTGCTGTTTTATGACTCCATGGAAGAAGTGCTGCGCATAATTATTTTTAGTGCTCTTGCGTAAAATTTGACGTCTTTTGTTTTCAAGCCACTTTGTCATATTTCTGTCTATGTACCGTATGGAAAAGTTGAAAAATGCTGGGAAAGTAAACAAAAGCATCAAATGTTGCCAATTGTGTGGCGCACATTATTATTAGCACAGTCAACTGGTGATTGGCTGTTGGCTGAAACGTCCGTTGAAGGTGGTTATGGCATGAAAAAATGCATACAATGTATCAAATTGTATTCTTTTGGTTATTTAAAAGTTTATAATAAAAAGTGCGCTAAAAGCTTGGTCATCCAGTTTCCGAATCCATGGGTTATACTGAGTAATATTGTCCATGGGACCATAGCACACTGGTCAGCCCCCATACACAAAAGTCAAAAACGTTGGTGCTTGAAAAAGAAACTTCTGTCATGCATTTCCGTGGGAAGTATATTGAATTTTATGGAAAACCTCCTTCTATACGCAATAGCCATCATTAAATGTTACTTTGGCTCATTTAAAGTCAACACATTTGAAAAAAAATTTTTCTGGTAAAAGTTTATGTAACTAAGTGTATTATGATTTTTGCGATATTTCAAGTTTGAGTGTTAAAAAAAATGCGGATAACTATGGAAACGCAAGAAAAACGTATGTTTCATGATTTAGCGAAAGGAAACAATGAAAACAATTTATTTTTAGCAAAATACAAGATGAAGAAATCTTGGCTTTTCTATGAGCGTAATTTTCAAGCATTAGCATTTTCATTTAAACTTTTAACAATTAAGGACCACTCTGGACCAGGTCTTATAAGCAGATTTGAGTTCGTTCAAGTCTTCTCTTAAGAAGTCTGTTTATACATTTTCCCCTTTTTTTCCCTTTTTCTTAAAATATCATATTAAATGTAACTAGTCTATACAAAATATTGTTTCCCTTTTACGATTTTTGTACATATTTATATCGACTGTTTTCGATAAAACTTTATTTTCGATAAAATCTTAATAATTGTGTTCGGTCCCACTCTCCATACAATTTTTTTTTTGATCCCGCGAAATATCGCGGAATAATATTTTTTTTATTGTAACTTTGTTATTTGACATCGGATTTTTAAAATCGAAGTGTCATTAGTTTAGTCTTTGGAAGCTCTATATTTTCTTTTAATGTCCTTTTGACCTATGAAGTCGTTTTCACATAATTAAGCCACCTAACCAAGTTTTTCGCCCAAAATATCCTTTTTGTTTCACAAGAAAAAAATCGCCAAAAATAAAATATTTATCGGATCTCTGTGATATTACGCTTAAAGTCTTTGCAATTAAACGCGGAAATTTTTAAGGTAATAAAAATTTCCAGATTTTTACAACTTTTTATAAAAACTTAATTTGAAAATCAAAATTTTTTCAAAAATCGCAAAAAATCCACAAAATTTTGACTTTGACCAGCTTTCGCTCAGCGAGTTTTTAATAGACCACTACAAGTTGTATGTCGTTTGAAGCGTATTTTAATTGCCTTTCGAACGAGAAACTGCTTGCATTTATCGCATTTGTAACTCCAGAGAAAATAATTTTTGAATGAAGTGATAACAAAAAAACACAAAATTACCGTTATCTCAAAAACCTAGCTATACAAAAAATTAAAAAAAATAGTTCCAAACTCAGCAGGTCAATTCCTATCCTCCCCCATTCCTGGTTTTCTTATTTTTTTTTGGCTGTAAACTAGCGTTAGTGGTGGGCGTGGATTACAACATATATGCTTTTAATTTTTCTGAAAGATGAGTCGTATAGTGGGACACCAATGTGCCAAATTTGGTTTCGGTAGGTCCATCCGTTTCCAAGAAATTGAGTTTTGTCCCACTCTCCATACAAATGAGACCAGTGTGGATAGGTCTGAATGAATTCTGTTTAAATACATATTGCTTTATTTGTATGAAATAAATTTCTTTAAATTGGAATATAAATATTTGTTTTTTTTATTTTATTTAATTTAACGAGCACAGGCCCAGGTTATATTTAATTTTTTATTTTTTAGAAACTAGAAAAAAACTTTTTAAAGCATGGATGTAACTACAGCTGTTTCACCTTAGATCCCTCTAAGACTCATCAGGTTACTTTTGCTTCTGCCAAGAATCGAACTTAGGCACCTTGCAGTACAAATAAATAAATATTTGTTGGTAGGAATTTGGTATATCAAAAGACTGATTCTGCTGAACGCTTTAGTGAAACAGCAATCGAATTCAACTGTACGAAGCACCAAAGCAAATTTTAGCTTCGCAAGCTTCGTTTGTTTTCGGCGTATCACTGTTTACATACATACATACACGTAAATGGACGTGTTTTTGTAGCGTCCGGAACGCAGTTTAAGTGGCTAAAACAGAGGCATTAAACTAAATTTCTGTCGCTAACATACTTTAATCATTAGCTGTGGCCTAACTCTTTCCTTTTATCATAAAACGATACAATATTTCGCGATATTTCTGCCTCAAAGTTCAAAAAAACATACCGTCCGAAACGCCCAGGAAATACCCATATCGCTGTATAAGAATTTGCATCATACCGAATTTTTCTGTTGCAACAGAAAACGAATTCAAATGTATGCTACAAAGTCGACGCCAAAAACCAACAATTCCTTGAGTGGGGTGCAGACACGTTAAGAGATTTATAAAATTTGTTGAAATTTAAAATCATTGCTATCTACGAAAGGTGATTAAAGGTGTTGTTTGTTTATTTTCTGTAAGCAAAAACTTGGATATCATTTTGAGATTCCCGGGCCCTCTAAAGCCCGGGCCCGGGGCAATTGACCCCCTCAGCCCCCCCCCCCTCTCGTCGGGCCTGAATAGTTGTACACCTTAACTTGCTGCATCAATCGAGGAGCTCATAGCTCCCCACAGGACTGAAAGTCTGCAATTTTTCACCTTATCGAAACTATATTTGCTCGGATGGACTAATATCGTTCTTTATGCATGTCCATAAATATGAACACAGTAACTCCTTTATGAATGCCCTTTTATTAGTTTAACCTGTATTTTGTAATGTGGCCGCTGTGGTGCAGTGGGTAGAGTGCTCGCCTGCTATGCCAGAGGTCTCGGGTTCAAACCCCAGTCCGAGCAAACACCAAACAAAAATTTTCAAATTAGTAAAATTCCAATTATTGGGGTTTTTAAGAGCAGCGGTCACCTCTCGGCAGCGGGCGGCATACCCTCCGAGAGTATTTCTGCCATGAAAAAGCTTCTCAAAAAAATGCATTCGCCGTTCGGAGCCGGCATAAAACTGTAGGTCCACCCAATTAGTAGGAAAAACAAAAAGGAGCACATCTCGAATTGGGAGAGAAGCTCGGCCATAAAACTCGTCAGAGTTATAATAGCGCCATTGTATTATTATTATTATTATTATTATTATTATTATTATTATTATTATTATTATTATTATTATTTTGTATGTAAACAAATTATATATACGCAGTGTGGATGCGCTTCAAAGTACGTATGTATGTATATAAGGTGTTTTTTTTAGTTTTTTTCAAACTATCTTATTTTCGAGATCAACACTCATTAGCATAAGCACATTTGTTCATGTATACTTAGAGCTTTTTGCAAGACGCTGCATGCCTTATAACAGGAACAAATGCTGCATGACACCAGTTCCATGACACAACACTGCTGCAGAGGGTATAAGGCATAGACATACTTACATCTATAAGTAGGTAGGTACTTATAGGTGCTTTTTTTCCTATTCACATTAGGGAGGTGCTTAAAAAATCAAATGAACATTTTTTTGAGTCTCACCCTCTAAATCGGTTAAAGTTCGGTCAAAGATACCACACATACATTTTGGTCCCGATTGGAGATTGATAAAGGGTGTCACACAGGGATCAAAGTTCAGATTACCACATCAAGACTCAAAAAATTTATTTTTTGTTATATCTAACGCCCAATATCGATAGTCCTGCACTCAAGGATACCAAATATAAATTTTGGTCGCGATCGGAGACGGTTAGGAGGTGCCGCACAGGGGTCACATATGGTAGTATGAACTTTGTCCCCTCTGCGACACCGCTTAACCTTCTCCGATCGGGAAAAAAAATTATATGTGATATATTCGACTATATTAGCATCGACCTAGGGGGTCAGCTTGAGGAAATATCCTATACAATTTGTGTCAATACATATGGGAACCACCCTAATACATAAAGTACATAGAAACAGAGTTCATGTCCATATACATACACATATTTGTTGGAATTCATGTCGTAAAGCTGGAATGCTTACCACAGCCACACACACCTTTCTCACCGCAAACTCACCTATAAAACCCGATTTAAGCCATGTATTGTGGGGAATTGTGGTGGTATAAAAAATACATAGATACATAAGTAATCTTTTATGAGAAATATTTATTTGTGTGAAGGTAATGCATTCCCTACTTTCGTATGCGTCTCCATTGTATGTATGTATGTATGCGCATATGTTAACACGAACAATGAATGACATTCATTTTGGAAATTATTTATTTTAGCACGAATCATTAGGTGCCGTCGACGTTAAAGCTCCCCACACCAGATGGGTTATAGGTAAATTGCGGTTTGACCAGAGTTTACAGCGACAGCCTACTTTACGACATTTTGAAAAGAGATTTTCAGATTGTGATGTCAGAAGAAAATATTTTTTCAAATACAGAGTTACTCTTAAGATTACTCCTAATGTTATCTTATCAAACTTAGTTCGAAAATAATTTTCCTGTTTCCCACATACTTAGTTAAAGTTTTACGCAGTGGATCTAGACCTTCAACCAGCATTTATTTAAAGCGCTCTAGAAATAAAGTTGTTTATGCATTTAAAATGCGGAAATAACATAAATCACAGTAAGAAGAATCATGGTTGTAAAAATGTATTCTTTAAAATGACAATGCCACGGCTAGTACGATAATTCAATATTAGTAATGAAGAAGACAGGAAACGGTCAAGGTGATTACTTTAGTGACAATGTCAAGATTATGAATGTCAATTGGCATGAGACACACATATTATGCATGTATTGGTGTTGAATAGAATCCGTATTTTCAGTAGAACAAGACCTCATATACATATATTGTTGCACCCCAACAAATCATACTTAATGCTCTATGAAATATGTTTAGAAACAATTAAGATTTTTGTGTGCCCATGAATGTCAAACAATTGACAAACGTCATCTCACCACACCAACAAGAACACGCCATATTGTTATGTAGATATGTTTTCAGTGAGGGCAAAATTTATGTTGACAAGCGCTGAATGCAACATAAAATGAATGTCATTAAATTCATGTTGCAGTTGGTTTGTGTGCTACAACGCCCATGCACTTTCGCTTTTACATAGACATAATGTAACAAAACAATAAGAAGATTTAGTTTTTCTCTAATGAAAATATTTGTAGAATCAAAGAATTTAAAGACTTAAGTACTTAGTATGTATACCCTACTGTTGATTGGTACAATTTGTGTACAATCTGATGTCCCACTGTACTACATAGTTGATCAATTGAAATACCAAAATCACGGCTTTCTTTTTGCCAGCGAAAACTGTTGTTTCCACAATTCAATTAAACAAAATCTACTTCAAATTACCCTCTAACTAAACAATGGATTCAATTCATCATATTTAAGAAAATAAAAACATAAAATTGTAGTGTCAACGGAACGCTTGAATGTCAGAACGTGTGTCATCTTTCTCAAAGACAGTCGGGCAATGGAAGATACATATCGCTAGCTTAGAGTGCAAATTGTGTAAGTCCTTTTTTCAAACTTTGTAGGAGAGACAAAAAACAAAAAATAAAAAAAATTCGAAATGAAAAAAAAAATTTCTGTGTATGTAAAATTTTGGACTTACACAATTTTCTTCGTTTTTTGGACTTACACAATTTTCTTCGTTTTTTGGACTTACACAATTTGCGTATCACTGAATAACAATGAGTAGAAATATGACAAGTATCACAGACTTGTTTAACGTGGTGCGTATTTGAGTTTTCTAGCGTTCTACATAAAAATACACTTTTTCATAAAAATGGACTTACACAGTTTGCACTCTAAGCTAGCGATATTCATATGTATGTACAAAGAGCAATAAAAATAATGTTGGCACAAAAAACCTTAAAATACTTGCTTAACAACTAATAAAAATAGTACGTATAACACTTTTGACTTTGTTATGTTCAAGAATATAAAAATCTCATTACTAAGCCACAAACATAACAAGCAAATCATTGAAGCGGGAATGTGAACACATACAAATGTTCTATAAACTTATGTTTATGTTTTAACATCATAAAGTTCTAAATATAATGTCATTAAAACTTAGCAACAAATTTACGATTTGATGAGTTTTTAAAGAAAGAAATAGAAAATTTGTTAATAACCTTCCTTACCTGAAGTTTTGCAAGTTGTTGTTGGCGGAGTAGCTTTGAATTCATCATACGACCAATTTCAGTGCTGTAAAATTCTATTACCAGTGCTAGCCGGCAAGGCCATTCGTTTTGACGTGCCATTTATGTAACCTACAAAACAAGCAGATGAAAAACACTTTAGCCACTTATAAGATTAAAAGAAAATTTTTTTACAAAAGCATAAAGTGGCCCAGAACATAGATTGTTCCAGAATCAGCAATTTCAGCTAGAATGGAAATTTACTGAATTTGTCTGAGAACAAAAAATTTCAACACATAATAAACTTCAAGCGATACCTTTTCAGTCACCCTTTATTTGACACGCCATTTTAAGATCGAACCGTATCTATGAACCTCCGGGTGTATTCTTCTATATGTACGTGTACATCATTATCGTTTGAATAAAAAAAAAAACAAAAACGCCAAAATTAATAAATAACTTGGCCTTCAACTGAAAAGGCCAAAATGTACTTAATTCATTTAAAAGAAAATAAAAGTAAAAAATAGGATGCATGGTTATCAAAACAAAATATTTTGCAGTGATCGTGATTGTTGATAATATGTAGGCAATTGTGATAATGAATTGATGTAAAATATAGCACAACAAATTAAAAAAAAAGAAGACATCTATAAAGGTTTATTGTACAAAAAATGCCATTAAACCGAAATACTTTACGATTTTAGGCAGTCAATCAACAAAAGATTTCAAGGAAATTTATATTGCTTTAAAAACGGGTACTACGTGTCATTTAACTTTAGCGAAAAAATTGGTTTACTTGACAAAAATATGCATACATACATACATACATACATACATACATATAAGGCACATGAAAAAATTTTATATAAAAAACGTAATTAAAGCTTTTTTGTATATCGTAAAATGTGGTTCGTATTTCTGCGCAAAAACTGATAACTCTACCCGTAAATATTATTGTAGGTAAATGGCGAAAGATAGTCACCTACTTGACAGCTGTCATACTTTGACAGGCGGGCATATAAGCTCATGCAAATAATTTTGCAAACCCTCACATTTAACTGCTTTGAATATTTACAATGAACATATTGTAAAAAAAAAGTATTTAAGTGCTTCTTTACTAATAAACAAAATGTCTAGCGATTACTTGAATTATTGCACAAAAAGTGTTGCTCAAATGTGTTTGTCATGTCATTGTACTCGGAATTCAATATTGACAGTGGGATTTTGCTGCTATTGCTATTTTCTTTGTTTCAACTGTTCATATTTCTTGATTGTATGTACATAAATATGTATGTATGTATGTAATATGTACAGTTGCTTTTCGTTCTATGGAGTTGGGCCAATATATTGCATTAAGGAGATCATGGATCACACAGTGTATGTTGGAATCATGGAGGGAGTTATGCTACCATATGCTCGGGATGAAATGCCGCTGCTTTGGGTCTTCCAGCAAGATAATGATCCAAAGCACACGAGCAAATCAGTGAAACAATGGTTTGAAAGAAATAGGGTTGAGGTCATGGAAGGGCCTGCACAGTCTCCAGACCTCAATTCAATTTAAAATTTATGGTGCGACGTAAAGCAGAGAGTAGCCCAGTGCAATCCCACAAATAACAATCAACTTTGGGAAACGGAAGAGCGGACATGGAAAGCAATTCCTAGCGAACAATGGGAAACACCCGTAAACTCGATGCATCGTTAGCTCAACTATATTTTTATTAAAGAAAATCGCACTACTAAGATTTTGACCGTTGATATTTTGAGGGCAAGGTATAAAATGTTTTTTTAAAACCGTACAAATAATTAACTTACTAAGTTCTTCTGCATGATGTATCTGTTATTAGTAGTAGTTTATTGTAATAAAATCCAAAATAAACATTTAGTATAAAAAATCCAACTTTTTTTAGATTTTGTATCTACGGTGGGTGCACTACTAAGATTTTGACCGCAGCTGTATATACATAGGTATCTACATTAAGACGTTTCAACTTTGCTTCCTTTTTTATGAAAAGCAATATCTTTAGTGGACATTGAGTATACATACCTACATATAATCGTGATAATTTACACATATACGTACATAAGTAGGTTTACAATGCAAACTTTACATTGATACATACATATGTATTTATGTAAGTATGTATACATACATATTTTTATATCGTCGCACCATATGAAAACTAACATCAGATTTTTTGTGGCTGACGAAAAGTAAAAAGTTCAACTTTTGGCCGACGAAAAGTAATAAAATCGACTTTTGGCTGACGAAAACTATGAATTTCGTTTAAACAACAACAATTTTAATGTAAAAACAGTATATAATTACTGATACTTTTCGTCAGCCAAAAGTCGATTTTATTATTTTTCGTCGGCCAAAAGTCAAATGTTCTACTTTTCGTACAGAATTTTTTTATTGATAGCTTTCGCCAGAAATTTTAAATATGTTAGTTTTCGTATGGTACGACGATATCAAATATTCCAAATTTGTAAACTTTTTTCGAATCATTAGAGCTGGCTGTTTTTTTTTTTTATGAAAAGACATCTAATATATACATACATACATATTTATCGATACGTGTATGAGTACTGTTACTAAATTAAAAAATAAATAAAATAAATAAAATTACATTACTCCAAATTTTGGTGTAGTTCCTTACTTAAGCTGATTCCACATAGAACTTTGTGTTGCGCTACGTGACAGCTGAGATTAAAATACATGTATCTATATGAGGTTTCTCACATAACAAAAAGTAACGCAACGCCGAAGTTACGTAAAGCACAAAGTTGCCCAAATCTCAACTTTTAGGGGCGTTGAAATTTTTTTTCAGTTTCACTTTAATTCAAATGTAAACCCAATTTGCCAAACGACTTCGAATCGAATTCGATTCCGGCTCGGTCTAGTGAAATATTCGTTCGCCAGCGACTATCGCGTGCGACCTGCCGGCGAAGTCGTAAGTGGATGTAAAGAACAGTTCACTAGTGAGCCACATAAACGAGTCATTGACGACGTGCCAAAACTACTCGTAGACGACGTACAATACGACTTCATAAAGCTTCATAACGAATGCTTGGAGTATTGGAACGTCGGGGAGTCGCTAATGCAGTGAGCATAGAAAACACTTCTTCAATAAAAGAAATTTAGTTAAAAAGAACATGGTACTTTACGACAGTGGTTTTATTGGACGAAAGCAGGTTTATTTTAAAGCCATAAATACAATTCACCATCTTCTTTTGGGTTTCTTGAATGGTTTCCAAAACAACATCTAGCGTTTGATCTGCACTTCTTTCTGTAAAGAATAATATATTATTTCTATAGAAAGCAGGAGACAGACGTAATTAAAGCCAGGATACTTGAATTATGTTTACTTACTGACTGATGAAGCACATATGTACATCGCCTGAATCGCAAAAATCGCTGCTCACAATGCGTAATCTTTTCATAATATTTTTTTTATTATTTGTAAACAAATGAAATATTTTTGTTCAATATATTTTCTAAGTCAAATGTTGCTTAGATTTCTTTAAATTTTTCTTGAAAGTAGGTAATGCACTTCATGCCGTGTACATCAACGTTACTTTTTTTTGCAAGTGTTTGAAGTGAATATGTATACATATATGTATACAAATTAAATCAAGTAGGCCTTTGTAACGCTGCGCCGCACAGTGGGTTACACTCTGTTTCCACTTCGGACGACAGTTCTTCAAGCTCATCGTGCAATTAGTAGCCTAAATTGTGACTAAGAGGTGCGGGGTATAAAATAAATTGAGATGTACATATGAATTCATTCCCCCTTTGTAAGAAATTACACGCCACGAATTCAACAAACCGACATCGTGGCGAAATTGATCCGATGTTATAAATCGAAGTCGGAACGACTTTCATTTTTTTTATAAAATAAAGACTTCGATTCGAGTTCACCCCGGCGAGTTCTCCAAAACGACGTCGAATCGACCTCGATTCGAACTCGACTTCACTCAGTGGCAAATTGGGAATAAACAAATTAAAATTTCACACAATTGAAAAATAATTTAATAGATTTTTATTTTCTTATTTACTTTTTTGTAAATAAAACGGAGAATGAAAGATTTTTCAGAAAATAAATATTTTTTGAGTGATGTTGCAGCGTTCATTGTGGCATAGTTTTTCAGTTTTGCGTTGTTTGACATAGAAAGCGGCGTAACGCAAAGCGGAAAAAGTTTTATGTGGAATCAGCTTTAGCCCTGCTACCCTACTAAAAATAAATTTCCTTGTTTCCGACAAGGCCTACAACCCGCTCCTGTCAAAAATGTCTGAAACAAGCTCTGTTTAATTTTTTACTGTCGGCTGCATAATTATAATTAGCACATAATACAGTGTTTTTCGCTTAATAAAAAGTGCAACGTTGGTGAAATCATTGTGTTGATTTGTTTTGCTAATGCAGATGTGTATGTATGCATGTATTACATATTAAGAGTCAATTTGCCTAGAGCTGAAGCCTGTACATTAGCTGTCCCTGTCTCGCCTGTTTGCAATATGCCGTTCTCAATGAGTCTCGCTGCTCTTTCTCCCAATGTTAATCCTGCTAATGGCTTTGGAGTTGGTATCAATAGTGCTTCTTCTCCGTCAATGACAGATCTATCGCTTGCTCAATCTATAGCTGCTGTTTCATCTTGCACTACTAATACTGCTGTTAATTTAAACAAAGCTGTTAACTCCCATGCTAATAACAGCGCTAACAATACTAATGCTAATAATTCTGCTAGGCCTGCTTTAAAGTCATCTGTTACTATAAGCGCTTCTAAGCAAAAGGATACAGTAAAACCCGCTTTAGTACCTCCCCGCTTTAGCACCTAACTCGTTTTAGTACCCAACATCTGCAGACACTATGGCTTTTGTAAAAAATATCGAACAAATTTACCCTTTTAAGTACCTCCCCGCTTAAATACTCAACCCGCCTAAGTACCATAATTTGTTGTGCATTAAATAAAAATTTACGTACGTTTTCCCCCGGTTAAGTACCTTTCTGGCAAAGGGCGAAAACTTACAAGTTTGACAATTAAGCAAAAAATACGCATTATTCACTTGATTGATCAGAAAGCAAAATCGAAAAATGAAATTGCGCGACATATCAACTGTAAATAGAATTTGGAGAAACCGGCAACAAGTGAAGGAGGCCGCAAACGCAACTTGTTTGCGACGTAAACGTTTACGTACGAGTCCGCACAATGGCATTGAAAAAGCTCTTGCTGAATGGTTTGACCAGATGAGAACTCTTAACACCGTGTTAACCGATGCTCAAATCCTCCAAAAAGCCAGAGACTTCGCAGAAAATTGCATTTCCGATTTTATGCCAACAAATTTCAAAACATGCTTCAAAAGAAAATGACTGACTTTTTCGCTATTTAAACCTATTTTTCAAATCCACTTTATTTCAAGTGATCTCATAAGATACATATGTAATGCGTACACAAAATGTTCCTTTTTTAAAATGAATTTTTGAAGCAATATGAAATACGTTTTTAATTAATATGTAATCAAAATATTTTTTGTTGAATAAATTTTTTGTTTGTGTTTAAATAAGTTATTTTCAATATTCTTAAAATTATTAAATGTTTAACTACCCAACAGAAGGTAATAAAACGGGGTTGTTTAAGTACCCAACCTGAGGTACTAAAGCGGGTTCTTATAAGTACACAACCCGCGTAAGTACCTCAAAGTCCTGTCAATTTTAGGCAAGGCACTTATACGGGTTTTACTGTACCAACAACACTATTTTTTCTCAAGCTGCTGCTAATATCAACGCTTCTGGCATGTCTATAATTAATTCACCGCCTTCCACTGTATCCCCCGCTATTATAAGTTTGCCTGATGCTGTTATTGGCAATGCAATTCGTCAGTCGCCGAATACTGTAAAGTCATCTGTTACTGCAGTTGCTTCTAAGCATAAGGGTACCAGCAACACTACTTCTCAATCTACTTCTAATGTCAACGCTTCTGTTATGTCTACAAACAACGCTCCGCCTTCCACCGCATCCCCTGCTATTACAAGTTTGCCTGATGCTGTTATTGGAAATGCAATTGATCAGTCGCCTAATGCTGTAAACAACTCAAATAGCTGGAAAACTGTGGACCATAAAAATAAGAACAGAAAATTAGTGCATGGTCGAAATGAGAATTCAGAGTTAGGAGTCATTAATTGGAAATGGGTGCATTTATCCTCATTTATGCCAACTGTGTCAGAAGATAATATCATTAGTTATGTCATAAAACATACTGACATTGACCGCAAGCATATTGCCTGCCGTAAATTGGTAAAAAATGGGACATCACTGGATGATCTTCATAGCGTTAATTTTAAGCTTGGAGTTACGTCGCCCTTCTATGATAGACTGCTAGATCCGGATGTTTGGCCCACTGACATTAATGTGCGGCCCTTTCGTTTCTTTCAAAATGTCAACAGCGGAAAATAATTATTCTTTTCCTAATTCATCTGTATCAAACATCAAGGTTTATTTTCAAAACATGGCTGGAATGCGTACTAAATCTAAGGAAATATTTATCTCAACTTCGAAAGCAGACTATGATGTCTATGTTTTAGTCGAAACTTGGCTCAATATGGATTTTAATAGTGAAGAATATTTCGATTCTAAGTTATTTCAAGTTTATCGCAAAGATAGAGACTCTACAAAAACTGGCCACTTGAGAGGTGGAGGTGTTCTTATAGCTCTTAAACGAACTTTAAGATCATCTCTAGTCCAATTATCGAGTTGCGATACATTATTGGATCAAGTGTGTGTTTCTATACTTAGTGATTTTAGAACTTTATATATTTGTGCATCGTATATACCGCCTAATAGTCCTGAAAGTTTATATACTTTACATGTTGATAATATAGTTGATCTGTGTAATAATGCACCTAATGCTAATTTCTGTATTCTTGGTGATTATAATCTCAGCAATATCACCTGGTCAAATTTAATAGGTAATGGGCTTTTGACCCCTACTAACA
Source organism: Urophora cardui (assembly GCA_960531455.1). Lineage (NCBI taxonomy): Eukaryota > Metazoa > Arthropoda > Insecta > Diptera > Tephritidae > Urophora > Urophora cardui. The sequence goes on along the minus strand of OY482670.1, from coordinate 166,713,810 downwards.
TTAATCGTCCGCATGAAATCAGTTTTATCGGCAGTATTCTTGGTGTTAACCTTACACAGATTAACTATATTTTCAATAGTCTCTCAAAATTGCTTGACCTTGTGTTTGTAGATGATAACTTAATATCCAAGCTCTCTGAAAGTGACTTCCCACTTAGTACTTCCGATAAACATCATGTCCCTATTTGCATTTCTTTGGAGTTTTTTGATACAATACCTGAACTCATTGAAATTAATCCTTCGTTTAATTTCCGTGTCCCCAATCTTAATAGTTTAAATGTGGCTATTGATAGTATAGACTGGTCCGATCTATTTAGTAATAATAACGTTAGTATTTGTTTCGATAGTTTCTTAACTAAATTGTTTGATATTTTTTCTTGTAGCCTACCACTGCTTCGCCCCAAAACGTACAAACTTCCTTGGTACAATAAAACGCTAAAAAAAAATAAAAAATAAGAGAAACCATGCCTACAAACTTCATAAAGCTGATTCCAAAAATACTGACTTAAAGGAGCGATACCTTAATCAATCTAGAGATTTTAATATATTAAATAAATTTCTTTACAATCAATATTTAAGTAGGATCGAAGCTGGGATTAAAAATGATCCGAACAGTTTTTGGAACTTTATCCGTTCAAAACGCGGTTGTTCAAACATTCCATCTTGTATGTTCTTTAATGGAAACTGCGCCCATTCGCCTTCTGACACTGTAGAATTTTTCGCTGAATTTTTTAAATCTAATTTTGTATCAGATAATGTCTCTCTTGGTCCGTCCGTTAGTCCGTCTCTAAGTCATCCCCATTCACATCGCTTAGACCTTGGGTCCCTCTCGATTTCTGAGTCTGACGTATCAAATGCCATCTCTACTTTAAAATATTCTTTCAAATGTGATAATGATGGGTTATGTGCCTCTTTTATTAAGACCTGCTCTGCGTCCGTATGTGTTCCCTTGTGCCATATTTTTAATTTATCGCTCTCTTCTGGATTCTTTATAGACAAGTGGAAAATTGCTTCTATTACGCCTATTTTCAAATCGGGCAACAAGAATGAAGTCACCAATTACAGGCCCATTTCTAAATTATCAGTTTGCTCGAAGTTGTTTGAAAAAGTGATAAAAGATAAACTGAACTTTATTGTTAAACGGGTCATTATTCCCCAGCAACATGGGTTTGTTGCGAATCGTTCAACTGTTACTAATCTGGCTTCTTTCTCTGAATTCTGTATATCTGCCTTCAAAGATGGCATTCAGGTTGATACAATATACACAGATTTCTCGAAAGCCTTTGATAAAGTCTCTCACAGCATCTTATTAAGAAAGTTAGAATATATCGGCTTTCATTCTTCGTTTTTGTGTTGGTTAAAGTCATATTTGTCTAATAGATTTTTGTTCGTAGAATTAGGTAATTGTAGGTCCACTCAGTTTGTTGCTACGTCCGGTGTTCCTCAGGGTAGTATTCTTGGTCCTTTACTGTTTGTTTTGTTTATAAATGATATTGGAAATTGCTTTCAAAACTTAAATTTTCTATTATATGCGGATGATCTTAAGTTGTTCCGTAGAGTCAAATGTATGGCTGACGCTATATCACTACAGGATGATCTAAACAGGCTTGTTAATTGGTGTACTCAGAATTCACTTTCTCTCAACATCAGTAAATGTTTTCATATGACCGTATCAAAATCCCTCAATAGTATTAGCGCAATGTATAGCATCTCAACGTTTGAACTTACCACAGTTAGTGAATTTATAGATCTTGGTGTAGTTTTTGATCGGAATTTCACGTTTGTGAATCATATCTGTTATGTACTTCCGAAAGCTTACCGCAATCTAGCTTTTCTGATAAGGTACGCTAAGGACTTCAAGGATCCATATACTAGAATTACCCTTTATAATTGTTTAGTTCGCTCAAAAATTGAATATGCATCTATAGTCTGGAATCCCATTTATATGAATCACTCTCATAGAATCGAGCGACTACAAAGAAAATTCATCAAATTTGCTCTTAATTCACTACATTTTTCTGATCCGATTCCTTCCTATATTTCACGCTGCAAATTAGTTAACCTTCCTACTTTAGAAAATAGAAGGCAATTACATTTATTTATGTTCATTTATGATGTTATCGTAGGTCGTATAGATTGCCCAGATCTTCTTGAACTAGTCACATTTAATGTTCCTCAAAGAACACTTCGTTCTAATTAAATTTTTTATACTGTGCCTGCTAGGACCAATTATCTAAATTTTGCCCCTATATATCGTGCCCTTGTAGGGTTCAATAATATTTCTAAGAGACTGGATATTGATTTTTCATTATCGAGAAATTTTTTTTAAATCTTCAATTTGTAAGGTCTTATTCTAGTCTAGAAGAATTTTTGTTATTGTTAAACTATCATGTAATGTGTTTAAATATTTAATTTTTTTTCCACTTACCCCAACAATTAAAAATTTAATTAAAATAAAAATTTCGTGCTAAGCACTAAAAACTCTTTCAAGTAAAATTGTTAACGTTGTTGGTATATAAAAAATACATACCAACAACAAATGTTCATTGCGAACTGCCAACAAAAAAATTCAGCGCGTTTGGGTAGAATATATGCAAAAGCATATACACACTAACGTTAAATGTTGAAAATGAAAAAGGCAAAAGTGGTGAAAATCCAACAGCTTGCACAGAGTCTCAATGGCCGAGTGTGTTAAGCGTTGGGTCATTGCGGCTGAAGATGGAATGGACTCGGGTTCAATCCCCGGTGAATCCTCTTCCACTTCCGAAAAAGAGTGCTGATGATCGAAAATGGTTTTTCGTGAAATAGCTATACACTCAACCTTCGCTGGAAATAGTTGTTGAATTTTTTTCCACTTACCCCAACAATTAAATATTTAATTTTGTATAGTCTGTAAGATTTATATCATAGACTGAATAAATAAATAATAATAATAATAAATATAAACGCACGTTTTTCAGAGGTGTACCTACACGTATATATGTATGTAATTATGGATTTTGGATTAAATTACAAAAAAATCATGGAAAGTGGCTCTACAAGACGAGCGTTGTACGAGTATAGAACGACAAAACAAACAACTTTTTTAAAAGCAAAAATAAGGTATTACAGAATGAAATCATAACCATAAACAAATCAATGCAAATTTGGTCTGTACCCGGATTCTAGATTTCGCCATCGCCAAAACGCTAAAAATCGCCAAAATTGCAATCGCCAAAAATTATCCGGACTTTAGGCGATTTTTCCAAAATGCGATTCTGGATTGCATATCGCCAAAAATCTCCAACAAACATTATAATACCTTTATCCGCCGCAGGCGTCGCTGTTGTCAAAGCAGAATTACCAGGTAGGCTCGGTGGCGAATTCAGAAATTTCCAATGTATTTTTTTATTATTATTGGTAGAGTGTAATATAAAAATAATATTTCGACGTGTTTAAATCTGAATTCGACTGGGACTCGCCCATTCCTATTGGCCATGATGTGAATTCGCTTTAATTTTGACATTACATTCTACCTTTGTAAATAAAAAAAAAGTAGTTTCTGAATTCGCCACCGAGCCTACCTTTGTAGATCTGCTTGTAGTGGAAGAAAAATGTCAAAGTTTCTATACATATTTGGCGGGATATTTTACATTGATTAGAAAATATTATATTAAATAAGTATTAAGATAAAAAATATGTGGTCAAAATGAGTATGTTCCGAAGTTATTTATGTCGCATGTCTATATATTCTCAGCGAGAGTAAATAAATCGCTTGAAAAGTAAAAGAAAACTTTTGCGGGAGTCCACAGCTCCATTCTCTATTGCAGAAGAACTTTTCGTTGAAATTTTGCGACTTCCAAAGCAAATATGCAGAAATATTTTTGCGGAAGTACCTTGTATTTTTGCTCATTTATTATCCTTTTTGAGTTAACATTCTCCATTTTTCCTATAATTATGAATATTATTAATGCGATGAAGTATTTTAAAAAGGAAATTAATATACTTTTTACCTTTTCAACTTAAATAATCTTTTTGACAACAAATTTTTGGGGTCGCTAATTTTGGAGAAGTTTGGGCTAATAATGGCGATTTTTGGCGCTAGCTGATTTATCGGAATCGCAATTTTAGCTAACTGAACTGTCAAAAAGTGTTCATTCCTTTTATCCGGGTTCATTTTGTTCATCGCTAAAATCCGCTAAAAATGTGCTAAAATAGGCAATTTTTAGCGATTTTTTATCACGCATTTTTATGATAGAATCGCAAAAATCGCTAAAAGTTGCTAAAATCAATTTGGCGAATTTTGGCGATGGAGTTTTGGCGATAGCGAAAACTAGAATCCGGCCACTGATATACCGGAAATACAAGTACCATCTCTTTTATACATATGTATGTATGTATATCTTTGTGTTTATGCAGTGGTACACTTAAGTTAAATAAAAATGCAACATGAATTTCTGACAACAGTTTATCGAGTTACAGCCCGATTCTGAGCGTTACCACAAAATTACTTTACTGGAAATTTACTTTGCTGAAAACTGTTACCATCTTTTCAATCGGTATTCTGGCATAAATGGTATCGATTACAAAGCAATTCCATACGAACGGAATGGAATCGGGCTGAAAATGGTAACAAAATGTTACTACTTATTGAAGTGGTAACTTAATTTACTTGCAGTCAGAATTCGAAAAAGGTGTTACCGGTAAAGTAAATTATGTTACCACGACGGAATAAAGCTGTTAGTAACGATTATCTAAAGAAGTTAATAAAAACCATAGACAGTGTTAAATAGAAAAGGAACCTTCTGTTATCATAAGGTGCCTTTTTTTGAAATAATTATTTTAATGATCGTCAGTTAATTAAATTAATTTTCTAAACGATTCCGTGGTTCCAACAAAAATAAGCAACAATCATGATATGGCAATAACACCAAAACCCAGATCTGTTTATTCATTTCACTCTAGGGTAAAGTGGGGTCCTTTTGACTTTGGGGCACCGTTGACTTTGCCATTTTCGGTGTAAAAACGTTATAAAAACTTCACAAAATTAGAATTGAATGCAGCCTTATACAATAACACATGTGTATACCTAATTTGGCAGCTCTGCTTTAATACTTACCGAAGTAGCACATGATTCGATGATTTTCCGTTAGCTGATGTAATTTTTGTATAGTGCCACGTAAGCGTTTTCACAAGTAAAACGAACATTTTTTTTTAAATGAGTGTTCTTAACTGGGTCTTCGAAGCGTAAATATTGAAAATAAATCTTAATTATTCAATGTTTTGAAAGAAAAAAAAAATTTTTGTGATGATTATTTTGGATAAAGTCATTTGGGGTACATTTGACTTTCCATTTTGGGGTGCCTTTGACGAATTTTAAATAAAATAATATGACCAATTAAAGGTTTATGTGCCTCTAAGAAAGCTAAACCTGCCAAAACAAACCCATCTAGAATATCTCGATTCCGTATAAAATATTAATTCGATATAAACTTTCAAATATCCATTGGGTTATTCACAAGCTCTTTTAAAGTAGTATAACGTTATAAAGTGGTATAAGTTTACAACAATTGTATCAGCAGGGTTAGTTTTTCCCACAAAAATTAGAATAACATCAATACAACAACGCAGCCTATGTTTATTGAGTTTCCTATTCGACTTTATTTTTATTTTTTGACTTTTTTCAAGTTTTTTACCATTTATATTTTTATGATATTACCTTTTTCACTTTTGCTTGGTATTTTGCATATTAAAATTTTAGTAAGCATCTGACAACAAAATACAATACAACATACCTACCACAGGTGTTGTGTTCTAATACACATTTAATTTACAGCGTACAACATTAAAAGAGCTAGTGAATTTACCATATATTTTCGCTTATTATTATTATAATATTATTATCTGTTTAAATAAAAACTTTAATTTTGTTTTATGACATAATGCCTCGTTTTTTAAAGTTAAAAATTAATAAAATTTAGTTTACATTGTGATGGTCACATGTGCCCCTATTCAAGTCACAGGTACCCCTATCAGGGGGCACATTTGACAAAATGGCTTTTTTTGAAAAAGTATCTGAAAAAGGTATTTACGTGCTTTTTATAACTCATTAGCTACTCAAATATTGAGATAAATAATGAATAGTTATTGTCAATTGTTAAAACCTTAGTTTTCCCCAAAAATGTCTGAGATATGAGACTTCAAAAAAAAGGTGTCAAAGGCACCCCAGCTTACCCTACACCATTTCCATTTTTTCCACTTTAAAATGAGAAAGCTTCAATTTAAAATAAGAAACCTTCATTTGAAAATCAGATTAGTCAATTTTAAATGAGAAAGCGTCACTTCGAAATGAGAAACCTTCATTTGAAAATCAGATTAGTCAATTTTAAATGAGAAAGCGTCACTTCGAAATGAGAAAACTTCATTTGAAAATGAGAAATTTTCAATTCAATATGAGAAATCATCAATTGAAAATGAGAAACATGTTTTTATTAAAAGTTAAGTTTATTTAGGTACCAACAGGCATGTTTTCTAAAGCACACTCGTATGAAAAGAGGAGGCATGTTGAAAAGCCCGTGCACAACTCCCCGAGTTATTGTTATTTTGGATTCGTCCACCAAGTTTTCCAGGTATTGTAGTTGTTGTTCTATTAAATGTGGACCTTCTACAAAAAAAATATTATTCAGCTTATACATTTGATTAACTATTCTCAATTTATGATGATAATGATTGAAGTGACGCTTTCTCATTTAAAATTGACTAATCTGATTTTCAAATGAAGGTTTCACATTTTGAAGTGAAATATTCTCATTTTAAAGTGACTATTCTGATTTTCAAATGAAAGTTTCTCATTTCAAACTGACTAATCTGAATTTCATGTGAAGGTTTCTCATTTTAAAGTGGAAATGGTGTAGTGTATTTTAAATTTAAACCGAATTAATGAAATTTGAAAAAAGGCAAAGCCCCAAAGCTTCTGTTTATTGATTTGGATTGACGACATGCACAGGAAGAAACCAGTTCTCCACTAAATAAACACCGACAATTCGCTTAAAATTTGTAGCAAAACAGAAATGTGATCGCGGTTTGGGAAGTTTACGTTTTTTTGCTGGCTTTTGAGGCCAGTTTATTTTTTATTTTTCACTGCAATGAGTTACTGAATTAATTCAGCGCAAGCTTTCTGGGTTGAACATTTTTTATTTAAAGTTCTGTTTTTTTTTTGTATGTCTTTTGTCATTAATATTTCACGTTATTCCGAGTTTTGGAAAGTGTTGCGAAATTGAATTGTGAAAATGGCTTTATGGCAGTGGTGCCAGATTGAGGGAAATTTCCCTTTTTGAGGGATATTTCACTGCAAAATTTTTAAAGAGGGAAAAAGGGACATTTTGTTGTCCTCCATATAAAAAAAGGGATTTTTTGGTTGCAGAACTGTTAACATACCTACATAATATGTATAATTTACAGCATAACTTAAAATAAGCACATCTCACACTGAACAACTCCCATTCAGTGTATGTATGCTTTCGCGTTAACTCATGCAATGCAAAAAGGAGTCGGTTACATACATGCGTACAAGTAAACATATAGTGAACTACACTGCGTATACGTAACTTGTTTACATAAATACATACATACAGGTGAAACTAATAAAAACGTGTTAATAAGCGCTTAGGTAATTTATTTTTCATGGTGCACATTCGTACTTTATTGTTAATAATCGAAAGAATTTTGGAGAATTGGGAGCCACTGAAAAGCTATTTTCGCCTGGCCTCATTTGAAGATAAGCGCAAAAAAGCAGAAACTATTTATGAAGAATTGAAAGGAATTCAAACCAAGGCTTATTTTAGATTTTTGAAGTACGTTCTTAACTTTTTCAATGAATTTAACGCATTGTTCCAAAGCGGAAATGTACATATACATCGACTAGGGCAAGAAGCTAAGTGCTTCAACTTTAAAATCAACAAAAATCATATCCACTTGCACAATGCAAATAATTTGTACAACTGATACTTTTAGCTATTAAAAAAACTGTATTTGCCTGTTACATATTCTTATATTACTGAAATAAATGCTTTAAATTCGGTGGGAATTTTGTGGGATTTTTTTATTTAAAATGTGGGAAATTAGGGATTTTTTTCCAATTTCTGTGGGAATTTTAGCGGAGATTATTTGGCATCACTGCTTTATGGCTTCATTTAAAGAAGCACCAATATAAATATATGTATAACCTTTATGCATAATTTCTTCAACCTATTTTTAAACATTTAAAACTAATTCAACTTTTTTACTTTTTACTTTTAGGTATGTATGTGGTATTCGTAGAACATAACTCATTTATAAATTAGAGTGTGAGTAAGTAAACTTTATGAAATATAAGAAAATATGGCAAATTCTGTAGATTGGCTGGGTCTCGACGATAAAGACAAAGCTACACAGGCGAACCAAGGAATGTAAAAGTAAGTCGTTTTCGAAGGTTTTCAGATTTTAATGAAGCTAATGTGTGATGTTAAAATAATTAAAATCTAAATTATTAAATAAAGAAACGCCAAAACAATGAACTATGTACTGTTGTTATAAGCAAAAGTAACAAAAAAAACTCTTAAAAGGAAATAAAATTATTTAAAGGCGTTTTCTTTTCTACGAAAAAATGTTGCCCTCCTATATCCCAATTATCGAATTACGTATCCTGACTTTCTATAAAACGGCTGAATTTGTAGATAAGGGTGCCCTCTTACTTAGTTAGAGGTTAATATTTGGTGAAAGGACCAGACAAACATACAAACTAGCTAAGAAAATCAAACAGGGCAACATTATTTCGAGAAAAGAAAACGCCATAAGTATTCAACAAATGATACGTGTAATAAAAAGTTTGTCGGTACACATATTTATTTTTTAAATATTCGTGTGTATAATTTGTCATCCCTTGCAAAAATAGCATATAATACCTGTACACGTGTGCTCACTATAGAGAAGAAAAATTCCTAAAAAAAAATTCTGGAATATAATATTTGCAGTTGCTACCAACTGTGCTGCTGGCAAACGGCCAAAAATTCCAGAAGCGCAACATTGAACCGGTTCATTACCCAGCGTTAGTACCTAACTACACGGAGAAAACTATATTGATGTCACATTTAAATTTATAATCCTGTCTGATCAATAAACTATGGATGTATCCATATAATATGTGCCATATCCAAAAAAGATTTGTAATAGGTAGGTATATAAAAAAAAATTTGGATATGACATCCAGTTTATTGATCAGACAGGATAATTGTTTAGACTAGGAGTATAAATATTTCGGATACCCCTAATGCATATGCGTTTCTAAATATGCATATGCACCCACACATACACGTATCCATATATAAGTATATGTACACAAACAAAAGCGCAACACCGTTGACTTAACGAAAATTAAATTTTCTGCCGGTCAGCGCGCTTTTCCTTTGCCTTCTTAAAAACACTTGCGATTTCATTACCACAGAGGTAAGTTCCGACATTCCATTTAAGTTCCTATACTTATTTCCATTTAAGTTCCTATACTTATTCACATACTTAAGCTTATTTGCATAACTTCCTGTTTATGTACAATAAATCCTTATTATAATTTATTAATTCAAATTCCTTTGTTTGGTCTTTTATTTCCATATTAATTTCGCCTGAGGAATATCCTTCCCCGGTGAAATATTCAATAATCGATTTATGAGGATGTCACATCAATCAGGTTTTCTCCGTGTACCTGTGCTCGCATTTTTGTTGTTGTTTTTTGCATTTTTTTAGAGTATGGGGAATCAAAAAATATTTTCAGAAGATGACTGAGACAGCTATACACACATAATTATGTAGGTACCCTGCAGTAAATTTGTTTCACTGCTGAATGATCATTGATGATTCCTTGTTGAATATTCATCACTGTCGTCATAACTGAGTACAATTTTTATTTTTTTGTTTTTTTTCTCTGAGGAAAGCAAACCATTTATATGAAAAATTCATCAGTCTTTATATGAAAGTATTCACTGATGCCTCCTCGTCATAGGTGAATTGCATCAGTGATTCATTAAGGATTCATTGCGGATTTTTACTGCAGGGCACATCCATACTTACATTTGTATAGGGGTAAGGTAGCAAAGTTTGCTACGTATTTAAGTTTTTTAGCTCCTTCAAGTTATTCCTTTGTCGGTTAAGAGCAGCTGCAAACATTTGTATCTTTTTTTATAGGTACCTACTTATTCATTTCAAGCGATACTTAAGTGTTCGATGATGAAACTAACTATGGAGCATTCCATGGAAAATGGTAAATTTGTCCCGTACAAACATTTCGATTTCTCAAACATATCACAGTTTTTCAAATGCAAGCTTCTGGTTTTTGTTTAGAATTTAGCCACACAATATTGATGTACTAGAAACTTTGTTCGATAATCTTTTGGGTTGTCTGTGAATTGTAAAGATTTATACCATTTGTCCCGTACAAACAATGTAAAAAATCACATTACAGCATTTTTAATTCTTTTGGAATAACCTTATTTCTAATATTTTTGTTGTTTGAGTAAACCTTGATATTAGTGCTACCACATTTACTTTTTTATTTTTTTCTAATACAATTAATTTGACTAAAATTGCACTTAGTTCACATAAACCAAGGATCATGGTAGACTAGCCCTGTCCCGTACAAACACATAACTTTTTTAAGATTTTTCACACATACACGAATATTTCAAAAGCAAGTTCTGCTTTTAATAAGAGTTTTATCCAACAGTAATAATGCACCAGATATTCTGTTGGTTAACATTTTCGTGTGCCTTTAATTCAAATCCAAAAGTGTAAAAATTCGTACAATTTGTCCCGTACAAACCATGGAATGCTCCCTATGTTAAAAAGCTCGAACTTTCGTCACTTTCGGAAGGTGGATTGTAACAGAATGAAATAATCGAGATAGATATAGACTTATATATATCAAAATGATCAGGGTGAAAAGAGAAATCGATTGAGCCATGTCCGTCCGTCCGTCTGTAAACACTCTAACTCGCGCAAAAATTGAGATATTTTGATGAAATTTGGAATGCAAGTTGGTATCGAGACTGGGACGGCTGGTATTGAAAATGGGCAAAATTTGATCATGACCACGCCCGCTTTTCCTATATAGAAAAAATCGGAAATTTGGTATCTCAGGAACTAATATAGCTAGAGTGATAAAATTTTACCCACGTATGGAGCTCAGGCCCTTGTGAAGAAAATGGAAAATGGACGGTGCCAAGCCCACTTCTTAAGGGGCAAACATTGAAAGTTTTATCAGCCATAATTCAGAAACCGTAGCAGATATATCGATGAAATTTGTTATGCGTGATTTACTTACTTGGGCAAATAATTGGACGGCCACGCCCACTTTTATATATGTGTATTATAAAGTGACCTAATAAAAACATTTTAAAGGATATCTCTGTCAAATATAAAGATATATCACTGAAATTTTATGGACATAAAACAAAAGCCAAAAAAATGTTGGAAAATGGGCGTGGCACCGCCTCCTTTTAGAAGCAGAAATATACGAGATTTCTTGGCCTATAACTCGACAAATAATTGATATATTATGACGAAACTTGGTGTATGCACTTTTATTACTTGTAGTAATACATACATGTTCAAAATTTTAGCGAAATCGGTTGACGACCACGCCCAATTTTATATATGGGAACTATAAAGTGGCCTAATAAAAACATTTTAAGCGATATCTTGGCGAACTATGAAGATAATTCATTGAAATTTTGTGGCATGAGTTCCACAATAGACCGAAAACAAAAAATAGAAAAATTTTGGAAAATGGGCGTGGCACCGCCTCTTTTTAGACAAAGGAATCTACGAGATTTCGGAGCCCATAACTCGACAAATAATTGAGATATTATGACGAAACTTGGTTTATACACTTTTATAACTTGTGTTAATAAACACGCAAAAATTTATTGAAATCGGTTTATGACCACGCCTACTTTTTGACAAAGATATTTCTGGAACACCCTTTGGGAATTTGTAACGTGACATCTTTGTAACTAGAAGTCATAAAGGAATGACATTTTGCACAAAGAATAATATTCATATGCTTGGTTGGATTACTGATAAAAATTTTGAAAATGGGCGTGGCTACGCCCACCTTATGCCGCACTCGCTTTATATAAAGTGCACCGTGTTTCCATCAAAAGCAAACAAACAATGAAAGCATACAATATTTGGTTCCACTCGAACCTAGGCTTCCTTACTTGTTAAGCTTCATTTTTTTAATAAAATTTTCGCTGTATCTGCTTCTTTAACACCAAAAGGTGATTAATAAAGCTTAAGACGCACTCGTCAATATATGAAGTTGTTGCATAAACAGTTAAATTTTAGGTATCTACATACTTAAGTACCTACACTTGTATGAAAAGTAAGATAAGTTCACAAGTTATTGTTGTTGGTTTTTATTTATTTCATTTTCTGTCCTATTCTTCATTAATGTTAAGTCCAAAAGCCATATTGTGTATATGCGTGTATTTTCTTATTTGTTAATAGGTTATGCACTCTGTAAAGAGTGGTGTGGCAAAACATTTGAAGAGGGTAATCCCCCACTTGACTAATGCTCTCTGGGCTAGAATTTCATAAGCAATCATGCACAAATTTAAGAATGCGACCTTTACTTGTTTCCTTATCGTTTTGTAAGAGCTGAAGCGACCATTAATAATGTAGGCTAGATCAAATAAGTAGAGTTAACTACTTCCATTTACATATAGACACAAAAAGTTGTAGTAGGTACTTCTCGGCAACTAGTCCCGAACTTATCCGGAAGCGGTCACAATTTTTCAAAGCGTTTATGAATACAACCATATGTACATACATACATATAATGCATACAAATGCATTTTAGTCAATTTGTACACGTTTGACAGGTTACGTCTCTACTTCAATAAAAGTAGTTACATATTTTTACAAAAGATATGATCATACGTGAGTGTAAATATTTATGTATATGGGACATTCCTGCCAAAAGAGGAAAACGACATAAAATTTAAAATGCTACTAATCATTCCTATTTATTCAGTTACCTGTAACTAAATGTGTAAAGTGGCCGCTGTGGTGCAGTGGGTAGAGTGCTCGCCTGCTATGCCAGAGGTCTCGGGTTCAAACCACGGTCCGAGCCAAACAAATTTTTCTAATTAGTAAAAATCCAATTATTGGGTTTTTTAAGAGCAGCGGTCACCTCTCGGCAGTGGGCGGCATACCCTCCGAGAGTATTTCTGCCATGAAAAAGCTTCTCACAAAAAATGCATTCGCCGTTCGGAGCCGGCATAAAACTGTAGGTCCACCCAATTAGTAAGAAAAACAAAAAGGAGCACACCTCGAATTGGGAGAGAAGCTCGGCCATAAAACTCGTCAGAGTTATAATAGCGCCATTGTATTATTATTATAACTAAATGTGTATATTTTCCTAATCTGGTAACAGAAATATAGAAAAATATGTAAAAACCCAAAATTTTTGTCCATAGAACTTTGACTTCACACCTAACTATTTTGCGGAAAAAGTTTGGTCATGTTTGCATTCCTATATTAGCTATATTTTCATGCATTGCAAGTCATTCAAGTAAAGCAGAGAAAAATGTAAATAATTGCATCACAAAAAAATTAAAAAAGGATATGTGATTTTTGCGTATATCTTCATATAATTGATTCATATGGGGTGTCCAAGGAGTCACACGAAAAGGCATAAAAATTGGTCTGGTAACCTCAGGTATGATCCTATGAAACCAGATATTTATGAAAGTAAGGATTAAAAGGCTGTTCATCGTCTAAATACATTTTTTAAGTTAATAGGGTCATACTGTGGTTTCTAGACTATTTTGAAATATGTCCCAGGAGTCACACGATTCTGAACTCTAATGCATTAGGGCAAACCTGTACTTAAAATAGAAGATTCTGAAACGAAATTTTGAAATGTTTTTAGTTTTTATTATATAGTTTTAAATAATTGTTTCTAGAGATGTTGAATTCGACTTGTTTTAAATGAATATCACTGCTCTACAGTCAAAAAATACTCTAAACGCGACCATCCTATCTATATGTAAAATCGGTCGCTGATTGCGAAAATAGGGTTCATTTTTAATTCTATGGGAAGGTTTTTGAGATATCGCCAATTTACCGTTATTTGGCCAATGGTTCCACTTAATCCTGTATATCTCTTTAACGCAGTAAGCTATCTTCCTTGTGGTGACACCAAACGAAATAAAATATCATGCGCGACTTGGCTGTATTTACTTGATCGCCTATAACTTTTCCATTTTACCATGGATTTTCTTCGTTGATAGCTTATTTTTTTGCTAATGGAATGAAGCTTCACGTAAAGGTAAAAACATTGGTTTTAAAGATACTTATTGCCTGACAAAATCAATTTTTTCTTAAAAAAATCGAAAAAAATTCAAATTGAATCGTCAATATAAGAAGATAGAGAAAAATGTTATGGGAGCCACGAAAAGTTAATTTAATTTTCTTTCGTTCGGTGCCACCTCAAGGAATATAGCTCACTGCGTTAAAGAGATATACAGGATTAAGTGGAGCCATTGGCCAAATAGCGGTAAATTGCCGATATCTCAAAAACGTTCCCATAGAATTAAAAATTAACCCGATTTTCGGAATCAGCGACCGATTTTACATATAGATAGGATAGTCGCATTCAAAGTACAGACAAAAAATTTCATTTTGTGATCCAGTGTATTTAATCAGAACTTTGAAGTAAATATAAGTATTATTTTGCATTCACTTTATTTTTTTCATTTAATTGCCTTGGTTTCAATTCTGCTGGGAGAGATTTATGAATAACTTGGTCAAAAAGGGCTAAAAAAATAATAAAACTGATTTCAATAATCTAGTATATTACATATTTGGCACTTGTCCCAGGAGTCACAAAAACTTGTCCCAGGAGTCACAATTTTAAATATTGAAAATAGTTAATTGACTTTGAATATATAAAATATTTTTATAGAATACTAGCAAATACCCGTCCCGCTTCGCAGCGACGAAAAATGTTTTTATGTTATAATGAGGGTTTCCATCTACATTTCCCTTTCTCTTTCTCTTTCTTTTTCCTTTACCTTTACCTTTACCTTTACCTTTACCTTTACCTTTACCTTTACCTTTACCTTTACCTTTACCTTTACCTTTACCTTTAACTTTACCTTTACCTTTACCTTTACCTTTACCTTTACCTTTACCTTTACCTTTACCTTTACCTTTACCTTTACCTTTACCTTTACCTTTACCTTTACCTTTACCTTTACCTTTACCTTTACCTTTACCTTTACCTTTACCTTTACCTTTACCTTTACCTTTACCTTTACCTTTACCTTTACCTTTACCTTTACCTTTACCTTTACCTTTACCTTTACCTTTACCTTTACCTTTACCTTTACCTTTACCTTTACCTTTACCTTTACCTTTACCTTTACCTTTACCTTTACCTTTACCTTTACCTTTACCTTTACCTTTACCTTTACCTTTACCTTTACCTTCACCTTTACCTTCACCTTCACCTTCACCTTTACCTTTACCTTTACCTTTACCTTTACCTTTACCGGGACCATCCATCACCTTCCGGGCCCACTACTTGAACCATCTCTGAGAAACCGACTTAAAAAATAACAATGAAAATATCTGTATGTTGAAGCCCTGCTCGACACCTTTCATTTGCTAAAAAATTTCGCTCGGAAATATTCAGGGGTCATCCGGGTCCACGTTTTGACCCATAACTCGGGACCCGGCCTAGGCATCACAATGACAATAACTCTATGTTGAAGGCCTGCTCAGCACCTTTCATTTGATACCAATATTGCTCGGAAATATTCAGGGGTCATCCGGGTCCACGTTTTGACCCATATCTCGGGACCCGGCCTAGGCATCGCAATGAAAATAACTCTATGTTGAAGGCCTGCTCAGCACCTTTCATTTGATACCAATATTGCTCAAAGACTTGCTGGGTCACTCTGGGTCCACATTTGGGCCCATATTCCGGGAAGTTCCCACTTTTCTGAAAGTCTGTATACCCTATCACCAGCGCATATACCATATGAATCTACTGTGAAAATTTCATAAAGATCGGTTGATTACTTTGGGAGTCCATAAATAACACACACACACACACACATTCATTTTTATATAATAGATGGTACTATGCAGTATGTTTTTCGACCATATCGACGGCTGAGAATAAGATCGCCCTATTTCAAAAATTGTTTCAAAAACGCCCTATTCCAAAAAATTTTTCAATAACGTCCTATTTCAGATTTTGCTTCAAAAACGCCCTATTTCAGAACTTGTTTCAATAACGTCCTATTTCAGACAATTATTCAAAAACGCCCTATTTCAGAGAAATATATATGGAATTTTCTCTGAAATAGGGCGTTTTTGAAGCAAAATCTGAAATAGGACGTTATTGAAACAATTTTTCAAATAGGGCGTTCTTGAAGCAAAATCTGAAATAGGACGTTATTGAAACAATTTTTCAAATAGGGCGATCTTATTCTCAGCCGTCGATATACAAATTGTAGGTGAAAGTTTAATAGTTGAACTAAAATTCGTATTCGTGCTCATAAAGGTGCAACAAAGGGATTTTTCGGTGTCCCAGGAGTCACACTCATTTACTGAGTATTTACAAAGCTATTTGTTATTATTTAGCCAATTCTTTTAATGCATTTGTTGTATTGGATATTTATCCAATGTCGATAAATATATTTCATAGCAATTTAAGTCCCGATGTCAGTTTTATAATTCAAAGTTGACTAAGCTCTGGAGTCAAATGTCCCAGGAGTCACGATGGAATGTCCCATATGCAACTGCTATAGCAGATAGTGCAATGCATTATTGTTTGTTTATGACAGCAATTTACGTGGTCGATTGATCCGATTTTTGTATTTTGTGTTTTATCGCGTTTCCAAATCTAGCACATCCAAAATAAACCAATATTTCTCCATTTTTGTAGAGTGAATTCGATAGTTGGAAGCAATTGTTGATAAACAATGGTGCAAACTTTAGTTTCTTGGAAACTCTATTGTCTAATAAACTTTCTTCCTTCTTTTCATATTCTAAACGCGCTTGATGCCTAAAGCAAATGAGTAACTGAAAAGTGCTCATATCTACTTCTGGAAATACAGTTTAAGTTCTAAAGCAGACCCCGGGATTTTGACTCATGTGAGTAAATGAGAAACATCACACACATTTTAATCAATGTATCGCAAATAGTTCTGCAATCTTCCACGCAATCTCTCTCATAATTTTGCCGGGGTCTGTTCTAAAGGTTTTTCAGTTCTACCAGTATTATATTCTCTGCAGTTCAGTTTTATGTTCTCTTCTATGTGTGGCTTATTTTCAGCACTGAGCAATAAAAATTTCTTCTTGTTGAAGAGGATGATTGCAAAACATGTCTTCCGTCCGACATGGCATTAATAATTGGTTTTTTTGGTCATAATATTAGTGATATCATTTTCAACAGCTGGCATTCGAACTTACGAGTTCATATGACCTTAAAAGGTAGTTGATGGCATTTCGCAACAGCAATAAAAAAGCAATATTGAGGAAAAAATCCCGAACATATGTTCATGTGTGTAAATTTCAGCACTTGTACGTCAACACGTATGTACATATATGGTTCAATACATATGTATAATTCTTATATTTTAAAGGTGCCAAAAAACACACATAACCATAAGTACTTCCTGTTATGGCTATCGTTGACGATAAAAACTAATTTGTTTAAGGGAAAAAACGACTTATTTATTGGTCTTGCTTTAAAAACAGTTTTGAGATAAATACATACATAAGTACGATTAATCCCTATAACTTTACTTTAATTTGATTATCGATATTTTTACCTCGTCATACATATGTATGTATGTATGTCTGTATGTAGTGCATAAACAAAACTAATCCCAAGTTGAGGTAATTTTTCTAATCTGTGAGTCTTGCATAGCAAAATACATATGTAGGTACGTACGTACAGAGTAATATTTGAAATTAATTTATTTTACACCTTTGCCAATTTATCGGCAATTAGTTTCTAAGCGAAACTAATGGCGTTTTCTTTTCTGCAAAAAAATGCTGCCCTTCTATATCCCAATTATCGAATTGCGTAACCTAACTTTCTATAAAATGAATAAATTTGTAGATAATGGTGCCCTCTTGCTTAGTTAGAGGTTAATATTCAGTAAAATTAACAGACAAGCTTACAAAATAGCTACGAAAATCAAAAAGGGCAACATTTTTTCGAGAAAAGAAAACGGCATAATTAAAATCAGTCATTTACCTAAAAATAGTGCGCAAAATCATTTAGAAAAAAAGTCGATTGAAAACAAAAGCAACAAGTTTTATTGATTTTAACCTTTTCGCGAAATTGAAGCCAGTCTTTTACACATGTACGTCCATATCGTCGTTTAAAGTGCAAAACCGCGTATCGACCAAATACAATACCGCGTAAGTGATAAGTGCAAACTGTGTAAGTGAAATTTTTGCCAAAAATGAGATTTCCCCAAAAACACATTCTTGGCGTCCGCCCCACACATTCATACAAGAATATTGAAATTCGGGCAACGCGTAAAAATTAAAAAATTATGTCATAATATAAGGTTGACAAACTTTTCATGCCAAAACTTTAAATTGGCAGTTTTTTAAAACTTATAATATTGCCACTATGTGTTAGCAAAAATTGGCCATGACAAGGGGTTATAGGCTTGACAGACGGCCAGTGTGGCCAGGTTAGCCTTTTCGAGGCTAGATTTGGCCTTTCTTTTTGTCCTTTAGCCTCATAATTTTCGTTTTAGCTTCGTGGCTTTTTTCTAGCATTTTTTACTCAAATGTTAATTTTACTAATTTGTACAACGAGAACTTGCTCTAATTCATATGAACGTTTTGTACATATGCAACACCATGAATATGTTCTAAATGTAAAGTAACTGTAGCCATGAATGTGTTCTGACCGTAAGCTATTTTTAGCAACCTTGTGAAAATAGGCGTGTTTTAATTATTACACCAAGCTCTGGATCAAGCTAAACTGACTGAAACAATCGGGATCATTGTTATGTAAATGTCAGCAACACATGCACAATGTGTGAACGTGTTAGGTGCTATACATCAAAAAAGCTCTGGTAGCACGGAAGAAACAAATCGAAAAACCGGATCATAAAATTAACAAGAAATGAATGTGGTTCTATCGGGCTCAAGTCGCTGTTGTTGAATTTATATGAACAATTTTTTATGTGGCTCAGGATCAGCGTAATTGAAACACGCTTAATGTTTTGCCCCAGAGCGCACCAGAGTAAAGAAGCTAAACCCTCTTCCCGGAGCGGAGCTGGAGCAAAAAATCACTAGCTCCCAGCTCCTTAATACCTACATATAAATATAATGCGCAAGTCAACTCGAAAAACCCCTATAAAACGAACCCGAAAGCGGAAATTAATATTTGCCATCGGATTATTATTATTATTATATTATCTTATATTAAAGTATATACTTACTTCCTATGTCAATTTGGTAAGAAAAGCCGGCAAACGGCATCCCTAATCAGTGATAAACGCAACAACCAAAAATAGGAGCATTTATTTAAAAAAAAGTCAGTACTAGTCGAGAAAATGTGCCTGATATGTGTTCAAACATGAATAGTTCCTTTAAGTAATGTTTATAGTTTTTATATGCAAATGAACAAGACTTAAATAAATAAAATTTGAATGAATTTCTTAAAAAAAAATGCTGACTTCTTTTTAGCTTCTTTTTTTTTTTAGTTTCAGCCTTTTCTAACTTTTTTTTTTTGCCAATCTAGCCTCGTTTTTCTTCATGACCTGGCAACACTGCAGACGGCAGCTATTGCAGATTAATAAACAGCTGAAGGAAGGTAGGCGCAGCGGCGAATTAAAGTGTGTAATGTCAAAATCAAAGCGAATTCACATCATGGTCAATAAGAATGGGCGAGTCGCAAGCGAATTCATATTTCAACCATGGCGAAATATCATTTTGACATTACACTATACCAATTACAATAACAAATTGCATGGGAAATTTGTGAATTCACCTATGCGCCTACCTTCCTAGATCTGCCTTGGATTCTTCTTTTTCTTCACTTTCATTCACATTGGACATTTCTCGCCAGAGATGTTATTACAAAATGCCCTAATCCGCTAAAATTCTGAGGATTAACTAAGGAGATATTCCGGATTACCTCCAGTTAATTTTCAATTTAACTCCGAATTAGCTAGATATTCCGGATTATCGCTGCCGTCTGTCAATACTATTAAGGAAAAATCCAGGGACGTAACGGTTATAAGAGAAATGGGGTCATATTTAACAGACCTGGGCACCCTCAATTACATTTTGTAATTGATTACACCTTCAATTATAATTACATGTAATTGTAATTGCCATTTTTCAATTACCAATTACATATAATTGGTAATTGAAATTCTTCAATTACAAATACATGTAATGGTAATTGAGATTTTTCAATTGCAATTACATGTAATTGGTAATTGAAAAATGGCAATTACAATTACATGTAATTATAATTGAAGGTGTAATCAATTACAATTACTTGTAAATGTAATTGAAAATTTCCAGTTACAAGTAATTGTAATTGCTTTTGGTTTTGTTTTTGCTTTTCTTTTTTTTGTTTTTGCTTTTATTTTTGTTTTTGCTTTTTTTGTTTTTTTTTTTGCTTTTGCTTTTGTTTTTGTTTTTGCTTTTGCTTTTGTTTTTGCTTTTGATTTTGTTTTTGTTTTTGCTTTTGTTTTTGTTTTTTCTTTTGCTTTTGCTTTTGTGTTTGTTTTTGTTTTTTTTTTCCTCAAACAAAAACAAAAGCAAAAACAAAAACCAAAACAAAAAGAAAAGCAAAAACAAAAACAATAACAAAAAGAACAAGAATAGAAACAAAAACAAATTATATAACTAAATTTTCTCAAACCCAAGAAAAATGTAATTGGTGTGATTCCATTACAATTACTTGTAATTGGAGATTTTCAATCACATTTGCAAGTAATTGTAATTGAAAATTCTCAATTAAATTACATACACGTAATTGTAATTGAAAAACATCAATTACCAATTAGATGTAATTGTAATTGAAAAACCTCAATAATTGTAATTGAAAAATTTCAATTACCAGTTAATGTAATTGTAATTGAAAAAACATGTAATTGAGGATGCCCAGGTCTGATATTTAACCATTATCATGAGAAAAAAAATTTTTTAGTCGTTAATAACCATAAACCAAAAAACCGTTTTGGGCCTGAATAACCGTTATGGCAACCAAAAAACTGTTTTGGACCTGAATAACCGTTATTCAGATTTTTATTTTTTTTTTGTCAATATTTCTGGACGATATTGGTATCAAATGAAAGGTGTTGAGCAGGGATTGTAGCTCAAAGTCAGTTATATACGCACTATAAATAATATGAACCACTCAGCATATTAACAAGCTAGACGAAATGTAATAAAAATGAGATTATGTAGAGTTTGTATTTTTGTTGGACGGATTTAAAGAAGTAAACAAATATTTCTAATGTAGTAGAAGAAACAATGCCGCCTGGCCTATAAAAATATAAGATATACTTATACCTAGCTCCAAATGTCCAGATTAGGCTGTTTGTTTGCATGTACATTTGCAGCTCAGTTGGATTTTTCAGCTTTTTAAAAGTTATATAAAAAACTTGCATACGTTTTTCAAGCCGATTACTTAGTCTGACAGTAAAGTATAAAAGTGAAAATGATGTCACAATAAATTAAGCTGAACAACTGACACAATAAATACTGACATATGTATGTAAATATGTTTGTATACATACATCTATGTATTATGTGTATCTATTCGTGTACATACATATATGTACATATATATATTTAAATTAATGTAGGTAGAGTTAATGCTACATATGTATATGTTTATACCAAACGGCGCTATTAAATTAGAATATTAAATGGAAATCAAAACTCGAAAAGGACAAATACGATTAATAAGTTTAAGAGTAATAATTACGCTAATAATGCCGGAACAAATATGTATCGTGACTGAAATTAATACACAGGAAGCTATGTATAGCGCAAAGAAAAACTTGCACACCTGTCGGAGTTGCATGTATGTACAATATATGTATGCATGGCTGCATATCGCTAGCTTAGAGTGCAAATTGGCTAAGTGCACTTTCATGAAAAATTATATTTTATGTAGAACGCTAGAAAAATTAAATACGCACCACGCTAAATAGGTGAAAAGAACGTTCAACTTGCTAGAAATTAATTACAAGCACTCCACATCAGCGTTGCCACTTTTGGTACTTTCGTACCAAAACTGGTACTTTGAAAATGATTTGGTACGTTGGTACGTTGCTTTTGATTTTGGTACTTTTTCCTTAAAAAAACAATGTTTATTTATTTCCATCTATTTTTTATTTTTCTATATATTATTTTTGTTGGTTCACTAAAAGAACAGTAATTATGTTGATTAGTTACATCGCCAACACGCGACAGGTATCCCAAAGACTTAGATGTTATGAAATCGATACAATTCTTGATCACTAGCATGACCCAATTATACCGGTCGTAGCATTATGCCACCAACAAACAATTACCGTGTTAGAGATTTTTAGCTATTAGTTGTCAAAATTAGCAAACAAATTGTATGGAGGGAATAAGGTAACTCGGTTTGACCTTGGTGTGCTGTGGCATTTGCTCCTAGCGAAGAAAAAAAATCAGCTGATGGCATGCTACAGCCGCTGTTAGTGAGCCCTGATCACTACTCAATAAATATACAAACATGTATCAAGCAAGTTTTAAATGGAAAGAGTGATGGAGATGTAAAAAATTAAATTAATTTAAAGCGCGATAATTTTATTAATTTTTGGTTTGTTTTCTTTAATTTTTTAAATACTCTTCTTTTTGCTAACGCTAATATCGCACCCTAAATCATTAAGGGACACAACTCAAAATTTTTTGAAATCGGTTTTTTATCATAAACCGGTACACAGAACATATTTCTAGCGGTTACCAAAAAAACTTTTCAATCGGTGTACCTTTTGACTGAAAAATAGCAGTTATACTTAGTCGTTTCAACACCATTGCTTGTAAAGAAAAACAGTTGTTTGGCTCCTGAAAATTTTTGAATTTTGAGTTGCGTCAATTTATGATTTAGGGTGCAATATATTGAAGATAATTTTCCGTTAAAAAATAATAAATGAAAAAAAAAAACATTTGTCTACTACGACTGTTACCACGAAAAATTCTGTTTGGTACTCTCAAAAGCAATTTGGTACGTTTTTTGGTACGAAGAAAAATATGTTAGTGGCATCACTGCTCCACATTCGAGGTCTTCGGGCGGATTCGATCTTTTGCCATTCACCAGCAGAGTTCGGTTGTGTTGAGCTAGTTACCGACAGAGTTTGGTTGTATTGAGGTAGTTACAGGTGGTTACCGGTAGAGTCCGCTTGGTGTAGCCTCTGTATAAAAGAATACGATTGGTTGATGTTTATGCTACAAGAATATATGTTCCAAAAACATAGATTCCAAAAATTCGATGTATCTATTCGTTCTTTTACAAAGAAACACTCCTGCTGCAGGTTGACAAACAGCAGAGAACGTGGATAGATATCTGCAAACAGCTAAGCGCATTCAGTTCGTCGCGCTTAACATAGCCAGCTGGCTTGGTTTTTGTTGTTGCTTTCCATGTTAAGCTCAAATTAGTTATGCAGTAACAGTATCGGTATAAAACAGCTGATCAACCAACCTTATGGAAAACAATGTATTTGATTAGTGATTCGCTAGTCGGTAACGCTATCGGTAACAACCAAATGAATTTTGGTTTTCAGCCGTAACGCTAACCAGCTGATCGATTGTTTGTTTCAGTTGTTCACTGTCATAACCCAATAATAATATGGTCGTAGCAATCAAAAGAGAACACGCAATTAGCGTTAATACAAAATATGATAATTTCGCAACCTAAAAAACCAAAAGAGGAAGAGCGACTCTATTGCATGGCCACCTTTATTGGGCTATGATCACTGTTCAGCTGTTTACTGTTACTGCACCAATAATCGACCAAATTAATACCGATACTGTTACTGTAATGGAAATAAAGTTAACGCATAACTAATTGAACCCTTATTCGCCAATCTAGCGTGCGTTGTTTTTCGAACTTGCGTGCAAAAGAATGTGGCTATATAGGTATGTAGTATTTCTACTCGTTATTATTCAGTTATACCAAAGAACGTAAATCTACATACATTTACGTTCTTTGGTTATACGCAAATTGGCTAAGACCAGAAGACGAGTCCAAAATATTTACATGAACAGAAAAGTTTGAAAAAGGCATTTAGCCAATTTGCACTCTAAGCTGGCGATATAAAACCATACATATGTACATATTTACATACAATTGAATGTACATATTGTATGTACATGAATAGAGCAAAGTCTCAATCGCAATGTTCGTAGAAATACCATTTTGAAAATTTGGGATATTTTAGAGGCCTCTTAATTAAAATTGCGATTCACATTTCAGACTTCTTTTAAGCCCTATCCCAAGAAAACGCTCAAGAAAAAAATTGCATTATTTCTTGAGCGTTGAAATGGTAGTAGGAATTTAATTATATTTTCAAACGAAATGTCACATTTGAGTTTATTTACCTCTTCTGTCAAATTTTCTTGAAGAAATAATACAAAATTCATTATTTCTTGGCAAAACCAGAGTTCAGTTGTGCACTTTTTCTAAAAAATCTTAAAAAAATAGTAGTAGAATTTCTTTAGAACTGCGTACCGCAAAAGAAAATATGACAAAAGAAATTTTTCTTGAGCATTTCTTGTACGTCAAATTAAATAGTTTTTTGGTTTTCTTGAGAGCTGCGTATAGGCCTTTAGCCGAAAATGTTTGCTGGGCATTATTATACTTACATATGTACATACATACATATGTATATGTACGAGTATTCATTCACCTTAGATATGCTTTTGTCGTCTTTCCGTATTTAATTTCTGTAAACGCTTTGCCTAAAGCGCGATTATTGTGCACTGATCAATGCTGTTTCACCTGATGGAAACTTGATCCATTAATAAAAATAGGTGGAGCTATGAAAAAGGAAGATTATCTCCATATTTTAAGAATAGATTTGCCTGAGTTCGCCGATATAAGCGCCCATCCCGAAGACGAGGTGCTATTTCAGCAAGGCGGTAACCCCAAAAGTAGGCGAAAATCATGCGAATCTGGTTATCTAGCCAATGATTTGGTGTGATACAGTGGGCTACCCAAAGCCCAGATCCTAATCCCATCGAAAATCTATAAGCATTTTTAAAAAAGAGGATGGCTGTGTACGAAAAAGTTCCCACAAATTTGAATCAACTTTGGCTCGGAGTTGAGAACGAATGGACCAAAAAACCAAAAGTAACCATAGCAGAACTAATGAATAGCATGCCAACGCGCATTAAAACAGCCCCAAAATATAAGGGGCTATGGAGGAAATATTATTACTCCATACTAAAAAAATTTTTTTCCCCACGTGCAAAATTGGATGAATGTGGATGTTTGAGTTTTTCGCCCTAAAAAACGTGGTTATCAAAATGGAATTAAATTTTTTGTATGTTTTCTATTAACCCCAATATATATGCTAACTAATAAAAAAAATTTGGTTGAAATTAGTCGTTTGGATTAGGTTTTATAGACACATAAGCACAGAAGTGGGAAACATTCATCCATTAATGCTCGCCACTGTACATATTTACGTTTGTATTTATATGGCCGTTTTAATTCTAATAATTATTTTATGTGAATTTAAATGAGCTATTGGCCATTTTTTTAATGAAGAAAAATTGGAAAAAAAAAGTATGTACATACATGCATACATATGTATTTATATGTGCATTAAATATTTGAGTACCACATTTCCCTTTAACGGGCCATCTACGTACATATAATAAACCATCGATACTATCGATGGTTGCCTTTGAACCTATCGATGGTCAATCGATGGGACCACTATCGATGGTTTTCCAGCACTAATATGTATGTAGTATACGGTGGCTTTTGTGCTTTGCTTGGCCAGAAAAAGCTGATGGCAGCTGTTACCAATGTTACCACATGCCACTTTTATTCGTTTTTAATATTTATTACATTTTTGCTTTAGTTATTGGATCTTCTGAGTTCGTTTAAAGAAAGGGGAGATCTAATTCAATGGAATTAAATTGGACTCACATAGAGCTTAATGTTCGGTTCGGTTATAACAGATACTAAATAAACAAGTAAGGAAGCCTAAGTTCGAGTGGAATCGAACATTAGATACTCAGCTGTATACTTTCATTGTTTGTTTGCGTTTGTTCGATATAGGGTGTATTTTATATAAAGCGAGTGCCGCATAAAGTGGGCGTAGCCACGCCCGTTTTCAACATTTTTATCAGTCATCCAACTACGCATATGAATATTATTCTTTGTGCAAAATTTCATTCCTTTATGACTTCTAGTTACAAAGAAGTCTTGTTACAAATTCCCAAAGGGGGTTCCAGAAATATCTTTGTTAAAAAGTAGGCGTGGTCATAAACCGATTTCAATAAATTTTTGCGTGTCTATTAACACAAGTTATAAAAGTGTATAAACCAAGTTTCGTCATAATATCTCAATTATTTGTCGAGTTATGGGCTCCGAAATCTCGTTGATTCCTTTGTCTGAAAAGAGGCGGTGCCACGCCCATTTTCCGAAATTTTTCTATTTTTTGTTTCCGATCTATTGTAGAACTCATGCCACAAAATTTCAATGAATTATCTTTATATTTGACAAAGATATCGCTTAAAATGTTTTTATTAGTCCACTTTATGATACACATATATAAAAGTGGGCGCGGTCGTCAACCGATTTTGGTAAAATTTTGAACATGTATTACTACAAGTAGTAAAAGTGTATAGACCAAGTTTCGTCATAATATATCGATAATTTGTCGAGTTATGGGCTCAGAAATCTCGTATATTCCTGCTTCTAAAAGGAGGCGGTGCCACGCCCATTTTCCAACATTTTTGTATTTTTTGTTTTATGTCCATAGTTGGACACCTTCCATAAAATTTCAATGATATATCTTTATGTTTGACAGAGATATCGCTTAAAATGCTTTTATTAGGTCACTTTATAATACCCATATATAAAAGTGGGCGTGGTCGTCAACCGATTTTGGCAATTTTTCGTCCAAACATTTGCCTAGGTAAGTACATCACGCCTACCAAATTTCATCGATATATCTTCAACGGTTTCTGAGTTATGACTCATAACACTTTCAATGTTTGCCCCTTAATAAGTGGGCGTGGCACCGTCCATTTTCCAAAATTTCACCATATTTCTTCATAAGGGCCTGAGCTCAATACGTGTGTGAAATTTTATCACTCTAGCTCTATTAGTGACTGAGATACAAAATTTCCGATTTTTACTATATAGGGGAGGTGGGCGTGGTCATGGTCCGATTTCGCCCATTTTCAATACCAACCGTCCCAGTCTCGATACCAACTTGCATTTCAAATTTCATCAAAATATCTCAATTTTTGCGCGAGTTAGAGTGTTTACAGACAGACGGACGGACATGGCTCAATCGATTTCTCTTTTCACCCTGATCATTTTGATATACATAAGTCTATATCTATCTCGATTATTTCATTCTGTTACAATCCACCGTTAGGAAATCAAAACTATAATACTCTGTGTACTAGTACAGCTGAGTATAAAAATTATGTACCTACCTAAATACATTTGCAGACAGAATGGGTTTGTATTTCATTCGTTCCAGAATAATTTCAACCCACTTAACGATTTGCGATTGTTTTTGGGAATTAGAAAGTTTAACGTAGGTACATACATACATACATACCTACTCACAATCAGATTGCATATCGAGAAACATATATAAGGGGACTGCATTCAAGAGCATTTTATGAGTAGGTGTACGTACGATATCGCTCACAATCTTATCGTTAAAAATTTTAACTTTTATTTACTGCCAGACTTTCGTTCCAACTGACACATTTGTTACCTACTCAAGTCATGACAAATGCTTGGTTAATCAAGCCACATGAAAAAGTAGACAATATTTAGGTACACTCAGAAAAAAAATTATCAACACGATTCATGTAAAATTAACACGATCGATCTTTACACAGGGAACATCAACAATTTTTTCAAATTACACGATGTTTGAAACATGATTTTGGCTTTGTAACTGTCATCTGAAAATTTGGTAAATTCAACCAAATTTTATTGTTGATACAACATGAAGAAATTTTAAAATATACAAGATGATTCAAATATAAAATTTTATTCCTAAATGTCATTTGGAATTTGGTTTATTTAACATGATGATAGTGTCAATATAAACTAAAAAAAATTTTAGAAAAATGACGTCCGAATTTTAGTGTTAATACAACATGAAAACAAATGTTAAAACAAAAAGAAGCACAATTAACAATAAAAGTTGGTTGATATAACACGAAACAATGTTCAAACATAAACGTCATTTGGAATTTTGGTTTATTCAACACGATGATAGTGTCAATATAATCTAAAAAAGTGTTAAAAAGAACGTCAAAACTATTTTGAAACATACACAATTTTTTCAACGTTTGAAGTTCTGCTGTTCGTGCAAAACACAAACTAATATTATTTTTTTTAACAAAAAGAAAATTTTGTGCCGTGGCAATGATGGGATTTTAGCATCATTGGCAGTGCGTGATAATGGTTTTTCCATTTATGTTTTTAGTTCGCAGGTAAGATAAAAGTGGATTGCATTTTTGTTTCTAAAAGTTGTTAATGTTCAATATTTTCTCTTTCCTCTTCATAGTTTCCAATTTTTACCACGAAGAGATGTTTAGCGAGTGGAGTCTTTCACGCAGCATGCGGTGCATATACCGTTGCATTAGCGGCCAAACATTACTCGGTGCCAGTGATAGTAAGTACTATCGCCCATGTATAAACTATTCGTATGAGAAGGACGCTTTCAATTTGGTCGGTTGTGCGGGTGATGTACTCGAATATGCTTTATTGATCTGATAATTATATATTTTGTTTTATATGTTTTTTTTATTTAAAAAAAAAAATTGTAAAATCAACAAGACTTTCTAGTTAATTTAACAATAAATTTAAGGTAAAATCAAAAAGATGTTATTGTTAATTCAACAGGACCATTTCGTGTTAATTTAACCAGCTTTTATTGTAACATTAACTAGTTAAAATTGTAAAATCAACAGGAAGACTCAATACATTTTAATGTTAATTCTACAGTTGACATCCTGTTAAACTAACACTTGACAGTAGTGTTAAATTTACACGATTACATGATGGCATACATTAAGCATCGTGTTGAAAAAAATTAACCACAAAATTTGTTGATTTTTGGTTGATTTCACACTATTTTTATTCTGGGTGTAGTTGGTTAGCGATAACGGCACCATCGTCGTAAATATTTACTTATGTACATATATTCTGTTGCATTAAAAGGCTTAGCATTGTAAAAAAAAAAGGTATTACATACATATCACGGTTGTAACTTCACCACATCTGTCCATTTCTTAGAGTACAAAAACACCATTACTTTTTTTTATCGACACAATATGAACTCTCTTCCGCTCACCAAATCTGCTCTAGATTAGATTGTCGACAGGGACTGTAACGGTTATGAGTTATATCCAAAAAGTGGATTTTTAATTATTATTTTCTGAGTTTTATTTTCTGCTCAGAAAATAACTTATTTTTTGAGTTTCATATTTCGCTTAGAAAATAAAAGTTATTTTTGAGCTTCATTTTTTTTAATAAAAGTTTTTCAGTGTAATTTTGGCTGCAATAGTAGATTTCGCCATATAAATAGGTAAAGTATATACATAAATAAATTTCTATTTCTTTTTTTATTTATAAACTTTACCTACGTATTAATGTGGCAAAATCGACAGCTGCAGCTAAAATTAAACTGAAGAAACTTTTATTCTCTGAGCAAAAAGATAAAACTCAAAAAATAACTTTTATTTTCTGAAGAAAAAATAAAACTAAAAAAATAACTTTTATTTTCTGGGCGTAAAATAAAGCTCAAAAATAACTTATTTTTTGAGCGAAATATAAAACTCAAAAACAGAGACCAACTTTAACAGTTAACACTTATTTTCATTCCATTTCAGTCTGACGGAAACACAAAAATGGTGAGCGCAAAGTGTTTCCCACTAACTGAAACAGAAAACTCTTTCACTCAAAGTGTTTCTCACCGTGGGCAACCTCTCTCAACGATCTTTTTTCTGTTGCCATTTAAGAGTTATTTTTCAACACTCAAAAATATCCCTCAGCAAGTGACGGTTTCAATGTCCGTGTCCAAACAGAGCAACTCTGCCGCGAAATTATCCAACGATTCTCTTTTGTGCCGCTGTTCTGTCTTCCATTTGTCCAAACACATCAACTCGTCGCTGGCCAACTTTTGTTCATTATGTTTTGTTCTGGCATTCTTCGAACGCTCTGATTGGTCACTGGCGATAAGAATTGCTGCACAAAGCGTGTTGTCCGAGCACCGACGACTTGGTGCCCCCCTCCTTTCCTCGTCGCCTTCTCACCCACAAACGATCAAAAGCAGCGGGTTGCTCAACTTCGTGTCTCCGTGTTTGGACGTCGACAATGAGACTTTTATTTTTTTCCGTCCTTTGATAACAGTTAAAAACAGAGGGATAAAGAAAAGGGTACGTTCATGAAAATGTATAATTGCAGCAGTACAGCAACACCGTTGCTTATTTTGCACTTGCCTGCTGATACTCAGCTGATATATTGCTATAACAGCATTATTAAAAGTATTTGCAATTAATTTCTGTTATTAAAATTACATTATTGCATATTCCATTAAATATATAGCAATCATGCTTACCCTTCCCTTTCCATTTTTTAAAGCAAAAATTGCAGACACAAATTTTCTGTTGCCGATTATTCAAGCAAACTGCACGGTTGATGTGTCAAACGAACGTTTGACTTTTGCAGGTGTTGCCACAAACACGCAAAGAACACTGCGGTTCTGATTGCCGTCGCGAACGTACCCAAAGTGTTGCTGAAAAATATGTTTGCATATGTATGTAGATATGCATGTACGTTCGTGCGCATACGCATGTGTACAAATGGAAGAAAATTTGTGTTCGTAGTATGACTATATTTAAATAACCAATTTTGTAACTAAGCAGGTATGGACAGGAATTTTATTTTGAATTATTTAGTTAATAATGTATATGTATTAAAATATACTTTGATATTAGATTCGTTACCTACATATTTATGTTCATATTAATATAGGTATTTAATTATAAAGGCATGTAGCTGAATTTTTTTACATACTCTGCAGGAAGTTAATAAGTAACTAGAGAACAGAATTTCTGGTTCAGAACTAGCGAAAATGTGTCAAAGAGGCACCAGTTCATTTGCCGTCGGCTTTGCATATTTCTGCAATTCTTATACATGCATATCTACATATGAACATATGTATGTACTTACATACATATTAACATATCATAGTTAATCTTAGTAGTACGCAGGTACATACCTATGTCCATAACTATTTTATATTATTATTTTTAATACTTATGGCGTTTTCTTTTCTCGAAATAATGTTGCCCTGTTTGATTTTCTTAGCCAGTTTGTATGTTTGTCTGGTCCTTTCACCAAATATTGACCTCTAACTAAGTAAGAGGGCACCCTTATCTACAAATTCAGCCGTTTTATAGAAAGTCAGGATACGTAATTCGATAATTGGGATATAGGAGGGCAACATTTTTTCGTAGAAAAGAAAACGCCATTAGAGTTCGGCTTTATTAAAAATAACGAATTTATTGTTTTGGTATTAAGATTGTACAGCCTCTCACTTAAAATTAAATAAAAGGCGACTACCTAATCTATAAAAAGAAGTCGTTACATGTGTACATACATATGTATATGCAAAAAAAATGTTAAACAAAAGATTCAATAACACTGGATCACAAAATGAAATTTTTTGTCTGTACTTTGAACGTGACTATCCTATCTATATGTAAAATCGGTCTCTGATTCCGAAAATCGGGTTCATTTTTAATTCTATGGGAAGGTTTTTGAGATATCGGCAATTTACCGTTATTTGGCCAATGGGTCCACTTAATCCAGTATATCTCTTTAACACA
Source organism: Urophora cardui (assembly GCA_960531455.1). Classification (NCBI taxonomy): domain Eukaryota; kingdom Metazoa; phylum Arthropoda; class Insecta; order Diptera; family Tephritidae; genus Urophora; species Urophora cardui. Next base: position 166,681,663 of record OY482670.1, on the reverse strand, counting down.
GTGAGTTATCTTCCTTAGGGTGACACCAAACGAAAGAAAATTAAATTTCCTTTTTACGGTTCCTATAACATTTTTCTCTAACTCGTATAGTTTCTGAAATATTGACGATTAAATTTGAATTTTTTCGATTTTTTACGATTTTTTGAAGAAAAAATTGACTTTGTCAGACAATATCTTTAAAACCAATGTCTTCACCTTCGGTTTTACTCTTTTACGTGAAGCTCCATTCTATTGGGAAAAATATAAGCTATCAACGAAGAAAATCCATGGTAAAATGGAAAAGTTATAGGCGATCAAGTAAATACAGCCAAGTCGCGCAGTGCCTCTGCACGGGTATATTCTATGCATGTTATACCCGTAAACGCGCTTGTATCTACTGCGCTGCCAATGTGCTGCTACTGCAGATGTGTAGGTATTGGTACAATATGCATAGAATGTACCCGTGCAGAGGCATTGCGCGACTTGGTTGTATTTACTTGATCGCCTATAACTTTTCCAGTTTACCATGGATTTTCTTCGTTGATAGCTTATTTTTTTGGAAATGGAATGGAGCTTCACGCAAAGGAGTAAAACCGAAGGTGAAATCATTGGTTTTAAAGATATTGCCTGACAAAGTAAATTTTTTCTACAAAAAATCGTAAAAAATCGAAAAAATTCAAATTTAATCGTCAATATTTCAGAAACTATAAGAACTAGAGAAAAATGTTATAGGAGCCGTGAAAAGGAAATTTAATTTTATTTCGTTTGGTGTGACCCTAAGGAAGATAACTCACTGTGTTAAAGAGATATACAGGATTAAGTGGACTCATTGGCCAAATAACGGTAAATTGCCGATATTTCAAAAACCTTCCCATAGAATTAAAAATGAACCCGATTTTCGGAATCAGCGACCGATTTTACATATAGAAAGGATGGTCGCGTTCAGAGTATTTTTTGGCTGTAGAGCAGTGTAATAGGCGCATTTCTGTCGTACCCAAGCATGAAAAGAATACTCGCTTATGCATCAAATTACCTTCAAAGCAACAACACCAACTCGACTATTTTAAAAATAGTCGAGTTGGTGTTGTTGCTTTGAAGGTAATTTTATGAATAAGCGAGTATTCTTTTCATGCTTGGGTACGACAGAAATGCGCCTAATGTATAATAAACATGGAAAATTGCAATACCTGCTTTCCATTCCACCAGATCGCAGGCATACCGGCGCACAGTGGTTCAGCCGCGGAAAAAATTCATTTTTTTCAATACATAATTTTCAGATTCTAATGATGTAGTCTTATAAAAAAATTTCCAAATTTTAAGAATTCATGACTACTTTGCAAAAAGCTGATTTTTTTTTCAAAATAATGGTATCAGAAGTCAGAAAAATTTTATTCAACAAAAACTCCTTGAAATTTTTGCTAACTTTAGCTATAAATTTTCCTTATAACTTATATCTCTATTGTCCCTGTTGTGAGTTTAAAAGAGAATATAGCACTTCCTTGACTAATTAAAGAAAAAATCAGTGCAATCGGCCAAATATTAAAAAAAAATATAGGCCAGCAAATATGGTACTTCATAAATGCTACCTTTTCAAACTTCGATGGACAAAAAGTTTGTGTGCTACAGCGTGCTACACTCGCTAACTGTAATAAAATGAAAGTTTGGAATGTCTTCTATCGATTTCTGTTAAAAATTTTTTCCCATATTTTCCCCAATCGATGTAAACTTGATTTAAGTGTCGAAAGTCCCATCAAATTTTGATAAAAGTGACTAAATGTAGCATGCTTTTAGGCTCATGCGTATATATTAACGTTTACATCTTATGTGACATTTTTTTTGTTTACGAAAATGAAGGCACAGAGAGGATTAGATAAAAATGCAGATTGGTAAATTATACACCTAATTTGTTAGAATCAATGGTAATGCAAACAAAACTAAAGATAAACACATTCGTCATGTCTTCTATCGATTTCTGTTAAAAATTTTTTCCCATATTTTCCCCAATCGATGTAAACTTGATTTAAGTGTCGAAAGTCCCATCAAATTTTGATAAAAGTGACTAAATGTAGCATGCTTTTAGGCTCATGCGTATATATTAACGTTTACATCTTATGTGACATTTTTTTTGTTTACGAAAATGAAGGCACAGAGAGGATTAGATAAAAATGCAGATTGGTAAATTATACACCTAATTTGTTAGAATCAATGGTAATGCAAACAAAACTAAAGATAAACACATTCGTCATAACATTACTGTTTGCAAACAACAATAGCAACAAACACATTTGTTTAAACATTTTACCAGCTTATTTTAAGGTATTAGATGAAAAAAAAAATGTTATCCCGACGAAATTGTAGTAACAGAAACATATGCTGCTGTTAATTTGCAAAGTTTATTTGATCACACAACAAGAAGACTCATTGATACTTGACAAGGGATGACGGAAAATCGTTCCACAATACTTATTGATACCTTCTCAGCAGAAAAGTTGAACTCCTTATCATGTTCTGAGTTAACCCTTACTAGTAAATGGGGCTTATGATTTCTAGGCTTATGTTTTCTAGGAAAAGTGATAGAATTTCTACCAATACAGATGTTATTAATCGATTACTGGCAAGTTCTGGTCATTATATAAAGTTCATAAGACGACAACCCAACAAAAAGTGTGTGGAATTGGATTTTGTTGCCAAGGATATGCTAAATCATTAAACATTTTTCTTATATTTGCTTTGTTTTTCTTTCCATATATATATACATACTTATATTTTCGATTATATGTGGACCATTTGCTGAAAGACGATAGAGAAATATTCGATTAGGCGCCTAAATATACACGTTTTTCATAATGTCAAATGTAACATAATTAATGCATTTACAAAAACACAGTTTTAGGCAGATGGGAAAAAAATTATAAAAGCAAATGGAGCAAGTGGATTTTTAAAATGAAAATGCAGTTTGATTAAGAATATATTATTTCAAAGCATAAAAAAAAATTGAGGAGGTAATATTTTTTGTTTTTTTTATTTTTTTATTCAAAGTCGAGGAAAATTTTTTTATCATCGTCATTTTTTGTGAATATTTGAAAATTCATATAAATTCAACAGTGAGCGCTATTTACAACTAAGTTATTTTTTCTGAAAGAGAAAATCATTATCTATGTAACGATGTATCATTCGTGTATGTAGGTTAACAGTTAAATGAGAAAGAGCGTTTTGTATGAGGTGTGTTCATTGAGAAATAAAAGGACCTATTTTTTGCTCAACTTTGGGCACCCTGTACGGCTAAACGAAAAGATACTCAAAAATTTTTATATAAGCTTTTTTATTACAATTTTATGTATCTGTCGATCTCTTTTTAAAAAAATGGTTTTACTCATACTTTAATTTTGAATTTATTTTTGGCCGCAATCACCCATTGTGTGACGGAAACAGCTAGTCTGTAAACAATATCGGCGTTGCTCAACTGTTATGCTTTTGTGTTTACATGAAACTGTTATTTTAGGACACTTAGAAAAAACTTAACAGTTAAGTTGGTCTCTGCTCAAAAATAAAATAAATTTTTTTTATAAAAATCGAAAAAATAAAAATTAATGCACCTAGAGGTAGTCTGCGTTACGGTGATTACATCTGTATTTCTCTTTCAGTATGATTTTTTTAGTCAAAATTTAAAAAAGAAAGATTATTTGCAATCCCTGATTGTAGATATTTTGGTTTGATTAGAGATTATGAAAGTTTGCCGATAACTAGAATATACTTACTAAACTTTTCACTAAAATTACTTCATAAAAAGGTACAAAATATAAACCTTTAATTTCTTCATTCATTTCTAATTTTTAGATATTAATATTGTACATTTGCGACCATATACACATCTGTTTTGTATATAATGAAGTCAATTTCAATATGTTTTTATGGTGTTTTCTTTTTCTATAACTTTGCTCTCGTTAGGATCTTTTCTTGGTTGATTCTCATTACTTAATGATTTGATAATCTACAAAGCATTGCTCGTAAATACATACATAGGTTATCATACTATTTGCATTTTATTTTGATTAATTCTAGACTAAATTTAGTTTGACAAAACAACTTGACTCATTTTATAAGACATTTTACCTTCATAAGCATTTGCTGCAAATATTTATGTTTAGTTCATCTATTACACTGCTCTACAGCCAAAAAATACTCTGAACGCGACCATCCTATTTATATGTAAAATCGGTCGCTGATTCCGAAAATCGGGTTCATTTTTAATTCTATGGGAAGGTTTTTGAGATATCGGCAATTTACCGTTATTTGGCTAATTGCTCCACTTAATCCTTTATACCTCTTTAACGCAGTAAGCTATCTTCCTTGGAGTGACACCAAACGAAAGAAAATTAAATTTCCTTTTCATGGCTGCTATAACATTTTTCCCTAACTCTTATAGTTTCTGAAATATTAACGATTCAATTTGAATTTTTTCGATTTTTTACGATTTTTTGAAGAAAAAATTGACTTTGTCAGGCAATATCTTTAAAACCAATGTTTTCACCTTCGGTTTTACTCCTTTACGTGAAGCTCCATTCTATTGGGAAAAAGATAAGCTATCAACGAAGAAAATCCATGGTAAAATGGAAAAGTTATAGGCGATCAAGTAAATACAGCCAGGTCGCGCAATGCCTCTGCACGGGTATATTCTATGCATGTTATACCCGTAAATGCGCTGTTACCTACTGCGCTGCCAATGTGCTGCTACTGCAGATGTGTAGGTATTGGTATAATATGCATAGAATATACCCGTGCAGAGGCATTGCGCGACTTGGGTGTATTTACTTGATCGCCTATAACTTTTCCATTTTACCATGGATTTTCTTCGTTGATAGCTTATCTTTTTCCAAATAGAATGGAGCTTCACGTAAAGGAGTAAAACCGAAGGTGAAAACATTGGTTTTAAAGATATTGCCTGACAAAGTCAATTTTTTCTTCAAAAAATCGTAAAAAATCGAAAAAAAAAATCAAATTGAATCGTTAATATTTCAGAGACTATAAGAGTTAGGGAAAAATGTTATAGCAGCCATGAAGAGGAAATTTAATTTTCTTTCGTATGGTGTCACTCCAAAGAAGATAGCTCACTGCGTTAAAGAGGTATACAGGATTAAGTGGAGCAATTGGCCAAATAACGGTAAATTGCCGATATCTCAAAAACCTTCCCATAGAATTAAAAATGAACCCGATTTTCGGAATCAGCGACCGATTTTACATATAGGTAGGATAGTCACGTTGAAAGTACAGACAAAAAATTTCATTTTGTGATCCAGTGTTATTAGACATTCGTAGTCTGAACAAGTGTCGCAAAAGATATTCTTTATATAGTTTGATATGTAGGTAATAAATAAATTGCGAATTTCAATCGTACTTTAGTTTGGAATTTTATATAGCGAAACTACGTAATTAATGGGTAATTTACGCCGAAAATACGAATTTCGCTGAAATTATGTCGATGTGAACATGCTTTCACATTGCTCACGTTTTGCTTTCAATTCTGCCGAGATATAGGAGAGGGGAGGTGAAAGGAGCGGGGACGTGCACAATTGCCTCTGCACCATCAACTCGTTTCAAGTTTACACTGGTTTCACATTTCCTTTGTTTAGGTTAAACTCTCAATTATATGTATGTACAAAAATAAATTATATGTACATAAATTTAATAATTTTGTATTGAAATATCCCCCAAAAATGGAAATTTCCCTCGATCTGGCACCACTGATCTAGCTATTTTACCTACATATAACCCTTGTAAAAATATCAATCAAATCCACATCAAGAATCTTGTGGCCATTTTCATTTATAAATTGGAGAAGCTTTGGTGTTTAATCGTCTAGAGTCTAGACAATGCTGGCGAGTCACTGTCGCTGCATTTTCGTCAAAATTTTGTGACGCCAATGGAAACCCCTTTTCAAATATTGCTACACTGCATTACTTAGTATATATTTAACGCTCGTTATCTCTTTAAGTATGTATGTATATACATAGTTTTATTATTTTTTTCGAACTTACTATCAATCAGTGGCCTTATCTGTTACTGTGTCTGAATTCAATTTGAAATCGCTAAGCGGTTGACTTTAACAGGTGTTTATCTCGCCGCCATTTCATTAGGGATAGCTTTCTAGATACTCGTACTAAATATCTGCGCTCTTTCAAAGGTCTATTCTCCTGGTAGGAAAAACAAAAGGAGTACACCTCGAATTGGGAGAGAAGCTCGGACATAAAACTCGTCAGAGTTATAATAGCGCCAGTGTACTATATTATATTAAGTATGTATATTCTTCTGGTAGAGGTCATTCGAATGCGACATATAAATCCTAGACTTTACTGTCTCTCTTTTCACTCGTATCTGGTAGCATTTTCATTTATACATCTTACCTTAATCATTGCACCTTTATGGAATGCCAAGTTGCATCAAAGTTTTTTATTACCTTTTAGTTATTTCTTTTGTTGTTTTGGGGTATTTTCGTAATATCACAATTTTCATTTGCGTTCTGCAGAAAGTCTATTTAATTATTGTCAGCGAAGATAATTACATCATTAGCTAATTTGCTTATCCGCTGAATTGAAACCGCGATCAAGACGATTCTTTACATTTATTTATTACAAATTACTAATACAAATATATGCATATATGCATTTTGTTTACGTTTCTCATCTCGATTGAATAACAAACAGCGAGGCTTGCCAGAAATTGAAATGCATATTTTGGACATTTATTGGGTGCGCCGTTTGATCAGTCGCTTGTTGAAATGCAAAGTACGAGTGCATCGGTTTTGATTGATTGCATCTGAGTTTCTTGTAGAAATATTTATGTATACCCTTATTGGAAATCGAATTAAACATTTAATGTTTGGAAGCGGTAGCTATTGTTTCTACAATTGCATTGGCAGTTTCTCACGGGCACATCTTAAATTTCATTAGAACATTTAAGGGAAATGTGATTTAGAATATAATTGAATTAGTTTTGGGGAATGTACGTCAACCTATTCATCTATCGTACCCTCTCCTAATCACAATACATCATCTAGGCCGAGCGCCATCCTCCTCTTTTTGTAGATTGAATGTGCCCTTGTCCTAGCCAAGACATGCCAAAAGAAACTTTAAGATTTCCTAGCAATAACTACTTATAGTATCACACTCAGCCAGTATGTGTTCTGTAGACTCATTAACCTTATGACAGAAGCGGCATAGGCTGTCTAGCAGCGGAATGCCTAGAACTGTAATTTACTTAAGGGTAGGAATCGCATGCTTCGGATTTTTTTTCCAAATAATTCGACAAACAAAACACAATGCCATGATGCCATAAGTCATGAAAAAAGTCCATAGACCGTTTTTATACTCAGCTGTACTAGTACACAGAGTATTATAGTTTTGATTTCCTAACGGTGGATTGTAACAGAATGAAATAATCGAGATAGATATAGATATATATATGTCAAAATGATCAGGGTGAAAAGAGAAATCGATTGAGCCATGTCCGTCCGTCCGTCCGTCCGTCTGTCCGTCTGTCCGTCTGTACGCACGATAACTCGCGCAAAAATTGAGATATTTTGATGAAATTTGGAATGCAAGTTGGTATCAAGACAGGAACGGACGGTATTGAAAATGGGCGAAATCGGACCATGACCACGCCCACCTCCCCTATATAGTAAAAATCGGAAATTTTGTATCTCAGTAACTAATAGAGCTGGAGTGATAAAATTTCACCCACGTATTGACCTCAGGCCCTTATGAAGAAATGTGGTGAAATTTTGGAAAATGGGCGGTGCCACGCCCACTTATTAAGGGGCAAACATTGAAAGTTTTATGAGTCATAACTCAGAAACCGTTGAAGGTATATCGATGAAATTTGGTAGGCGTGATATACTTACTTAGACAAATGTTTGGACGAAAAATTGCCAAAATCGGTTGACGACCACGCCCACTTTTATATATGGGTATTATAAAGTGGCCTAATAAAAACATTTTAAGCCATATCTCTGTCAAATATAAAGATATATCATTGAAATTTTATGGCAGGAGTCCAACTATGGACATAAAACAAAAAACACAAAAATTTTGGAAAATGGGCGTGGCACCGCCTCTTTTTAGAAACAGGAATATACGAGATTTCTTAGCCCATAACTCGACAAATAATTTATATATAATGACGAGACTTGGTGTGTACACTTTTATTACTTGTAGTAATACATGTTCAAAATTTTAGCGAAATCGGTTGACGACCACGCCCACTTTTATATATGGGAACTATAAAGGGGCCTAATGAAAACATTTTAAGCGATATTTTTGTCAAATATAAAGATAATTCATTGAAATTGTGTGGCATGAGTTCTACAGTACACCGGAAACAAAAAGTATAAAAATTTTGGAAAATGGGCATGGCACCGCCTCTTTTTAGACAACGGAATCTACGAGATTTCGGAGCCCATACCTCGACAACTAATTGAGATATTATGACGAAACTTGGTTTATACACTTTTATAACTTGTGTTAATAGACACGCAAAAATTTATTGAAATCGGTTTATGACCACGCCTACTTTTTAACAAAGATATTTCTGGAACACCCTTTGGAAATTTGTAACGTGACATCTTTGTAACTAGAAGTCATAAAGGAATTAAATTTTGCACAAAGAATAATATTCATATGCGTAGTTGGATGACTTTATGCAGCACTCGCTTATATAAAATACACCGTGTTTCCATCAAACGTAAACAACAATGAAAGCATACAGCTGAGTATCTAATGTTCGATTCCACTCGAACTTAGGCTTCCTTACTTGTTTTTTATAAAACGTCTTCATCGAAACACTTACCTTAGAAACAATAACTCGTTAGAGTGATGGTCTTACTTGTTTATAATGTATACATATCGACGCTTCCAAACAATACTGTACTAAGTCGACTTAGTACATTTTCCCGTTTTTGGCGGTTTCAAGTATTACGTATCTTAATTTAGATGCTGTCTAATTTTGGTATCAATCGGACAATCCAATCAAAAGTTATAAGCAAAAGTGTACATATAATACAACTCGAGATTTTTACAGAATAAAAACTGTGAGAGCTTGCCATGAAAAACCACGTAGCAAATTTTTATTTTTTCTTGCGGTTTTATATAAAGCGTACCCTAACTGAAGTTTTATATCGAGTTTAAACTTTGAGAGCTTCTCCTGCAAAAAACAGTTTTCAGACTTAGTACAGTTTTGTTTGGAAGCGCCGATATGTATGTATGTATGTATATCTAAACATGTATTTGTGTTATTGATAGTTGCTAACAATTTTGTTGTTTCTTGTTTTATATTTACTTAAGTCAATGTTGCATCTTACACATCAATTGTTTATAAATCATTTAAATTAGATATATGTACCTACGTACATTCATACATAAACGCATTTGCCTATAAAACTGCTTACCTATGTACCTACATACATATCTATATGTGCTTGTTTTGTAGAAAATTTATGTTTAAAGATGTTGCAATACACATACTATTTGCATAAATCAAATATTTTTATACTCAGCTGTACTAGTACACAGAGTATTATAGTTCTAATCGCATAACGGTGGATTGTAACAGAATGAAATAATCGAGATAGATATAGACTTATATATATCAAATTGATCAGGGCGAAAAGAGAAATCGATTGAGCCATGTCTGTCCGTCCGTCCGTCTGTAAACACTCTAACTCGCGCAAAAATTCAGATATTTTGATGAAATTTGGAATGCAAGTTGGTATCGAGACTGGGAGGGTTGGTATTGAAAATGGGCGAAATCGGACCATGACCACGCCCACTTTTCCTATATAGAAAAAATCGGAAATTTGGTATCTCAGCCACTAATATAGCTAGAGTGATAAAATTTTACCCACGTATTGAGCTCAGGCCCTTATGAAGAAATTTGATGAAATTTTGGAAAATGGGCGGTGCCACGCCCACTTATTAAGGGTCAAACATTGAAAGTTTTATAAGCCATAACTCAGAAACCGTTGCAGATATATCGATGAAATTTGGTATGCGTGATTTACTTACTTAGGCAAACGTTTTGATGGAAAATTGTCAAAATAGGTTGACGGCCACGCCCACTTTTATATATGGAAACTATAAAGGGGCCTAATAAAAACATTTTGAGCGATATCTTTGTCAAATATAAAGATAATTCATTGGAATTTTGTGGGATGAGTTCTACAATAGACCGGAAACAAAAAATAGAAAATGAGCGGTGCACCGCCTTTTTTTAAACAAAGGAATATTATGGCGAAACTTGGTTTATACACTTTTATAACTTGTGTTAATAGACACGCAAAAATTTATTGAAATCGGTTTATGACCACGCCTACTTTTTAGCAAAGATATATCTGGAACACCCTTTAGGAATTTGTATCGTGAAAATGGGCGTGGCTACGCCCACTTTATGCAGCACTCGCTTTATATAAAGTATACCGTGTTTCCATCAAATGCAAACAAACAATGAAAGCATACAGCTGAGTATCTAATGTTCGATTCCACTCGAACTTAGGCTTCCTTGCTTGTTATAAGTGAAATTGTTTGAGGTAATGATCATGGCTGACAATTTTCATTCATGTGCAAATGAGTTAATTTACAAATTTATTTAAATACAATGTATACATGCGTAGGATGATATACATATGTACCTACAATGTACATGTATTTATTTGTAGTACAAATTTTGTACCCAGTGAAAAAATAAAAGAAAAAGTAGCTCTTAACCATTTCGACGATTTCGTTCAATACTTTTTGTATGAAATGGTTCAATTTGCAAAGCTTTGACTTTTCTCTGTCTAAGAAATTGTTTATAGATGGAGTTGATTTCAAGATTTGAATAGCTTTTTTAGCTAATTTGCTTTCTAGCTCGTTTCCCGAGAAAAAAATCTTAGGAAGCACTTCATGTGGAGCACTGCGGAGATATGCATTGATCTTGCTTAAAAGCTGTTCTTCTGGGTAACTATAGCCGATCATAATCAATTAGATATACATAGTTAAAATCTTCCATATTATGACCATAGCAATTTAAAAACGATTTACAAGCAGATGAAATTTGTGCTTCAGGAATCACTCAGAATACTCTTAGAGTAGCTACGCAATATTTATCATATCCCACATTGTATGAGATCGTAAAAAAAAGTAACAAATAGTTAAGTCGAACAATTTTTAAAAAGATTTAGAAAAGGTGCAAATAAAGCAAAACAAATATATTAACAGTGAATTAATAATTGAAAATAAACATAAATAAAATTTTCGGAAATGAACGATTTGTAAAATTCAAGTCACGTTAAAGCACATAATTTTAAATGGATGATGTATATATCGCACGTTTTATGCAATAGGGATTTAACTCAAAAAAATTTTTTTTTTGGGAAAACGCAAATAAAGTTTTATAATTTCAAATAGTTTCCTTCTACGGCTAACTACAAAATCACTTTTATTTCCGCCATTTTTATCTTTTTGAGTATTTTATAATACTAGACTCAAAGGCACTACCCAGTTATTGAAATATATGGAAAAATCCCAGAAATCGAAAATTTCGAGTTAAATCCCTATTGCATAAAACGGGCTATATGTATGTATGTACCTTATATCTTTTTAAGTATCTACATCCGTGCATGTATATACATACATATATGTATGTATATATACATTTTTTAAACATTTTTTTCGTAAATGTCACGTACGATTAAAGTATGAGTTGACTATATACAAAGTCAATATTGGCAAAATATTTTATTCGAAAAACAAACAATCATCTATTCAATACAAGCACCTGAGATGTGTACAAATACACTTAATAAATTTAAACGAGGCTTAAGTGAAAAATTTAATCAACAAAATAGTAAAGGTATGTATGTAAGTCTATACTTACATATGTACATACACATTTTTTGGTATTCTATTCGTATAACTTTATGAGTATAATGTGGATTTCTGATATTCTATAAAAAAATTTATATTTACTTAAGCGAACCAGTTTTAGCAGTGATTGATGTACATGCAAATGTTATAGGAACATAAATACATATGTAGATATGTACTTATTTCAATAGACGGAAAGGCTAAATTTAAAAAAGACGATCTATCATGTGAGAAATATTTTTAAAAGTATTTCCTTCCTTTAAATATTAAATCGCCATATGTACGTTTGAGAGGCATAATCTGAATAATTTAATGATCAACGCCTGAAGTTTTAATATGTATGTAGGTAGTAAGTACATATGTAAATATCGAAAATTAATAAACATCATATTTGTAGGGTTAAATACTCCACTACATTGCATACTGGCAGAACATGGCAACTCTGTAAATTTAAGTTTAATAGGGCCCATTAACCATCCAATTTATCGTACGACTTGGGTTCGTTGTACAACAAATCGTCACATTAGTGGGCCTGTTGTACAAGTTGGACAGACGGTTGGATGAAGATCAAACGATTTTGATATTTTGTCGCGTTGTACAACAAATTGGAGGGTTAGTGGATATGTTTGACAAACTTCATTATATTTTCTGGCTGAAGTGAAAGCATCGCACGCATCACTTTGAAAATAAGAAATAAAAGTGGCAAAATTTAATAAATTACTACAAAAATATTGCCAACATGTGCAATATTAAGCGCGTAAAACGTAAACAGTTAACTTATATATTTTTATAACACAAAAATTAGCTTTTTTAATTATAACGTGTACAATCCATATGCATTGGCTTGTTGTTCACTCTTCAAAGCGTTCGTAAAAATGATGTTTGACGATAAATCGAAGTTGAAGTTGGAACGTTGGTGGCGAAGCATGCGATTTATCGTACAACGGTGTAGTACGATAAATTGTATGGTTAATGGGCGGCATAACGTTAATACTTGACATCTATGTGTGTCTTTTTACATTTGTACATACATACATACATATGTATGTACATATGTATACATAAATACATTTTCAAGAAATTTATCACTTTTATTTTTAAGTCAACACAAGGATGTATGTATATAGGTATAGTAGGTACCTATAGTATAAGTATAAGTAAATTTATTTGCACTAATTTTTTCGCTGTAAAATGCATTTTTTCACAATGACAACATCGGGTCTATATAGCATGCGAATTCGTAAAGTGCAAAGCTGCGCTTTATCCATATATAACTACATATGTACCTACATATGTACTATCATACGTAGATATGGGTGAATCCGTGGAAAGGCACACCATGACGAAAAAATTTAATTTTAATAAAATAAGCACAATCTCACAATTAAAAACCTCTATTCAGTGTATGAATCAAACACGCTTTCGCCTAAAGGTATGCAATGTTTACATTCATACATACATACAGTGAAGCCAATAAAAGTGTTTTAAAAAGAGGTATTTCTCAACATACGTATGTATATACAGTCGAACTTCCATTAACTCGAATCGCCTAAATCCCCAAAATAAGTTCGAGTTACGGAGACTTTGAGTTATAGAATTTTTTAATTTTCAGTAAAAAAAAGGTAATTTCATACATGTTTGTATTTTTTAAACTACATTTGAATGACAATTTTTATTTTAAAACATTGTTTTACAAAAAACTATTAAAGAAAGTTACAATGCAGTGAAATATTCTGAAATTAATAACTGAAATTTTAAAAAAATAAAGGACTCCAATGTGCTTAATATTCCTGCCGATATAGTCATGTTTCCACTTCGTCCTGCCGTAAACCAGTCGATAACAGCTTTGTCGATGTTATCATATTTTAGAGGCTTAATCCTTTTACCACGTACAGGAATTCCTGTTTCAACAGCCTTTACAATTGACTGCATATTTTTTTAAAATTGTGGATACAGTACTCGCCGAAATACCATATTTTTCAGCAGCTTGTTTTTTCTTTAACCCGCCTTCCACTTCTATAATAAGCTTATATTTTTCTTCAATCGACAAAGATTCGTTTATTTGCCATTATAATGAACAGACTGCATCTACTTCAGACCTCACAATAAGAGCTACTGACGTTGAACTGACTTATATGTAATACACAAAAAAAGATGTTCATGTACAAACAGGAATTCCCCGAATTACAAAGCAAACTTCAAAAGAAAGCATTTCATGTACAAAAAGGGATTTCCCCGAATTATGAAGCGAAATTCAAAAAGAAATATACGTTACTTCGAGTTAGAGAAATGCTTTATATGGATGTGTATGGATTTTCTTTCGAGTTATGGAGAACTTCGAGTTATGGAGAACTTCGAGTTACGGAAGAAAATTTGTATGTAAATTCTTTCTTAACGCTACTGCCAACCATTTTCGTTCGAGTTGTAGAAGTTCGAATTATGGGAGTTCGGCTGTATGTATATGTACCTATTAAAGGAGTTCGGGATGTGGGAATCTTTATACGACTAGCTGATCAATACTCGGAATCGGCTAAAGCGGACCACTATAACATATATGTAGCTGCCATACAGCCGATTGTTCAGATTACGAATTTTTCGGTAGAACTTCTCCATTTAAACTGCGAAGAACATGAAACTTTTTAGTATTTGTACTCATATATTTTGATCATCAATGGAGAGCTACATTGTTCTACTTTGGCCGTTACTTTTGAAATGTTGGGCCAAAATTCGCAGTTTTGCACTTTTCTAACAACACCTAAAAATTAAAATAAGAAGAGCTTTGAAAGCGTACGAACGTAACGCTCGCCATTCTGGATTCGCCCATATGTACATTTGTAAATTAAGGTGGTACTGTAATCATACAAATTGCGCAGTTAAGTTACTAACATTGACGCCAGACTCCCATAAGTATGTATGTACGAACATACCTACAAACAGATAAAAGTGTGCTAATACGTAAATCATAGTATTAAATATGCACGTATCTATGTAAGTACGTATCTATGTATGTAAATGCAGCCATGATATTTGCATACAGACAGGGCGTTTGCTCAATACCAAATATTTTTTGCAGTTGAAACTTACATGTCTACATTAGGTTGGAGCGATTTGGGGCTTTTTTGAAATCATTATTGGCCTAGTTGCCTTTCTAGCACAGAAGTAAGACTGCAAATAAAAATAGGTTAAAAAACTTTTTAAGTTAAACGGTTTTATGTTATACATACATTGCAATGTTTAAGATAAATGTACTAAAAACCAAAAAATAATAAAATAGATACAGTCGTGGGAATTATAAACATTTGCATAGACTAGACTAAAATAAAACCGTGGGGCACGTCAATTGTCTACAATCGTTGATTAAAATGTTTGTTTTGTAATGTTACACTATAATTAGGCAGTTGTTCAACCGACAACGATGGACGTGTGATAAGTAGGGCTAGAATGTGGAAAAAAGCTAGCAAGCTCGATTATAAGCGAGTTTTAGGGTTTCATAGTGGTGAGCGGGTAGTACTTTTATCATATGTTTTGTCGATTAAAGACAAACTACGAGCAGTGAAACGATTCCTCGTGTGAATGTCCAACGATAAACTAGTTGCAACATCTCTTTTATTAACATGGAGTGTATAACTATTGGAATTTCCATGAGCAAGAAAATAGTAAGTATTTTCCTCACCGTCTGCGGGCCAACTGCCTAACGACGAATTAAACGATTCTTCTATCGCACATTAAGTCGATAATTTGTAGACAATTGACGTGCCCCCCGGTTTTATTTTAGTCTAGTCTATGCAAATGTTTATAATTCCCACGACTGTATCTATTTTATTATTTTTTGGTTTTTAGTACATTTATCTTAAACATTGCAATGTATGTATAACATAAAACCGTTTAACTTAAAAAGTTTTTTAACCTATTTTTATTTTCTAGTTTTTAGTTTTTATTTTTTTAAGAAAATATTTCTTTTCAAGGTAGTAATACATGTTCCGAATTTCAGCCAAATCGGACCATAAATGCGATTTTTGTAAATATAGCGACCCACGCGCCACCTAGCGGAATTTTTTTTTTAAGAAAATATTTCTTTTCAAGGTAGTAATACATGTTCCGAATTTCAGCCAAATCGGACCATAAATGCGATTTTTGTAAATATAGCGACCCACGCGCCACCTAGCGGAATTTTTTTTTTAAGAAAATATTTCTTTTCAAGGTAGTAATACATGTTCCGAATTTCAGCCAAATAGGACCATAAATGCGATTTTTGTAAATATAGCGACCCACGCGCCACCTATCGGAATTTTTTTTTCATAATATTGCATTGTCATCGGGGTTATACATGCGTGCAAAATTTCAGATTAATCGGTTGACAGGAAGAGGGTGAAATTTGAATTACTAAATTTGACCCAAGAATAAAGAATAAATAATAAAACAAACGGGGTGAGCTAAATAAAACCGTTTAAAAAATATTATTTGCCTAGACCTTTATTTAGAGGTGTCCCATTCCATTAAAAAATTCACAAAATGCTCCAGATGCATAAAATTCATTACCTAGGTAAAATTAATTTGCTAATTTCTCATAAAAATATACATACGTAGTTTTTCAATGGAAATCAGTGTCTCGAAAGCTATACAATGAACATTAGAGAAAATTTCAAAAGCTTAAAAAATTTTCAGAAATTTAGTACAAACTTTGAGACACTGATTTAAACATTTTCCATTGAAAAATTACATAATATCTATGTAATATCGCACCCTAAATCATAAAGTGACGCAACTCAAAATTCAAAAATTTTCAGAAGCCAAACAACTTTTTTTTCTTTACAAGCATTTATATGGCAAAAAAAAACGTAAAATGACTGTTTTTCAATCAAAAGAGACACCGATTAATAAGTTTTTTTTGGCAACTTTCTGCTGGTAGGCCAATAATGATTTTAAAAAAGCCCCAAACTGCTCCACCCTAGTATACATACATATATAAATGTAAATACACAGATATGTACATATAGATACATATGTACATTAGGGTGCTTTTAATTTGTATGAAAAATTTTAAAAGTTCATAAAAAGACTGTATCGCCCCCTCAATCTGTAGTAACATGGTCACAGATATCACACATAAATTTTGGTCCCGATTGGTGGCGGGTAAGGCGTGGCGCATTGAGGTCAAAGTTCAGAAAACTCTATGAAGGGTCAAAAAATCAAAATATTTTTTTTAATTATCTAATACCCAAAATTAATACTTCTATACCCAAGGATAACAAATATAAATTTTGGTCCCGATTGATGACGGTTTACTGGTGTTTTAAGGGGGTCAAAGTTCAGATTACCATATAAGCCACTAAAAATGTAAGTCTTCTATGGCAATCTGAACATTGACCACCTTAAAACACCACTAAACCGTCAGCAATCGGAACCAAAATTTATATTTGTTATCATTGGGTATAGAAGTATTAATTTTGGGTATTAGATAATTAAAAAAAATATTTTGATTTTTTGACCCTTCATAGAGTTTTCTGAACTTTGACCTCAATGCGCCACGCCTTAACCGCCACCAATCGGGACCAAAATTTATGTGTGATATATTTGACCATGTTACTACAGATTGAGGGGGCGATACAGTAAAATATCGTTAATTTAAATTTTAAACGCACTCTAATGTACATACATTTATATCTGTTCATCGCTGAACTTTGGTCGTTTTTGAGACTCAGATCTTTGTCGGCATGCTGGCTTAGTACGAAAAAAGCGCTAATATGATATTTTTTTAATGAACAAATAAAACTATTAAGAACTTGTTAAATAGTCACACACTAAATACCCAATTGGAGTTTGAACAGAAAGGCGGAACTCATTTTTTCGTATATACATACAAACATATGTATGTACTAGTGTCCGACCGAAGCTGGAATTTTAGGCCGAAGCCGAAGCCGTAGCCGAATATTCGGCATAATCCTTTATTCGGCCGAAAACCGAAGCCGAAGCCGAATACCAAAATAAGAAAAATATATACTTAAGTTTGAGTTTTTTTTTATTTCATAAAAATTCATTTTTTTTTTTGTTTTTTGAATAAACAAAACACCTTCCAAAAATACATACATACATACATAGTTGTAAAAAAAATAAAAAAAATTCAGTCTTTATGTTAATAACAATTTAACAATGTAGGTAAATAAAATTCAATACTTAAAGTTCAAAAGCTTTATGTTGAACGCCAAAAAGAGGAGTTTATCTGCATTTTCCCCCAAGAGATTTGACAGTCTATCGGTGTATAGTTGACCAGCTGTACTAAATAATTGCTCGCTCGCCACACTCGTTGGAGGAGCAGTTAAATATTTTTTTTAAATTAAAAAAATTTGAGGAATGCCAATAATGGAATATATTAACACTACGAAGAACAAGTGGTTGATTTAAGTATTCGCTTAATTCCACTTTGTGATCTAGTGTAATTAGCGTAAGTTATCGTTCGGAATCTTAGGCCTGTTCAATAACAAAAGAATATTACTGGAAGTTACGATTTTTCGAAAATTCGTAAAATCCAGTCAATTTTTTTGTTATTAAACAAATCTATTATTCGGCCTCGATTATTCGGCCTTTTCAGCCGAAGGCCGAAGCCGAATAAAAAATACCAGCCGAATAGGCCGAATACCGAAGCTTGGCCGAATATTCGGTCGGACACTAGTATGTACATATATGGATGGATGTACAATGTACATTGTACATATGTATGGATTTGTGTACAAAATTTTATTGTCAACTAGCAAAAACCACCCGGCGACAAATCACTCTTGCCACTGCCTATGAATCTTCTTACCACTCTCCATCTCCCGCTCCCTCTATCTCTTCTTCCATCTATAGGTACTACTCTCTCTCCTCCTCCTCACCCGTTTCCCTATCAACAACATTGTGTGGCCATCCAGGACCACATAGCGTTCTATATAATTTGAATCCGTTCAGGTATTTCGGGAACCGATTGACATATCCACATAGCATGAACTGTATATGGAAACTCTATTGGGCTCTTTTAATTAGATACCAATATTGCTCAAAAATATTTCGGGCCATAGCTTATGTCGAGAGGACTTATCCACAGAATAAACAGTCAAAATTTGGCAAATATCCGTTCAGTAGTTTTTAAGCCATTTCCTCACAAAAAACCCTCCACAATTTTACGAGTATATATGTAAGTATCTATGTATATGTATGTAGATAATAATAATTACATATAATATGCAGATCACTTTCTAAAGTATTAAATTATGACTTCATCGCAAATTATAATCTAAACAAGTTCGCATTCAACTTGAGAAAATGTACTTGAGTTTCAGCAAATAAATACCTACCGTTGAAGCAGGAACAAATTAGTCGTGGTTGTCCACCTTAAATCATTCACATGATCAAAAGAACCAGTTACCGCACATTCGGTATTGTAGTAATACAATAATAGGTACTGGCGCGTATATAACTCTAACGGGTTTTAGGCCACAATTAAATGTTCCAATCAATGTATATTTATCGTTGTTGCTATAGTCTTAATAAATAGACAAAATCGAAACTCCTTCCTGTCTGCTACTATTCGCAGAACCGGGTATAAATTTAGCAGAGGTTTACTTTAAACGGCCTGTCGCCGGGTTCAATTTTGCATTAGCGTAGGTGCGAAACCACGTGCATTTGCATATATACATATGTACATACATTCACGCATACATGATTTATGCAATACGACGTCGTACATTAACGTTTGTATGTAACGCTCATAAGATGACACACAGCATACAATGTAAAGCTACGGTTTAAATTCGTGATTAAAAGTTGGCAATTAAATTGTCAAATTAAGTCACAAAAAGCTTTTATCCCGACTTAAAAACTCTCTTTGAATTTAGGAGTTCAATTTGGATAGACTTAATCGTATTACATAATTGACACATGAGAATTTAGTTCAGTCAACAAAACTGCTTGCAGAAAACTCTTTTTTCCGATTGTCAAGTGTTAATTGATTGTGAAATCGTTAATCAACACTCTGGTTTGTAAAATGATAAAAGTACAAATTACAAAATGTGATAATTTCATTAGGAAGACAGGTAGATAGTATTTAGTTCGTCATACTCGTATAAATATAAAAAGGTAAATTAGACCGGCCCGAGTGATATGCTAAGACGGAATAGCAAGAACTGTTTGGCTGCCGTTCGTGTGCCTAGTTGAGGGTAATTGCTTTCACTAACTTTTCAATACACATTTTTCGCATTTACATTTATCAACTTAGACATAATTATACATTGGCTTTCACAATTTTCAATTGATTAATTTATTATTAATGCACTAAATCCAAAAAAAAGTTGTAAAATATGTTTTACAAAGAATTTGCATCGGAGGAACCCATATTTGGTTAGAGCAACAAAACAAGTTATCAACTCGACTGACGGAAACTAAAATTAATGTGCTCATTAAAAGTATTGACGTTGATGAAATACTTGATTGTACATATTATCTATGTATGTACTTATATGTATGTATATGAGGAGCTCAGGCAAAAAGGCAACATATTTTTTTCTCAAAGAAAAAACGAACTAAAATTTTTAACAGTAATACAAATTTGGATGGGTGTTGGAGGGGTAAAGTCCACAATTGAAGAAGTAGGTACGAGGTTGAAAATTTCATTTGAAGTAACTGGAAGATATTTTCGATAAAGTTTTACAACTGCAGCCAAAATCTTGAAACTTTAACTCCTTCTAAAGAAACCCAGACCCTCTAGACTACCTAGTACTCTGTTTGGTAAAGTAGGTCTGGGTAATATCCTCTTTCTTAATTACTAGAGTTGGTTCGTGTTAAGCAAACACTGTTGGACGGAGTTGTCGAAGGCGGTAATGACGACTGACGCGCTTTGTTGGACTTGATCAGAATCGTTTAGTCGGTATAGTGCCGAACAAGAAGAAGGCAATGAATGATTTAATAAACGGTTTAAATGCAGTTTAATTGCACAATTTAAACATTTATCAATATATTAATCTACGAGTCTATAATCTATGCACTGTGTAATTACTTTAAATTGCTTTCTTGCGAGTTTGACTAGTGTTCTTCAAGTTCTCAACCAAATAAAAAATATTCTAGTAATTTGCATATGATGTATGTATGTATAATTATTCTAATCAGGTGCTTAAGCGCCAGTTATTTACATACTTACATATTACATGCATATATTAGGTGCTTCAATCTTCGCTTTAATCAATATACAAATGAATGTACCTACATATGTAGTTATGTATTTATTGTCGTTTTCGATTCGCCATCACACAAGCGAGGTCGGATCGAACAAAAATGTTTGGATCCATAATGAGTAGTAGTCATACTCGCTAACTGGTCGATAAAAATTTCCCTCTGCTCGCTAGCATTCACATATAAATTTGACAGAAGGAAATTTATAGCCAGCAGAGAAATTGTGAATCGAAAGCGGCTTATATAAAAAAATGTATTTTATAACAGCTCTGTAATCTATAAATAATATTGCTTAGATAATGACTTAAAACAAAAACAAAAACCATATATGTATACTGATATGCGTTTGAATAATATTGCTGCGGCTGAAACGCCTACAAAAAACAACAAATGGCCGAGTTGATAAAAAAAAATATTATTTGTAGAGAATTGAATTAATTAGTAATGGATTCTGTTGTGCCTATTCATCACTAAAGAAAATTCTAAAATTGTCAATTAACACATTTTTATCTATCACTATCCTATCTGGGTTAGAATAATAATCGTTTAGTACTAATTCTTTCCCTAATATTTAATTTACTTTCAGCTCCCACCACACCATGGGCAATCGTCACGCACTGGTGTTACTAGTGCTCCTCACATTTTGTGAGCTCCACCTCTCATACACCAGCTCCATAAATTCGGTGGATTCATCACTGCTTAACAATAATCTTTTGGATGATGCAGCGAAAGAGGATACACACGAATGGGCCGAGCATGGCATACGAATTTCCACACCCAAGGTGAAACCGCTGCCAATCAGCACTGGTAGCGAAACAACAGAACATGCAAAGCTTGCCAAAAAGTCAGCTGGTGGCGTAGGTGGCGCCAGCAGCAAACCGCTGCCAACTGCTGCGCCACATCAACCAATGAGCGATGAGACGCTCAAAGATCTCATCGAAGCGGCAAAGCACAGCAATGCACTTGCCGATGATCCAAGGTAATTAAAAAATTAAAAACTTGATTTGAGCGAGTATTTTTTGAACGCACTTGAACGTTCCTTTTTTCGGTCGTTTTTAAGATTCAATAAAATGTTGCCCGATAAATTTAAGACGGAAAATTCCACAGCCAAACACTTGGACGTCAATAATGATAGTGATGAAAACTACGATGACTACGATGAATATGATGATGAGTACATTGATGATATTACAACAACAGAGCCACCGACTACACAAAATATCAAAACGAGCACAACAGCCAAGTCAAAGGAAGAGGGCAGTGTTGCGGTGAAGAGTGGCAAGAAGGTAGAGATGAAGCCGATAAAGGAAGAAAAATCGGTAAGTGTGGGTGGGTCTTAAAAATCTTTCCTCCTGAATCCATGCTTCAAGTCGATTTGGGACAAAAACTTATCTTAACTATTTGCCATGAAAAACTTTTTATAAGCTAATACAGTATATTTCATATTCACAAAAATCTCTCCAGTTACCTTCCAAGTCCAAAAACGCCCCAAAACAAGAAAGCAAACACGGCCAGAGTGCGAAGAAAATCGAAGATTTGGACGAAGATGACTACGATGAAGACGAAGACGATGATGATGATGGCGAAGACGATGACATGAAAGACGAAGAGGAGATTGTCTTCAACGAGAATGTACCCTGTCCCAGATACTGTGTATGCGCACGCAATGTCAATAGCTATTTGGTAGCAACTTGCAGCCGTTTTGATCCGGAAACGCAAAAATTCGGTTCCGACATTACCGATTTGATTGTAACCGATGTTGGACCAAAATACCCCATCCTTTTGGGACCGGAATTCTTCGTGCAAATGGGTTTGAAATATGTTTCGTCAATTAGAATTTCCAATTGCACCATTGAGTTCTTGCATCCGGAGGCGTTCCATGGCTTGGACGAATTGTATTCGGTGAACTTAACGAATGTCGGCTTGGCTGTCATCAATCCCAACACATTTTCAAGAAATAAGAAATTGCGCTTACTAACAATCTCAGGCAACGATTTGAGTGTTATGTCCAATGTGCACTTCCTGCTCAACGTAAGTATATATGTACATATAACCCCAATCAAACCCAGTAAGTAGGTGTTAACTTTCTGATTTAAATTAATTCCCCTTCTCTCTCCCTCTCCCTCTCCGCCACACGCAGTCCTCAAGCATTGAAGAGCTCGATCTGTCACGCAACAATCTGATGGAATTGCGTCCACAAGCTTTCTCGCATCTCTCCAATGTTGTCTATATCAATTTGTCGCAGAATAATCTGCAGAAGATTCCCGACCATGTCTTCGACTATGTCGAGACCATCGAGGAATTGGATTTGTCCTATAATGGCTTAACCACCTTGCCGCCCAATATTTTCAATCGCACTGCTTTAGCAATTTTGCATCTCAAATACAATTCCATTACTGGCGATCTGCACTTTGGCTCGGAGGATCTACAGCAGCTGGATTTGAGCTTCAACAGCATCAAACACATTCATCACGGCATGTTCGATAAAATGACTGGCTTAACCAATCTCAACCTCAGAGGCAATGGTATTTCGAAGATACAGTCGGACTCATTCCTGGCACTGAAGAGTCTGCGACACATTGATCTCTCCATCAACGATTTGGATCAGGTGTCTAGCATGTTGTTCTACAAGAACTCCGATTTGGATGTAATACGTCTCAACGACAATCCACGTCTCAGCCAGCTGCCAACCGACGGTTTCCGCAGCCATAATGGCGTTTTCACAGTTTACTTCTTGGATATCTCAAATTGTGCCATTGGCGCACTCGGCCACAAGACCTTCTCCACGATGCCACATTTGGCCACGCTGAAGCTCGCCTGGAATAACATTAACAACTTGGAGCGCGACACATTCACCAGCCTGACCAAGCTTACGGAATTGGATTTGAGCAATAATCTTATAGCGCGCTTGGATGAACTCGTATTCATGAATAACAACGAGCTGACCAAATTGAATTTAGCGGGCAATCCCATACGCAAGCTATCGGTACGTCTCTTCATGCCTTTGGCTAAATTGCGTGAATTGGACGTGAGCGACTGTGAGCTGACCTCGCTGCTTTCCGAAAACCACTACGGCATGGGTCGCAAATACAAATTCTATGAAACCCTGCGTAGCTTCAATGCTTCTTCCAATCAAATCAAGCGCATCTCTTCGGGCGATGTGCGCAACTTCAAGAATCTGCACACCCTGGACATATCACACAATCCGCTCAAGTGTAACGAAGACTTCCAAGACTTCATTGGATATGCAGCGCTTACACCGAATTTGAGTACAAACAAGATGCCCACATTCGCCAATATGGATGCCGAAGTCGGTGCGGCTGTCGAATATCAGCCAACAGGCGAATGGGCAAAATTGGCGCATGAGGTGTGTCGCCATCAAGATGAGCTCATTAGCAAGACAAAGCAAAAGACTTTGGAGAAACGTATCGAGCAGGCAGACAAGGTGTTGGATAAGGATGCAAAGAGTTTGTGGAAGATTGTGGAGGATACGAAGAGCTATAAGCACAATGTGTTGGGCGATGCAAATGAAAAGGGTGATGTAGATGTTTTGGCCAACTTGGATAACGAAAGTGCTGAAGAGGATGAGAATACGGCTGAAGAGGACAAAGATGATGATGATGATGAAACCGAGAACGGTAGTGAATACGACGATGATGATGATGAGGATGACAATGAAGACGAAGATGAGGCTGAGGGCGGCGATAACAATAAAGTGAATGAAAAGCACGAACAGAAGATTGATATCACCAAACTGCATGACTTTGGAGTGCGTGTCGAAGATGTGGATTTGACCAAGGAAACCAAAGATCAATTCTTATTGAGTAAGTGGTGGGGAAATGCAATAATAGTGTTAAGATACATCCTTCCTTCAGTAGCATTGTCGAACCGACAATGTTAAATTTATATATTATTTAATAAGAGTAATATAAGCTCCTCAATTTGGATGGATATTTGGGAGAAGCTACGACAATGACTAGCATTTAACATTATAAAAATTTAATTCTTATTTCAGATAAATTCCTATTAAACGGTGACGATTCCAGTGAGAATAGCGCCGAAGAGGAGATCATCATTGAACGTGGACGCATTTATTACGAAGGATATAAATTCCTCATACCAATCATTGTAATTGTGACCGTCTTCCTGGTCCTCATGCTGATGATCGCTAAAATCTTAATGATCGTGATGCGTAAACGTGGTGAGCGCTATCGCATGGCTCTGCTGGCATCATCCAACAATTCTATTGTCTATCAAAAACTCACCGAAGAAATCAAGCCGAAAGTGAAGGAGCCGAAAGTGCCAAAAGTGCATCGTTATGCACCAATTAATCAAGTCTAAAGGAAGATGGCGAGATGTGTATGTATGTATTTATCCTCTAAGCAGGGGATACTTCAGGCTAATGAAGTGAAAGAAAAGCAAGTGAAGCCCACAAGCGCAGCTAATGTAATGTAAGGGGGAAAACGGGAAAAATGGGTGTTGTTTAAGAAAACAAAAACAAACAATAAGCAAAAGCAAACATTTGTTATTAAACTGTTTAAATTAAAGTGATGAAAAAAAATAAAGGCAAGTTTAGTTAAATACAAAATACACTTGAATTTAATTAATAAAAAAAGACACTCACAACAAACGAGAAGAGTTAGAATTAGAAAATTTTTGGGGGAAATATAGTATTAATGCCGAACTTAACATACAAATAAAAGCAATCTATTTTAAATTTTGCAATTATGCATTTTGAATAGTACTTAAAGGGAAACCGATAATTAAAAAGAAATTAACACATTGACTAACGTAACAGACCAATTTTACTAAGCCAAGACCTGCGGTAAAAAATATGGAATAAGGAGCTAAAACAAAAGACGCAACAACGGAAAGCATAAGCATTTCATACTAACTTACTTATGTATAATCAAATATTATAATATTAATTTAATTAAAATAAAATTTATTAATTCTAAATAAATAATATGTATGTACGAGTAAAAGTAAGAAGTAAACGCCAAGCCTAAACACTGTTTATATTATTATTTCCGCAAAATTGATTTGAAAATTTAAAACTTAGTGCCATTCAAAATTACTATTTTTCAAAACTATTTTTATTGATGTCAATAAAATTTTACAAAAAATTGACAGGTGAAGGACAAAAAAAGGCAGTGAACAAGAATGGAACATTTCAGCTTTGAGACCATACAAACTCAGCGAAAACTAAAACCGTTTTTAAATAAAAAAAAAATGTAATGCAGGCGTATTTAACAATTAAATTAAAATCCGGACGAAAGGAACTACCGTATATAGCCGCTGCTCAATGAGCGCTTGTTTTTGGTTATTTGATCAACATGCACTATTTTTTATGTAACAAATTCTGTAATATGTTTTTGTAACAAAAAAAACACACACCCTATTTATACATAAAAAAAAAATACCTAACCTATAAATTAAAATTTCTTGCACTTTCTTGTTATGTATGTACATGCCACATTAAAGTAAATTTAAGTGATTTTCATACGTTTATTATACTTCCAATTACCATTGTATTTAAAACGAAACAAAAAAATTAATTTCTTAAAAACATTTTTTTAAATACTATTATATGTTTCGGTGTAACATAAATTGATTAATTATATAGTTATAGTTAATTTACACACATATACACACAAGCATATGTGCAAATGTGTATATATAAAATTAAAAACAAAAAAATACATACAACTTTTCTCGAGGCTAATATACGCACGTATTTATAGTAATCGATCAAAAATATTTACATAATGTATTCGATGCAGATAATTTTTTTTTTATTAATAAAATCTTGGCTTTCGAGAAGAGGAAACAAAAAACCATACAACAGTGCCGTTTTACTTTTAAACTTTTTTGCAATAAAATAGATGTGACTGATGAAAGAACCCCGTTGGATTTAAGTAAGTATTTATCATTAAATATTATATCGGACAATGGACCCTCAATTCTTGTTTCGTGATATCCACAATTTGCATCAAAACTTAGCATTGAATCTTTGGTGGAGGTACCTGTCCACGTTTCGAAAACGATGTGCGCAAGCCATCAAATTGAGCAAACACCTACAAACCATAGTGTTTGAGCGTCGCTTAATGGATCTCGTTATAACTTTCCAATACTGCTTTGGCCGTGATGTGAATAATAAAATTGGGCATTAGCCGCATGTTTCAGAACTCTATGGATACGCGCTGACTTGGTAAA
This sequence comes from Urophora cardui, assembly GCA_960531455.1. Lineage (NCBI taxonomy): Eukaryota > Metazoa > Arthropoda > Insecta > Diptera > Tephritidae > Urophora > Urophora cardui. The sequence goes on along the minus strand of OY482670.1, from coordinate 166,654,373 downwards.
AGTTACTTTAGCGTAAAGGTATCTGGGAGTGTTCCCAAGAGATAAGTTTGTACAAAAAATATGCGAATTCTGGCTTTATGGTAGTCCAGAATTTCGCAACCTAAAAGCCGGACTAAACTTTCTTTTCACCATTTCTATTGGCTTTGGGACCCATCTTTAGAAAATTTTAAATTGTTACTCCTTAAATTTTTGGAAAAGCGCAACCGTAGTGATATTTTTTAGCCGTGTATAGAGGTAAGTACTTCCTATATATCGTCGTACCATACGAAAACTAACATACGATTTTCTATGGCTCACGAATACAAGCATATTCAATTTTTGGCTGACGAAAAGTAGAAATTTCGTTTAAACAACAACAATTTTAATGTAGAAACAGTATAATTACCGCTACTTTTCGTCGGCCAAAAGTCAAATGTGCTACTTTTCGTACAGAATTTTTTAATTGCCAGTTTTCGCCAGAAATTTTAAATGTGCTAGTTTTGGTATGGTACGACGATATGTAGTAATAGTAGAAATTAATTGAAACAACTTCAGATTACATTATAAAATAAATATTTATTTATTTAAAACATCAATTGGATGTATATATACATATGTAAGTACTTATTAAAATATTTTTTTTTAATTTACATTATGCAACACGTGGGTGGCGAAAGCTCTGCTAACGCTCTGCTATACATCAGTTGTAAAACAAGGAATCTTAACTTAAAAAATATTAAAAAGTTTAACAATTAATAAAATGTACAGAAATAAAAGCTATGCATACATGTATATACATACTTACGTATAAAAAGTCAAATCGACATAATATAACACAAATACATATCTACATATTTATTAAAAGTTTGGTTTGACAACCAGCGAGGTTAGTTTAAAAAATAAAATTTATACATATGTATGTAGTAATAAAATTCCTAGACATAGCGGAATAGTGCCTTATTTTTCATGACGAAAAAAATATGTAATTTGGTATTTAAATAAAATAAAATAAAATAAAATAATGCCAAAATAAATGCCACATTAGTTCTGATAAAATTTTCAATAAATACTTATGTACAAATTTTAAACGTTAAAATGTACAAAAACGGATACAAAAATTCTATTCACAGTTAATCTTTTGGGAATTGTCTTTTAAAAGTGAGAATACAACTTAATTAATTTGAGGAGTCTTCCAACATCGACGAGCGCAAACATATCAATAATCGTAGATGGAAGAACCATACGGAAAGATCGAACATATTGCCATTAACATTTTCCACCAAAAGTTAAAATAACTAAATACATATTAATATCATTCCGTTATTTTTAATTCCTTGATAAAAGTTTGCTCCAATTCCATGACTTCTTCATGTTTTTTCGTCTCTAAGTCATATTCATTCCATAATTGCTCAAAATCAATAGCATCGCCAGCGAAATCATTCTCAAAATTGTACTCATCAAGTGTTAGAGAAAGCTCAGTATCCATTTTTCTTTTTGATTTTTACTTATTTTTTATTGGATCACAATGTACTGAAATATATGTATGTAGGTTTGTTTTAAATTACAAAATTATCAAAATCTTTCTAACAAAATATAACATTTGTATTGTATTATGTTTGTATCTTCGAGTACCAATTGTATAACCCTGTAATTATGCGTTTCGCTTTGTTCAGATCAGTCACAAAAAACAGCTGCAATTTGGAACGATCAACAATCAATTCACCGTGTTATCAGTACTATTGAAACATACATATGTACATATGATCGTAATAAGAAAATACCTAAAAGCTGTACTGCTGAACCGAAAATGTCGCGTCGAAATGCAATTAATTTAATAAACACCATTGTTAACAAATCGTATGTGTTTTAAGTGCAAATATGTATAATGTTAGTTTTCGAAACAATATCCCTTGTTTTTTTTTTTTTTTTTGTTTTTTGATCTTTTAGCTGTGAGTGCCCTGCACATTCCCATGGCTATAGCTCAAACACCAGCCAAGTGCCTGCGGCTAAAAAAAACCGGTAAAATGGAATACGCTATTGAGGTAACTAATGTTTCCTATACCTAATGTTAGCAAAATAAAAGTTATTTAAAAAACTTTTATTCAATCCCATGAAAGATGTCATCGTCTACGGTACGTTTCGGTCCAGGTGTGTCTGCTGAGTTGGGTGCTGATCTACACAATTGTGGAGCAAAGTCCGTTTGTCTTGTAACCGATGTTAACGTTGCAAAGTTAACAAGCGTACGCACAGCTTTCGACTCACTCAGCCGATATAACATAAAGTATCAAGTTTACGATAGAACACGTGTTGAGCCAACCGATGAAAGTTTGTGGGATGCAGTCCAATTCGCAAGGACGAAGGATTTTGATGCATTTGTTGCTATTGGCGGTGGTTCGGTCATTGACACTTGCAAAGTAGCTAATTTATTTGCTTGTGATAAAGAAGCAGAGTTCCTGGACTACGTGAACAAACCAATCGGTAGTGGAAAGGAGGTTTTACCATATACTTTGTAAACTGTTCCCTTAATCAACGCTTTCTTTATAGATAAATGTTAATTTAAAACCTTTAATTGCTCTACCCACCACCTCCGGCACTGGTTCAGAGACAACGGGTGTTGCTATTTTCGATTACAGAAAATTGCATGCGAAAACGGGCATTTCGAGCAAACTTTTAAAACCCAAATTAGGTAAGAAAGAAGCTTCAACCTAACTATGTAAATAAATTGTTATCTTTTCGTTGACGCAGCCCTCATTGATCCCCTTCACACGCTTACGCAGCCCGAACGTGTAACTGCATTTTGTGGCTTCGATGTTTTCTGTCACGCCCTCGAAAGCTATACCGCCGTTGACTATCGCGAACGTGGACCCGCACCTTCCGATCCCAGCTTGCGGCCACCATATCAAGGCCGTAACCCTATTTCGGATATATGGGCTCAATATGCGCTCCAAGCAATAAAAGATAATTTTGTTAATGCCATTTATCAGCCTGACAACTTGGAAGCACGTTCCCGCATGCATTTAGCTTCCACCATGGCTGGTGTAGGCTTCGGCAATGCCGGAGTACATTTGTGTCATGGGTTATCCTATCCGATATCGGGTAATGTACGCAAATATAGGCCCGAGGGGTATGCCGATGCACACGCTATTGTACCACATGGCTTGTCGGTCGTTATAACTGCCCCAGCTGTTTTTACATTCACAGCTCCAGCGTGCCCGGAACGCCACATGGAAGCAGCTCAATTGCTAGGCGCCGACACCAGAAATGTCAATCTGGCAGATGCTGGGGGAGTGTTAGCCGATACTGTGCGTTCATTTATGCAGCGTGCTGGCATTGAAAATGGACTAAAAGCATTGGGATTTAATAATGGCGATATTCCAGCGCTGGTGGAAGGTACCCTACCACAGGAACGTATAACCAAGCTGTCCCCGCGTGAACAAAGCCAAGACGATTTGGCCCTGCTGTTTGAAAATTCTATGGAAATCTACTAGATTTTCTTCTGTATGTATGTATGTATATACGTGTACTCACCTGAATTTTTGATGTATGTATGTATAAATAAATGTGAAATTCTTTTCCAGAACGGGATTGCAATTATTTTAATTTACCGAGCTATGTATATGTATGTGAAAAATGAATTTTTGAGAATAAATAAAAACAAATGCCATAACGGAACTTTTAACCTTTGTAAATATTCAAAATTGCATAAAACTTTTAACCCTCAAATCGTTCTAAAACTGTGTAAGACTATTCCACATATATGGAGTCCTTTGTACTTGTTATTGCAGAAACCACAAATAAGTCTATTATTTTTGCACAAAAACTTATTCGGGAAATGTTTCCGTTATTCCAGCACGCCCCGAGAAAAATGACTTATACAGGGGTGTAGAGGAGCTCCCACAGATCCCAAATCTGAAAACCAAACTTGCCGGAGGCTTATGGTTTCCGAGATAGGTAAAATTTTAGACGAGTCCCCCACGGCTAGAAAAAAATGGTTTTTCAGGAAGGTAGAGGGGGGCCCCCAGATCACAAAACTGAAGACCCCACCTACCGGAGGCCTATAGTTCCCGAGATATTTGCTGTTAAAGTTCCCATACAAATTTCACCACACATGGAGTTTAGCGAAAATTTTGCAAAAAAAAAAACTTTTCTGCGTTGGCGGCCTTCGGCCGCGCTTATAAAAAATAACCCTGGGCTACGCCATCCGTCCGGACGTGTGCCCCAACCGTGGCTACCGCCACGGTGATGTCCTTCTGCATAGTATTTTCACAACTTTAAGAAGGAATATCTCGGGAACTATAAGCCTCCGGCAAGTTTGGTTTTCAGTTTTGAGATCTGTGAGAGCCCCTCAACCGCCCTGCATAAGTCATTTTTCTCAGGGCGTGCTGGAATAATGGAAAGCCGACCCACTTATTCTTTCAAATCATATTTAAAATCAAAAAGAGAATTGAATTAAATTAATTTCAAAAATGCTATGCCTCCACTGCCTTCTAACCGTAGCCATACACGGTGCGACCGTTGACCCAACTCGGTTGCAATCGAGTTGGACTGTTTGCCTACATACGGTGCAATTTATTGTACAACCTTGTTGTATAATCTCATTTTGTAAAAAATTACTTTGAGTGAAGGTGGATTAGAATAATATTGCGCTTGTGGGAAGAAGAAGAACGTACTGCAAAAGCACGATTAATTAAAAGGAAAAAAAATGCAAAAAAGTTGTTCCTGCTAGCTTTGCATTTTGCGTTATTTATTCTACAAATATTTATGTTTTTTGTGTTGAATTCGCTTATTTTTACTTATTTTAATTTGATGTGTTCACTTCAAGAATTCTCATAAAATGAAATGTTGAACAACATGTCCCCAAACGATGCAACCAAGTTGTACAACTTGCCAAAAAATCAAAACTTTTTGATTTTTCATACAACCGATACACAACTTCATACAACAGCCCGAAAAACGTTGCGATTTCCAGCGCAACTTGCTCAAGCCCATATGACACTACATTTTTTTTCTGGTATTCTACCAGGTTTTTTGTGTGAAGGAGGTGGTCAAATACAGTTTTTCGTTGGTGCAAGCGAGCAAGCTATATTGAAAAATACCAAACAAAATACCATCTAGGCGATTAAAAACCAACGAGCCAGCTTGTATTTCGGTAGGTTTTTTGGCATTCGGTCATTTTTTCTGACAATTGTTTCAATTTGACAACTAGAAAATAAATTATATTTAAAATAAAAAATATATGGAAATACAAATTTTAAATTTGTCTCTTGTAAGCTTCTGCTATGGCCGTAAGGGTAAAGAAGAAGTCCGGAAGAAAAATTATATTGTGTACTGGCTTCCCTTTATAACATGGAATACACAGCTATTCTGCCCTTTGAGTTTCATAACTTTTTTATTTCAGTAATTTAAATTCAAATTTCAAAAAAAATTAATTTTTGAAATAAATATTATTTTCATTTAGTTTGAAGTTTAATGTCAATCAAATTATTCTTGAGGGAGTATTTGTCTCTTTTCAACCTATAGAAGAATTGTTTTTGTATTTTGACTTTCGGTGGGTTTTCAAAACCAAAAAAACCAGGGAAAAAATGTAGTGTCATATAGGCATCAGGTTGTATAAAAAATTGCAAGGTGTATGGCTAGCATAACAATTCTCGCCACAGATTGAAGCTCAATGTATTTTCTGCTCCTGCTTTTTTAACAGCTGATTTTGTTGCCACAATCTGGTAACTCTTATTTCCGCACGTGTGATTTGTTTGGCTTTCTTCAACTACAACCGGCTGTAAATTAAATAAAAATTGTATTAACTTTAGCAAAGTTATTAAAATGGTATTCTTTACATGCAATAACTGTGGCGAATCCGTAAAGAAACCTGCTGTGGAAAAGCACTATAACACCAAATGTAGAGGTGCTGCCAAAAGTGTCTCGTGCATGGATTGCCTAAAAGATTTCTATGGTGAGGAATATGTAGCACATACCAAATGCATATCAGAAATGCAAAAATACTCTGGCAAAGATTATGTACACAAGGAGGCAAAAAACAGTGGGGCTAAGAAGCAGGAGAGTTGGATGGACATTATCAGGGCAATACTTGATTCAAGCGACTACAAATTAAGCGCACAGGCTCGCAGTGCTTTCCAGCGACTACAGAGTGTTGACAACGTACCACGAAAGAAAGCGAAATTCCAAAATTTTGTTAAAAATTGTATGCACATGCCAATGCGTCTGGCGGAGGAGGTTTGGGGTGTATTGGAAAAAGAACAGGAAAAGATGAGATTGGCAAAGCAGCAAAACAGCGAAGTCGTCGCGAATGGTAAAGAAGACCAGAAACGAAACCACAATCAAAATGGTGTGGAACGTGAAGCAACCGCAGAAAATTCATACGGTGAACCAGTAAAGAAGAAAACAAAAAAGGAAAGGGTTCACCAAAACGGAAGCCAACCAGAAACTGAAGCGGTCATTATGGAAATAGTTGAAGAGGCTACAACAAAATCAAAGAAAAAGAAAAAGAATGCTCACAGCGAAGTGGAAACTGTGGTGGAGACAAATGGTATTGATGAAATAGCGAACTTGAAGAAATCGAAGAAAAATGAAACTGGGAAAGAAGTCGAGCTATCGGCGAATGACACAGCTTTGGTAGTGAATGTCGAGAGTGAGGAGAACTTCGCATGGAATGCTGTTATAGAAAAGATTGTGCTTAAAAGTACCGAGGGAATAGCTTTGGAGAAATTAAAAAAGCGTGTTTTGAAAAAATACGCAGCCAAACTTGGGGATGAGCCGCTCACTGAGAAGCAACAGAAGAAATTTGAAAAAAAGTTCGCTAAAAATCTAAAAAAATCCGCATCGTTGCAAGTTGATGGCGAAATTGTACGGTCATGCTGATCTGGGACGTAGCGAGAGGAATTTGTTTTAATCAGTAAAATACTTTAATTTTCTTATTATTAAGAATTTAAATAGTCCTAATGTTGTAATATTGTCACTTATGCCAGAATCATGAATGTAGAATAAGGGGTTAAATCTCGAGCTTGAAATTTGATTGCTATTACTTATTTTATGTTATTTTAAATGTGAATTAGTGTGGTTTGCTTGTAAGCGTGTTGCTTTAGATTTTGATATCACATGGTACAATGCAATCGTATATTTTTACATTTAAATTTCTAATAACAGGGCGACGACATTAAATATGTATACATAATTAGAGTTAACCTGTAATAAAAAGAAGTACAATTATTCTAACTTTTTTCTTTTCTGTTGTTGTTGTTGTTGTAGCCACGAAGACACTCCCCGAAGGTTTTGGGGAGTGTAGGGGATGTGACAGTCCTTTGCCGGATAAATCCGGTACGCTCGGGTACTAGTCCCTTCTGACACTAGCCCGACTGTCGTGCGAACGATTTTTTTGGGCATAATCAACCTTCTAGGCCGGTGGATTTTAGTCGCCTCTTACGACAGGCATTCCTTACCACGGGTATATTCTAAGCCCCCTAACCCGCTGGGGTTTTCTCTTTTTTTTTGGTTATAGCTCCAAAAACGTGCTATAAGTATTGTAGCTATAGTAGTCTCAAATCTTTCATACCCACGAGCCTAATTCGGGTGTAATATAGATCTTTAATTAGCAATTTTATATTGTACCAATGTTACTTCCCCTTTGAAAACAATAAACCTTCCAATCTCTGCAACAGGTGGTCTGATGGTATACTTACCTCATGTGTTAAACAGTGTCACGGTTTCAAAATTTGGCTTTAAAAAAATTTTATTTAACTATTTCATTGCCACTTCAATTTAAAGATAAATAGTTTGGTATTCTCACTTGTACGAAATTGCAGAAATGCTTGTGGTTAACTGCTGTTTATCTTCTGCAAAATTGAGTAGTTGGTCAATGCCATATTAAACTTACTGCAAGCTATAAAATCAATCTGAATTTGAGGAAAATAGTCAGTGGTGATTCGAAGTAGTGGCTGATTGCATCCATTGTTGAATATATCTTAAAAAATGCATTTACTTAAAGTTGTCTGTATTTTCGCCATCATCCTCAGCGCTGGCACCACTTGGTATAGCGTGGACGCAGCTCCGGGCTATTTACATCATCATCTCCATGGGCATCATCATCATGATCATCACGTTGTACTTGTGGAACACCCTGTAGTGGTATCGAAAGTCGTACATCCAGTTATCGTCTCTCATCCTGTAATCTTGAGCCATCATCACCATCATGATCACCATGATCATCATCATATTCTGCATTAGACGCACTCGATGATTGAAAAACTGTACTTGCTAAATAAAATTGGATAATTATGTAAAATATTGTATTCATATTAAAAATAAAGTTATCTCAAGTAAAACTATACAATGTATACATACATATATTATAGCTCTTTTTTATTACTCGTAATCTTTCCACTCTGAATGGTTATTTTAAAGCCGAGGACCTTTGGCTTTTAAGGAAATTATTTTCACGTTGCTATTTAAAGGCTTACAAAATAAGGCCTGAAAATTCTAAGCGAACAAAAATTGTATGGGCAAAGGCCCTGTGTTGATGTCATTAGGCCGTAAGGACTACTCTCTCTCTCCTCTCTCTCTCCCTCAGAGGAAACCTTATCCGCTATGAAAAGGCTTATCCGCCATGTTAATCAGGCCTTAGTGGTGTATATATACGTTATAAGTGCCTTATAAAAGGAGTTGTAAAAAGATGTTTTTTGTTTAGCTGCATAATTGACATTTTTACGCAACTTAGGCGTTGCGGCTATTTAATAACGATAAATATATCCTGCTATGGTTGAAACGTTATACAGTCTGTCAATTAATTCTTTGCATGTATATATCGTAATGAGATACGCTTGCTCACTTAACCAAACACTTGATTGCATATCAGTTGAAAATAAACTGAAAATACAATCTTTCCTTCGAAAATTGACATTTGTGAAAAAGGCAGTCTAACGGTAAGCACCTATTCTCCTTCACATAAGACGATCTGTATAACTAGATTGGTCTTGATAAATCGAATCTCCTTTTCGTTAGCAATGAAGTGGTTACCATTGTTTTACGTTGTTGGTCTGCTTGCCTCTCTCTTTATTTGGGATATGTATGACAGAGAATTAAGTATTAAAATGTTTGGAGCAGAGAAAATGAGTGCATAACAACAAGCAGCGCTGCCAGCGTATTCCCGTTTTATAGCTTAGGTTTCAGCCTAAGCCTAACCTTTTTGCTGGGTATGTATTTATTTAAATATATGTAGGTACATCCAAAATGCATTTGAGAATAAGTTTACTTCACAATCAGTGCAATTACTTAAAAGCTCAAATGGCTTTCCGCCCATTCTCATTGCAAAATTTACAACTCAATCAAGCACTTATCAATCTAAAAAATCTCCTAAACATAAACAAATCCACTTCGCAATCCAAAATTGAGATTTAAACGCATTTGACATTTATTCCCACTTCTATTAGAAACAGAAAAGAATTAACATCAACAAACAAGATTTACTTTCCACGCTTAAGCTAAGACGCTAAGATCATAATCAGCTAAAATTTAGGTTTGTGACACTGAAAAAATATGAATGTATGTAGTTCCATTGAGTTGTAAATGATACTCACGTAGGCAATTGGCAATCCCACAGCCCAAACAAAGTATAAAAACCACTTAAACATACCGACTTAAAGTTAGTCGGAACAAAGTTGCGAAAGTTTTCACTTTTCATACCGTTAAACTTTTTCGTTAGCAATGAAGTGGTTACCGTTGTTTTTCGTTTTTGGTCTGCTTGCTTTGATCGGCAGCATGAGCTCGCTAGCCGTCGCCAGTCCATATCCTGAACCGCGCGGACGTCCAGCTACCACCTCACGTCGTCCACCCGCTAGTGATACCAATGATGCTGGAGAGCGGCGCTAGCTAGAGGATAAGGGTGAGGGTGAGGACGAGAATGTGGACGAGAATGTGGATGAGGAAGAAAATGTGGATGAGGACGAGAATGTGGATGAGGATGAGGCGAGCGCCGAATATTGGGATAGCAAAGAGCAATACAACCCCAAACCAATGAAATGCGCAAAACCACGAAGGATGAATCGTTATAAAATAGTTGTACAATGTTATGGTGAAGAAAAATTGCAATATGTTGAAATTTTATTTGTTTAAAAATAAAAAAATATTTATCATGCATGTACATTAGAGCGTATCACGGTGTATGGAGGAAAAAAAAGTTGAAAATGTTTCCCCCCAGTTTGAACACTTACCTTATGAGGTTTTCAAAAAATTTTTTTTAAATTTTTTTGTCACCCTGTAAAAACAGCGAAATTTGTTTTTTTTCTATAATTTCTATATTTTACGTTCGATTTTCAAAAGTGATACATTTTTAGAAAGGTATTCACCAAGGCAATATTTCATCCATAGAAACTTTTAGCCCATCATGCCAAGTTCAGCTTTTATTCTATTTTTACTAAATCCAACACCCTGTATTTGAAAAAAAAAAATTGTTTCCTGAATACTAAGAAAAACAAGCAAGAGCGCGGCTGACTTCGGACGTACCAAAGACTGCATAACTTTCATGAATGGGGAAATGAAAAGTTGCATAGTCTGATATTGTTTAATTTATACTTTCAATTCTCTGGGTAATTTATACAAAGATTCCTTAGAAAAAGAAGTGTCATTATTTAGATGGAGAAGTTATACCCTAAAATATATATATCTGAACAATCGGTTGTATGGCAGCTATATGATATAGTGGTCCGATTCGGCCGATTCCGAAAAATGATAAGCTTCTCCTAAAAATACACTCACATTCCGAATTTCATGCAGATATCTCAAAAATTGAGGGACTAGTTTGCGATTAAACAGACAGACAGACAGACGGACATGGCTTAATCGACTCAGCTCATGATCCTGATCATATTGGTATATATTTTCGTAGGTCTGCAACGCCTCGTTCTGGTACTTTCACCATTCGTGTTTCGGTACAAAGTTATAATACCATTTCATTCCCATGAATGGTATAAAAAGAATATTTACCTGCATATAATGAGGAAATAAATGTAATGCATTTATGCTAAATCTCTTCTTGGCTCTAATTTTCTGTAACGTTCTCGGCTACTTACTTTAGCGAGTATATAACCTAGGCGTTCCTCGTCGGCAACTTCTGTACAAGAATCACTTACTACCTGTTCAAATCGCTCAGTATTTAGAGAATGGCATAGAAAATCCAAGTAAATTATTAGGTTATAATTAGTATAATTAGTATCAATCACTGCTGTTTGGAAATATTAATCAGGTATTTTTATAACATCATTAGAATTTTGTAGTTCCTGCAAGTCCGTATCAGAATAAAATTGCAAGCATGGTGGCTCTGTAATTCTAAATGAGCTCCAATCGATCATTTGAGTGTACTATGTACTTCTTCATGGCATTTCTGCTCTGAGTTGCTCTATGTTGCTCTATTTCGACAGCTGCCCTACTTTGCTGTGCTCTAACCTGCTCCGAACTTTTTTTGTTCATTAAACAGAGCTAATATTAATAAGTAATAATCTTTTTTCCTCATATAATGATGTCAAAACTAAATTCAAGGCTAAATTTACTTTATTCAAAATTTTTTTTTAATACAGGGTGTTGGTTTTAAATAAATTTTAATAAAAGCTAAAGTTGGTGTCGCAGGTTAATGGCTTATATGGACGAAATATGACACGGGTTAAAACCTTTACAACAATATATTGCTCGTTAAAATCAAACACCAAATAGAAAAGTTATAAGCAAAAAACGATTTCGCTGTTTTTACAGGGTGCCGAAAAAAAATTTTTTTCCATTTTTGAAATCTCCAAGGAGTAAACATTCGAACCAGAGGGGAACATTTTAAACTTTTTTTGGCGATACGCTCTAATGTACATATGTATGTACCTACTAATGGTAAGTACTAACAAAAATGTTTTGCCTCGTTGAGTATTTCATGTGATGTCCACGTTTAAAATTTTTAAAAACCTGAATTAACTCAAAATCGTAAATTTTGCACGTTGGAAAAAGGTCGACGATATTATTAACTATGTAGAGATGTAACAAAAATTGGTGTGCCACAAACACAAGATTTGAACATTTTTCTCTCGAAAATTAAACTTTCCTCTTCCACTTCGACCAAATCATTGATGTACCTCTTGTATCAACCGGTTTCAATAGAAAATGCATATATGTATGTATACTCGTATGTACTTATAGGGATAGATTGGCCTTGGCTTTAAAAAAATGCATTTAAGTATTTAATTATCACTTCAAATAAAAAAAGTAGGTACTTAGGTAATAATATCTATGTACATACGTACTCGTAAAAAATAGCTAAAATATTTGCGGTTAACTTCTGTTTAGTTGCAAAATCCATGGTTAGCATTTAGTCAATGCCGCTTCTTAATATAATATAATACGAGTATAACTCTGACGAGTTTTATGGCCGGGCTTCTCTCCCAATTCGAGCTGTGCTCCTTAACTTTTGTTTTTTCTACTAATTGGGTGGATCTACAGTTTTATGCCGGCTCCGAATGGCGATTGCATTTTTTGTGAAGCTTTTTCATGGCATAAATACACTCGGAAGGTAATGCCGTCCACTGCCGAGAGGGTTTTAATTATGTAATTAGAAAAATTTATTGGTGTTTGTCCGGACTGGGGTTAGAACCCGAGACCTCTGGTATAGCAGGCGAGCACTCTACCCACTGCACCACAGCGACCACTAGCCAATGCCACTTCTTACAAGCTATAAAATCAATCTGAATTTGCCGAAGACACTCAGTGGTACACGAAAGTAGTAGATAACTAATAGTTATTGAAGAAATTCTTTTAAAAAAATTATTGTAAATATGCATTTACTTAAAGTTTTTTGTATTTTCGCCATCGTCCTCTGCATTGCATCGATGCGGTATAGCGTCGACGCAGCCCCTGGCTATTTACATCATCACCATGGCCATCATCACCACGATCATCATGTTGTGCTTGTGGAACATCCAGTAGTGGTCGTTAAACCGAAAGTCGTACATTCAGTTGTGGTAGCTCATCCTGTAATCTTAGATCATCATCATCATCATCATCATGACCACCATGATCATCATCATCTTCTACGTTAGTTGCATACGATGGTTCTTCCAATTGTGAATACTAAATAAGAATGGATACACATACATAAATAAACAAACTGTTATATTCTCATCAAAAATACACACTCATAAGAGCTTTTGTCTTTGAATTTTCCGCTTTACAACTAAGCAATAAATCACTGCAGTGATAGGTACAATTACCGAAAAGCTTGAATGACTTTCTGTCCTTTTTCATTACACAATTTACAAGTCGATCAAGTGCTTATCAATCGTAAAAATCTTGTTTTCCACTCCTCAGGTAAAACGCTAAGATCATAATCAGCAAAAATTTACATATCGGCGCTTCCAAACAATACTGTACTAAGTCTGAAAACTGTGTTTTGCAAGGGAAGCTCTCAAAGTTTAAATTCGATATGAAACTTCAGTTGTATGCTAAATATATATTCGCTTGTGACTTCTATTTGGGTTGAAAGGTCAATACAAAAACTTGATACCATCTAAGTTATTGTACGCTTTATATTAAACCATAAGAAAAAACAAAAACTTTCTACGTTGTTTTTCATGGCAAGCTTTTTATTCTGTAAAAATCTCGAGTTGTATTATATGTACACTTTTGCTTATAACTTTTGATTGGAATGTCCGATTGATACCAAAATTCGACAGCATCAAAATTAAGACACGTAATACTTGAAACATCAAAAACGGGAAAACGTACTAAGTCTACTTAGTACATTATTGTTTAGAAGCGTCGATATATCGCCCATTTTATGCAATAGGGATTTCGAAATTTTCGATTTCTGGGATTTTGCCATATATTTCAATAATTGGGTCGTGCCTTTGAGTCTAGTCTTATAAAATACCCAAAAAGATAAAAATGGCGGAAATAAAAGTGATTTTGTAGTTAGCCGTAGAAGGAAACTATTTGAAATTATAAAACTTTATTTGCGTTTTCCCAAAAAAAATTTTTTTGAGTTAAATCCCTATTCCATAAAACGTGCGATATGTAGGTATGTATGTTTGGAATATTTCGAAAAAAAAACAATTTCATTGAGCATTATACACGGAGAGAACAATATTGATGACATATCCATAATATGGATGTTATATCGAAACATAATTTGTAATACATACATATATAAACAAGTAAAAGCGTGGCTGTCTTCGGCCGTACCGAAGACTTCATACCTTTCATGAGTTGGGAAATGAAAAGTTACCTACATATGTATACATAGCCTGATTTAGTATAATTTATAATTTCAATTCTGTGGGTTATTAATGGAAGGATTTATTAGAAAAAATGGTGTCTGGGCTATTTAAATAGAGGAGTTATACGACAAAATGTGTATATCTGAACAATCGGTTGTATGGGAGCTATATGTTATAGTGGTCCGATCTTGACAATTTTCGGTAACTTTGTTTAGGCCAACATGGGTAGAAATACTTCAAAGTTTCATGTCCTTAGCTGTTTAAATGGGGAAGTTATGCAGAAATTACACCCCAAAATTTTCATGTATATCTGAAAAATCGGTTGTTTTCTATATGTTATAGTGGTCCGATTCGGCCGGTTCCGACAAATGATCAGCTGCATATAACAATATACCTGTATTCCAAATTTCATTCAGATATCTCAAAAACTGCGTGACTAGTTTGCGTTCACACAGACGGACGGACGGACAGACGGACAGACCACATGGCTTAATCCACTCAACTCGTGATTCTGATAATATCGGTATATATTTTGGTGGGTCCCCCACGCTTCCTTCTGGTACTTTCGACAAAAATTTTTTGGCACAAAGTTATAATACCATTTCATTCTCATGAAATGGGTATGACATTCATAGTTTATGGATCGGAAAGGATTATCAATATACATATATGGATGTGGCATAAATATAGTTTTCTCCGTGTACTCACTTTCATACTCATACAGATATGTAAGCAATCGGCGATTTCGCAACCAAATAAAGTATAAAAGCCACTTAAATACCCCAGCTTATTGTTAGTTGAAACAAAGTTGCTAAAGTTTTAACATTTAATAGTGTTAAAGTTAAGCGTATCTACGTTTTGATTAACAATGAAATCGCTATCGCAAACGGCTGCTAGCATCGTCTACGGCCAGCCACCACCTCTTGCCGCCCAACTCCTAGAGATGCCAATAACGCCGCTATACAAAATTAATAAAATAAATATGTTCTAATTAAGCTGCATTTTAAGAGATAATCAAGCTACAAAAACAACACTCTTTTTCGATACCAATGACTCATAAGCAGTTATGAATGTAACTCGAGGTTGGAAAATCCCAGATGGGAAAATTTTTTCTTGCATGTCAATGCAATTAATTTTTTTTATCAGTATATAAAAGGCGTGGATCTTCAAAAAGCAACTGCAGCTCTTCATACACGTACCAAATGTTAACAAAAAAATTTCCATAAAATGTGTAATTTTTAATTACATACTTTAAATCAAATTTGAAAAACATTCATATAAATAAAGCCATAATTTTAGAGAGAGTATCAAATGCCAGTGACTTGCGGCTGTGAAAACATTTAAAAGAAACAATAATATTATTAAATTAATTAATTAACTATTTAATAAGAAGTATGCGTTTTTCGTTGTTGCTCTTGCCAGTTGTATTGTTGTTGTGCTGGAGCAGTGGCCAAATGGCTTTGGTAGCCGGAACTAAGAAAAGCGGTGGCGGATATGGCGGAAAAGGCTATGGAGGCGGTGGCAAAAGCTATGGAGGCGGTGGCAAGAAATGTGGATAGAAGTTTTATTACATAAAGACAATATGCGTAGAAAGAATGTTACCGAAAACGAGAACCTGAATATTTTGTGTGAAAAATGTCTGAACTTGTACAATTTGTGGAAATTTTCTAAAAATGATATTAAAATTGAAAAAGTAAATATAGCAAAGCTTTGGTTTATAAATCTTTGCAACATAATCAATGATATTAGCAGAAATGTAAGCCCGTTTTGTGCACACTCTGGGTCTAGTCGTCTTTAGCGAAAATGGTTATGGATTTTTTTGGCTTTTATCTTACCTTCATTGAACGCTACAGCTGTAGAACAGAATAGCCAACACAACTTATTCCATTTTTGAAGATTTGCTTTATTTCTTATTCATTTCAGTTGTTTTAATTCTTGCTTAGCTCGTTTTACTGCAAACATTTATACATAAATATATTTTTATATACTATAGATTTTTAGTTTCGCTTTTTTGTTACTTTTAAATTCATTATTACATTGACTTAATGATGTTAAAGGTTTTTCTTCTTTGAAAATGTTTCATTACAATAACTATTTTGAGGGACATACCTACAATAAAAAATAAAATTATAAATCTCATGGGGTTTTAAAGCAATACAATTCTGAACACAGTTTAAAAGAAAAAGGGTGGGTATAAGGAAAGGTTATACATAATTAATAATTAAAATTTGCTTAACTACTTATGTATATATACATATATATTTTTTATATAACATAGTAAAAAGTATGTAGAAACTAACAAATTAAATTTGGTTTAACTATGTATATAAAAAAGTCTTGGTTTTTTGTTTCCGGGTGGTGCAAATTTGATTAGCACTCGTTTTTATGTAAATTTATATATCTGTAAATGTATAGCAATATACATATGTATTTGTATGTATTAATGTTTATGTATAGACACGATTTTTATGGAATGTCATACATTTTCTGATTTTATTTGTAATTTTCTCCACATTGCTTATTATAATTTTTCTCATAAATCTCATTCGCAAACTTTCTTTTTTCCTTTGCATTTCCATTTTAGTTTTAACGTAATTTTAGTTTTTTTCTATATATAAATACATTGTGATTTTATCAGATAGTTTTTATATTTTATATATTAAATTATGGTAAACATTTGGTATTCATTTATGATGGAGCTCAGTCCATTGCACAAAATTTTGTGACTAGACATTAAATACGCGCTTAACGGAACAATATCAATTGAGTATTATTTTGCATTATTAATTAATTGAATACATTGATGTTGCCATCAATACGCCAAAAGTAGAGTTATTTATGGTGATCGGCTTTTGTCTGCGTAGTTGAGAGAAGATGCTTAAAATAGTAAAAAAATAATAATGTGTAGTTGCACTTCCTATCCTTTTGGGTATAAGAGGTAGAAAAGTGGTCTTTGTGGAGCGCTTGTCTGCCCAAGAAAAAAGAAACGCAGAACTTGAAAAAAAAAACGAAAAACAAAGGCAGAGAACTACATACTTAACAAGTGTGTACTAGTTATGTACATAAAAACATAAGTATACATACATGCCATACATGTGTATGCATGTAATCATTTTCATTTTCATTTTCTATTGACAATTTAAAACTTTTAATTACATAAAGGGTATTCATTTAAGAGTATAGGTTTATAAAGTGTAAATTTCTATCAGTTTACACACACTGTTATATGAACGCACCTAATAATTTTTTTTCGTAAACTTGTCATCAGCTGTGCTATTGTCAAAATTTATTTAAAACTATATCTACATATATTAAAATATGCCAAAAATAAGTGAGAAATCCAAATTAAAACGACTTTAGAAGGAAATTTTTGTAAATGACTTACTGAAGCTAGAGGTTTCTGTTGCGCAAGGTTGCTTTTTTCGAGTTTACAGCGTTTACACCCTGAAATGTGCGCGTAAATTTTGAGTTCGTTTACAAACTTTATAAATTTAAAAGTTTACACACTTTACGAGGCATTTATAATACCCTTATAGACTAATTGGTTGTCGACATTTATTTAATGAGCCTTTATACGTTTTTACAATCGTTTTGTTTTCACGAGTATTAATTTTTTCGTAGTTGGTTTTTCTTTTAAGCGTTTTACATGCATATTTGCACTTTCAAATTTTATGCATGCTGATAGTTTTGCCAATTGCGAACGGAAATGTAGGCAAACTGTTTGCAAAAAAAATTATTACAAAGGTAATTGAATTATTAAGTGTTTATTATACAAAGATTTAAGTATGCATATACATATTTTTGCAATTAACTTTTTTGAGTTTTTACAATTAACTCCGCTTGATTTTTTTTTGAAAAGTTGGTTGGTTATTTTGCAAAATTCTTTGTACAAATTGTAGATAACTGATTTACCGATCTACTAACACCGCTCATGTCAAATCTTTCACTTGCCTTTTTTCATTACAAATCGACTAAGCAACAATTTGGCGTAATCGGCAGTGTTCATATTCTTGATCATGCGACTATTCATAGGTACATATTTGGACTAAATTTTTCTTGTGTTGAAATAACTTGGAATGAATTAAGAGGAATTGAATTTAAGGTCAGTGCTCGGAATTTTGATTTTTTCTTTGTATCTGTAATTATCAGATTGCCATATGGGGACTTTATGTTTAACAAATGGATGCAGATATGTATGTATACAATGGCAGGATAACTAAAGATTTCTCGTCATATAACTAAAAAATAAATACATATATGTATATGTATAAAATTTGTATGAACATATGTACGTATCAATTTTACTTCTGACTTCTTTCTCTTTCTAATTGCAATTTGCATTACCAAGCGCCATTGAAATTGTGGTACGAATGAGTTTTTACATAAATACATACATACTTTGACATGCACTCTTTATTTATTTATATACACAAACCGATTAATTATGCATATTTTCATTAGCTCATAAATATTCTATAGACCAAAATTAACAATACTCTCCCTCTATTGCATTATAGGTATGTATGCATTCCAATTGTACAAATATGTACATGTAAATATTTTTTTATGTATTTGTGTCTATTTTGTATTTATTTGGATATGTGTACATATGTTTTTCTGCATGCAAGTGCCCATACGACGCGCCTTACATGATAACTGACTCTCATACAGGTGAATCGACGGCAGCACAACCGCCGCCGCCGACGCTGGCGCCAATGCCACCCATTCTACCACCATCCATGCACTCACCACTATCACAGACCACCTCACCGTTGCCGCCTGGGCTGCCCACGCTGCCAACGCTTTTCAGCGATGCTGACGCCTTCAATACCGTTGCCATTTGTGTTGTTGGTGCACTCTGCGCTGCGGCCATTCTGCTGCTCTGCTGCTCCGTTGCCGTCATGCCAATATCGCTAATGCTTTTCACACGTCTTTGTTGTTCGTAGACCAACGCATTGGGATCAGCCATTGACTCAGTTGTGCTGCTGTTGCTCACTGGTGGTGCGCTAACACGATGTCCGGGGGGTGGAGCGTAGTTAAACATATTGCTTCCGCCTCCTCCTCCTCCTCCTACATATCCACCTAGACCGGGTGCGGTTGAAGGCGGTGGTGGTGGTGGTGCAGTTGTTGGCGGTGGGTAATGGTGTGCATTGGTGGTGGAATAGAGCGAGGCTGAGTGAGGTGGGTGACCGCCTATAGTGGCGTAAATTCCTCCACCACCTTCTGAGCTACTATACGATGGTGTGGGAGAGGTGGAGTTGCCGATGGATGAACGATCCCCAATGGAGTTTCCGCTGCGTGATGATTTTGCATTGAAACGGAAGGCTTTAGAGAGAGAACTCTGTGTGTAATGTGCAGAATGGCGAGAGAAAAGGAAAAGAAAACAAATGATAATTGTAGTAAAATGTGTGTTGCCGAAGAATAAATGAAAATGTAAGTACATGGTATTTATGGTGCCGAAAAGAAAAAAAGGAATTAGTAAAGATTTTTTAGATTTGATTAATTTCACAAAAACAAATGTAGACAAAAAAATATTTCTTCAAAACGAATTCTTTTTATTTAGACAAAAAGGTAACTGGAAATGTTAACAACTCATAATACTTTTAATTTAGATAATTCAGATATTTGAATATGTTCGAAAATAGATTTCTGCACCAGTTCTACATATGCATATATGTATACATTAATATATATTCTAACTAAGAAGCTTTTTCCAAAGAATTCGCTGCATTTAATATTAAAAAAAAATACTATACATATACATACATACATAAATATGTGCAATAATAGACATTGTGCCTTGAATAAAATCAAAACCGCAGTAAGCGAAATAGTATACTCGTATTTTAAAATTACTTTCCCATGACCTGAATTATTGAGCTCATTCAGCTTACCTGTGATCCTTTCCATGCCGATATCTGCTTGTCATAGAAGCGCGGAAAGAGAAAGGAGAATGCATACAATTGTATGTATGTGTACATTTACATATGTATATAAATAATTTTTTTTTTGAAAGAGTTTTTAGTGCTTAGCACGAAATTTTTATTTTTAATTCAATTTTTAATTGTTGGGGTAAGTGGAAAAAAATTCAACAACTATTTACAGCGAAGGTTGAGTGTATAGCTATCTCACGAAAAACCATTTTCGATCATCAGCACTCTTTTCGGAAGTGGATGTACCGGGGATTGAACCCGAGTCCATTCCAACTTCAGCCGCAATGACCCAACGGATAAACACACTCGGCCATTGAGACTCTGTGCAAGCTGTTGGATTTTCCCCACTTTTGCCTTTTTCATTTTCAACATAAAAATCCAACAGCTTGCACAGAGTCTCAATGGCCGAGTGTGTTTATCCGTTGGGTCATTGCGGCTGAAGTTGGAATGGACTCGGGTTCAATCCCCGGTACATCCACTTCCGAAAAGAGTGCTGATGATCGAAAATGGTTTTTCGTGAGATAGCTATACACTCAACCTTCGCTGTAAATAGTTGTTGAATTTTTTTCCACTTACCCCAACAATTTTTTTTTTGTTTTTGGAAGCAAATGCATAAAAAATCGATAACGAATTCAGAAAATAATTGAGTGACAATAATTAATTACAAACTCATTAAATCGTCGTACCATACGAAAGCTAACATATTTAAAATTTCTGGCGAAAGCTATCAATAAAAAAATTTTGTACGAAAAGTAGAACATTTCACTTTTGGCCGACGAAAAGTAACAAAATCGACTTTTGGCTGACGAAAAGTATCAGTAATTATATACTGTTTTTACATTAAAATTGTTGTTGTTTAAACAAAATTGATAGTTTTCGTCAGCCAAAAGTCGAACTTGTTACTTTTCGTCAGTCACAAAAAATCTGATGCTAGTTTTCGTATGGTACGACGAAATGTGCACCAATTATGCGACTGCATAAATTCAATAGTGACTCACAGCCAGCCAATTAAAATTAATTTATGCACGTAAAAAAAAAGAAAAAAGAAATGCCTATTTAAATACAAACAAAAAATAAAATGCTGTTTAATTTATGTTTGTAGGTACGTCGACGCAGCTGAATGTTTGTATACACGGATCAATTGCCTTAAGTATGTAAGCACATACATACATATGCATACATATGCATACATACGTACATTTTTAAATTCATATGTTGATCACATTAGCGTGCAAGTATAAATAGATATGTATGCATGTACCTACATACATACATACAAATTTACATGTGTGAATTTAAATGCAACAGTCACTGGTTGCTGCAGCCATTTTTATTCTAAGGACTTTATTAACATGTTTGTCCCAAAAATTGCGTATACGCCGTGTAGGTTAATAGCTTTGTTTTGTGTTTAATTAATGCAATAATAACCCACCTGTTTACTTACAATTGCTAACAATTTGTAAGTAATAAAAAAGTGATATACATACTACATAATTGCACAATTGATAATTTATTCATTTATTTATTTCCATTTATTTAATTAGTACATTCCATTTATTAAGTACCCAAAATACTTATTATTACAAATAGTTATTAGACAATGTTTAACCCCTTGCTTAGTATACTAAATTGAAAATTAATTAATAATTTTCATTTTCAACATATGTTGTCGTTCTGAACTTTTCTTCTTCTACTTCTTTTTTTATATAAATTGACATGTTCACGATTCTAAAAAGCAAATTTCATTGAAATAACTTTTACACTAATTGAAAATTCTGATTTCTGAATTCTGTGTACCTACACAGAGTAAACTAGTTTTTTTTAGTTGCAACTACATTTTACTTTTTGTATTTCGATTACGTTTGGACAGCTTGCAGCTTCAAATGTGGCGAGATTTGTAGAAATTAATGTTTTCCTACAATACAGAAGTTTTACTTTTTGAGCAGCATTTGTGTACATTTTTATGTATTAAGCATGCAATAAATACTCAACACTCAACACCAACAATTAAAACACACAAATAAGAAAATGCCTTAGGTAAGCAGAAAAGTAGACCAGATATTTAAATATCTAAAACATGTTATGAAAATGAAACGAGATAAATGTAGGAAAATTCAGAAGTAATTTATTGAGCGCATCCTGTTGTTGCAATAGATCGCAAAAATATGTCAGAATTGTCCGTTATTCGTATACGTATGTAAATATTTGCATCAACCGAGACTTTCTAAGCTGAGCAATACACCATCACCGATAGTCACTAGATCGCTACTACAGTCTAACAGAATTTTTTTCAACAGGGTAATCACGATATTTCCTTGAAGGAGGACGTCGAATTGATCAATTTTGACGAATAAATTTACACTCCATCGCGACTGACTTTCTTTTTATTTGCATTCGAATGTTAAGCGCTAAAACCCGCGTATACACTGGTTACCTTGGAGAATTAAGCCCAAATTACATTAGCGCTGTGGCAGTGGAAGTGACGGTTTTAGAAATCAGGTGATGCAGCTAATATGAGCAGTGGCTGCCAGAACAAACACAATACAGCGTTGACAGTGACTTCTTTATATATTAGGTCTGCTTCGTTTTATTTTGGACAAAAATTTTAAGTGTGCAATGAATTTTTTCAGAATAAAGTGCAGTTTGTTCTCATTGGCAGATATTTGCAAATATTTGGATACACGATTCATGAAATTAGGAATCTTTTCAAATTCTTGACGCGATGGCATAAATTTACTTACTATTTTCATGTTCACTTTTTCAATTAAAATAATCAATCTTGTCTTAGCATTTATTTTTTCCTTTGCTCTTTCTTCTTCTTTGCTTTTTCTTCCCGCCAGCAATATTTTCTAGTGGAAATCAGTTAAGTAAAAATTAAGTTCACTCCCGCTTGATTGCACCAAAGTACGGAAACACAAAATGAGTAAAAATATATTAAATTGCATGGTACGGAAACAGACATAAGTTCACATCAACACTTAGAAGTTGGCTGCGAGTCAAGGCAGTGGCAGCGAATTTTGAATTTGGGCTAAACGGAGCAGCGCTGTCGACTGCCATTGCTGTATTCTGTGCCGCTTCATTGGAAACAGTAGTTTCTAAAAATCACTGCCACTGCCACAGCGCTATTATAATTCCGGTTTTATGTTAAATTTCGGTTTTTTCAATCAATGGGGCCCCCAAAATCGTGTAGTCAGAATACTACGCAACATGTTGCCAGCAACATTATGCCTTCAGTATCACAGCAAACATTTAATTCCATTCTACGAAATCTCCATCTGTCGTAGTTTTTATGCAAAAGTGAATATCGTATTGTACTAGTACTTGAATATTCTGAAAGTACTTAGTACGGACTCATTACTTCAAGATCAAAATATAAAGTATTTAAGTACGTAATAGTCCAATTACTACTCAGTATTACCCAGGTATGATGTATACATATGTTATTTGTAAACTATTTCACCCTAAATGATATAAGATATTGTACGAGTACAGAAGAAATCAAAGCTGCACCCTAATAGTTTTAGATACATATGTATTAATGTATGTACATGCTTGAGCGCTTTAATTAGTTTTGTGCACATTTAACAATCATACAAAATAACATACAGATCAGACAGGTATTACATACATACCATAGCTGTGTTTTCGATTAGAAAAAAAAGTAAGTCAAAATCATAAGTATGCACATATGTAAGTAGATATGTATACATAAACATATATGTATGTTAAAAAGGCATTAAGTAAGTAGATAGTTAAAGTTAATTAAATAAATTATAGTTTTTTTTAACTTACCCGCAATGCGCCATTGGAGCGTCGATCAGTTGTGGCATAGTGTTGCAAGCCGCCGGGTCCGGTAATTGGTACTATGCCGCAACCGGAACGTATGCCCTGGCCCAAGGTCGCTCTAAACACACACAACAAGGTACAACAACAGTGCGTGACACATTCGTTATACAGCCAAGTAAGAAAATCAAAAAACGAACAAAAAATAATAGTAATCGATGTCGAATGTTTGTGGTTTTTATTTGTTGATATGCAGTTGTTGGTTTTGTTGTAATGTTTCATTCATTATTTGGCATGTTTTTAGTGTTTTTGCAGTTTGTTAAAATTTAGTTTTCAATTGTTAATTAAAATTTAAACATTTTATATTTGAAGTATTTTTTTAGTATTTTTTGTAGAAAGCACATAAGGCAACATTTATGCATATTAGTGTATGTATGTACATACGTATGTCGCAAATATAAAATCAGACAAAACAGGCATAGAGCATATTTGTTTTAGAATGGATGTGTTTGTGCATGTGTGTTTTCCACGAATGTAACCATTTAACATGTACATATGTATGTATGTATTGTATGCAGTTTCCAATTTTTGTTTTTGTTGTAACATTTTATTGATTGATTTGTTGATACATACATATTTTTGTTTTGATTTGTGATTCATGGTTTTAGATTTTGTTTTTTCATTTTATACATATTTTTGTTTTGATTTGTGATTCATGGTTTTAGTTTTTGTTTTTTCATTTCATTTCGTCGGTATGTAAAATTGTTGGCATTTAAGTAGTTGGTGGTGGTATTTGTTGTGTGGCACAATATTAATGATTTATTGGGTTTTCGGACGTTATTTATTATTAATTTAGTTATTTTGTTGTTGTGGTTTTACACATAGACAGCAACAAGTTGAACAACAAGTTTGTAGTAGCAAAAGTAAACGAAAAGAAAAATACAATGCAATTACATATAATAAATTGAAAATTTGTTTGTAATAAAACATATTTTTTGTATGGAGAGCACAGTTAAAGGCAAAAGTTTTCATACGGTCGTGTGTATTGAAATTCATTATATGCAAAACTTTATAGAGAAAGTAACAGACAAAACGCATCGCAAATATTTCTAAAAAACGACTGTACGAATACTTTTGTTTATCACTGTAAAATACGTATTGCATGTTTTTCTTTACATATATGCTCGCTGGTATGTGTTTGCGTGCGTGTATATGTGTGTGTGTATGTAGTTGTAACGTATAATAATAACATTTTGTATTAATAAAGTAGTACAAGGAGCATAAGCCAACATCAACTTCATAATTGTACGAATCAGACATATTAAATACATATAATATAAAATCACATAAGTACATATATACAAACAAACTTTATCTGAGTAAGAAAGGACAAAACCAAGAGAAAGAGAAGGAAAGAAAATAGAAGAAAAATGCTAAATATCTATAAAAAGAAAGTAGTAATATAAATACTTTAATTAATAATGGCACACGCATACACAAAAGTAAAGGTAAATTGTAAACAAAAACGCTTTATTGCTTAAGAAGGAAAGTAAGGAAGTCCAAATAAATAAATAAATAAATAGCTGTGAGTTGAGATTTGATTTTCTAAAAAAAAAAAAAAACAAATTCTAGCAGTAAAAAAGCGTTTAGAATGCGAAAGTTTCCTCTTTAGCAGCGATTGATGCAGAGAGAGTTGTTGTTAGTAAAAGCAGTTTATTCCTTAGTAAATATTAAATGAGATTTAAAGAATGAAACTAAATTCGTTATATTACATTAGCAAATTACATACATATGTATGTCCGAGCAACTGACTCCCATACATATACATATATAATTCATGGAATCTAACATATGTATGTAAATATGTAGGTACTAGGGATTCCAATCCCGGGATCCCGGAATCCCGCCCTTTTTGACTTCCCGGAAATCCCGGGATTGCTAGAATTTCATCCCGGGATTTTCGGATAAAATAAAGAGAGAATATTGCCCTATTATAGCAAAGAAAAATTGTATTTTATATAATTTTTATTGGTCTCAGATAGCGTTTCCTATTCTGAACGAAAATGTTGCATTATTACATGGCAGCATTACCAACATGTGCCCTGTGCCCTATGAAAATGGTACATTTTTCAATTGATAAATGAAACAAAAATAATGCAACCCTTTTATGCTAAGAACAGAAAATGTTGCCCCTTAGTCGGGCCAGTTTTACATTTTGTCTATAGAACTAACAGCCCTAAAAAAATGTGTGGAAGCTTTGTGGAAGAGAATAAAAAAACTTGGCAGTCCGAAGAAAATGCAGAATAAGTTTGACATTTTTGCCAGAATAAAAAAAGCACAGTAAGGATTAATATTTTTGATTTAATAACACTACAAATAATTTAAAAAAATACCAAGAATCTCAGGTTTGGGGGAGAATAGATATGGGCCTGCTGAGCTCAGAACTATTTTTTTTTTTTAATTTTTTGTATGGTTAGGTTTTTTTGGTTATCACTTCATTGAAAAATTATTTTCGCGGGAGTTACAAATGGGATAATCACAAGCAGTACCTCGTTCGAAAGACAATTAAAATTGTCGATGTACAACTTGTAGTAATTGGACATTACCTCGCTGAGTGACAGCTGGTCGAAATCAAGATTTTATTAATTACTTGCGATTTTTGAAAAAATTTGATTTTAAAATTAAGCTTTTTGTAGGAAGTTGTAAAATTCAGGGAAGTTTTATTCTTTTAAAAATTAGCCTGCTTAATTGTGGTTATCGCATTTGTGATTTCCGAGAATAATTTTTGAGTGAAGTGATAACCAAAGAAACACCAAATTACCGTTATCTCAAAAATCTAACAATACAAAACATTAAAAAAAATAGTTCCTAGCTCAGCAGTCCCATACCTATCCTCCCCCATACCTGAATTTTTAGATATTTCTTAGCTGTAAACTAGTGTAATTAAATTTTTTTGTTGTGAAATGCGCGTTGTAAGGAAACGTATGTTAGGTATTTTTAAAATCTTTAGAATTCTTGTGGTAAAATTCATTTGATTTATTTTAATATATTTTATTTCTCAAAGGTTTTTGCAATTTCCTCCCATGAAAAGTAAATAATGGAAGAAAATGCAAAAAAAATTTCAAAAATAAAATTAGCAAAAACCACGAAAAAGTTTAATTTTATTTTAGAATTTCACATTATGTATTAAAATAAAATACGCAGTTGTATACTCGGAATTCATCTCCGCATCCGATTTTTAATTTTTTTCGAATGTTGCATTAATTTTCAGTATTTGTCGACAAGCTTGGAAATATTCGCTTAAACGAAGTACGTCATTAAATTCTAAAAATTTTTATTGGAAATTATCAAATGATCACAAGCTTCATTATTAATATCCTAAAAGTACCAACTGTAAAGGCAAATGTTTTGTATGTAATTTTCTTTGTTGGTTGCGTTTTTTAAAGTAACTCTTATGAGTTTACGTTCCTATTTTATTTTGTTACTAATGAAATAATAAAAATGGCAATAAAAATCAATTTTTTATTTGCACTTTGAAGTTATAGCGTTCCTCGAAATATATATTTACTTTTTTCAACCCCAAAATGTGGGAAAATAATTAAAGTCCAAATCCCGGGACAAATCCCGGGATCCCGGGATTATAAAAAGAAATCTCGACAATCTCGGGATCGCAAAAATCGGAAAAATTGGAATCCCTAGTAGGTACATACACATGTAAGTATGTGTTTATCCTCTATAGAATTGACAGGGCGTATGAGTTACGTAAAATTTACATTTGTAGCTCACAAGCAGCGTTCAACGGTGATTATTAGACGTTACTTTGATTACTTAAAATATCAACCATATGACTTCCATTTAAACTTAACCATTAAGCAACTCTCGTATACTAAATTTTGTTTTTTTTTTTAGTTAGGAATTTCAAGACAAAGTTTTGTGAATAAAAAAATTTAAATTTACTTCCTTTATTTATTTCATCAATTAACAGATATATGTATGTATGTATGTGTATTTATAAGTATCTGGGTTCAGAGGGCTTAAAATACTCCTAAATTACTTTTAATTTAACAACAACAGTATACACTTGCAACTCAAAATTTATTTTACGCCGAATACTTTGCCAAATAAGTAAAGCTTCCAAAGCCAACTTACATTGCGTAAACATGTATGTACATACATAAACACAATAAATAGTCTTTTAATTAATTATTGTTATATTTTGCATAAACAATTATGAAATACATGTTTAGATGGTACGTAGGTATGTATGTATGTATATGGCAATATAGGGCGCACTCAAATGAAATGAAAACATTTTTGTTAAGAATGTTGCGTAGATGGAAAGTGACGGAGTGAAAATGTGTAAGTCTCAAATACCCCAAGTGTGCTGCTAAAATTTACCATCTACTTTTCGCAGCACCCTGTATTAACATGATTGAATATATGTATGATGACATGGTTCATATGCCGGAACTATTGTTTATTTAATGCACTTCCTACTCTTAATAAATCGAAATATGTGTCGCATGAACAGATGCAGAACGCCACTATGTATAATACAAGCACATCGATTAATGTGAATATCTATGTATGTATCTATATACATATATCTATATATATGACGCGTATTAATAACATTGTTTTATTATGTTAAAAATTACATACATATGCACACGACGATAATGCGCTTACTAATTTGCACTGCAATTTCAACTGATTTTTAGTTTTTTTCTACCAAAAAAGCATTTCACTTGTTAATCAGCTTTTAAATATAGAAAATTTAATATTTAATGTTTGCAGTTTATATATTTTATTTATTTTTGCTATTACTTTAGTTATATTTATAATTTTGTGTTTGTGTATAATACATAAAAAAGTTTTTTGTACGTCGCTAAAGTATTATGTGCGTTAGAATAAAAAGAAATTCTATATTAAAAATTTCGCTATTTTTTTGTTTTTCATGCTACTTAAATTATTCAAAGTTGCTATTTGTTCGGACTATGAATTTATTTTGTAAGTTTTTTTTATTTATGTATGTATTTAAAATTTCCCTACTATGAATTACGCGAAAGTCTTCTATTTCGTTTGGTTTGATTTGATTGGAATCGTTTGTTGTGTAAGTAATTTTAATTACTTTTAGTTTTAACACTAAACACATTCTTTTCATATTCTTACTGCTGTAGATTTAAACTATTTGAAAAATGTACATGGCTTCGTATCTTCCTATTTTATGCTTCTTTATCTATTCGTTTAATTCCAAGGTCTCTTTATTTATTTTGTAGGTTAAAATAACCAAAAAAATAATAAGAAATTTGTAGTATGTGCATCGGCTAAGGTTAAGCTGTGTGCGTCTTTAGCAAGTGTTTGAAATAAAAAATTGTCTTTTGTAAGCAAGAAGTGGTTTGGCTCTAGTATATTAAAAATAACTTAACTTTTATCTTTTTTCAAAATTAAATATTTGTCGTTGTAATCTGGTGTACTCGTTTTAAATTTCCCCGCAAGAAAACATATTCGTGTTTTTTATTTTTTATTTAACATAGCTGCTTCTAAGATTTTTTCAAAATTAACGTAAAATTCTGGTAAAAAATTTATATTTTTCATTTTTCATAATTTTTTTATCGTTTTAAACTTAAATCACATTCACATTAATACCTCTTATCAAAGCTCTAACATATGTTAACACTGTTGTCATACATAACTCGAAAAGGGATATTGCCTCAGTAGAGTGTTGGGCTAAAAAACCAATATGGTTCGCTTACGTCGAAGTGCCATACAAAGGCGAATATTCGCTTCGCAAGTGAGTAGTTTATGGAAAGGTCAGCTGATCTGTTGCAAGTCTGCTTCCAATTTGGTGCATCGGGACAACGAAATAAGCAAAACTTAGCCAATACAACCACTCTTGATATGCTAAAACCCTAATAAACATCAAGGTTAGATATCGGTTGAAAGAGTCACTCGAGAACTAGCTCTTTTTTCTCAAATCTCTAACGCTAGGGAATTACTCGGGAAAATTATAATTCTCGACACGAAATCTAATGTAGTCCTCTAATGTGGCTCTAATGAGAATTTGCAAATATTTCTTTCATTTATAAGTTTCCATTTGAATTTCTACCTTTGCTTTCGATAAGAAAATAAATAGAGCAGGGCTGCTCAACGCTCTCGTATTGAAAGTACAAAACTCAATACATCTACAAATTTTGTATATGCACTGAAAAATTTTTTTTCTCATTTAATTTTTTTTATGAATTCCAATAAAATATTATTTTAGAATTTATTCAAATGGTAGTATCAAATACATATAAATTTTTTTTATTTTTTATATGAAAATTTTTTGAATACAAATTTTTTACAGTGCTTTCATTTTTTGAATTTTTTTTTCATTACACATTTGTTATTGTAAATTTCGATTTCTTACGGCAGTGCTCGAGCTCCTATACAAAGTGCCTTTGCTCTGCACATTCAATATGAATCATAGGCACATTCATATAAATTTTTTTTATATCTGAGTGCTTATGGGAGTGCAAAGAAAATTTTATTTTCATATTTGAAGTGAAAATATGTATCTGTGGCTATGATTCGGAACAAAACAAAAACAATTGTGCTTTGAGTGCCTATGAGGTGAGCAGCCCTGAAATAGAGAGTAACTCTAGTTATATATTGCAGTATTCACAAGTTCTGTAACATTAACTCAAAGACAACAGTGCCAATCATTTACCTGCCTTTAAAGCTTCAGAGTCCTAGTAATTTAATCTATATATGTAAGTTTATATATACCCAGCCAGCAAAATCTTCGTAAACGAGCTCGTAAACTGATGTTTTCTCGAAGAAAACTCTAATAAAATGATGATTCGCCTACGAATACTGTTTCGCTTTAAAATGTTCATTGCGTACGAGTGTCGTAAATGTATCGAAAAAGCACTCGTATATGAATCTTTTTACGTCCGATTTTTTATCGTAAATGTAGAAATTTTACAAACATACATACTTACTTTTAAAATATTGAGTTTGAAATTTTTCGTTTTCTTTTTTTTTGTGACATGATAGAAAAAAGCTTCTTTTGTTATTGTTTTCTGATTCGAGAATAGCTCGTAAATCGCAATGTTCGTAAAATGTACGGTAGCTTGCTGGCTGGGTATGTATGTACATTGATAACAAGCCACATTTATACATACATATACATACATATGTACATATGTATTTGGACATACACAAGTATACCATATATTTCCAATATCCATATTTCCATCAAATTGATCACTACATATGTATCTTAATTAAATTACATCTTAGTTATTGTATCATTCAACGGCCTCTACACAGATTTTTTAAACTAATTTTAACTTGGCCTACTCGGCGGCACACAGAAACTGCGCTACCTAGTGAGCAAGCACTATGTATGAATGCAATGACATTTACATATATATATCTAAAATCAATCTATCAATCCATAATACTTAAATCTAGCAATGGCTCAAATAGCTTAGCAATAATTTATCTGCCTAGTTGCTTCTGATTTAAATTCAATTGTCGTGAGTTGTCCATTTGAAATTCTTCCATTTGACAGTAAATAATGTATCTGCAGTTTAAATTTGTATGCAGACAGAGTTTTTTCAAGTTTTTTTAACAAATATATTTTTTTTTTTTGGTTGCGGTATGCATGTTTTGTGAGTAGAAAAATAGATCGTAGAAAAATGAGAAGAATAATGAAAGCGATTTTGGTTAGTTTCATTATTTTCCATTTGATTTGATTTTTTTCTTTGCTATTATTTAATTGTTTCGCTTATATTTGAATAAAGGTTATGAAAAACTATTTTTATCACAAACACATGAAGACAATAAGCTATACATATGTATGTGTATATGTACATCACTACAAATGGAGCAAAAGTGATTAGTTGGAGAATAGTTGCGAATAACCAGAACATTTATGGATATTTTAATTGGGTATATATTCTTATTAATGAAGAAAATGCAATGAGATGAAGAGGCGCCGATAATGAAATTTAGTAGAATGATGATTAGTATCTACATAGTAAGTAGTAAATGTGAGGGGGAAGTATTAATATGCAAATTAATTTTCAATGCGAATGCAAACGCTAATGAAAATGCAGCAATAAAAAAGAAGCATTATTTGCAAACACTAACAGCAGACAGTGATGCTAGAACGACGATATGGGAAGATGAATGAGTCTATGATTTAAATCAAGGGTCTCCACTGCCTAAGCGCTTCCGCGCTTTTTGTTTTTGTGCCGCGCTTAAGCATAGGCAAGCGCGCCGAAAATCACCGCGACCGCGCATTCTATCGTCTCGCCTACAAACGAAGTTTAATACTACACCCGTTAGGAACAGCAGCGCAAAATTACTATTAATTCATGTAAAATTACATATAAAGGAATAATTTTGGAATATTTTTTGTATCAAACAATTTTTTCACTATCAGACCTGGAAGACAAATTATGGTGTTAGTTTCTTTTATTATATTGAACACTTTTAAAAGTATTTAATGAAACCTGAATTTTCAAAGCAATCAATTCCGACGGGGTTTGTGTACACGCCATTTTTGGCTTCCATTTTTCTTTTTTATTTTCTGCAGAAGCGGGCTACAGCGAGTCGCCGCCCACACACTGAGACAAATCGTTGTGAATTAAGATTTGATACGGAATTCAATAGTGTGATACGTATGTACTTATGTAGATTTTTTTTTTAACACATTTTTATTAGCTTCACCTGTATGCAAGGAAATAAAAAATCGATATTTGAAATGGTTAGCATAATTGAAGGCTTTATAAAAAAAATAGAAGTTTTTATTGCTGATTTAAATATTACAAAACTTTGTCACTTTCCTTTCTTAAAGTCAGTACTAAGTGAATTTGATATTTTAACTTTTGATTTCTCCCTGTTTATAACGTATTTCGCTGATTTAAAAAATAATTTTTCTAACAGATTCCAAGACTTTGAAGTTATCAAAAAAATGCTACCAATTTTTTTTATACCAATGACATGCAATATAAATGAGCAGAAGCCAGAATTACAAATGGAGCTATGCGACTTACAATGCGACCCTGAACTAAAATTCTTGGATTTAAAGGGCATTGATTTTTGGAAAGTTATAAGCAACGACAAATATCCAATACTGCGTCAAGAAATTTTAAAATTTTATTCAATGTTTGGTAGTACTTATATTTGTGAAAGCGCCTTTTCGTATCTTAAGCAAATAAAAACAAATCACAGAAATAGATTAACAAATAAGCATTTAGAAGCGCTTCTTAAATTATCTACCACAAAAATCGAGATAGATATCGACAAATTAATTGAGAACTCTTCAAAATAGGTATCTCATTTTTCTCCGTTTCCTTTATCTCCTTTTTTATTGTTCTTCATATTCACATTCTCCTAATTTTCTTCCGACAACAGTCTATTTTTGTTTTTTATGTTGCACTATTACCAGTCCCTGAATTATGTGAAATTTATTCTTTTTTTTTCTCAAGACCAAAAAAAAATTAAAAAAAAAACTTAAAAAAAAATTAAAAAAAAAATTAAAAAAATCTAAAAAAAAAAATTAAAAATTATATAAAACATTTGAAAAAATACCCAGAAATAAATTTATTCTCTTTAAAAATAAAAAAAAATATCAATTTATAAATTTTCGAAATTTTTCGGGTGTACTTTTAAAAATGGCCGCAATTTTTTTGCTCTTACTGTCGGCCATGTTTTTATTTCAATGTACCGTTGCTCGCGCGTCCATAAGGGCTTTGTGGAGATCTCTGATTTAAATGAAATGCGCTAAATGAAATGAGAAAGAGCAGCACCAATGTTTGTATGTTCTTGTATTCTATAGTAGGTACATATGTAGTTAGCAGCGAATTTCCATGGATATTGATTTGTTTACCCTTACTTGCAAAATTATATTTTGTTTGCAAATATAAAAATTACAAAAGCGATAACGATAAAAATTATGATTGGAAGTAAAAAAGTGTTTTTATGTCAGAATGCGATTTAATGTTTTTTTCTTTCAAGTCAATAAAAGTAGAATATATACATAATTTAAAATATGTAAGTAATTCTTTAATTTAATATTTTTTGTTTGTTTGTCATTTGTCAGCAGTAAAAAATTAAGCCTTTAATTGCCTTGCAATTTTTTTGTTGATTGCTATCACAGCTGATTTTAATTAAAAACTTAATTTATATACATATGCGGTATGAAAACTGATTCTGATGTACATACGCCACGGTTAATCTATTTTTTTCTTGTTTTACAAAAGAAATATAGCACTGTACCATGGAATTATTGCGAAAATATATCGCCCGTTTTATGCAATAGGGATTTAACTCGAAATTTTCGATTTCTGGGATTTTGCCATATATTTCAATAACTGGTTAGTGCCTTTGAGTCTAGTCTTATAAAATACTCAAAAAGATAAAAATGGCGGAAATAGCAATGATTTTGTAGTTAGCCGTAGAAGGAAACTATTTGAAATTATAAAACTTTATTTGCGTTTTCCCAAAAAAAATGTTTTTTTGAGTTAAATCCCTATTGCATACAACGTGCGATATGTATCTACATATATTTCTATAAATATTTAAAATAAAGGAGTAAAAAGACAGTACCTGTGTTTTCCTAAAAAGTGTCATTTTAATATGGAGAACTGTCATTGTTTATGAAAAAGTTTGTAACAGTTTTTTTGTTATTGAACAGAGCTAGTGAGAAATCCAATCGAATGCTATTCAGGTTGGAAGATTAGGAACTTGCTCACTAAACAAACGAAGTCAGATATTTGCTGAAATTCTTTATTATAAAAATAACGTCATATAGTCAATGAAGGTGGTGTCATTTTCACTACAATTATTTTTTTTAATAAGTGTACTAACAGCAAAAAAATGGTATTAACTAAACAAAACGTACATAGCAAAATTTTATGGGCGATATGACCAAAACTAAGCAAATGAAATGTTAGCTAAATAAAATGATTACACTAATAATAAATCAATAGCTTAAATTTAATTGAAAAAAAAATTTAAAAAAAATTAAAAAATTAAAAAAAAAATCAAAAAAATTAAATAAAAATAAATAAAAAAAAAGGTAACATTAATATTATGGTTTGTAAATCTTTATAAAAACTAATTCCAAAATTATAAAACTTAAATTCAGGCATTGTTTTAGCTTATTATAGCAATAAGTAGTTACAAATAGACTAGTTAACTATATAAACATATACTTGGACTTGTTGTTAATTTAAGCCTTATATATTTAACAACAAAAAAAAAATCTTTGCACACTTAAACTACATACACACAGATATTAATAAGTTTTTGTTCGAACATAATGATTGTAGATAGAAAAGATGACTGAATTGTTTGTATGTAAATAAAAGCCTAACTTACCTTGCAGGCAAAATGAGCGCATCAAATTCGGTGGTGAGATGACGCCGTATAATATTCTTGGATGGTGGTATGCCGAGTGCTGTAGCCATGGTATCACCAGAAAACGATGGTTCCAATACGACAAGACCGCCATGAACGCCGCTGTCTGTGAGAGTGTAAAGAAGCGATACAAGTTCACCAATGAGAGAACAACATTTTGTTAAATTAAATTAAATAATTTCCTTATTTTTATATTATTGAATGGGTTCTTAAATTTGGAATTACTGACCGATTAGTTTCCAGTTTAGAGCTTAATCGTTCTCTGAGAGCAATCAAACCATAGGGTAGACGCCACATAACTATGTACATACTTATGTACATAGTGCTACTCCATTATATATTAATTACTGGATCGCATTTTGGTGAAAAAGCATAATTTGATTTTACTAAACACTTACCTTTCAAATTATCAGCATATTCGCCTAAATCAATGGATCTGGCCCAGCGTAGAAAACGTTGGTTTGTCCACACAATTGGATCCGTGTCCACATTTTCTGATTGTACACGACGCATAGCCAGTGTTTGGCGATCGTATTTCACAATACGAAGCACATGAATACCTAAGAAGAAGGCAATAAAAGGATAATAATCATGTTTTTAATATAAATAGGCAATGCTAGAAAATGTTCTAAAACAGTTTAAAAAAAAAAACAACTACTTGAACCTTTTTAGAGATAGGAAAGTTGGAAAGAAAGGATGCAAGGACACTAATGTGTCTCAACTGTATCGCTGTAATCCATCACTCACCATGCACAATGCTCGCTTGATGGAATTTCCTTGTCACACCCAAAAATTTCTCCAATTCCTTCTTCGACAGCGTATCTAGCATGCGTGCATCCACCAAAGAATGCAGAAATGAATCAGCATATTGTGGCAGTCCAATATCGGGCAGCCATTCGGAAGCAACCCAAGTATGCCCGAGCTGTGTAATCAATGGATAGCGAACCAATTCCGGTCGACGTTGCTCTTCAATGGCCAATCGTAACTTTTTGCGATGCATTGGATGTGCCAACCCCAAACCCGTTTCCAGTTCACCATCATTCAATTCCAACAACACTTTACCGCTTTTCACATTCTCCGCACAACGCGAACTATATTGAGGCATACCGAGTGCCACCTCCAGCCAGGCGAGCACTTGTGAGGCTCGCCATCTTTCCATTGGCAGTTGAGAGGCATCGCGCAACAAACGTAATTTCTCAGCGTAACCTTCTTCGGTGAGTGGAGACCAAGTGGTGTAGTCGGCGTCTGAAAGATAGGGAATTACTAAAATACGTAGAGGAATGCGTTAGATGATTTTGGTTTGCGGATGTTTTATTGCATGGTGAATGTGATATTTGATGGGGGAATATTCTCAACTTACATTCAGCGACGCCATCTGCCGATAATGCTTTACTTTTGTTGCGTGAACGTGCAAATACACGCGATATGCTGCCCCAAGTACCACCGCGTCCATTACGTGCACTCAATGTGCCAGTTTTGGGTGCGAACTTACGCGCTACCGCACCAGGGCCATCCGATTCTACCGGCGAACCAAGTTGTTCCACGGATCTAGGAAAGGAAGTTTATTTTATATAAGTATGTCTTTGCAATGATACAAATATTTTACCTGGAGTATGCAGCAGAGTTTAAAGGCGACAAAGTGGGACTCCGCTCCTTTGGTGTGCCATCTACAAAATAATATTTATTCACACAGTCTTTTATTTACACACATTTTTGCAACCACTCACATTGATACATATTTTGACTGGACACCAAAGAAATACTATCCGGATCGACTGTTATGCATGGTCCATTTTCACAAGTGCCATCGCTGAAGTTCAAATCTCCTCCAGTACTCTCACGATCGCTGCTATTTCGCAAACCCGAATCATTCGAACATGAATTACGATCGCCCGCTTGCGTGCCGCCAGATCCACCACTCAGACTGCTGCTAAACGCCGAAAGCGAATTGCCACGCCCACTATCATCCGTTCGCATTCCACTACCACCACCACCACCGGCCGCTGTTGCCGACGTCGTCGCCATCTGATTCATCAAGCCACCCGTTGTGGCTGAAGGTGGCGTTAATGGCGCAAACGACAACAAACTCTCTTGATCCGACAAACAACCGGATAATTGACGTCGCGCCTCTTGCAGCTGATCCTGCAGGCGCTGCAACTGTAAATCGCGTGCACTCAACTGTTGCGCCAACGCCAACGAACGTTCGGCCTCATCACGCGCTTGCTTCAGCAGCTGCCAACGTTCGCGGTCACGGTCGTCGGTCAATTTAGCATTGTTCGATTCAGTCTGGCGCACACGATCTTGGAAGTTGCGTATAAAGTCGCGCAGTTCTTGCTCTTTGTCCTGCAGCGAAGCGCAAAGTTGCTTCACTTGTGCTATCAACTCACATTTGTCGGCGCGCAATTTTTTGCGTTCGATTCGTAGCGACATGATTTGAGTTTTGGCCGCACGTAGCTCGGCTTCCAGCCGATCGAGGCGTTGGTGGGGCACGCTGCCGCTGCCGTCGGTCGATTGCGCATCTCCGCAACTATTCGAATCGGAAAGGTCAACACCACCCACAGCGCCCTCTGGTGAGATTTCCAAGAGCTTGCGTAAACGGTTGATTTCTGCGTTGAGTCGTTCGTTCTCTTCGCGCAGTTTTGTTGGGGAATCTGAGGAAAAAGAATTTCTCAAAATAAATGAAGGTGTTTTTTACATTTGCAAATGAAAATTGCTCATGTGTATATTAGGCCGAATTGCCTTATATGGACCAAAAACAAAAAGTCCACCGTACGCCCCCATATGATTTTCTTAGAAAGGGTTATTTTGACACCTTTTTATACAGTCAGGAAATAGTATTTTTAAGACCGCTAGAGGGCTAAAATGTTATAGAAAATTATTCGCCATAAAATTTTTGTAGGGGTCTCCTCACAGAAAGTCTTTGTAAAATTAACCTAAAAG
Organism: Urophora cardui; assembly: GCA_960531455.1. NCBI lineage: Eukaryota > Metazoa > Arthropoda > Insecta > Diptera > Tephritidae > Urophora > Urophora cardui. The sequence goes on along the minus strand of OY482670.1, from coordinate 166,616,065 downwards.
ACCACAGGAAGCGAAAAACTTGTATTCCCGGGATTGTTAAATGTGTTTCTTTTGTAATATATTAATAATTTTTGACGACATTTTATATGCAGGCAAAAAAAATTTATATTAAGATGGTGTAAACTAAGTACTGGGTGGAAGTGGGCCCAGTGGTGCACATAGGGTTAATACAATTATAAAGTAGAAAATGAATTTTAGCCACATCTAGCGGCGTCGAAAAAATATTTAAAAGCTTCTTCAGAAATGTTTTCGAAACAGAAATCGTATGGGGGTCGTACGGCGAACTCTTTTTTTCGATACGCTCTAGTGCACACATACTAGGCGCACCAAAATTGCATTAAGATTTAATTGCCAGCAGACAAAGTGGATAACATCACAATCAGCATTGATTACAAAAATTGCAATTGCTATAACTTATGTATGTAATTTTTTGTAGGCCATTATTGTTTCCTTGATTCCGGCTAATAAAGTTTTCGCCATTTTAAAATCGTTTGATTTAAAATTGCGTCAGAAGATGCTGACGCTGTACGCGCAAGTACTCTCATATTGAGCATGCATAATTGCGGCTTTTTATTACTCTTTCATTTTCTGTTTGGCATTTTACATAAACGGAATTTCCTATTTGCGTTTTCAATATTAACGTTATTGATTTTTTCTTTTTTTTTTTTGGTTTGATTGCTTTCAACTCGGTTTGTCGCACATAATGGATTCGCATTTCAATCATTTCACTTTGATTGGATGCTTTGATGCGTTAACGTGTGTTTTAAAGAGTATTTGTTTTGTTGTTGTTGTTGCTGCTTGACATTAAATATATACATTTTGCGTCGATTTGTTCAATTTGACAGTGTATTTCCCAGTTCTGGTTGGGTAAAATGTGGACCTTAATGGTTGCAGCATTTGAAGCCATGAAGCCTATGTGCGGCGGGGGAGAATTCTAAGCTTATTACCGTGCCGAATCGTGAAGAAAATACATGTCCGATTTGCAGAGAACGCATTAGCAATGCAAGATATGAGGGTCGGAGAATGATATCTATTTACGTATGTATGTATGAATTGTATCTGTAGTACATAACTTATATGAATTTATAACCTGAATTGAACTTACAAATTATTTTCCAACTTTACAAAATAAAGTTTATGATATCTGAAATCCAATTTTCGTTTTCTGAAATCCAATTGCCTATTTCTGAAATCCAATTCACACATTCTGAAATCCAATTACCTATTCTGAAATCCAGTTTTTGTTTTCTGAAATCCAATTGCCTATTCTGAAATCCAATTAACAGATTCTGAAATCCAGATAACTATTCTTAAATCCAAATGACAAATTCTGAAATCCAATTACCTATTCTGAAATCCAATTGGCGTTTTCTGAAATACAATTGGAGTTTTCTGAATTCAATCTGGAGAAAGTGTAGTATGGAATTTTCTATATGAATATGTATGTACATATGTATGTATAAGCACAGCGCAATATGGTCTGAAATTCAAATTTTTTGGCATAAATCCTAATTTTTTTTTCTAATTTAAAAAAAATAGGTACGCAGTATTAATTTGGACATTTCAGTGGTCTAAAATATACAAAAAATTATTTGGATATGGCAACCTTGTTCTAAATATGAGCTGTCAAACATGATGCTTCTGAAGCAACAACAAACTTGTAAACATCTGAGTAAAATATTGTAAGAAATCAGCTGTGTGATAATAGTTAAAAAAGGAAAAAAGTGAATAAATTTATAATGGAGGAATATAAGAAAGGTCTCTATTTTTCAACTTAACAAAAAATAATGTGTTTTATTGTCTCATATCTGTATGGTGCGGAGTTTTGTTTAATAGCATTTTAAACCTAAAATTTCGTATTTACCTGTGTTCTGTGGAGTGAAAGTTGTGTGTATTGTCCCGTATTGTTCCAGATTTTTATGTTCGGTGAAATTTTGGAGTATGTTCTTTAAAATCATGTATGTATCATTTGCCCGTTTTTGCCCCATTTAAGTATATTTGTAATTTTCAGCAACCTTTGAATTCCAACACGAAGAAATACTTGGAGTTTGGCTAGAGGGCGATCGCAAAACTAATGTGGTTTTGGATTGAATTTTTAAAAAAATGAATACCAAGGAGTTAAGTTTACAGAAAAAAGATGAAATAAGAAAAAAAATACAAAATTTGTTGGCATATGCTAGCGAAAAATTATCAAAATGCGTAATTCCTATATTGGAGAAAATGTGTCAGAAGAGATCGCATCGCACATGCAAGAAAAAATACAAGAAAGAATAATATCGAGCCGTATGCGCCGGAAAGATGTAAAGGCCATGATTTCCAATTTTCACTTTTTTGTAGAAATTGCTTACTTGTCATCACCCACACCTTCTCCAGAAATTTTTTGTCTGAAAAATTTACCGTTATGAAAAGTAATTTTGATGTAAATACCTAAGTTCTTTTCTTATGTCTTTTCGTATACTTCTAAGAATTTATTGAATTAAATATTTGGTTTGGGAACATTTTATGTACAGCTATAAGCTTTAGTATCTGTTTTCATGTGATAATAAAATTAGTTGCCCACTTTTGCCCATCATTTGCAAATTCTTCATTTCATGAAAAAAATTTTTACAATAGGTCCAAGGGAGGTACTCCTAGGGACTGGCCGTTTTCAACAATTTTTGGTCTCGTCGATGCATATTACGATAATAACTTAATTGCCAATTTTCGTGAATATATCGCAATTTTTTGAGCTGAAATTCAAAAATTTTTACTATAGGTCCAAGGGAGGTACCCCTGGGGAATGACCGATTTCAACCATTCTTGGAGTTTTTCTTAACTAAGCCATATATAACCTGTGTGCAAAATTTCAATGGGCTAGTACCACTCCTTCTAAAATATGCCAAAAAATTTGAAATTCAGACCATAGTGCCGCTGCAGCGGCAGTGGTTGCTACACTAATTAACCCAAAAATGAACATTAAAATTAATTTTATATTGTTCTGGTAGAAAGTTTTACAGTATTACATAAATTTTTCAAATTCTTTACCTCATTTTAAATGTTTGTATGTATTACTTAATGTACTAGGTGTATACCTATTTGGTATGTTTGTAACGTACATAATATTTTGCCAAGACATACACACACTTATACATAACATATATAATTCCAAGGCAAAATGTTAGCATTTTTGTTTGGGTTCATAATGTACTTAATTATGTCTGTCGAACAATATTTTTTAATGCACAAAAATGTAGGCGGCCATAAACTGCCGTTTGAAGAAGAGGGAAGATAAACCGATAAATTAAGGTTACAGCACAATACACAATAAACGAAACAAACTAGGATTTCACCGCTTGGATAAATATTTAATTTACTGGAATTTATTGACACACCTCAGTATAGGCAAAGTTTTCTTCAATTACAGTTTAACACAAAAAATTCGCTATAAATATGGCCGTTTAACGTATAATGCTTTGCACTCAATTTGAGAACTACACCTTTTCCAGATTGAATTCAGAAAACTCCAATTGTATTTCAGAAAACACCAATTGGATTTCAGAATAGGTAATTGGATTTCAGAATTTGTCATTTGGATTTAAGAATAGTTATCTGGATTTCAGAATCTGTTAATTGGATTTAAGAATAGGCAATTGGATTTCAGAAAACAAAAGTTGGATTTCAGAATAGATAATTGGATTTCAGAATGTGTGAATTGGATTTCAGAAATAGAGAATTTGATTTTAGAAAATACTTTTCGAACTATTTTTGCCATGTAAATACTTGATTATGTATAAAGAAGGCCATGGAGAATGCAAAAATTATTTACTATGGAATAAATTAATTCGTAATTTTTATGCCGTTCAGTTGTAATTGTATTTTTAAAAATGGAGTTTCGCGATAACTGCGTAATCTCTTATTTTGAATTTATAACCTGAATTGAACTTACAAATTATTTTCCAACTTTACGAAATAAAGTTTATGATATCTGAAATCCAATTTTCGTTTTCTGAAATCCAATTGTGTATTTCTGAAATCCAATTTACACATTCTGAAATCCAATTACTTATTCTGAAATCCAATTTTCGTTTTCTGAAATCCAATTGCCTATTCTGAAATCCAATTAACAGATTCTGAAATCCAGATAACTATTCTTAAATCCAAATGACAAATTCTGAAATCCAATTTCCTATTCTGAAATCCAATTGGCGTTTTCTGATTTCAATCTGGAAAAGGTGTAGTATTATTCTTAAATGAGGAATAAATATTATTGTTTTGAGAAATTTCAATATTAATCTAAGAATAATTATTCTTGAAATCAGTCTAAAAATGTGAATTTTCGTCCTTAAAGGAAAATTCTTGAAATAAGAATTTTCTACTCAGCATAAGAATATTACCGTACTTTCGTGGCCATAATTCTTGATTTGGCATGATTTAAGTACAAAATTCTTGTTTTTCTTTCTCTGCGTGTACAAATCAAACCTTCAACAATTAAAGACCTTAAAAGAAAAAGCAAAGAATTTGAACACACCTAGAGTACTTTCTTTGGCACATCTTTGCACAAAAACACAAATTGTTTACAGCAAAAGTAAAAAGGCGAAATCTGCTTTACAAAGAATATTAGACAATAAAAGATGTTTTAATTGAAAATCTTCATTTTCAAAGTGGAGACCCATACCAACGAGTAAAGTGATGGCTCACAAATTGCCAAAGAGCTGTCAATACTTCAATTGAGGGTTATCAAAGGCTGTATCTTTTTGCCAGAGACCAACTTTAACAGTTAACACTTATTTTCATTCCATTTCAGTCTGACGAAAACACAAAAACGCTGAGCGCAAAGTGTTTCCCACTGACTGAAACCGAAAACTCTTACACTCAAAGTGTTTCTCTCCGTGGGCAACCTCTCTCAACGATCTTCTTTCTGTTGCCATTTAAGAGTTATTTTTCAACACTCAAAAATATCCCTCAGCAAGTGACGGTTTCAATGAGACTTTTATTTTTTTCCGTCCTTTGATAACAGTTAAAAACAGAGGGATAAAGAAAAGTGTTGCTGAAAAATATGTTTGCATATGTAGATATGCATGCACGTTCGTGCGCATAAGCATGTGTGCAAATGGAAGAAAATTTGTATTCGTAGTAGGTATGACTGTATTTAAAATAACCAATTTTGTAACTTAGCATTATGGACAGAAATTTTATTTTGAATTATTTAGTTAATAGATACATAATATATGTATTAAAATATAATTTGATGTTAGATTCGTTACTTACATATTTATGTACATATTAATATACATAGGTATTTAATTATAAAGGCACGTGTCTGAATTTTTTTACATACTCTGCAGGGAAGTTAATAAGTAACTAGAGAACAGAATTGCTGGTTCAGAACTAGCGAAAATGTGTCAAAGAGGAACCAGTTCATTTGCCGTCGGCATTGCATATTTCTGCAATTCTTATACAGCATACATATGTATGTACATATGTACTTACATACATATTAACTTATCATAGTTAAGCTTAGTAGTACGTAGGTGCATACCTGTGTACTAGGGATTCCAATTTTTCCGATTTTTACGATCCCGGGATTTTCGGGATTTATTTTTAAAATCCCGGGATCCCGGGATTTATCCCGGGATTTGGACTTTAATTACACAGGCCGACAATATTTCCAAAAAATTTTCTAACTCAAATAAAATTCTACTTTTCTAAAGGATTTCGGTGCGCTGATTCTGAATTTGAAGTCGGATTTTCGGTAATGCGTGTATGTTTTGAGATATTCGTGTCCAAAGAGATGAAAAATGCGATTTTTTGCTATATTCACTGCTCAATCTGTTAAATTATTTACTTTCATTAAAAGATGATTGCAGCTATTGAAAGAACGATCATTTCTCTTGAAAACAGCGCTTTCCTTTTTCGGGTATCTTATTCGGATATCTACGTTGTCTTCAAAAGAAATGATCGTGCTTTCAATAGATGTAATGAGTTTTTAATGAAAGTGAGTAGTTTTAAAAATATTGAGGAGTGAATATGGCCACAAACTGCGTTTTTCGCCTTTTTGGACATGAATGTCTCAAAAACTACACCGAAATCCTTTTGAAACGTAGAATTTTATTTCTATTACAAAAATTTTTCGACCAGTATTATTTTCCCACATTTGGGGTTGAAAAAAGGAAATATATATTTCGAGGAACGCTACAACTTTAAAGTGCAAAGAAAAATTATTGATATTTCCAAGCTTGCCGAAAAATTCAGAAAATTAATGCAACTTCTGAATAGATAAACATCGGAGGCAAAATTTTGATATGAATTCCGAGTATGCAGCTGCGTATTTAATTTTAGTACAGTGTTGTAAGACTAACAAGTCTAATTAAAATTTTGTTTCCATTTTCTTCCATTATTTACTTTCCATGTGGGAAAATTCCAAAAAACATTTGAGAAATAAATGACTAGGGCATGGAATTTTATGTACTAAAAAATAAAAAATATGCGCATAAAAAATGCAACAAAAACTGAGAAATATGCATGAAAAATAAAAAAAAAATGCATTAATTCATGTTTATTGAAGTTACAATTGGCGCTTTCGATTCGCCATCAGACAAGCGAGGTCGGATCGAACAAAAATGTTTGAACTCATAATGAGTAGTAGCCATACTCGCTAACTGGTCGATAAAAATTTCCCTCTGCTCGCTATCATTCACATATAAATTTGGCAGAGGGAAATTTATAGCCAGCAGAGAAATTGTGAATCGAAAGCGGCTAATAGTTAAATAAATTAGGTACAAATATTTTTTAATTCAATTTTGCTCTTACGTTGTACGTTTATACATATGTATGTATGTTTTTATAGATATGTACATAAATTCAGTCTTGAACATTTCATAATTTGTAAAGGTTAATCCTTATTTAACGATTCATTAGCGTACACAATGAAATATTTTTTTCATATTCTCAAAAAGAAAAATTTGCCGATTCGGTCGAAAAAAGCTCTTAAACATAGAAAACGAACGTTCTAAATCCACAGAGGTAATAGGAGCATGTTTGAAAACGGCTCTTTGTCGACAGGTATGCACCGTATCGAATAGACTAATAATAGCCGTGTTCACACGAAACTCTATTCGTCGTCAGATGACTGTTATGCATGAATTTCGTTTGTATAAAACTGTCAACTAGCAAATTACAAAAATAGGCAATATAATGCGAAATATGTAATAAAAAAATGCAAACAACGCAAAATATGTAAAAATATGCATATATGACCAAAATGTGCAAAATATGCAAAAACATTTGAATGCCATTTTTAAGACAATTTCACGATTCGCAAAGATTGTTTATTTATTTTGCTCTACCTAAATCTAAGAAAAACATGTATTTGCATAAATTTCCATGCCCTATAAATGACCAAAAATCAGGAAATAGAAATTATCGAATGAATTTTGCCACAAGCTAAAAGCTTTAAAAATACCTAACGTACGTTTCCTTACAACGCGTACTTCAATACAAAAAAATTTAATTATTAAAAAAAAATCAAAAATTTTAATCCTTACTTTAACTAATGCACTTTTTTATTCTAGCAAAAATGACGCACTTTCTTCCGGCTGTCACATTTTTTTCTTCTCTTCTACACAGACACAACACTTTTTTGGGGATGTTTGTTCTATTGACAAAATATAAAACTGGCCCGACTACGGGCAACATTTTCTGCTCTTAGCACAAGTAAAAGGTTGCATTATTTTTGTTTCATTAATCACATGAAAAATTCAACACTAATAGGGCACATGACACATGTTGATAATGCTGCAATGTAATAATGCAACATTTTCATTCAGAATAGGAAATGCTATTAGTATACAGATCTGAGACCAATAAAAATTATATAAAATATAACTTTTCTTTGCTATAATAGCGGAATATTCTCTCTTTATCTTATCCCGAAAATCCCGGGATAAAATTCTAGCGATCCCGGGATTTTCGGGGTGTCAAAAAGGGCGGGATCCCGGGATCCCGGGATTGGAATCCCTACTGTGTACATAGCTACTTCATATTATTATTGTTAATACTTCGAGTTCGGCTTTATTAAAAATAACGAATTTATTATTTTGGTATTAAGATTTTACCGCCTCTCACTTAAAATTTAATAAAAGGCGACTACCTAATCTATATATGTATAAAAAGAGGTCGTTACATATGTACATATGTATGTTTGTATGTATATGCAAAAAAATGTTAAACGAAAGATTTAATAATGTATAAAAAACATGGAAAATTGCATTACCTGCTTTCCATTCCACCAGATCGCAGGCATACCGGCGCACAGTGGGGGCACCTCCATACAAACGCGGCCAAAAATAGTAATAATTGAGCTAGAAACTTTAAACTCGGAACTTAAGCTTTCTTGATTGAAGATAGTAAACTGTGAAAATTTGAACAAAATCGGCCTACAAATACACCCCCCTCCCATATAACGGTATTTTTGAAATTTCAATATTTTGTTAACTATTATAGCTAAAATGCTCAATTTTAATAAGAGCACACATTTTTTAAATATAAATAATATACAGTAATCATTTTGGAAAAAGCGCAAAGTATTCCATGGTTTTCAAATTAAAAATATATGCACTTTTGAGCATTTTATAAGCATTCATCATAAAATTTTCCTTCAAAAAAATCACATTTAAAAAAATTTTTATACCACAAATGAAACTATACTTTTCTAAAGGATTTCAGTGTGCTGAATCTGAATCTGAAGTCAGAATTTTCAAATTGGTTCTAGTTTTTGAGATATTCATGTCCAATTAGGCAAAAAAACACGTTTTTCACTATATTCCCTGCTTAATATCTTGTATGTAATATTTTTTTATTCAAAATCAAATACACCGTTAGAAAGCATAAACCATCCCCCTGAATATGGCGTTTAAATTTTTCAGATATCTTTATTAGAATTGGAGAAATTGTTGTTTAAGTTTCATTAACTTGGCAAATTTTCCCCATACAAAATTATTAATACTTTTTGAAGCATACTTTTGGGGATTTTGTATGGGAAAAATGTATGAAAACTTAGAAAAACTCACTCCATAAAAAAGTTCATAAAACAAAAAAGCGCAAACGAATTTTTAAGATTTCTTCACCTGTTTATAAAGCACGTTCACTAGCACCAAATATTAAAAATTTGGAGAGGTCATATTTTGTATTTTTTTTTTATTTCATGTTGAAATTTTCCAATTTTTACACAATTTTTTTTTCTGTTCGAAAAGAAAAAGGCTGCAAAAAAATAATGATAACGCTGATAAAAAAAAATTCTTTCATAATTTGAAAGTGTGAACCATTGCCTACAACAGGGTGAACAAACTATTCGATTAGTCGCCTAAGAATAAGATTTTTCATAATGTAAAAAGTAGCCTAATTATTGCGTTTTGAAAAAGGCACTTTTAGTCAAATGGGAAAAAGATTATTTAAGCGAAAAGCGCAGGTGGATTTCAAGAATTAAAATGCAGTTTGATTAAAAATATATCATTTCAAAACATATGAAAAAATTGGGGAGGTCATATTTTTTATTTTTTTTATTTTTTTTGTTTAAAGTTGAGCAAAATTTTTTTTTTACGACTTTTTTTGTCAATATTTGAAAGTTCATATAAATCTAAGAGTTACCGCTGGTTACAAAAGGCTTATTGTTTCTAAAAGGCCAAATCAATATCTATGTAATGATGTATCACTCGATTACATACGTTAATAATTGAATGAGTTACAGCATTTTGTATAAGGTGTAATTGTTGAGAAATAAAAGGACCTATTTTTTGCTCAGTTTTTAACACCCTGTACGGCTAAACAAAACGAGACTCAAAAAATTTTATATAAGCTTTTTTTTTACAAATTGTTATATCTGTCAATCACTTTCAAAAAAATTTGATTTGCTAATACTTTAATTTCGATTTTATTTTTGGCCGCTATCACCCAGTGTGCGGCGTACCATTTAGTATACATACCTACATACCTACATGCATACATATGTATTTCATATGTTCCCTGCAAAAAATGCGATCACTCCGGGATACATCCGGGACAACTCGCAGGGGAGCATGCGATTACTACCCATTTGTATCTCTTTATATGGGTTGAAGTGTTCTCTTTTGTTTGAGCATGTCCTATGAAGAGACTAATTGTACTCAGTTTGTACCCGAACGGGTAGCAAATGCGACACATCCATTTGTGCGACTAATTGTACCCGTTTGATACCCTTTCGTGTACAATTCGTCTACAATTAGTATACATATGTACCCGTTCGGGTACAATTGGGAACAATTGTAGACTAATTGTACCCGAAAGAGAGCGCTCCCGGACAAATGTTTTTAGAGACTCGTCGCACACTTTTTTGCAGGGTTAATCCTCAACGTAGTGGCACATGTACGTGCGTACGACACATACATACACAAAGGACTTTTATTTTTTCTCTGCCCAAAATATCCGTCCTTTCGCGACAGATATTTTTCGCTGCTCAGCGATAACCGTCACTGTCCAACAGTGACGGAAAAAATTTGAAAATAAAGGTTTCCCACTGAGGGAAACAGCTAGTCTGTAAACAATAACTGTTATCTGCGTTGCTCAACTGTTACATGAAACTGTTATTTTAGGACACTTAGAAAAAACTTAACAGTTATGTTGGACTCTGCTTTTTGCCAATGAAAACCATAAGTTTCAAATACGTAAGTACATGCTCGCAAGTAGCCAAATGGTATGCATGTATGCATACAAAGTGAAGTGCAGATGAGCCATAACCAGGCCACCAGCATGAAGATGTTACGAGTACTGCTACTTGCCAGCGCTGAACTAATGGAAGTGGCGGCAAAACAAAGTGCATAGATTAAATTTCCATCCTGCATGAATGTTGTGGGCTAAAGGTACAAAAACAATAATAATGAAACATTTGAAACAGTTGGCACGCTGGGACATTCAAATTTGTGCAGGAAAGATATGCTTAAGCACATATACATACATATTTCAAGTTAAAAGGTGTTTCAATAAGTGAACAATGTTGAATGGCGTTGGAGACGCAATAAGAATTCGAGTGACTCTTATTCTATTTTTTAATCCAATAGCTGTATTTACATATCGTCGGTCCCCTGCCAGAAACACGAATGTGAAATTTTTTCTAAGTGCGATATCTGCTCTTCATCGGGTATATATTGATATAACAACAATTAATATTTGTATATATGCTTATGTACATACAAGTACATATTATGTATGTATGTTTACGCAAGAATTTATACTAATATTAATTGTTATTACATCAATATATACCCGATAAAGAGCAGACATCGTACTTAGAAAAAATTTCACATTCGTGTTTCTGGCAGAAGACCGACGATATGTACTTGTGTATGTTGTATGTAATTAAAAGCTCTATGAGAAAACAAATAGTACAAAATACAAAAACTTCAATTTTTATTTCTTCCCCGATTCTTTTCTAAGTTTTTAGTCCCAATTGAAAGACCCTAATTTGCAAAAAAAATCAGAAATTTTCCCCCTAAACTCAGTGGCAATGGCAGTAATAATGAAGGTAAATTCAAGCTTTTTCGGAAGACAAAAACATTTTTTTCTTACATACATACATAGACGCCTGCATTACATACATTTGTTAAAATGCATCCACATTGCTCTGACCGGCTTAATAGCTTTGGCAAAGGCTTAAATGTCCATTGAGATTTAGATAGATTGGTAGATGTAGATAGTCGTAGTTGTTGTGGCCAGGCCAGCGTTATCGCATGCGTTCATGTGCAAGGCAAAAGGCTGCTCTGAATTTAACCAAAAAAACAAAATTAGTTACGTTCAAATACTCAAAAACTCACAAACTCGCATTTACTAAGCCTTACAGCCCAAGCGAAAAAATCATCTGGGCGTAACAGCAATGCAGTATTCCTAGCCTTTGCTGGCTTATTATGGGCACGCAACTAGCCACTATATAGGAAATTGCATACATATGTACATAACTCTGATTTTCGTTGTAATTCCACTGTTATGATGGCAATGATCGTTGTCGTGGACACACACACACACACCATACAAGCTCGCATATGCAAATTAGCCCCGGCCAAATAGATTGGACTGTTATGAAACTAGTGCTGTAGTGAATGCAGTTTTGGTGGGGAGCAAATTATTATTTCAGAAGTTGGGTTTCACAAAAATTATTACCTGCACATAATACAATATTACATACAGTTGAGTACAACACTGTTATTATTTTAGCTCATGGTTGAAGGTCGGAAAGCTGATTATAGAGCAAACAGCTGAAGTATGCATCACTGGACGTCACTCTCTAGCTCATTAATATTAAAAATTCATTCATTCACTCATTACGTTTGTCTATCTGTGCCGTGAGATCAGTCTTACACTCAGAAAAAAGCAAGCTAAATTTCAGTATAGCGGGCTTGAATCAAGCCGAAAACGTTATGAAAGTCTGTTAAGCTCGGAAATGCTAAAATCAAGAATATATTCTTATTTTTAGGACGATATTTTTGGTAATAAAGAGCTTATATTAAGAATTTTTCAGTTTTGAAATAAGCCTCTATAAACTTATTTTCAGCATTACCCATGATTGATTTGAGAAAGTAAAATCTTATTTGAAGAATGTTGAATTTTGTTTTAAGAATATCTATTTTCCAATTTTTCGAAATTCAAAATTCGAAATCATTTAACCCACCTAACCAAATAAAAAATAAAATTGAAAGAGTTTTTAGTGCTTAGCACGAAATTTTTTATTTTTAATTCAATTTTTAATTGTTGGGGTAAGTGGAAAAAAATTCAACAACTATTTACAGCGAAGGTTGAGTGTATAGCTATTTCACGAAAAACCATTTTCGATCATCAGCACTCTTTTCGGAAGTGGATGCACCGGGGATTGAACCCGAGTCCATTCCAACTTCAGCCGCAATGACCCAACGGATAAACACACTCGGCCATTGAGACTCTGTGCAAGCTGTTGGATTTTCCCCACTTTTGCCTTTTTCATTTTCAACATTAACGTTAGTGTGTATATGCTTTTGCATATATTCTCCACAAACGTGCTGAATTTTTGTTGTAGGCAGTTCGCAATGAACATTGTTGTTGGTATTTATTTTATGTATATACCAAACAACGTTAACAATTTTACGAACTGCCTACAACAAAAATTCAGCACGTTTGTGGAGAATATATGCAAAAGCATATACACACTAACGTTAATGTTGAAAATGAAAAAGGCAAAAGTGGGGAAAATCCAACAGCTTGCACAGAGTCTCAATGGCCGAGTGTGTTTATCCGTTGGGTCATTGCGGCTGAAGTTGGAATGGACTCGGGTTCAATCCCCGGTGCATCCACTTCCGAAAAGAGTGCTGATGATCGAAAATGGTTTTTCGTGAAATAGCTATACACTCAACCTTCGCTGTAAATAGTTGTTGAATTTTTTTTTCCACTTACCCCAACAACAAAAAATAAAATTGCTTATTTCAATGCATTATATGTATGTATTTAATTTTGTTTCATTTTTGGACATGTACACATGTATATATACCCAGCCAGCAAGGTACCGTACATTTTACGAACATTGCGATTTACGAGCTATTCTCGAATAAGAAAACAATAACAAAATAAACTTTTTTCTATCATGTCAAAAAAAAAAAGAAAACGAAAAATTTCAAACTCAATATTTTAAAAGTAAGTATGTATGTTTGTAAAATTTCTACATTTACGATAAAAAACGGACGTAAAAAGATTCATATACGAGTGCTTCTTCGATACATTTACGACACTCGTAGGCACTGAACATTTTAAAGCGAAACAGTATTCGTAGGCGAATCGTAAACGGATATCATAAACGATATTTTATTAGAGTTTTCTTCGAGAAAACATCCGTTTACGAGCTGGTTTACGATGATTTTGCTGGCTGGGTATATAGTAATATATGTATAAGTAATATATATAATATAAAATTCAATTTTTACATACATATACATATGTATATATATTCCGCAACACATTGTATATTATAAAAACAGAAATATGTATTTATGCAAAAAAAGTCTTAAGGTACTCGTGTAACAATAACTATAACTACAACTACTTATAACTATAAGTATTACAAATATTTATGTAATTCTGATAAGAGATTTTCCATTGTTTATATAATATATATGTAAAGGTGGGCTGGTGAAGTTACAAATATTTATAATATGTATGTATGTATATTTTTTTGTTTTTGCACTTAATCTAGGGACAATTTCATATGATTGAAAATGTTTGTGTAACCCTTTTAAATTTATTTTATAACATATAACATAAACATTTTCATTTTGATACAAACATTTTTTTTTTTTTAAACATGTATCTGAAGATGATTGTTTTTTCCTAGCGGTGGAATGACTTCCCTTTAATCCTCGTTTTACATATATTTTAAACTTCACATCGTGCATCTAAAATAATATAATATTAAAATATAAATAATGTATATACATATGTACTTATATGTATAAATCTATGTACATAAGGAACAGTAGCTTAAGGAAAAAGAATTACACAAATTTACGAATATATTGAAAGTTCGCCTTTCGACATATGTAAGCTATTTTTCGATATGAACACAGATATGTACCCAATCGGAAATTTGGATGTGCTTCTTATATGATAAAGCGTTACAAAAAAGCATTGAAGGGCACCTGTCTTACTGCAAATAGCGCTTAATTTAATATTGCAATGCCATTGCGATGAAAGAAAAGCGCTTCATATTCGTGTTGTTTAAGAAGTGCAATCAAATTTCCGACTGGTCATGTGCACAAGAGTTCCAGGGAGTGTTGTGTGTGCGCTGCTAGCAATCATTAATGCTATGCCAGTGTACGCACAATAAGCCAAATGTGTTGCGCGTGTAAAGGCAGCGCAGTCCACGCTGTGCATCACTGATACATATATAACAAATGAATAACTCACCCTTTTTTCATTTCCTCAGACTTCCGTAATCTTCCTGCTTTGTTATGTATTTCATCCGAATCCCCAGGCGCAGCGTCTGTATATATGTACATACTTCTTCGACGATGCTCAATATTTTAATATCTTTTTTTTTTGTTAAAAAATTTTTTGTTTGAACAAAAAAGCTATGATCGAATTTTGAAAATTACACTGGTCGACAAGTTTTTGTTACAGAAATAAAATTCTACTTTTCTAAAGGATTTCGGTGCGCTGAATCCGAATCTGAACTCAGATCTTGGCTAATACGTACAGTTTTTGAGATATTCATGTTTAAAGAGGCCAAAAACACGATTTTTGGCTATATTCACTCCTCAATATCTTTTAAATTACTTACTTATTTCAAAAATTGATTAAAGCTATTGAAAGCGTGGACATTTCTCTTGGAGAAACCGTTTTAATATTTCAAATATCTTTCTTGTAACTTGCAATATTGCATATTAAGCTTCATTAGTTTTGCAATATTTTCTCCATACAAAAATAATTAAAAATTTTGAAGCACGCTTTTAGGCAGTTTATTATATTATGGACGTATGTAAGTGGCTTAGTAAAAAAAATTGTTCTGCTGAGCAACTACAAAATTTGATTGCGCCTATAAGATGCTACAAATGCTGCCGTTGTTTTCGACGACAAATACCTTATTGTGCAAAAACATATATTACTACATACCTAAATTAGATATCCGAAAAATTAAAACGTTGTCTTCAAGAGGAATGGCCGAGCTTTCAATAGCTTTAATCAATTTTTAAAATAAGTAAGTAATTTAAAAGATATTGAGGAGTGAATATAGCCAAAAATCGCGTATTTGGCCTCTTTAAACATGAATATCTCGGATTCAGCGCACCGAAATCCTTTAGAAAAGTAGAATTTTATTTCTGTAACAAAAATTTGTTGAAATTTTGTCGACCTGTGTTATGTGTGTGTGTGTATGTATGTATATGTATGTATATATTTTCAGAGAACACTTAACCCTAGTATTCTTAAATTAAGAAATTCATTCTTAAATCGAGAATGTTATTCTTAAGTTCGGGATTTCATTCTTAAAACAAGATTTTTTCAGATTAATATCTTGCTTCAAGAATGCCATTCCTGTTTCAAGAAAGGAGATACTTAAATTTTATATATTTTTCTTTAATTTCAGTAATTCTTAAATCAAGTTCGACACAGTTTGATTTTAGCCCTCTACTTTTCTCTGAGTGTATGCTCGTTGTGCGCGTCGGTTATGATCACGGCTTTTTATTACGCTCGCCCACAGCTCACCATAACCACCATAAAAATGATCTCAGTTTCATATTACTTAGTTTTTCCACTTTGCCTGTAGTTTTCGAAGTTGGAAAATTAAATATAATTTAACAAGAGCAAAAAACGGAATTTGCTTATTTATGTTTATCCTGAAAATTAAGTGAATAATCACAGTAGCTCAAACGACAACCACAACAGTGAATACGAGTACAAAAATACAGCATCGAAGAAATTTCCAACTGGGCTTAACAATCTCAGATAAGGCGAAGCGAACACCCGTCGAGTATGTTGTAGTATTGCCTCATTCCATTCACAACGATTATATTGAGAATATTAAGGACAAAGCCAACAACAACTGATAAGCTTAAGTACACTTGCAGCAAAGTAGAATCTTCACTTCTAAATGTTTGTCTCGGTTGGTGGTCATTGAACAGAAACCACAAGCATTTTTGGGGCTTATGTGGGAGCCAGCCATCCCATAAGCATTTCAAAAACTTCCAACACATACCTACTCGTGCCTACAGTTCTCCTCAAACAGCAATTTTAAGCCAAATGGCCAAAAAGTGATTTGCACTTTGAAGTAATTTGCCAACTCGAACCATGAAATCTCCCAAAAAGTTCGTCAACTATTAAATTTGTTTGGTAAGCGCCAAGCGTTGTTGGCCGTGCAATTGAAGTTCTTTCAGTGAATGGAAGTTTGTGTTTAGATGCACACATCGTAGATAGCGAATAAACTCCGCACGCTCGTCTATACAATGAGATATGAGATGAGATATGACTGACTTCGTGCACCGAACCGTCTCCAGCTTGTGCTTGTGTACATTCATGGAAATTGCTATCCTTATTACTAGCAAATTTTCATATTTTCATTTTCATTGCATGCCATTTCCGCTGATGAGATCGGATTTATGTAAATTTTGCCAGCTTTTACTACAAACGTATCTATGTATTTACATATGTATTATGTATCACAACCATACCACGAATTCATCGCAATGCACTCGTTTCCAACTTTGCGACGGAAATGAAAAATATCTGTGAAATGCCATATTTCAAAAATTTTATGATTTCAAAGTGTTTGTCCAGCATTTACCTTGAGGCTGTGCTCATGCATGCTTGTACATATGTATGCACCTATTTATGTATGTGTGAGAGTATGCGCCTGCATCGTTCATGCCCTGCAAAAAAATGTGCGATAAATACCGAAAGATATTTGTCCCGGATTGATCTCTTTCGAGAACAATCGGTCCACAATTAGTCCCCGAATGTTCCCGTACGGGTATAAATGTAGACTAATGTAGACCAATTGTTCCCTAACGGGTATAAATGTCGATTAATCGCTTTCATTCCGAACGGGTACAAATGTCGATTAATCGCTTTCATTCCGAACGGGTACAAATCTAGATTTCTTAAATGTAGAAATTTTACAAAAATATGCAATGTATTTAAAAAATTGTAGAACAACCGGTAAAACGAATAGAACACCCTTTTTTTAATAACAATGATGAATAATAATTTTAACAAAATGTTGCCTAAAATATTCTATGAAAAAATCCTTTACATTACGCTCATATAATGCATATTCAAAACTTACAATTTTTTTATTTATTTATTGAGATTTTTTTACAAAAGTAAAACATTATATAATCTTTATTTATATATGCATGAATATTTAAAATTTTTTAAAGATTGTTATTAAAAATTGCCTTGGCGAACAACTTGGAAAAATCTACATTTGTACCCGTTCGTGCTGGAAGCGATTGATCTACATTGGTACCCGTTCGGGATGAAAGCGATTGATCTACATTTGTACCCGTTCGGTATGTTAGTGATTAATCTACATTGGTACCCGTTCGGGTATACAAGTTGAACAATTAGTCTCTTCATAGGACATGCTCGAACAAATGCGATCAATTCAATCCATATAAAGGGATGTAAAATTGTATTAGTCGCATGTTCCCTTGCGATTGATCTCGGACACGTCCCGGATTAATCGCATTTTTTGCAGGGTGTATATTCATGTTTGCAGGCATGTGTCTGACATACTTGTGGCAGATTATATATGTATGTTGGTATTTGTATTTGCCAGGGTTTTGGTGAATTTTATAAAGCTGTTTGCATAGCCGTCAGCCATATATATTAGCACACTATCAGGCAACTGAAACTAGAGAAATTTAACATTTTTCAAAATGTTTTGTAACCGGGAGTGTGAGGATTTACCATAAATTAAATTGCAGCTAAAGGACGAGTCGACTTATTTAATGCCAGAAGAGTCAAAGTAGATGGTATGAATGATATTTTTGGAAAAGCTCATTGAAAGTAAAATTTATGTGGGGCAAGAGGTTCCAAGCAGGAATGATTGTAGTTAATGTTGTTGTTTGTGTATATTTCGAAGGCTATGACAACGCCAAAGAGGATCTACCTCCAACAGGAATCAAAACGCCTTTGCTTTTGTTTGAAAAAATTTCAAAACCAGTCAGATGCAAACTTACATATATTTGGTGTTCATATGTATAAGAGAAAAAATGTTTGCCGGGGCGTATGAGTAATATTAGTTTAACTAACTTGACTGTAGAACGCCAAAAAATCTTAAACGTTTTAAGCATGGATCAGGGATTGCAAATAATCGTTATTTTTAAAATTTTGACTAAAAAAATCATACTGAAGGAGAAATGCTAAACGCAAAAGAAGTACACAGATGTAATCACCGTAACGCAGACTATCCCTAGGTGCATTAACTTTTATTTTTTCGATTTTTATAAAAAAATTGATTTTTAATCATTATTTTCTGAGTTTTATTTTCTGCTCAGAAAATAAAAGTTATTTCTTGAGTTTTATTTTTCCCTCAGAAAATAAAAGTTATTTTCTGAGTTTTATTTTTCGATCAGAAAATAAAAGTTATTTTTTGAGTTTTATTTTTCGATCAGAAAATAAAAGTTATTTCTTGAGTTTTATTTTTCCATCAGAAAATAAAAGTTATTTTTTGAGTTTTATTTTTCGCTCAGAAAATAAAAGTTATTTTTTCAGTTTTATTTTTCGATATTTTTGTTCGCAATGAACATTGTTGTTGGTATGTATTTATTTTTATGTATATACCAAACAACGTTAACAATTTTACTTTGAAAGAGTTTTTTTTTGTGGGGGGAAAATCCAAAAGCTTGCGCAGAGTCTCAATGGCCGAGTGTGTTTATGCGTCATTGCGGCTGAAGATGGAATGGACTCGGGTTCAATCCCCGGTGCATCCACTTCCGAAAAGAGTGCTGATGATCGAAAATGGTTTTTCGTGAAATAGCTATACACTCAACCTTCGCTGTAAATAGTTGTTGAATTTTTTTCCACTTACCCCAACGATATATCTTTATATTTGACAGAGATATCGCTTAAAATGTTTTTATTAGGCCGCTTTATAATACACATATATAAAAGTGGGCGTGGCCGTCAACCGATTTTAACTATTTTCCGTCCAAACGTTTTCCTAAGTAATTAAATCACGCATACCAAATTTCATCGATATATCTTCAATGGTTTCTGAGTTATGACATATAAAACTTTCAATGTTTGACCCTTAATAAGTGGGCGTGGCACCGCCCATTTTTCAAAATTTCATCAAATTCATCATCACGTCGGTAAAATTTCATCGCCCCAGCTATATTAGTGACTGAGATACCAAATTTCCGATTTTTTCTATATAGGAAAAGTGGGCGTGGTCAAGGTCCGATTTCGCCCATTTTCAATACCAACCGTTCCAGCGTCGATACCAACTTGCATTTCAAATTTCATCAAAATATCTGAATTTTTGCGCGAGTTAGAGTGTTTACAGACGGACGGACAGACGGACGGACATGGCTCAATCGATTTCTCTTTTCACCCTGATCATTTTGATATATATAAGTCTATATATATCTCGATTATTTCGCTCTGTTACAATCCACCGTTATGTGATTAAAACTATAATACTCTGTGTACTAGTACAGCTGAGTATAAAAATAACTTTTATTTTCTGATCGAAAAATAAAATTCAAGAAAAACTTTTATTTTAAGTTTTAATTGGCAAAATTACCTAAAAAAAAGTAAAAGCCAAATAATTCTAACTAGATTAAGTATGAATTCCTTTTGTAATCTGTAACGTAGTTTTAAAAAAATTTTCAACCCATTAAATTTTCCAAAGAGCTTGCCTATGTACATATATACATAGACAAGGGCGTGGCCAGCCTCAACTCAACAAACTACAAAAAAACTTGTATGTATTTCAAAATACTTACATTCACTCCGCCACGTTTAAAAAACACCAGAGCGCACTCCAAGCTTTCGGCGCTCAACAAAGAATAATCGTAATGACATAAAAATATTCATACAGGAATGTGCATTCACATATGTATGTAGGTATGTATGTATATATATATCAAGTACCTCGGGATTATGTTGGATAGGAGACTATCATTTAAAAACCACCTTGAGTATGCAAACCTGAAGGCCTCAACAACAGTAACAGCACTAACGCGCATAATGCTGAATTCGCGTGGACCAAAGCAGCGACGACGACAGCTTCTTGCGAGCGTCGTAAGGAGTCAAATCCTCTACGGCGCCCCCGTGTGGCACCACGCCATAGATCGTCAATCATACTTCCGGGGCATTAACTCCACTTACCGTTTATGTGCACTGCGAGTGTGCTGTGCATTTAAAACCGTGTCGGATGAGGCTGCGTTTGTTATTTCTGGGCTTTACCCGATAGACATACTGGCAGAAGAAGCTGCAATGATCGCACAAAACGGAGTCGAACGCTCAGGGGCGCGTGAGACCAGCATACAAAGCTGGCAGCTCAGGTGGACCAACACCACGAAAGGACGCTGGACACATAGATGTATACCAGACCTGAGACGCTGGTTGCTAAGAGCTCATGGAGAAGTCGATTTTTACTTGACTCAGTTCTTAACTGGACACGGCTGCTTCAAGGCTTATCTCTACCGTTTTAAGCACGAGTTAAATCCAACGTGTGACCACTGTGGAGGGCAAGCAGTTGAGGATGTGTACCACGTTTTCTTTGAGTGTCCAAGATTCTACGAAACTAGAAGTAAGCTTCGCAGAATATGCGGAAGTGACTATTCACCTGAGTCGCTCGTAAAGCACATGCTAGAAAGCAGTTCAAAGTGGATTGAAGCGGGTGACATAATAGCAGGCACGATGAAAACACTGAGGAGCCTAGAGAGATTACGACGAACCAGCAGCGACTAAATATACCGGTCAGATTATTCTGGTAATCATAGATACTTTGCGTGGAACGGATACGTACAGGAGTTCAGCCTCCTGCATCCGGCACCGCGTGTGGTGCGGAGCTTTGGCCCCCGCAGACCACCTAATATTGGGAACTTTGAATGAAACGGATACGTACAGGAGCTCGGCCTCTTGCATCCGTTACGGATACGTACAGGAGCTAGGCCTCCTGCATCCGTCAATGCGCGTGGTACGGAGCTTTGGCCTCCGCAGACCACCTAATATTGTGAACTTTGAATGAAACGGATACGTACAGAAGCTCGGGCTCTTGCATCCGTTACGGATACGTACAGGAGCTAGGCCTCCTGCATCCGTCAATGCGCGTGGTACGGAGCTTTGGCCTCCGCAGACCACCTAATATTGTGAACTTTGAATGAAACGGATACGTACAGGAGCTCGGCCTCTTGCATCCGTTACGGATACGTACAGGAGCTAGGCCTCCTGCATTCGTCAATGCGCGTGGTACGGAGCTTTGGCCTCCGCAGACCACCTAGTATTGTGAACTTTGAATGAAACGGATACGTACAGGAGCTCGGCCTCTTGCATCCGTTACGGATACGTACAGGAGCTAGGCCTCCTGCATCCGTCAATGCGCGTGGTACGGAGCTTTGGCCTCCGCAGACCACCTAATATTGTGAACTTTGAATGAAACGGATACGTACAGGAGCTCGGCCTCTTGCATCCGTTACGGATACGTACAGGAGCTAGGCCTCCTGCATCCGTCAATGCGCGTGGTACGGAGCTTTGGCCTCCGCAGACCACCTAACACTGACCACTTTTATAAACAAACATATGGGTGAAGCCTTCTAAGGCAGACTGAGGGCAATAACGCGACCATTACGGACTGCGAGCCTAGTGCTCAACCCACCTCCCGACGGTAGCTTGACGGTAGTACCGGGGGGTTCGGTACGATGACAGTAGGAGGTTTAGTTCGGGTTAGAGTCCCACACTGACGGGGTAAAGGCTTTCGATGCTTCCTCCTCGTAAAAAAAAAAAAAAAAAATATGTATGTATATATGCATGTATGTATGTATGCATGTATGTATGTGCATTGGCATGCGTGGCGTACATATGTGTGTACATACCTGAATTTATTGCAGCAATCGAATGATTCGTGGCCACCATCGACGCTTGAGTTGAATTTGCATTTGGATTATTGGCATTCAATGCATTGCTGGCCGCATTTGTGCCATTCCCAACGCCACCGCCGCCACCGCCGCCACCACCACCGCCATTTAATAAAGTTATTGTTGTTCCTGTTGTTGTTGGTGTTGCAATTGTGCCATTTAAATTTTGTTGTTGATGTTGTTGCTGTGCCATAAGTGCTGCTACATGCGCTTCGTTTTTATTGGGGAAACTAAGGCGATGCTGCGGCTGCTGCTGCTGTTGCAGATTATCGATCGTCATGGGTGATTGAATCGTTTTATTATTACCGTTACTGCCATCCGAATTGACCGAGGATGGAATGCACTCAGCAGCAACAGCGTCACTTGCCAATGTCGATGCAGACGTGATATTTGTTATTGTTGCAGCTCCACCTGCCGCTCCAGTTGCCGCTGAACGTTTAGTGTAGACAAGCAATGGCGCTTTGGGAGTTGGTGATTGCTTTTGTTGTTGTGGTTTCGCCGTTGTCGTTAATGGAAGATTGATTGTGGAAGATACAGCTGTAGATGAATTTAGCGTTGTTGTATTTGTCGCTGCACCGCTACTAATTACACTATTTGTTAACGGCCTTGGCGGTGTTGTAGTCTGTGTTGTTGTTGCTGCTGTTGGTGTGTTGCTTTGATCCAACGAGAGCAATGGTTTCAGTGGCTTATTTTGTTCGTTTGGCTTTTCGTTATTTTTCGCAAGGCTTGAGTCGAGCGATTTGATATTTTTCTGTAAGTAAAATGAGACCCAATTAGTAGGAAAAACAAAAAGGAGCACACCTCGAATTGGGAGAGAAGCTCGGCCATAAAACTCGTCAGAGTTATAATAGCGCCATTGTATTATTATTATTATTATATTAAAATGAGACGCACGATTGAATTAAGAATTAATTTAATGGAATTTGAAGGTTCATAAGAGAGGTTCGTTAGAGAGTTAAGCAAAATTAATGGAAAAGGATTTCTACAAAATCCTAAGCTTTATTTTAATATGTGAAACCATGCAATTTTTTAAAAGAGTTCGTGCATTTAGTGCCGTTTTATAGCTCAACCCAAACACCCAGCGTTAAAGTAAATAAAGAGTTTGGAAGTCGTCAACCATGCCTGGTTTGGCTGGCCCATTAAGTTGTCTCTGACCTCGGCTTAAGCTCGTAGGTTTCCCAATGGCTTAAAAAATCATTAATTTTAATTTTTGAGGAGACCTCTAGTGGAATTGTATGTTGAATATGCCGCTTTTTTCAGACTCCTCGAAAAAGTGTTCAAAAGGGCGTCTTCGTGAGGGAGCTAGAGAGTTACAATCTTCTACAAACTTAAATCATTTTCAATTTTACTACGCATATTCACTGAAAATATTTCTCTCCGATATGCATTTTAACGGTTATTTTAACATTTATTCTAAATTTAGAATAGTCATTACTAATAGTCTAAGAGCCCGGAACTGTAAAACCTTCGACATTTTATAAAGGCTTAAACTTCTAAATGATGGTACAATATCAAATTTGAGTCATTGTGGCTTTAGCAGATATCTAGCCAAAAAATGTGGAAGAAATAAGAGCCCACTTTCGTCATTTTTTAAAGCTTAATCTTCACATACGTTTTTCAGGATATTTTTCAGAAATCACATGCTTCATTGCCAAACACTTTCCATAATAGCAAACCCTCCCAATTTCTTTCTATAAAGTGACACCGAATTCCTCTTGTTACAGAAATTGCAGCTACAAAGGTGACATGCAAAAGGGGCAAAACAAAAACGAAGGAAAACTAATTTAACTACTTGCGTAAGTGTAAGAAAAGGTTAAAGCTTAAAGTGTAGAAATAGCAAAATTTTAATAAAAAAAAAAATCGAGGTTCATTTATTTTAAATGCAAGCATGTTCATGCTGTGTTAATGGATGAGAAGAAGGTATCTGAAGATGAGCATATCACGATGCATGTAAGCACGTGTGTAACCCAGAGCGCAGCCACCAGGTGAAAAGGCAAGCAAATATTTTCCATTTAAATAATTATTACATGACAAGGGTGGAGAAGAAAGCAATTTGCCAAATGGTGCAAAAGGTTTGAGCAAATAGAAAAGCATGCAAAAATTTCAAATATTTAAACTCTTGCACTTTATCGCACTTTTTTCGTTTTTGTTGCATTGCAGGAATATTTCGAAAGATTGCTAAAAACACACACACAAAACATTACATAAACATACACACATGTCTTTAGTATAAGCCACTACAGATATGCATACATATGTACATGCATAAATGCCGAATAGGACACTGAAAAAACAACTTAATCAGATTATGGAAATTGGGAATGATTCGGCGCTAAGGACATATTTTCATTGTTTTGACGTGCAATTTTCTTCAAATCAAGGAATAAAAAACACGTTTTAAAGAAAATTGTATTCAAAACAATGAAAATATGGCTTTAGCGCCGAATCATTCCCATTTTTTCATAATCTGAGTAATTTTTTTCTGAGTGAAGGAGGAGGAAATTGATAGAGAAAGAGAAAAGGGTTTTTTTATTATTAGTTTTCTACTTTTCTTTCGTGCAATTTTTCCAGTTTTTGATTTTGTATAAACGGAAGTACGAGAATGTAGTTGAAAAGGGTTTGAGAAAGCGAAATGCATACAATGTACGTATACATATATACATACATCATTTGTATGTATGTTTGTACTTACAGATTCGCTTAGCTTGTGCAGCGAAGCATTAATGCGATCCGGATTGCGTGGCGGTGGTTCTGGTGGCTCGGCTGCAGCCATTGTAGGACCAGAAGATGTACCGTTTATTTGCATAATATTTAGCAAGTCTAGAGAATTTTTATTGTTGTCGGTTGCCCAGGTAATAGTGAAAGGACATAAAGAGAGTGGTGATGGCGAAAGCAATTTGACTGGAAATACATATATATTTTTTTTTTTTATGTAGAAAATCTTATTCCGATTGTCTTGGTCTGTCTTTTCGGCATAACTAAACTAGCTACGTATTTGCTGCTTTTTCAAGCAAAATATAAATAATTTTAGAGACTTTTAAAAGGAAAATCGTCTACAAATTTTTAGGTTTTGATCAATGCTGGATTTCTTTTCTTGTCCCTTTTTATTTTTTGCTGATTTTCTATTATTTGTTCAACGCGGCAGCATCTGCAAAAGAAAACGAAAATAAAAAATATACACAATTCAAGGAAATATACAAAAGATTGATTTAGTAAAAATAAAATAACATCTACGACTTTTGTGTTATTGAAAAGAGTGACAAAGGAAAAGGAGTTGAGAAGTAACTGATGATGGGGACCGTTTCGTTATTACTTTATTTGCTATGACTCGTAGTCAATCAAATAAAACCATGGTAGGTACAACCATAAAGGTTTTCGCACCCCGACATACATACATTCGTCCATACACATTCCATGTAAATCATTTGTGTACGAGGGTTGCTCGATATATTTTAAGCCTAATAATGAAAATGCGAATATTAATCATCAAAAATGGTTTTATTGTTTTTTAAAGTATTCTCCAGCATGACTTATACACTTTTGCATGCGCTCAATCCAATTGTCGAAACACTTTTTCCACTCCGATTAAGACACCTCCAAAACATGGTTTTTGAATGCTGAACAGCACCTTCTGGCGACGAAAATCGCTGACCACGCATTTTTTTCTTGATGAGCAGGAATAATAAGAAGTCATTGGGTGTCAAGTCAGGGCTGTACGGTGGATGACCCATCAATTCGACGTTTTTGCCCGCCAAAAAGACGATGGTGAGAGCTCGCATTGTCATGGTGAGCAATGATTCGTCTTCACTTGTTCGTTTTTCGAATTTCTCCGAAGACTTCAGGCAAACAAATTGTGGTGTACTATTCAGAATTGACCGCCTTCCGTTGCTCAAGCAGAACAGTCGCCACATGACCAGATTTGCCGAAGAAACAGGCGACCATTTGCTTCGAAGTGCTTCTTCCACGAACAACTTTCGTTGGATTTGGCTCGTCTTCGAAGACCCACACGGTCGATTATTGTTTTGTTTAGGGCTCACGCGGATAGATTAATGATTCGTCACCTGTGACGATCTTATAAACGTCTTTTGAAGCACCGCGATCGTATGTTTGCAACATTTCTTTGCACCAATCGACACGAGCCTTTTTTTTAGCGACAGTCAAATTGTGTGGTATCCAACGAGAACAAACCTTTTTTACGGCCAGGTGTTTATGCAATATCGAATGTATGCTTGTGGGAGAAATTTCTAAGGATGTCTCTATCTCACGGTATGTCACATGACGATCTTGCATTATGAGTTCACGCACGGCATCAATGTTCTCTGGCTCAACGGCCGTTTTTGGACGACCTTCACGGAATTGGTATTTGAGCGAGCTTCGGCCACCATTCAATTCATTATACCAATTTTTCACAGTGCCATAGGATGGTGCTTTACCGCCATATAAAGTTCTAAGTTCATCAATGTACTCTTGTCGTGATAATCCACGTCGAAATTTGTGAAAAATGATCGCACGAAAATGTTCACGAGTTAATTTCATTTTTTTGCCAAATTAAATTTTTCAAGTCACTGTAACCAACACAAATGATGGTCGTACGCCAAAACGTTCTGAGTACGATTATGCTAAAAAATGTCAGACTTTCCAATGGAAATTTCAGATTTCACTTGGCAACACTTTTTCATTGTTAGGCTAAAAATATATCGAGCAACCCTAGTATTCTGTGGATCTTCTGTCAAAATCATAGTTCACCATATTCAAACTTGACACGAGTTTGACATAACATCCATCAGATAAATAAAAAAGTAGAAAAGTTAAAAATCAGCTGTTAGTAAGTTAAGCTGACCCTGAATAAGATATGGCGCCATATTTTGACAAGCCTACCAAGTTGAACTATGTAGATGTATTTTGTCGAAAGCTCGCAGCTGTATATTATTTAAGGAGAGAACATTCAATTATAATTTTACTATTTTTGGGATACTTTTCATTGTTTGGCATCCAACTAATACACGTTAATAAGCTTTAAGTTATTAACCCCTAGACGTACAAGCACATTTTTAGTACTGTCTAAGCTTTCAGTAATATGAATATGCGGGGTTTGGCGAGTAGTATTTGTTTAGTGTTGTGTAGGGTATTTGGAATAGTGATTTTTGGTTACAGGGTGTAGCATGGTTTTGGCGAGATGGTGTGATAATGTTTTGATGTTGAATGTGATGCTGCGATGTGACCGGTTGATGTGCAAGAGTTTTAGGTTGAATGTTGCTAAGTGATTTGATGTCATATTGGTGTGTGAATGGTAATGTGGCTCTGATGCTGTGACAATGTGATGCGAGGGGCGGGCGACGTCCACAGTCATTTGAACATCCCGGCCCCCCTAGGCGAATTTATTAGCCTAGCAAACGCTGGACCTGTTGCAATGCCTCCACCACGTTGCTAAGCCCGGTGGCACGACCCCTGCCTCTTCGTGCGGTTGATGTTGGTGCGCTGCGCCAATGCGTTGCGTTGCGTTGGTAAGCTGGTGCGCGTGGACTGTAGCGACCCCGTGCACGTTGCGGCTGATAAGGGCGCGGGGCGCCGCGATTTCGGTTCGGCGGCGGTACGGGCATGCGGTGGCTGGGCGTACGGTGCAGCAGCGTATGGTGCGGTCGGTCGCATATTTGGCAACGAACCTCCGAAGTGCAGTCGACGATTGTATGTGACGCAGCCAGGCAATTCACGCAGTACCCATGCGCTTGCGCCACTTGCTGGCGTTGGAGCGGCTGCATGCCGCGGAATATTGCGCATAGGCGCAGCGCGTGGAGACGGCGGCATAGTGGACATTCCACGGACGCCTGCCGAGCACTCCTACCTGCTGTGGACGTTCCGTTGTGTGCGTTGTTGATGGTTGGTGGTGAGCGCACTACGTTGCGGGGTGCGGCGCTTTGCGAAGCGGCAGCACGCGTTGTTGTGGTGCGCGGCGCGGCGCTGGGTGCTGCGGTAGGCGTGGTGACGGCGGAGCGGATAGTGCGGGGTTGCACGGCTGGCATTTCGCTGTCCATGTCTAAAGGGGAATAAAGACGAGTTATGTTCTGGGTATTAAGCTTTAATGGGGTAATATAAGCGCGTATTTTGCAGTGACTGTTTGCGTTTTAAGTTATGATAATAATTTGGCGCGTATGTATTTTGTAGTTGATTGTGTCATGTGACGGGTTTGTGTTTCGAGTTTATTTCTTCTATTAGCGGATTTTTTGGGTGATTCTTTGGTGTTTTCCACCGATATCTTTTGTGAAGGTCTTTTTCGTACTCTTCTTTTCATCGGCGGCTGAATTCATGATGGAGAATCTTAATTCGTGCCCATCGATTGATTAGGTGGAGGGAGTCGCGACTTCGCTTAGGTATAGCTAAGAGCGGAGCTCCTCTTAGAAAATGCCCAGGGGTGAGGGCTGTAAAATCGGAGGGATGTTGCGAGGGCGCTGAGAGGGGCCGTGGGTTATGAACGGCTTCAATTCGGGTAAGTAGTGTTGTGAACTCCTCGAAACTGAATTTGTGATATCGCTTTTGAAGTGCGTTTTAAAGCCTTTTCCCATAGGCGGACCATAAGGGGTGCACTGGGGGGTATGAATTGCCAATCTATGCCTTGAGGTGCATATTTTTTGACGAGATCGATTGAAATTTCTTCCACGTTCTGGACACATGTTCCCTTGGTAGCCCTTTTGGCTTCCACAAAGGTTCTTCCATGGTCGCTCATTATTCCGAATCCTTGCCGTCCGACGAAACGAACCACTAGCTTGAGCCTCAGGGATGAGGACTTCTTCGGGAGGGATTTTTCAGCGTCACATTTATGCTACTTAAGCAGAACATCGCTTGAAACGGTTGAGAATTGCTGGCATGCTTGCACGCAAACAATGATCAACGCACGAAAAGCTAATGCTTGCGCAGCATAAGTGTGTAAGCTGTGAGCTGCTTATACATAGTGTAAGTGCGTGTGTTCGCTCATACGTATAAGTGCGTAAGTCGCTTATACAAGTAATATAATAATATAATACAATGGCGCTATTATAACTCTGGCGAATTTTATGGCCGAGCTTCTCTCCCAATTTGAGGTGTGCTCCTTTTGTTATTTCCTACTAATTGGGTGGACCTGCAGTTTTATGCCGGCTCCGAACGGCGAATGCATTTTTGTGAGAAGCTTTTTCATGGCAGAAATACTCTCGGAGGGTATGCCGCCCACTGCCAAGAGGTGACCGCTGTTCTTAAAAAACCCAATAATTGGATTTTTACTAATTAGAAAAAATTTTTGGTGTTTTGCTCGGACTGGGGTTTGAACCCGAGACCTCTGGCATAGCAGGCGAGCACTCTACCCACTGCACCACAGCGGCTTATACAAGTACACTAAGGAAATCCTTCGTCTCTCCAGGATTGCACTTAGGATTAAATACAATGTGCCTAATGCATAAAAATCGGGCTTTAGCTCATACTCAGTTGTTTCGTAAAATGGGGATTTTGTATGTAAAAATTATTAATTGATGGAGTAAGTGGAAAAAAATTCAACAACTATTTACAGCGAAGGTTGAGTGTATAGCTATTTCACGAAAAATCATTTTCGATCATCAGCACTCTTTTCGGAAGTGGATGCACCGGGGATTGAACCCGAGTCCATTCCATCTTCAGCCGCAATGACCCAACGCATAAACACACTCGGCCATTGAGACTCTGTGCAAGCTGTTGGATTTTCCCCACTTTTGCCTTTTTCATTTTCAACATTAACGTTAGTGTGTATCCACGGTGCATCCACTTCCGAAAAGAGTGCTGATGATCGAAAATAGTTTTTCGTGAAATAGCTATACACTCAACCTTCGCTGTAAATAGTTGTTGAATTTTTTTCCACTTACCCCATCAATTAAAAATTGAATTAAAATAAATTTCGTGCTAAGCACTAAAAAACTCTTTCAAAAATTATTAAAATTGCTTGATTTTGCCAAACGAATTAGGCTTATCTCATAGAAAAATTATAAAACAATAAAACCCAATCCAATAAATTTAAATTATATACTATATAGGGAAAGTGGGCGTGGTCATGGTCCGATTTCGCCTATTTTCAATACCAACCTCCCAGTCTGGATACCAATTTGCATTCCAAATTTCATCAAAATATTTCAATTATTGCGCGAGTTCGAGTGCACACAGACGGACGGACATGGCTCAATCGATGTCTCTTTTAACCCTGATCATTTTGTTATATAGGTATATGTAAGTCTATATCTGTGTCGATAATTTCATGGCGTTACAGTCCACCGTTATGAAATCAAAATTATAATACTATATGTACTAGTGCAGCTGAGTATAACAATAGTAATACATAAAATGTAAATTACAATTAAGCGTCGTCGAAATGTCAAAGGATGTACGTCTAGGGTTAAAAAATTGAATACTTTATGACCACACAGTATTTCGGTACATTTTAATTACATAATTGCGCAAAACTGGTAAAAGCTAAGCATTGAAGCACTTATATGCGTTGTTTGCAATATTTCCCTCCAACAAAGAAAAATTTCACTTTTTTGCTTCTCATCAGCGCTCTTAGGAGCTAAAACAATTTAATTTAGCCAAAAATAAAAACCTTTTTATTTAGAATTTGGTTTGCTTTTTGAAGATATGTACATATTTAAAAAAGTTTTCCAATTTACAACTATTTTTATTATTTCTACTATTTACACGCTGTTGACCTATCTATTGAATTACTGGCTGTAAATGCTTGTACATACACATGCATATTTTTTGTTATTGAAGAGGTCAATTCGATTGCGAGGCAATTGGAATTTTATCTGGGTTATTGGGCAGCAGTCCACGTACACCGAACATGCATATTCATGTGTGTGCATGCTTGTTTTTTTTATTTTCATTGATGGGTGGTCAAAAGCTTATAGCCCGTATATTTGTATTTACTAACTTATATACATATATATTTGCATATGTATAACCAAATAAATTTTGTTCCAATCATGTTCGCATTTCGCACATACATGCATATACACTTAAGCTTATTCCTACCTGTGTATGTGGCTGCTTGTTTTTGTGTGTTTTGGTAAATTGTTCGCATGCTGTTTTGGCCGCATTCGCTTGAGTTGCCGTGACGTCAAGCATAAACGTAATTTCGTTTAATTTGTTCAGGTCTTCTTTTTTGGATTTTCCTCTGTGATATTTCTTTTTATAATAAAATTTAACATTAATTTAATGTTGAGCACAACCACAATGTTGAGGGTTTTTCTACCAAATTTCACAGCCTCTTTAAAGGCTTTTCCAAGGTACGAATATCTGGAGCTAGTGGTTTATTTACATATGTATACAAGAATCGCCCAGCGGTCGAAATTCGACCAACGCTTATTTTGAAATTCCATCTCTCGGGGTCTATATAGCAAAATTATGGACAATGGCAGCCAAAATGAAACTGAAGAAACTTTTATTTTCTGACCGGAAAATCTCAAAAATAAAACAGAAAATAATTGTTAAAAATCAACTCTTTGGATACTGTGTGTAACGCACAACCGTTGCGATCCCTGCATAATTCTTCCCTCTGTCTACGTACTCTACACTGTAGATCTTCCAACATATAGGCTTTCGTTGCAAATTAGTTGGGATTTGCCTAAATAGGATACACTTTTACAAAAATAATAATCATCCATTTAATGCTTAAATACCGACAAATTTCTGTGGAAATAATTTTCCCACACACATGTCTTCAGTGACCAAATGTTACTGTTTTAGTCTTAAGCTGTTAGATTTTGCAATAATTCAATATAATGGTGAACAGATGGTACGCAAACAAATGCATACACGTATTTATGTAGATGACTTACCGATACGAATAACACAGTTGCATTAATCCGCATAGGCAGTGGTAAACTGAGAGAATGTACAAATAGAACGGCAATTGGGTCAAGCGCATAAATTTGATTTAAGAACTCGAAACAGTTGGGTCCTTTCTTGCAAGCGATTTAAAGGCGCAAGTGCCTACTTGCACATGCATTCATTATTTATGTCAAAAAATTTTCTTATGTACATATTTTTTTGTTTTTTTTTTTGTTTTACGAGGAGGAAGCATCGAAAGCCTTTACCCCGTCAGTGTGGGACTCTAACCAGCACTAAACCTCCTACTGTCATCGTACCGAACACCCCGGTACTACCGTCAGGCTACCGTCGGGAGGTGGGTTGAGCACAGGGCTCGAAGTGTCCGTAATGGTCGCGTTATTTCCCTCAGTCTGCCTTAGGAGGCTTCACCCGTTCCCCTAGAGGATCACTGTTAGGTGGTCTGCGGAGGCCAATTATGCGCACCACACGCTATGACGGATGCAGGAGGCCTAGCTCCTGTACGTATCCGTTCCACTCGAAGTGGTCAATTAGTCGACCTATTCTGTGATAAGTGATATGCGGACGCCTAAGTTCCGCGGCACGCGCGATGACGGATGTAGGAGGCAGAACTCCTATACGTATCCGTTCCACTCGAGGTCTCGAAGTACCTATGATTAGAAACTGTAATCTGACATGAATAGTGCTTCTTTAGTCGCCGCTCATTCGCCGTATTCTCTCCAGGCTTCTCAGTGTTTTCATGGTGTCTGCTATTACGTCACTTGCTGCAGTCCATTTTGCCTTGCTTTCTAGCATATGCTTCACGAATGACTCTGGTGTATAGTTACCTCCACATAGTCTACGGAGCTTGTTTCTAGATTCGTAAAATCTTGCACACTCAAAGAATACGTGATATACATCTTCTATTGCTTGCCCCCCCGCAGTAATCACACGTTGGGTTTGACTCGTGCTTAAAGCGGTAAAGATAGGCCTTGAAACAACCGTGTCCAGATAGAAACTGCGTCAAGTAGAAATCGACTTCGCCGTGTGCTCTTTCCAACCAGATTCTCAAGTCTGCTACATATGTACATATGTATTTGCAATAAAGGGCATCCATGGAACCGGAAGCTTGTTATGATGACAGTGAAATGAACTTTGAAGTCAAAATATGAGAAACTAAAGATTATGTTTGAAGTGCTCTAAAGGTTATTCAAATGTCTAGATATGATGTTTTGAGATTCCTTTCAAGTTCTTGTTTCAATAAGGCGCTCGTGTGGCGTTAGTTTGTATAGCATTTAACCCTACAACTATCAAATATTTTAAAGTTAGTAACATCTATAACAAATATGCACATGATATCTTAGAAAACTATGATTGCTGTAACCTGTGCTGAATTTAATTTTCCTTTTGCATGTGCTTCAAAATGGACATTTTACAAATTGCGTTGACAAATCCTCAAATATGCAGAAAGACGACATTAGAAAGCACTTGTCTATGAATTTTTATCACTTATTCAGCATTTTAAACATAACCTTTTACGATCTCATATCACACGCTGCACATAGTGCATAAGTATGTAGTATGTAGATAGACACAATAAAGGAATTTAGCTATATTTGCATGTATGTATGTATGTATGTCACATGACTTGCACGGAGCAAAATAATATGTAAATTTCTAAGCGCTCAAACTTAAACTTAAAAAAGTACATATTTGCATTACAATGCGAGTAGTAGATACACTTCATTCAGATTCACATGTGTGCACATGTGTGTATATTTTAGAAATTTCTTTTACTCGTAACCACTGAGCCGTGCACAGCATGAGTCGCATGAAATTCTTTTCACATGCAAATTTCTTAACCATTTTAATATGTTAGCATTCAATAGATGACTTGTAGGCATTAGAGGCAAAGGCAGACGTTGTTCTTTCCTCCGCCTATAAAATTTACATTTAAAACTCTTTCGCAAATGTACCTACATACTAGGGATTCCAATTTTTCCGATTTTTGCGATCCCGGGATTTTCGAGATTTGTTTTTATAATCCCGGGATCCCGGGATTTGTCCCGGGATTTGGACCTTAATTATTTTCTCACATTTTGGGGTTGAAAAAGTAAATATATATTTCGAGGAACGCTACAACTTTAAAGTGCAAAGAAAAAATTGATTTTTATTGCCATTTTTATTATTTCATTAAAATATTTCAATAAAATAGGAACGTAAAATCATGCGTATTATTTAATAATAAGAGTTACTTTAAAAAACGCAACCAACAAAGAAAATTACATACAAAACATTTGCCTTTACAGTTGGTACTTTTAGGATATTAATAATAAAGCTTGTGATCATTTGATAATTTCCAATACAAATTTTTAGAATTTAATGACGTACTTCGTTTAAGCGAAT
This sequence comes from Urophora cardui, assembly GCA_960531455.1. NCBI lineage: Eukaryota > Metazoa > Arthropoda > Insecta > Diptera > Tephritidae > Urophora > Urophora cardui. Next base: position 166,581,233 of record OY482670.1, on the reverse strand, counting down.
ATTTCCAAGCTTGCCGAGAAATACTGAAAATTAATACAACATTCGGAAAAAATTAAAACTCGGATGCAGAAATTTTGAGATGAATTCCGAGTATACAACTCCGTATTTTATTTTAGTACGTAATGTGAAATTCTCAAATAAAATTAAACTTTTTCCTGGTTTTTACTAATTTTATTTTTGAAATTTTTTTTGCATTTTCTTCCATTATTTACTTTTCTTGGGAGGAAATTGCAAAAACCTTTGAGAAATAAATGGTCAAAAATCAGGAAATAGAAATTATCAAATGAATTTTACCACAAGAATTCTAACGATTTTAAAAATACCTAAAGTACGTTTCCTTACAGCGCGTATTTCACAACAAAAAAAATTTAACTACACTAGTTTATAGCCAAAAAATATCTAAAAATTCAGGTAAGGGGGAGGATAGGTATGGGACTGCTGAGCTCAGAACTATTTTTTTTTTTTAATGTTTTGTATGGTTAGGTTTTTGAGATAACGGTAATTTGGTGTTTCTTTGGTTATTACTTCACTCAAAAATTATTTTCGGAAATCACAAATGCGATAACCACAATTAAGCTAATTTTTAAAAGAATAAAACTTTCCTGAATTTTACAACTTCCTACAAAAACTTAATTTTAAAATCAAATTTTTTTTCAAAAATCGCAAGTAGTTAATAACATTTTGATTTCGACCAGCTGTCACTCAGCGAGGTAATGTCCACTTACTACAAGTTGTACATCGACAATTTTAATTTTCTTTCGAACGAGGTACTGTACTGCTTGTGATTATCCCATTTGTGACACCCGCGAAAAATAATTTTTCAATGAAGTGATAACCAAAAAAACCTAACCATACAAAAAATAAAAAAAAATAGTTCCGAGCTCAGCAGGCCCATATCTATTCTCCCCCAAACCTGAATTTCTTGGTATTTTTTTTTAAATTATTTGTAGTGTTATTAAATCAAAAATATTAATCCTTACTTTGCTTTTTTTATTCTGGCAAAAATGTCAAACTTATTCTGCAGTTTCTTCGGACTGTCAAGTTTTTTTTATTCTCTTCCACAAAGATTCCACACATTTTTTAGGGCTGTTTGTTCTATAGACAAAATGTAAAACTGGCCCGACTGAGGGGCAACATTTTCTGTTCTTAGCACAAAAGGGTTGCATTATTTTTGTTTCATTTATCACATGAAAAATGCACCATTTTCATAGGGCACAAGGCACATGTTGATAATGCTGCCATGTAATAATGCAATATTTTCGTTCTGAATAGGAAACGCTATTAGTATACAGATCTGAGACCAATAAAAATTATATAAAATACAATTTTTCTTTGCTATAATAGGTGAATATTCTCTCTTTATTTTATCCCGAAAATCCCGGGATGAAATTCTTGTAATCCCGGGATTTCCGGGGAGTGAAAAAGGGCGGGATCCCGGGATCCCGGGATTGGAATCCCTACTACATACGTATATGCAATTTAGTTACGACACGTCAGGTGCCTTAGATTACATTCAAAAAAGCTTAAAACAAAATATTGTAAGTACGAGTCAGTTACTTTGTCGGATTAATCACTTGTCCAGCAATTCGTTAAAAAAAAAAATACTAAGCAAATAAACTTAAATTTCAGAAATGAGGCGCAATTCAATTTACCTAGCTGAAGTCGGTACGAGATAATGTTTGCTGTGCCAATTTTTTTGTTTCCTATTTAATTTTTTACCACCGTAACTCTTCAGTTTATGTATGTATGAACATACGTATGTGCGTATATATGAAAGTAGATATTGATATAACTTAGCTAAATTGAATAGTTAAGTGTTATGTCAACTCCTTGTATTCCATCATCTTACGTATCTCAGATGTATTTAAATATTGTAAGCTTTGAAACTTTAAATATATTTTACATGTTACATACATATATTGTACATAAAAGAACATTCATATACACATATACATACCTCATCCCCACCCATGTATTCGCATTTAGAAGCCATTAAGAAAGTTATCTCTGTTTGTATGACATTGTTTGCATAACGAATAAGACGTACATACATATATATCGCTAGCTTAGAGTGCAAACTGTGTAAGTCCATTTTTATAAAAAAGTGTATTTTTATGTGCAACGCTAGAAAAATCAAATACGCACCACGCTAAACAAGTCTGTGATACTTTTCATATTTCTACTCGTTGTTATTCAGTGATACGCAAATTGTGTAAGTCCAAAATATTTATAATTTTGTTTTTTGTCTCTCCTATAAAGTTTTAAAAAAGGACTTACACAATTTGCTAGCGATATGTACACAGAAAAAAAATTTGCTCAGATTATGGGAAAGTGGGAATGATTCCGCGCTAAGAACAAATTTTCATTGTTTTGATTTTCTTCAAATCAAGGAATGAAAAGCACTTTTTAAAGAAAATTGTATTCAAAACAATGAAAATATGTCTTTAGCGCCGAATCATTCCCATTTTTCCATAACCTGAGAATTTTTTTTAGTGTAAGTACTAACATGCATGCATAAATAAATATATGTGGTTTCCACACATTCAATTTCTTCCATATTTAATGCAATTGTGTTCATAAGTTAAATGTTTCCCAATTGCATTTAAGCAAGATGTTCAAACGTAGATACGAATGCATACATTTTAATTCGAACACATACATGTACACAAGCATACATGCATACATACATTTTCATTTCTGTGGAAGTTTGTGGGTTTTACCTTTCTCAATTTATGGTCTTAATTACCCTGGCATTGAGTAGCAATTACCACAGAATTTCTTTGGATTTACTTAAATAAATCTTGCAAGAAATTAACTGAGAGTAAACCACACATATTCCAAACACAAATTAAATGCATCCACATCAAAATAATCATACAAACTAGCCAGTATATCGTCGTTTAAAGTGCATTTTCGGGTGAGGGACATTTTTGTTTCCTTTTTTTACACTAAGTTGATGTTTTAGCTAACAAACTGATCTACGTAACTATTCAGATTTAAGTTTATACGCAGAAATAAGTAACGGTTTTGAAATTAAATAGTTTTTATGCTCTCCTGTAAAATTCAACCAACGTCCGCTATGCTAAAATGCAAATGCCTCTTACGCCAAAATGCACTTTAAACGACGATATGTACATATACATATACATACTTATATATTCAAAAGATGGTCCTTGGCATTAACATATCGCTTTAGATTTACTCATTTACATGTGCATATCGACAGCTGAGAATAAGATCGCCCTATTTCAAAAATTGTTTCAAAAACGCCCTATTCCAAAAATTGTTTGAATAACGTTCTATTTCCATTTAGCTAAGTGGCCGCTGTGGTGCAGTGGGTAGAGTGCTCGCCTGCTATGCCAGAGGTCTCGGGTTCAAACCACGGTCCGAGCAAAACACCAAAACAATTTTTCTAATTAGTAAAAATCCAATTATTGGGTTTTTTAAAAGCAGCGGTCACCTCTCGGCAGTGGGCGGCATACCCCCCGAGAGTATTTCTGCCATGAAAAAGCTTCTCACCAAAAATGCATTCGCCGTTCGGAGCCGGCATAAAACTGTAGGTCCACCCAATTAGTAGGAAAAACAAAAAGGAGCACACCTCGAATTGGGAGAGAAGCTCGGCCATAAAACTCGTCAGAGTTATAATAGCGCCATTGTATTATATTATTATTATTATTTCAGATTTTGCTTCAAGAACGCCCTATTTCAGAATTTGTTTCAATAACGTCCTATTTCAGACAATTATTCAAAAAGCCCTATTTCAGAGAAATATATATGGAATTTTCTCTGAAATAGGGCGTTTTTGAAGCAAAATCTGAAATAGGACGTTATTGAAACAATTTTTCAAATAGGGCGTTCTTTAAGCAAAATCTGAAATAGGACGTTATTGAAACAATTTTTCAAATAGGACGTTTTTGAAACAATTTTTGAAATAGGGCGATCTTATTCTCAGCCGTCGATTTGCTTTTCTTCAAAGCGACTTCAGCAACCACATTATGGCAGCTAAAACCACAGACGATGGCCATCTGTAGTCATCCATCATATTTTGGAATAATTAACAGCATTCTTCAGTGTGCTTAGTCTTATTTGTGTATCGTTTTATATGGCAAGAATATGTCATTGTCATCAAAACGAATTCACGATTGATTTCTTTATAAAAGTTTCAGGTTTCAGTTCTAAATCCAAAAGAACTACCATTTCCCTATAAACCGGTTTATCTCTAAACCAAATTTGACAAAGGACGACGGAAAATCATTTCACTAGTGTGACAGTGAAAAAATGCTTTTGGGGAGACATACCTCAAGCTGTATACTTAAAATTTCCAATATACCCTCAAAATCTGGAGATAGGGGCCAAAAACCAGGGTTCGGAAATTCTCATTTATGATTACTCATTTTCATTCATTTGTGAGAATTTTCACGAGCGAGAATATTTCAAATTATTTTTTTCGTTCATTTATCACGAGTGAGAAATGCAAAAAAAAATTATGCTTCTCACTCGCGATAAGTGAACAAAAAAAAAAATTTCAATATTTTTCACTCACGAGCGAAAAATAAAAAACCAAAATTTCTCACTCACATGTGATAAAACCGAACTAAGCCGGCTTCGGCTGTTCACATATGAGAAAAGCAATGCGAGAAATACTGATCGCGAGCAGTATTTTAGCGTTCACGAAAAGATTTTCTCATGGACATTTTTCAGCTGCGTTGTATGGAAGGAAATGCAAGCAGATTTTCGCAGTTGCCTTAGCCAAGCATTTGTGCGTACATATGTATCTACATATTTATGTATGGTTGGGTGTATTCATACAAGGGAATGGTTTGCATATGAACATATGTATGTATATACATTCATATTATTTATGTATACGTATTCAATATTATCTCGGATTGCCTGCGATCTTTAGTAGAAGGCGGGCAACTAAATTTTCCTTGTTTATTATAATTACATTATTGAGTCTTTTTTTTATAATTTTTGTTTTTTTTTTTTGCAAATACATACATACATATGTGACGAGTTCTTAATAGCCATTTTTATAGCAAATGTAGGTATGTAGATGCTAGCTCCTTTTTTATACCTATTTAGGAAGGTTTTTGAACGTGGAATGATATATGTACATTCGATTTTTTTTTGAGAGGCGGTACAATCCGCCCAAACTACACACATACATAAATATTTTTTTATTGTTAGTAAAGCTGAAATACCCCTATCTAGGTACTAAGTTTGGTAATGATATGTGAATATGTATATGCATATGGGCTAATCCTGAAAAAGTCAACCCAGAGCATGAAATTGAAAATGGTCCGAACTTTATTCTTAAACTCAGGCTGAGAAAAATCACCAAAAAATAATAATTTTCACTAAGGCTTTTTTATTAGCAAAGTATCATTTTTTTTTCTTCGCGGGTTTTGTTTATTGAAAAGATTTATATTATTGTTACACGCTCTAATCATTCTACATAGAACGTAATTTAATTTAAGAGTATAAAGAAGAAGCTAGTAAGAATAAAGGAGTTTTTGTACTTTAAAATTTCGCTTATCCTTTTTGTCGCGTGCGTTACCAAAAAACTATATAAATAGTTATTAAAACTAGGAAACCACTTGAAATAAAAAAAAAATTCAGTGACAAAGTAAGTTTGTGTACCTTTTCCAAAAATAAAATCAGTGTTGTCCGAAAGCTGAATGTTACAACTTTATATGTGTTTGAAATTTGTCGCGTGCGTTACCGTAAGTGCAAAATTCAATCTATATACATATATAATTAAAAAGGTAAAAAAAAAATGTTAAAAGCTTTTATATTTAATATTAATAAAAAAAAAGGAAAAAAAATAAATTTTTAATATTTTTGAACAAGATTTATATTACTCCTTAGTTCATTTGGATCTTAATTTCAATCTAAGCATACATTTAACGTATTTCTTCAAAGCATTTCTGTATATGTATCAATATATACGCGGGTACTCATTAGATATTCATGTTATAAAACAGTATTGGTGAAATGGAAGGAAGCGATAAAAACTTTAAATTCTAATTACGTAAGATATGCATTACGTAAAGTGCACCCACGCTTTTATTTATGTTGATACATATACAGAAATGCTTTGAAGAAATACGTTAAATGTATGCTTAGATTGAAATTAAGATCCAAATGAACTAACGAGTAATATAAATCTTATTCCAAAATATTAAACCTTTATTTTTTTCCTTTTTAGTAAATTTTTATATTAATATTAAATATAAAAGATTTAAAAATTTTTTTTTACTTTGTTTTATTATATATGTATATAGATTGAATTTTGCACTTACGGTAACGCACGCGACAAATTTCAAACACATATAAAGTTGTAACATTCAGCTTTCGGACAACACTGATTTTATTTTTGGAAAAAGGTACACAAACTTACTTTGTCACTGAATTTTTTTTTTATTTCAAGTGGTTTCCTAGTTTTAATAACTATTTATATAGTTTTTTGGTAACGCACGCGACAAAAAGGATAAGCGAAATTTTAAAGTACAAAAACTCCTTTATTCTTACTAGCTTCTTCTTTATACTCTTAAATTAAATTACGTTCTATGTAGAATGATTAGAGCGTGTAACAATAATATAAATCTTTTCAATAAACAAAACCCGCGAAGAAAAAAAAATGATACTTTGCTAATAAAAAAGCCTTAGTGAAAATTATTATTTTTTGGTGATTTTTCTTAGCCTGAGTTTAAGAATAAAGTTCGGACCATTTTCAATTTCATGCTCTGGGTTGACTTTTTCAGGATTAGCCCATATGCATATACATATTCACATATCATTACCAAACTTAGTACCTAGATAGGGGTATTTCAGCTTTAGTAACAATAAAAAAATATTTATGTATGTGTGTAGTTTGGGCGGATTGTACCGCCTCTCAAAAAAAAAATCGAATGTACATATATCATTCCACGTTCAAAAACCTTCCTAAATAGGTATAAAAAAGGAGCTAGCATCTACATACCTACATTTGCTATAAAAATGGCTATTAAGAACTCGTCACATATGTATGTATGTATTTGCAAAAAAAAAAAAAAAAAAAAAAATTATAAAAAAAGACGCAATAATGTAATTATAATAAACAAGGAAAATTTAGTTACCCGCCTTCTACTAAAGATCGCAGGCAATCCGAGATAATAGCTTTGTTTCTTTATACACTAATTAACGTTAATAAACACTAATTTTTAGATTTGACATATAATTTGTGTTTCTTTGGTTTCCCTCCAGTAAAAGAGAGCGAACTGAACGAAAATTGAGAGAGCACTGAACGAAACTGGTGAGAGCGGCAATGATAGTTCTACTAACTTTTTTACTGGACAAATTTCCACTAGCAAGACACTAGCAAGAAGAAGAAGAAATGTCAAATGTGGAAAAAGGAATTCAAATTTGTATTTGAAAATACAAAAGTAAATATATACGTAGTAAATCAAGTTATATAGCTATTTTTATTAAAAAAAAAAAGGTTTAATATGGAAACGGGAAGTTATTTATAATGTATGGATGCTGTCAAACTAATCCTATATTGAAATATATGTACATATATACATTAGGCTCAAAACAAGAACCATGATGAGAGTGCATCTTCCGCCGGATCGGCTGTAATGGAAGAAGTAAGGAAAATTATTCTTACAATTCACTCTTACCTTTCACTCTTACCTTTCACTCTTTGCTATTAGACAAATCTATCTTCATACATACTCTGAAAAAAAAACGTTGTAAATCTAAAGACTTTCGCAGTTAAATCAACTACTTTCCGCATTTGAAATGTGCCCAACAACGCTCCGTTGTTGTTTCAAAGGTGCAAGCGTTTTTGATTCAAATACTTTTCGTATTTAAATTAACAACGAAAACTGTTGCATCAAATATTTTTACATTTAAGTTAACAGTTTTTGCTTTTGGATTAACAGCAAATATTTTTAGACCAAAAGCGAGCACCGTCGATTCAAATACTTTTCGTATTTAAGTTAACAGCGGAAACTGTTGATGTAAATACTTTTCGTATTTAAGTTAACAGTTTTTGCTTTTGAATTAACAGCAAAAGTTTTTAGTCCAAAAACGGGCACCATTGAAGCAAATACTTACGCAGTTAACCTCCAAAAAATTTTAAACAATAGTATTTTTTTTAATATAATGAATATTATTTTATTTTTTTATAATCAAAGACGGAGATTCAACAGCGGAAAGTTGTTGGTTTAACTACGGGTATTTTTTTCAGAGTATGTACATACAGAGATTTTTAAGAATTGTAACAATGCTTATGGAGCCTATTGAAAGCGATGACGAGATTAAACAGGTAGCTGTAGAAAGTTTAAGGTCAGTCGACATCGGCTTGTTTCTAATAATAATAATAATACAATGGCGCTATTATAACTCTGACGAGTTTTATGGCCGAGTTTCTCTCCCAATTCGGGGTGTGCTCCTTTTGTTTTTTCCTACTAATTGGGTGGACCTACAGTTTAATGCCGGCTCCGAACGGCGAATGCATTTTTTGTTTCTAACCAATCGAAATACCAGGAATTGTTTACTTCAGTACATTGAAATTGTAGTTCCGAGCTATCGTCATAATTTTCGAATCTCCAGAAGCTTGCTTGAAAGCGTTTTCGAGCGAATATGTCAGTCGAAATTGGTTTTTCTAAGGCAATAGAACACTTAAAGGGATATATTAAAATCCATATTTTTCTTTTCTGATGATGATTTCAATTTTTTATTTTTTCTTAAATTTTCGGGCGTGTCTTTTATCTTTTTTCATGCGCCAAACAATCATATCGTCGTTTAAACTGCATAACCGCTTAAGTGGAACTTTCATAACCGCCTATGCCAATATTGAGGTTTTCCAAACTTTAACTTCTAGTGTTCAGCTCTATGGATTTATACCACAGATTTGGCCTTTGGGAAGCTCTATATTTCCTTCTAATGTTCTTTTCACCTCTGAAGTCGGAGAGTTGGGCGGTTATGAAAGTCTCACTTGGGCGGTTACGAAGTGTAAACGGTGATATGTCACTAACATTTGCTAATTCAGGTTTCCTAATCTATTTTGCTAATATCTCTCACTGAGAGCAAATGTTACTTTACTCTCACAAATTTCGTTAAAAGAGATTAGCAAGAAATGTTAGTTAATGTTTTGCTGGAAAGTAAAGAAAAGAACCTTATATTGAATACGTATACATAAATAATATGTATGTATATACATACATATGTTCATATGCAAACCATTCCCTTGTATGCATACACCCAACCATACATAAATATGTAGATACATATGCACGCACAAATGCTTGGCTAAGGCAACTGCGAAAATCTGCTTGCATTTCCTTCCATACAACGCAGCTGAAAAATGTCCATGAGAAAATCTTTTCGTGAACGCTAAAATACTGCTCGCGATCAGTATTTCTCGCATTGCTTTTCTCATATGTGAACAGCCGAAGCCGGCTTAGTTCGGTTTTATCACATGTGAGTGAGAAATTTTGGTTTTTTATTTTTCGCTCGTGAGTGAAAAATATTGAAATTTTTTTTTTGTTCACTTATCGCGAGTGAGAAGCATAATTTTTTTTTTGCATTTCTCACTCGTGATAAATGAACGAAAAAAATAATTTGAAATATTCTCGCTCGCGAACGTGAATGAATGTGAGTGAGAATTTCCGAACCCTGCCAAAAACCCCTTTTCATAGGGTAAGTCATATATGTATTTTACCGTACCTTTTTCTCTGTTTATCCGTAAGAAATGTCAATAATATTATTGAAATAATTGATTGATTGTTGATTAATTTTATTACAAACATATTAAATGTGGCAATTGGGAAAGTTCTGGATAACTGAAATAGTCCCGCAATTGAAAACTCTCCCATCAGATTATTATGAACAAATGCATGTTTTAATTCGTACTGAAAAGAGCTATTTTTACCAATGCGATAATTTTTTTCCATCTATATATATAAAAATGATTTGGTGTTTAATTGTAACGCTAAAACTTGAAAACGGCTGAACCAAATCAAATACTTCCTTAGGGGGGTTTGTGTGTTGTTACCCCGCGAAGGTTTAGTCGAAGAAAAAATTAAAAAATATTAGGGGGGCGTGGCACCTCCCATACAACCTTAATTTTTAAAGCTGATTATCTCTAAAACAGTTCAAGGTAGGGAGCAGAAAATTTGTATAGAGGTAGGTGATATCAAAACCCTTCTCACTCCGAAAAGTGGGGGTTATCAGAAAAGGGGGCGTGGCACCTCCCATACAACCTTAATTTTTAAAGCTGATTATCTCCAAAAGAGTTCAAGGAAGGGAGGTAGGGGATATCAAAACCCTTCTCACGCAGAAAAGTGGGGGTTATCAGAAAAGAGAGCGTGGCACCTCCCATACAAACTTAATTTTTCATGCTGAATATCTCTAAAATTATTTAAGGTAGGGACTTGGAAATTGGTGTGGAGATAAACGATAACAATTCTATATTAACGCAAAATAATAGGAGTTATACGAAAAGGGGGCATGGCACCTCCCATACATACTAAGCGTTGGAAGCTGAATATATCAGAAAGAATAAATGGCAGGATCCTGAAAATTGCTATAGAGCTAAATGATATTAAAGTCACTCTAAAGCATAAAAGTGGGAGTTATCGAAAAAGGGGGCGTGGTACCTCCCGTACACACATAATTTCTTAAGCTGAATATCTCTAAATGGATTTAAGGCAAGGACCTGGGAATGGGTACAGAGCTATATGATATCAAAACAATTTTTCCGCATAGAAGTGTAGGTTATCGGAATAATCATAATGCTTTTCATATGGTCAGCTCTATATGGCGTGTTACCGTCCTCGCTATTTATTTACGCTCCGGGACAGAAAACTAAAAATTTTAATTTTCTATTAAAAATAATACCGGTGTAAAAACAATTTTTGAAATGAAATTAATAAAAAAATCTACATTGGGCCGGGTCAGCTAGTTTTCTATAAAAAACACACTCACTAGAACTCACATTTTTTCTCGAACATCGCACAAAAAAACTGTTTTATACATTATAAGTACCCGCGGCCATAAAACTTATCTAGAATTTGTGTGTTTGTACAAAAATTAATTATTTTATTGCGATATAAATTGCTTTTGTCAGATACATTTTACTCAGTTGTTGCTATCATAACATACACATTTACATACGTGCATATGTACATATTTGAATGTATGTACCCTGCAAAAAAATGTGCGATTAATACCGAAAGAGATTTGTCCCGGATTGATCTCTTTCGAGAACAATCGGTCCACAATTAGTCCCCGATTGTTCCCGAACGGGTATAAATGTAGACTAATTGCTTAAATGTAGAAATTTTACACAAATATGCAATGTATTTAAAAAATTGTAGAACAACCGGTAAAACGAATTGAACACCCTTTCTTTTAATAACAATGATGAATAATAATTTTAACAAAATGTTGCCTAAAATATTCTATGAAAAAATCTTTTACATTACGCTCATATAATGCATACTCAAAACTTACAATTTTTTTTATTTATTTATTAAGATTTTTTTTTCAAAAGTAAAACATTATATAATCTTTATTTATATATGCATGAAAATTTACAATTTTTTAAAGATTGTTATTAAAAATTGTCTTGGCGAACAACTTGGAAAAATCTACATTTGTACCCGTTCGTGCTGGAAGTGATTGATCTACATTTGTACCCGTTGGGGATGAAAGCGATTAATCTACATTTGTACCCGTTCGGGATGTAAGCGATTGATCTACATTTGTACCCGTTCGGTATGTTAGTGATTAATCTACATTGGTACCCGTTCGGGTATACAAGTTGAACAATTAGTCTCTTCATAGGACATGCTCGAACAAATGCGATCAATTCACTCCATATAAAGGGATGTAAAATTGTATTAGTCGCATGCTCCCTTGCGATTGATCCCGGACACGTCACGGATTAATCGCATTTTTTGCAGGGTAGGTAATACCTAATATGTATGTAGGTACATAAATATGTAAATATAAAAGTGGGATATCTTCGACAGGCACATAAAGATGTTAACTCTTTTATATCGCCATATAAAAAAAATCGTATAAAATGAATTAAAATTTTTAACAGAATATTTTTGGTTTTTAGGTAAACTGTCTAACTCATATCTTAGAAATCAGTACCGTAGACATTTCTTTAGTTTTGTAGTTCAAATTTTCGGCATACGCACTAATATCACATATGAATATGTTCGCGCTTATTGTATATCTATACATACATATACATATGTAAGTACTTATATCCCTCCAGTAATTAATTCCAAGCAATGCGTTTGCAACCAATGATTTTTTTAGTTAATGCATACATAGGTACTTACAAATTTACTATTTTATAGATTACTGAAGTTAGTTGGGCTGAACAGCATTTTGTGTTTAAAAAAATGTCAAAAAAAAGCCAAATTTGTGGTTTATAACCAACGTTGATAATGCTTTTTTTCATATAGTACGTTGATTTCAGCCAAATACCTCAGTAAAGGGAGTGAATGGCTAAGCTATAAAAAGGGCGTAAACTTCCCCCTGAGCACTTTAACTTTGAATAACAGGTTCTGATCAGCGGTGCCGTTTTGATCCAGTCGTATCAAATGGGATACTTTTTAAGCCAAAGATACGGAGATACTTTTCATTTTGGCTTAGAACAAATTTGATAACTTTTTAATCGGCATTAAATGGTATTAATGATATTTGATTTTTCGGTGATACGAAATTACCATTTGTGATACCAAATTTTCTAAAGCTGCGGCAATACTGGCTCTGATTCATTGTGTTGTGGAACGAATTTCCTTCAACCCTTGGCAAGTGTGGTTTGGTTCTAAACCGGTTTCGGCTACGTGCCGTCTGCAGTATCTAGTTTCGTTCTCTGGTTCAGATTCGCTTTTCTGTCGCACATCTCGTGTGAGCTCACGAATTCCTAGATATGTAGACATTTGTATGTATTTAGGTATATTAAAGTCAAGGATGGGCATTTTTGCATTACCATTCAATAGTGAATGTGCTTTGCATTCCCATTCATTGCATTCCCACTGTAAACTTGATTTACACTACCAATCAAAAATGAGTTTATGGGATATTATACACATGGAATAAGGCTTATAAAGTTGAACGAAAACCAACACGGCATGGTATATGTCCTAGGTGTTAAAGTTGTTAGTAAATTTCTTTTAAATACGGAGGTAAATAAATACTTATACATATACAGTGGCTCACAGAAGTATTTTGCATGCGGCATTTGTTGAGAAAATGTTGGAAATTCGCCTAATTCCATGTGTACTATATCCCATAAACTTCCTTGCCGTTATTATATGTGTAGATTGGCCAATTAATACCTAAACTACGATCGTAGGTTTCCACTGCTATTAAGTGATGAATGGTAGAGCAAATTACATTTGCATTCTCATTCACTACTGATGGTAGTGCAAATCAATTTTTAACTACGACTCACCATTGATTGGGATGTGCAAGGCTGAACGCCATTAAAATTGAGTACACTTTGTCCTTGACCTTTTCGTGATATTATTTATGTATACACATATTATCTTAAATGGAAGCAAATAAAGTCATATTCCGAACATATTAACATGAAAGCACAGTTTTATCAGTGTCACAATCTACATAAGCAAATTGCCATTCAACAAAGTCAAAGATGTCAATACAATCGGAATTTCCAAATGATAATATTAGATCATGCTAAAGCGGATGAGCTTTATAGTGTAGAAATAAGTGAGATTAAAAGATGTTATATTATAAGGAGGAAGAGGAGGAGGGTCCACCCAATTAGTAGGAAAAACAAAAAGGAGCACATCTCGAATTGGGAGAGAAGCTCGGCCATAAAACTCGTCAGAGTTATAATGGCGCCATTGTATTATTATTATTAATTGTAAGGAGACCTATGTGGTACATATAGCGGCTCAACAAAGTTCACTGCAATATGGCAAGTATGAGATGTAAGGAACTGACTAGAGGAACTGACTCTAGACTCATATTAGAAAACAAAACTTGCATTGAGATTAGTCAGCTTAGTTGACTCTGTATCACTTAGAGCCAGAGACAAGACAGAAACTGACACATTTTACAGAGTTCAGTTAGTTTAGTCGAATGTCTTGGACACCTAACGAAAATGGCTAAACATGCGTACACACATATAAAATTATTAGCTACTCCCACATGTTAGGATAAGAGCAATAAGTTTTGCCAGTACCGAAGCTTATTCAACAAACTGTAGATGTACCTATTTCAGGGATTACCACACCAATACTTTCAAACATTGTGCATGTGTTAAAAGCACAAAAGCTCTTGGCTACACTCAAAAGAAACTCAACCATTGTCGAAAATTAAAATTGGAAATGGATAGTATTTTTATTCCTAATTTCACAAAAAACCACAAACAAAAAAAATTAAAATAAAAAAATATGAGACGAAATGCAAAATCATGATTCCTAATAAAAATATTACGTAAAAAATCCAAACAAAAAAAACACCCCCAACACACTATCATTTACAAGCATTCAGAGACTGCTCGAGCAGCACTACCTGCTAGCTCAACAGCTCAATGCTGACTGAACAGAAATTTGCAAAATTTCTTTTCGTGCACGAAGAGTTCTGTAGCATGGAGGAACAATAAAGGAGAATGCATAAGATCAGCTGACTTCTTCTTCAATCTTCATAAACACACACGAACACAAGCATTTTTTTGTTGACATATTCCACACACACACGCACCCTAGCATTTCCATAGGGGCCACATCTGTCAAATTCTTCTACATTCCTCTTTGCATGACACTTCTGGCCCCACTATGTATGAAGGTATGTCGTTATGCATTCTCCTTTATTGTTCCTCCATGGTTCTGTAGTGTCGGTGTGAGGCTGTCGGTGTGAAAGCTTTAAAAAGCTTGTACCGCGTGCATAGGCTCTGAAAATGCCTGAAATATTTACTTATCTAGTATATGTACATATATGCCCATAAAAACAATTTCCTACCCAACTGGAAATAAATACCTGATAGCATCAGTGCGAATGTGACTTATAGGTGACGGACGTCAGAAATTGTTTGAACAGCCATTGCGAATGACACAGCTTCTTGACGTTTCTAATCAAAAGCGCTGTCTCTCTTTTATTTAATAAAAAGAGACTATTGTTAGTATTTAACCCCCAAGAACGTGTTGTTTCTCTTGTGAGTGCAAAAAAGAAATGTGTTATCCTCAACGTGCTTTGGTTTATTTCGCTTTCCAAATGGGTATGTCTGACGTGAGTAGACGTTTGTCGCAACCCTCATATCAATTAAGCTCTCCGAAACTTATTTTAGTGCAGTTGGGATTGTTTTATCGCTTACTTGTCTGCTATAAATATTGAATGCGTTGGGAACACTCTCTAGTCGTTTATAGCTCATAATAGCATACGAAGCGTTTTCAGTGATCATTTAGTTTTCGCAAGGTACTAATAATAATATTTATTTTTTTTTAATGTCTATACATTAAGGTGGTCTAAGAAAAATTAAAACCGAAAAAATCATTGTGGAACAAGACTATTTTTATTCTATTATTCCTAAAACAAAATGTTTTCCATTTTTTAATGATGAAAAACATCTTTCTTGTTCATTAAGGACTTTCCAAAAAATGATGAACCATCACTGATGTGAAAACAAAAGGAAATTTGAGGCATTTGCGCGACCTCTAACCTTTAATATATTACGGCGAAATTTTTGGTATAGATTTCGGTAGTGCAGTCGCATGAAATGCGGGTTGTTCCGCGGATTTCGAGAGAAATTTATTTTCTTCATACAATTTTGGACCACCCTAATAAACATACATATACATAATACGCTAGCTTACAGTGCAAACTGTGTAAGTCCATTTTTATAAAAAAGTGTATTTTTATGTGCAACGCTAGAAAAATCAAATACGCACCACGCTAAAGAAGTCTGTGATACCTGTCATATTTCTACTCGTTGTTATTCAGTGATACGCAAATTGTGTAAATCCAAAAAACGAAGAAAAGTGTGTAAGTCCAAATTTTACATGAACAGAATTTTTTTTTTCTTTTCGAAATTTTTTTATTTTTTATTTTTAATCTATCCTATAAAGTTTGAAAAAAGGCCTTACACAATTTGCACTCTAAGCTAGCGAATAGTGTTTTCATGGCATGCAAATTAATATACATATGTATGTACATACATACATTTGTAAAACATATCGCACTCATCAAAAGTCAATAGAATGTTGAAAATTGATATGATCTAATTATAAATGACACAAGAATCATCGTAAGTATTATCATTTATTGTTTTCAAATGTGCACGTTGCGAAAACTGGGAACAAATTAAAATTTTAAATAAAGCAATAAATAACAAAAATTTTTTAAATGAGTGGTTGTATGAGTATGTATGTATGTATGAGAGTTTGTATGTATGTATGTACTTAATTTTGCACAATCAATATGTGCCGTCTTCAAATAGAGAACTATTAGACACACCTACTTAATGTTTGTTTGTTGTTATGGAGGGAAGTCAACAACTAGTGAGCAAAATTTTTAGTTCAGAACTAGCGAAAATGTGCCAAAAAGGCACGAGTTTAGAAGGGGTTAATGTAGTGACTATCACAAGATTTAGGTACTGTGATTTGTGTGAAATTTCAGAGTGACAAAAATGTCGTATATTTTTTTCCTTCATTCATTTGCAGTCAGCTTTGCGCATTTCTGTAATTCTCAGAGTGTTAATGAAGATCTTGATGATACATAATATATCTTTAACAACTCTATATTATCTATATGAAATAAGCAATTCGTAGGAAAGGACTAGAACGAAAATGGGGGGACAATTGACACCGCCTAGGACATCTCCTTGTTCAATTTGCCAGTTACTAACTTGCAAAAGATGTTGAGCGTAAACAGCACTAGAAACGAACCGGTTTTGAATTGAAGGTTTTGCCTACAGGGTACTTATTGGCTCGAAACCAAAAAGGGCAGTGCTGTCGATGCAAGTGATAACGTAGAATAGTTTTAGCGGAGAGAAATTAAAAAATAGTGATGTATATAATTTTTTTATGTAAGGAATGAACGGGATTGTTATATATATATTTTTTGTTGATATTAGTCTTAGCTGTTGGCTTCATTTTCAATTTTTAAACAGATTTCGTTAAACCACAATTTTTGATGTTAGGAAATGCCAAAGCATAATCTAATTGGAATCTATAGACAAAGTTGTAAATACTCGTACTAATAATGTAAATGGAAATCTTCAAAAAGCATCCGGCCCGTTAAATGAAGCAACGGAATTATTATGGTTTCATTGTGTGTAACTTTTCTCTGCTGGCTTTTCAACCATTTTTATTTTATGTATTGTTAATTCCTTTAGAGCTCTCATTTTCTCGAATGAAACTGTAAGCAACCTACTTCATATGAGTTTTGATTTGTTGCAGTGCCTGCTATTTGCATAACATGCATCTTTCGGGATTTAATACACGGGACTAACCCACACCGCCCGCGTTTTTCGCCGCAAACTACTAATAAAAAGAGTGGAAAGGTTTGTGGGATGGCCAGCAATTGTATTCGCACTCTGTTGGTCGGCAAGCCTTTTGAATTTTGTGAAATGTTTCTCAAAAAATCATTTGCCGGGCTGAGTACCGTACAGTACATATCACACGTTTTGTGCAATAGGGATTTAACTCAAAAAATTTTTTTTTTGGGAAAACGCAAATAAACTTTTATAATTTCAAATAGTTTCCTTCTACGGCTAACTAGAAAATCACTTTTATTTCCGCCATTTTTATCCTTGTGAGTATTTTATAAGGCTAGGCTCAAAGGCACGACCCAGTTATTGAACAATATGGCAAAATCCCAGAAATCGAAAATTTCGAGTCAAATCCCTATTGCATAAAACGGGCGATATCTTTATACGGATATGGACATATCGCACACTAAATCAAAAAGCGTCACAACTCAAAATTTTTCGAAATCGGGTTTCTTCCATAAATTGGTACACAGAATATATCTCTAGCGGCTGCCAAAAAATCTTTTCCATCAGAGTCTTTTTTAACGGAGAAATAACTATTATACGTAGCCTTTTCCCATATCATCTATATATATAAAAATGATTTGGTATTTAATTGTAACGCTAAAACTTGAAAACGGCTGAACCAAATCAAATACTTCCTTAGGGGGGTTTGTTTGTTGTTACCCCGCGAAGGTTTAGTCGAAGAAAAAATTAAAAAATGTTAGGGGGGCGTGGCACCTCCCATACAACCTTAATTTTTAAAGCTGATTATCTCTAAAACAGTTCAAGGTAGGGAGCAGAAAATTTGTATAGAGGTAGGTGATATCAAAACCCTTCTCACTCCGAAAAGTGGGGGTTATCAGAAAAGGGGGCGTGGCACCTCCCATACAACCTTAATTTTTAAAGCTGATTATCTCTAAAACAGTTCAAGGTAGGGAGCTGAAAATTGGTATAGAGGTAGGTGATATCAAAACCCTTCTCACTCAGAAAAGTGAGGGTTATCAGAAAACGGGGCGTGGCACATCCCATACAACCTTAGTTTTTAAAGCTGATTATCTCTAAAACAGTTCAAGGTAGGGAGCTGAAAATTGGTATAGAGCTAAATGATATTAAAACCACTCCCACGCATAAAAGTGGGGGTTATCGGAAAAAGGGGCGTGGCACCTCACATACAAACTTAATTTTTCATGCTGAATATCTATAAAAGCGTTTAAAGTTGGGACCTGAAAATTGATCAGGAGATTAACGATATCAATAGCATGCTTATGAAAAAAAAAAAAAAAAACAGTAGTTTTGGGAAAAGGGGGGAGGGGGTGTCACCTCCCATGCGTTCTTAATTTTTAAGGCTAAATATCCCTAAAAGCGTTCATGGCATGTACATAGAAATCACTATGCAGATATACGATATCAATACCATGTTCACCAAAAAAAAACAAAGATTTATCGAAAAATGCGGCATTGCACCTCCCATACGTACTAAACTTTTGAGGCTGAATATATCTAAAAGGGTTGGAGGAGAGGCCTGAAAACCATTATGGAGGTATACTATATCAATACTCTTACTTACTTAGTTAAAATAGCCAATACTCAGTGAAAATAAATATCCGGAACAGAAAACTAAAAATGTTGTGTATCGTGCAGCCTTAAACTGAATAATTAAATTATATATTTTTGAAGTTGTATACACAATGAAGTAGTGAAAAATCGTTAGTTTTCAATTAAAAATAATACCGGTGTAATCATTGGCGCACACAAGGGGGGGGTTTGGGGTTAAAACCCCCACCCAAAATTTGACAACACCATAAAAAAAATAATTTTATAAAAGATGGTACGTGCAAAAATATTTGTGTAAATACATGTTGTAAAATCTATGAATATTCGTGGATGTACATTGCCAATATTTGTCAACAACTACTGATTATGTTTATAAACAAGCAGTGTGGAGACATTTCCCTAAAAGTATGCTGTGGATATTAGCTGAGGTTTGTTATACTCAGCTGTACACAGAGTATTATAGTTTTAATCACATAACGGTGGATTGTAACAGAATGAAATAATCGAGATAGATATAGACTTATATATATCAAAATGATCAGGGTGAAAAGAGAAATCGATTGAGCCATGCCCGTCCGTCGGTCCGTCTGTAAACACTCTAACTCGCGCAAAAATTTAGATATTTTGATCAAATTTGGAATGCAATTTGCCCAGTCCCAGTCTCGGACGGTTGGTATTGAAAATAGGCGAAATCGGACCATGACCACGTCCACTTTTCCTATATAGAAAAAATCGGAAAGTTAGTATCTCAGCCACTAATATAGCTAGAGCTATAAAATTTTACCCGCGTATTGGGATCAGGCTCTCATGAAGAAATTTGATGAAATTTCGGAAAATAGGCGGTGCCACGACCACTTATTAATGGGCTAACATTGAAAGGTTTATAAGCCGTAATTCAGAAACCGTAGCAGATATATCGATGAATTTACTTACTTAGGAAAATGTTCGGACGAAAAATTGCCAAAATCGGTTGACGACCACGCCCAAAATTATATATGAGAACTATTAAGGAGCCAAATAAAAACATTTTAAGCGATATCTTTGTCAAATATAAAGATATGTCATTGAAATTTTGTGTCATGAGTCCAACTATAGACATAAAACAAAAAGTAGAAAAATTTTGGAAAATGGGCGTGGCACCGCCTCTTTCAGTTTGTACACGTCAATAACTTGTGGTAATACATGCTCAAAAATTTAGCGAAATCGGTTTATGACCACGCCTACTTTTTAATAAAGACATTTCTGGAAAACCCTTTGGGAATTTGTAACGTGACATCTTTATAATTAGAAGTCATAAAGAGTTGCAAATTTGCACAATAATATTTATATGCTTAGTTGAATGATTGATAAAAATTTTGAAAATGGGCGTGGCTGCGAACTTAGGTTTCCTTACTTGTTAGTTTTAGTTTAAATACAGAGAAAATGCAATGAATTGAGATTTAAAAGGTGCCTTTGTTTAATGTGTGCATACGTAGGTCCACTCCCCAAACATAAATTTAAGTAAAAATTGTCTGGAGGAGTTTTAAGTATTTTTTTTAATTTTCGGTTGGATATTGAAAACCCCCCCAAAATATTTTTCTGTGTGCGCCACTGGGTGTAATAACAATTTTTGAAATGACATTAATAAAAAAATCTATTTTGGGCAGAACGAAGTTTGCCGGGTCAGCTAGTTGCATATAAAAATTAAAAAGTTTTTTGCCTCTCCTGAAAATTTTTGAATTTTGAGTTGTAACGCTTTTTGATTTAGTGTGCGATATATCTCCAGCAAACGCAGATGCAATTCGATATTGAACAAATTGTTTATATTAAATTTCAAGCAGGAACCATTTAGGTAATCAATAAGTCGCTTCTAGAGCACTTCATTACATTTTGTAGTACATACGTACTTATGACAACGCATTGATAAGTTTTGAATTGACTAAATTATCACTTCCTACAAACGTTATGGAAATCAGATAACGTGAAAATTATTATAATTATTGAATTTTGTTTTTATATACTTTGTGATAAGAGTTATTGGTGAGGAAACAGATCAGTTGATAAGGGGCAAACGGCTGTAACATATTCCCTTCATATTTATCAATAACTCCTTGATTTAAATGCGAACAGGAACAGTCAGTTCAAAACAAATAAATAAACATTTTGCAGTGAGCACACCATTAGAGCATTTCTCCACATTTTGGGACTACGAGTGCTCAAAATTAAAATAAAAGCCTAGGGTCTATATGAGAAATTGACTAAATAAACTACACCACCAATAAGAACTAATAATATTTTCAATTCATTTTCCTCTCTTAGATGTCGTACAAAATTGAACCTCTACCAAATGCTCAAACCTTGTTAGGTGAAGGCCCACACTGGGATGTTGAAACACAAAGTCTGTATTTGGTCGATATCGATGCTGCCAAAGTGCTGCGTTACGATTATAAAGAGAACAAAACCCACAGTGCCGTAATCGAAGATGCGAAATTCGCCTCCTTCATTATACCCGTCGAGGGGGAAAAAGGCAAATTCGCTGTCGGCTGCGAGAGAAGCGTCTCAATCGTTGCTTGGGATGGTGTATCGCCGAAAGCGAAAGTCGAGCGCACCGTACACGAAGTACAGAAGGGTGAGGAATTTGCGTTGAACCGTTTGAATGATGGCAAAGCCGATCCACGTGGACGTCTCTTTGCCGGCACAATGTACAACGATCAAAAGGATCTCTTCTCCAAGCGTACAGGTGAATTGTATTGCTTTGAAAAGGGCAAACCGGTGAAGGTGATTAAATCGGAGGTTGGCATCTCCAATGGTTTGGCTTGGAATGAAAAGGCGAAGAAGTTCTATTTTATTGACTCGGTTGATTTCAATGTTAAGGAGTATGACTATAATTTTGAAACTGGAGAGGCAAGTAAGTGCGATAGGTTGTAAATATTTAACATACTCGTACACACATTTTTAAATAAGTTGAATTTAATTAGTTACATAAATGCTTTACAGGCAATCCGAAAGTGGTGTTCAAGCATGCAGAACATTTACCTGATGGCATGACAATCGATACCGATGGAAATATTTATGTTGCCACTTTCACGGGGCACACGGTCTACAAGGTGAATCCAAGGTGAGTGCAATTTCTAAGCTTTTGGAATAAACTTTAACAACATTCAAATAAAATATATGCAAACATTTTCAATCTCTCTCCATTTTTTAGCACCTCCGAGGTACTTTTGCAAATCAAACTCCCTTGCAAACAAATTACTTCTGTTGCTTTTGGCGGCCCCAATCTGGATATTTTATATGTGACTACATCTGCCCTGAACGACCAGCCCGCACCAGCTGGCAGCACTTTCAAGGTTACCGGTTTGGGTGCAAAAGGTTTGCCGATGACAAAAGTGCGGATTTAGAATTAAATGAAACACTAGGCGAATCGCAATTGTCCCTAACAGTTTTATGTAAAAAAAAAAAATATTTGTGTAGAAGTCTTTGGTGAGCCATGCTAAATTTAAATAAAGTAAGCTAGTGATGAAAATAAAATGAATGTTATTATATTGCCAATTACCGAATTTTGGCTCTGGCTCTCATTCTATTAGAAGACCGGGGAAAGAAGTATGCAATTTTTATTAATTTTGGTAAAATAAAAAAATTGCATTTGCTTGTGAAAAGCATATAATAAAAGCACTGACCCACTTCATTTAAGCAAGCCATGGTACGGTACGACAAAAATTTGCAATTCTCACTTTACACTTCAATAGCCAATCTAATAAGGCAAGCCAATCTATTGGAAATTAGCGTCATGCATAATAAGGCATAACTTTGCAAAGTTGTTGTTTTGGTGTTGCGGTGGACCCCTACAAAGTTTCGCCGCATAATTCATCTAATAAATGGCCGAAACACTTTCAAAGCAAAAATTATCACGTTCGCGCTTTTATCGATATTTAGTTAATTAAAAAGTTTGACTTGACTTAACAAACTTAATGGCGCACTTAAAAGAAAAAAATTGTAAGTAAACGACTAAGGAAAGCAGCGCAAATTTTTGAATATAAAGTAGGTGGAGAAGGAAACGAGCAGACGGAGTTTATAAAATACATTTCGATGTTTAGAAGATACGTTGAGCTCTTCCCTTTTCACCTTTCCCTATCCATTCGTTGATCTTATTCCATTTACTGTTTTTTCACAAAATTTATTCGCCGCGACATCAAAAATCTTTATTTCCCGCAATTAGGCTTCGCTTAAGAATCGCTTGTATGTAAGTATGCAAATTGCAGATAGTAAAGTACTTATTTTGCGATCTATCTTTAAACATTTTTGCTGAACTTCGCAAGTGGATTTTAGTTTCCATATTTTGAGATTTGTAAAGAAATTTAATCTTTAACATTTATAACTTCGAGTTACGACTTTTGTCTTATGTGCAATTTGCCAGATTAAAGCGAAATTACGAAACTACGCTTTCATTATTCTAACATCCAACTGATGCCGTGTCTGGCCAAGGCTAGGTATTATATTATTTTTAGCATTAAAACCAAGTTTTTGGTGCAATACATATTTCTATTTTGCATAAATTTGTGAGTTTATTCAAAGTAAACGAAAATTCTATCTACGACACAAGTATTGAAGGAGAGCCAGCAAACAATAAAAGATAATAGAAAGTATAGCAGAAAAATTGTCACTACACAAAAAATTTGTACACACATATTTTTAAGCATTGTATATTTTCCTTTTTTGATGCTAACAAAACATAAGCTTCCGGTCCTTCAATACATATTACGTACATGTGCATGTATCCATTGAAATTTCGTTTTCAGCAAACATCTTTTACAGACACAGACTTGGAAGATAATCTAATGAAAGTAGCGGCTTAAGTCAAAAAGAAGCACTCAGCCAGTATATAGATTAGCTTTTAATTGTGAGCAAAGCAAATGCAATGGCCAGAAATGGTTTGCGCTTTGCTTTTGAATTAAAAATTATAAGAAATGTTTAGAGCGAGAAAGGAAATAGAAAAACTGCAACAACGACTGCAGAGAAACATTTCCACAAAGGTACAATAGTATAGTCACTAAAGTCGGTATTATAACCATCCAAAGCCATACACAAGATGACCAGCACGTGATGTACTTACTCAGTTACTCATGAGTATTTATACTCAGCTGTACTAGTACACAAAGTATTATAGTTTTGATTTCATAACGGTGGATTGTAACAGAATGAAATAATCGAGATAGATATAGACTTATATATATCAAAATGATCAGGGTGAAAAGAGAAATCGATTGAGCCATGTCCGTCCGTCCGTCCGTCCGTCCGTCTGTCCGTCCGTCTGTGTGCACTCGAACTCGCGCAAAAATTGAAATATTTTGATGAAATTTGGAATGCAAGTTGGTATCGAGACTGGGACGGTTGGTATTGAAAATGGGCGAAATCGGACCATGACCACGCCCACTTTTGCTATATAGAAAAAATGGGAAATTTGGTATCTCAGCTACTAATATAGCTGGAGCAATGAAATTTCATCCACGTATTGAGCGCAGCCCTTATGAAGAAATTTGATGAAATTTTGGAAAATGGGCGGTGCCACGCCCACTTATTAAGGGGCAAACATTAAAAGTTTTATAAGCCATAACTCAGAAGTCGTAGCAGATATGTATATCGATAAAATTTGGTATGTGTGATTTACTTACTTAGACAAATGCGTGGACGGAAAATTGTCAAAATCGGTTGAGTGCCACGCCCACTTTTATATATGTGTATTATAAAGTGACCTAATAAACACATTTTAAGCGACATCTCTGTTAAATATAAAGATATATCACTGATGTTTTGTGGCAGGAGTCCAACTACGGATATAAAACAAAAAATACAAAAATTTTTGAAAATGGGCGGTGCCACGCCCACTTATTATGGGGCAAACATTCAAAGTTTTATAAGCCATAACTCAGAAACCATTGAAGATATATCGATAAAATTTGGTATGCGTGATTTACTTACTTAGGAAAATGTTTGGACGAAGAATTGCCAAAATCGGTTGACGACCACGCCCACTTTTATATATGGGAACTATAAAGTGCCATAATAAAAAAAATTTAATCGATATCTCTGTCAAATATAAAGATATAGCATTGAAATTTTATGGCAGGAGTCCAACTGTGGAAATAAAACAAAAAACACAAAAATTTTGGGAAATGGGCATGGCACCGCCTCTTTTAGAAGCAGGAATATACGAGATTTCTTAGCCTATAACTCGACAAATGACTGAGATATTATGACGATGTGGCCTCTGTGGTGCAGTGGGTAGAGTGCTCGCCTGCTATGCCAGAGGTCTCAGGTTCAAACCTCAGTCCGAGCAAATCCAATTATTGGGGTTTTTAAGAGCAGCGGCCACCTCTCGGCAGTGGGCGGCATACCTTCCGAGTGTATTTCTGCCATGAAAAAGCTTCTCACCAAAAATGCATTCGCCGTTCGGAGCCGGCTTAAAACTGTAGGTCCACCCAATTAGTAGGAAAAACAAAAAGGAGCACACCTCAAATTGGGAGAGAAGCTCGGCCATAAAACTCGTCAGAGTTATACTAGCGCCATTGTATTATATTATATATTATTATATATTACGACGAAACTTGGTTTATGGCATTACTTGTAGTAATACATGTTCAAAATTTTAGCGAAATCGGTTGACGGCCACGCCCGTTTTTATATATGGGAACTATAAAGGGGCCTAATAAAACATTTTAAGCGATATCTTTGCCAAATATAAAGATAATTCATTGAAATGAATGCATGAGTTCCACAATAGATCGGAAACAAAAAATAGAAAAAGGAAAATGGGCGTGGCACCGCCTTTTTTTAGACAAAGGAATCTACGAGACTTCGGAGCCCATAACTCGACAAATGATTGAGATATTATGACGAAACTTGGCTTATACACTTTTATAACTTGTGTTAATAGACCAGGGTTGAGCACAGTGCATTCAATTTTTATTGCATTCAGCCTTGCATTCTCCAATTACTGATGAGTGGTAGTGAAAATTTGATTTGCATTACCATTCACTATTGAATGGTAATGCAAATGAAAGGTGTTGAGTATTGCTTTACATAGAGGTGTATTTGTTAAGATTCGTAGGTCGGGTTCCCAGTTATGGGTGAAAAAGTGGACCCGGTGCCCTGGAATGTTTTAAGCAATATTGGTATAAAATGAAAAGAGGTAATCAGAGCTACAATCCTTGCTCAACACCTTTCATTTGATACCAATATCGTCCAGAAATATTGACAAATAAATAGGCTTGATTTTTATAGCTGACCAAAAAAAAAATAAAAATCTGAGTAACCGTTATTTAGGCCCAAAACAGTTTTTTGGTTGCCATAACGGTTATTCAGACACAAAACGGTTTTTTGGTTTTTATAATGGTTATTAAGGACCAAATTTTTTTTTTCTCATGTTAATGGTTAAATATGACTTTTATCCCATTTCTCTTATAACCGTTACGTCCTTGCCTGATTACTTGCTCCGTTTGAACACAACTATATTTTGATTATACAATGTATAATATATGTACATATTTATATGCGGCCGCTGTGGTGTGGTGCTCCAAAAATTAAGGAACACGCATCGAATTGGGAGAGAAGCTTGGCCTTAAAACTCGTTGAAGTTATATCCGCACCAGTATGTTATATATTATATTATTATATGTATGCATGTAGTATAGATTTAGCAAAGATAAGCCAAAATGAGCAAAGCGGAAGAGTTGAAAAAACACACACACACAAACACAAATAACTAACCAAAAGGGCATTAAAAAATCAAAAGCTGCAACCACGAAAAATTGCACATGATTGTTGGATTTGTTTTGACTTCGTTGCGCTGCTTTCCTTTTAAAGGCTTCCTGGGAAGGCAAAAAGGACAGTGCAGAGTACGAGTTGCAATGGTCTACTCTTATTCTGCTCTTTAAGCCTCTGCACACGGGCATGACTTAAGGGTGATTTAGGCAAAAATCGTGTTTTCGGCGTTAATTACCCTTAAATAACGTTGTTTTGCCATACAAAAATGCCAGCTGAAATTACCCTTGAAATGCGCATTTCGGCGAAAATACTCACGAAATTACTCTAGAATCGGTCTCTTCTCTAAATTTTATCGATTATAATCGAAAACATCTTTACCCATCGCTAATATTTCACATTAGCTGTGTTTTATTTTAGCGCATATACATCTGCGCTAAAATAAAAACGGCTATTAAATTTGTTCGCGACGGTTTCTTAGAAATATTCTCATTGTATATTGCATTAGCGATTCTTTAATTATAAAAAATTTAATTTGGTAGGAGTATTTTATTAATGATATTTTCATTTAAGTTGACCATGTACAAATTTTTATTTGGCGCAGGAACAGCGTAACTGAAACCCGACTAAATGAAATTACTCAAAAACGTGTGTGAATTCGCGTGATTTCGGAAAGTAATTTCGGCTAATCAACGTAATCTCAAATGCCATGTGCAGAGTCTTTTTTTCTAACGGTCAGGTGGGCAGGTGAGCTGATGCTGAAAACGGAAAAGGCAAAGGAAATAGAGAAAGAAACAGTTTTAAAACGGAAAAGGAAAGTTTGTTCGATAGCAGCACATGAGGTTGCATGTGTGAACGTGAATATATTTACCTATGTATGTATATATGTATGTACATTTATGTAGTGTTCATATGAGCGAGCTGTGCAAATAAATAAAGATTTATTTAATCACTTGAGAGTGTGTGTGGGTCCGTATTTGTGGCAGTCTTTGCATAGTATCTGGGCGTTGGCATACCAGTAAATATGAAAATAAATTTGTATGTATGAAATTGCGAATACATACAAACAGCAAGTGTATGCGTACCCTGCAGGGAACTTAATAACTAGTGAGCAAAATTTCTAGTTCCGAACTAGCGAAAAGGTGTCAAAAGGGAACTAGATCAATTGTAGTTAGACCCTGACTAGTTCTGAAGGAGTGAATTGAGTGACCGTTATGAGACACACTTTGATTTGTATGCAATTTCGAAGTGACAAAAATTCTATGAAAATTTTTCGTTAGTTCAATTGCCATCGGCTTTGTATATTTCTGAAATTCTCAGACGTTTAGTGAAGCATTTTATATAAAGACTTTTCTATTTGCATCTTGTATGAAATGAAATGTTCCCCTAATTATGCTTTTCCGATCCCTCAGGCTTATTTTTATTTTTTTTTATTTCATTACTTTTTAAATATTATTGTAAATTTTTACTAAATAAATAAATAAAAAATATTAGTTAAAAAAAAAATTTTTTTAAATTATCATCCACCTTGACACCGACAGGATTCGAAACCGCGCCCCTCAGATTGAAAGGCACATGCGTTAGCCAGTCGGCCATCGCGCCACTTGCATGAAGTGTGTCAAAGGCTGCACTTAAGCGGCAGATGTAAAACTGTAGAATTTTCAGGTACTTGTAGCTAGTTCAGAACTATCGAAATTGTGCCAATAAACGAACTAGTGAAAACTGTAGAATTTAGTACTAGTTCGGAACTATCGAAAATGTAGTGCAGAGGGTGACAATTGAAACCGCCTAGGACATCGCCGTGTTAAATTCGCCAGTTGATAACATGCAAAAGAGATTTAGCTCGCACTAGTAGTGGCGAAAAATGCACTAGAAGCGACCTAGTTCGGAACTAGAGATTTTCCCTACAGGGTATATACAAGTACATACATATGTACATAAACTCAAGTGCATATACTCCCACTCATATGTACATACATATGTACATAAATAATTTCAACTCTTACGCTTAAGCTTTTCGTACAAATACACACACACACACACACTTTCTTCTGCCTCTTTTTAACACTCAAACACATCCAACCATAAATTTAAATCTCCTTTGAGCCTTGAACTACTATGGATTGCTACGTTTGACCTTTTGACTTGCAAATAAATATGTGTCAGTAAAATTCAAGAAAAGCACGCAAATTTTTTAATCTATTTAGGACGAGGTGAGAGGGTAGAGCCATTTTTTTTGTTGGCGAATTTGATGTTTTACTCCTGAAAGTTGCTTGTCGTGAGAAAAATTTGATTAATCACTTTCGGTAATTGAGTTTTAATTCAATTCTGACTTTTATAATTACGCACGAACGAATTATAGCCTCAAAAGCTACAATTTTTTTATACTCAGCTGTACTAGTACACAGAGTATTATAGTTTTAATCACATAACGGTGGATTGTAACAGAATGAAATAATCGAGATAGATATAGACTTATATATATCAAAATGATCAGGGTGAAAAGAGAAATCGATTGAGCCATGTCCGTCCGTCCGTACGCACTCTAATTCGCGCAAAAATTGAGATATTTTGATGAAATTTGGAATGCAAGTTGGCATCGAGACTGGAACGGTTGGTATCGGACCATGACCACGCCCACTTTTGCTATATATAAAAAATCGGAAATTTGGTATCTCAGCCACTAATATAGCTGGAGCGATGAAATTTTACCCACGTGTTGAGCTCAGGCCCCTAGGAAGAAATTTGATAAAATTTTGGAAAATGGGCGGTGCCACGCCCACTTATTAAGGGTCAAACATGGAAAGTTTTATATGTCATAACTCAGAAACCATTGAAGATATATCGATGAAATTTGGTACGCGTGATTTACTTACTTGGGCAAACGTCTGGACGGAAAATAGTTAAAATCGCTTGACGGCCACGCCCACTTTTATATATGTATATTACAAAGTGACTTAATAAAAACATTTTAAGCCATATCTCTGTCAAATATAAAGATCTATCATTGAAATTTTGTCAGATGGACATAAAACAAAAAACACAAAAATTTTGGAAAATGGGCGGTGCCACGCCCACTTATTAGGGGGCAAACATTGAAAGTTTTATGAGTCATAACTCAGAAACCGTTGAAGATATATCAATGAAATTTGGTACGCGTGATATACTTACTTAGTCAAATGTTTGGACGAAAAATTTCCAAAATCGGTTGAGGGCCACGCGCACTTTTATATATGGGAACTATAAAGTGGCCTAATAAAAACGTTTTAAGCGATATCTCTGTCAAATATGTATAAAGATATACCATTGAAATTTTATAGCATGAGTCCAACTGCGGACATAAAACGAAAAACACAAAAATTTTGGCAAATGGGCGTGGCACCGCCTCTTTTTATAAACAGGAATATACGAGATTTCTGAGCCCATAACTCGACAAATAATTTATATATAATGACGAAACTTGGTGTGTACGCTTTTATTACTTGTGGTAATACATGTTGAAAATTTTAGCGAAATCGGTTTGACGACCACGCCCACTTTTATACATGGGAACTATAAAGTGGCCTAATAAAAACATTTTAAGCAATATCTTTGTCAAATATAGAGATAATTTATAGAAATTTTGTGGCATGAGTTCCACAATAGACCGGAAACAAAAAATATAAAAATCTTGGAAAATGGGCGTGGCACCGCCTCTTTTTAGACAAAGGAATATACGAGATTTCTTAGCCTATAACTCGACAAATAATTGAGATATTATGACGAAACTTGGTTTATACACTTTTATAACTTGTGTTAATAGACACGCAAAAATTTATTGAAATCGGTTTATGACCACGCCTACTTTTTAAAAAAGATATTTCTGTAACACCCTTTTGGAATTTGTAACGTGACATCTTTGTAACTAGAAGTCATAAAGGAATGAAATTTTGCACAAAAATAATATTCATATGCTTAGTTGGATGACTAATAAAAATGTTGAAAATGGGCGTGGCTACGCCCACTTTATGCGGCACTCGCTTTATATAAAGTACACCGTGTTTCCATCAAACGCAAACAAACAATGAAAACATACAGCTGAGTATATAATGTTCGATTTCACTCGAACTTAGGCTTCCTTACTTGTTTTTTTTTTTGTTTTTCTATGTAGAAAACAGTACTCTTGTTCTAATTTAAGTATCATGATCTGTAATTGCGGATTGGTCTCATTTTATGGCTTTGCTGTACTATGTATGTGCCTTCGATGTAGTTCATATTTTACGTGTGATGTATTAGCGCTGATACCATTTTGGGTATCTAAATATATATGTATTCGCAGAGAAAATAATATTTTCGAAAATGTTATCCTCTGTATTAGCGCTGATACCATTTTGGGTATCTAAATATATATGTATGTATTCGCAGAAAAAATAATATTTTCGAAAATGTTATCCTCTACTATTTTTCGCTTACCGTTTCCATATCTACCGCATAATTGCGAAATATTTATGCATAAATTTTCAGAAATCTTACCTGAAAGAATAAGAAAGAAAATTGTAATTAATAGGCGAATTCTGTAACTCCGTCTCATCTCAAGTCACAAAATTTGAGATTTGAGACATGAGACAATTTTAGTGACTTGAGCCATTTTTGGTATTCTGTAAGCCACAGTCACTAAAAACTTCACCAAAGACTGTGGTGAAAATGTACTGAGACTGTTTGAGATAACAAAATAATTTAACGAATACTCACTAATCGATTACATACGAAAATAGGTTTTGGAAATGAATTTATGAGCAATATATTGCATTAAAAAAATAAAGCGTATCATTACTACTTATCACTTATAAAAATAGTTATGAATATAATGTTTTATGAGTGTTTTATCTGAACCGATTCGCAAAAAAAGTCATGTAACGTAAAACATTGAAATATCGATAAATATCGTATCACATCACTATTTACACTTGATCGAAATGGCGGAAAAAAGTAAGTTAGCAAAACCAGCAAAAGTTTATTATTTTGCTAATTTCATACAAATAAACTTGTTTTATTACAGAAAATAGCAAGCGAACAAGCAAAGAGCAAACAAGTTGTAAGTTTTTATAAATTTTGACGCTTTATTTAGTTCACCTCAATGCTTTGTTTATTTTGTGACCTCCTCGCCACCAGGTCACTAATTAGTGACGTATTTTTTGAGACTTGAGACGTGAGCCCGCTTACAGAATACCAAATTGTCTCAAAATCAATCTCACCACGAAAAAGTCTCCAAAAGTCTCTATTAGTGACTTGAGACAGCTTATAGAATTCAGCTATAAATAACTTTTAAATTGTTATGTTTGCAAAGTTGTTAAATCTGCCTAAAATTTATAAAAATATATAAATGCATAGTAAAGTTCAAAAAACACAAGTGACAAACGGTAAATGCTATTCAAGCATGAAGAATTAAGCATTTTAATCTTCGCAACTATTTTACAAATACACACTCGCACACACACTTATTTACATGAAAAATTCACAGCATTTCCAAAATGAAAAAAAAAAAAACAATTACATACTAGATGGCACAATTCTGAATTTCCAGATTTACGTATTTTATTCGTGAAAAATTAATTTCATGCTTGACCAACAAGCGATATAAATAAAAAAAAAATTTGGGTTTAAAAGTGCTGCCATTAAAAATTAATTGAAATGTGCGAATGCACATGTGCACTTAGTTGAACGATACTTTTTTTGTAAAATAGCCCAAAACGCCTCTAAAAAATAATTTTGTAAACCTACTTTAACGCATCTCCACTGTATTGTGTTGTGCTACACAAGACTTTAAAAGGCTGAGAAGTTGCTTGTGTAGGTTAGGTTAGTTTGGCTGGACACAGTGAGCCTTCACATAGACCACATATGGTCCTTAGTGTTACCAACATCGTATTGGAGGCGGTATACTAAACTTGGAATGCAAAACTTCGCAAGTTTCAGTATTTTGTGTATTTATTTAAGAGTATTTGTTGACCACTAGATTCCACAACGGGGGTGAGAGTACTCCCCCTTGTGCGGTGCCCCTATGTGCCCTACTTGACATCGTCGAAAGGCCCCACCCACCCGTCACCGTCCCTAAACTCCAAAGGTCATCGATCCAGCGCCGAATGGGGTATTCCGATCCATTCAAGCCGCTCCAACAGCGCCGCAGCACCCGAAACCTACTCGACCGGACAACAGCCTTTGCTAACCATCCGCGGTCTCCTCCCCGCACAAACACTAGGAACAGGCATCGGGGAGGGAGACCGAGGTCCATTGCCCAGGCAGAAACCTCTTGAAGGTATCAGCCGAGGATTTTTGCCGCCTTGTGTAGCAAAAATAAACTCAGAATTCCGTAAAAAATGACTCGAAGCACGTTTCATGCTTGTCTTCTAAAATTAAAGTTACGTGACAAGGGCTGTTCTTCAGAAACATCAATAACCTACATACATATGTACATATGTATGTGTATTAGCCACAGGGGCGATAAAATCCATATTAGAGTGCAATTTAATTTATTTGCAAAAATAGTAACAAACGATGCAATTAATACAACAGCTAATGTGATTTTGCGTTTTGGGGGCAAATTTCGCGTAATAATAAATTCACAACTGCGAAAGCAAATAGAAGTGAATGAAAGAGTTAACGTGCACACACACTCGTTTAAATAGTGTACACGCCATCCGATTACAGCGGCCAAATCTTTTTGGAATTTACCAAAAATTCTGAGCATCAATTTAAATGAAATGTGCAACGGAAAATAAATTAAAACATCCATATGTATGTTTATATGTAGATGTATCGCTTATTGTATGTACATACATACATATATATTTACATTTATCTTTTTGATTATAAATGGCAGTCACTGCTGCTGTCGCTGGGATTGTATTTGACTAATGGTTTGCATGTGGTATTTCCAACCAAATGTCACAGCCAAAGCGATCAAGCGTAAACAAATAGTGGCGAAACAACCAATTGGTATGAGAGATGCAAATTTACACATATACCAGTGGCGGATCCACGGGGGGGGGTTTGGGGGTTCAAACCCCCCTTGTGGTTTATCATAGATCACAAATTAATGCCTTTATAGATTCTGCGCCCAAATTTCCCAAACTGATCAAGGAAAACTATCATTCCAAAAGCAATGGTTGGACCACATAACATCCAAAATATGTACCTCCATGCGAAAAAAGTTCATGCACAGCATTTCCAAAATGAAAAAAAAAAAACAATTACATACTAGATGGCACAATTCTGAATTTCCAGATTTACGTATTTTATTCGTGAAAAATTAATTTCATGCTTGACCAACAAGCGATATAAATAAAAAAAAAATTTGGGTTTAAAAGTGCTGCCATTAAAAATTAATTGAAATGTGCGAATGCACATGTGCACTTAGTTGAACGATACTTTTTTTGTAAAATAGCCCAAAACGCCTCTAAAAAATAATTTTGTAAACCTACTTTAACGCATCTCCACTGTATTGTGTTGTGCTACACAAGACTTTAAAAGGCTGAGAAGTTGCTTGTGTAGGTTAGGTTAGTTTGGCTGGACACAGTGAGCCTTCACATAGACCACATATGGTCCTTAGTGTTACCAACATCGTATTGGAGGCGGTATACTAAACTTGGAATGCAAAACTTCGCAAGTTTCAGTATTTTGTGTATTTATTTAAGAGTATTTGTTGACCACTAGATTCCACAACGGGGGTGAGAGTACTCCCCCTTGTGCGGTGCCCCTATGTGCCCTACTTGACATCGTCGAAAGGCCCCACCCACCCGTCACCGTCCCTAAACTCCAAAGGTCATCGATCCAGCGCCGAATGGGGTATTCCGATCCATTCAAGCCGCTCCAACAGCGCCGCAGCACCCGAAACCTACTCGACCGGACAACAGCCTTTGCTAACCATCCGCGGTCTCCTCCCCGCACAAACACTAGGAACAGGCATCGGGGAGGGAGACCGAGGTCCATTGCCCAGGCAGAAACCTCTTGAAGGTATCAGCCGAGGATTTTTGCCGCCTTGTGTAGCAAAAATAAACTCAGAATTCCGTAAAAAATGACTCGAAGCACGTTTCATGCTTGTCTTCTAAAATTAAAGTTACGTGACAAGGGCTGTTCTTCAGAAACATCAATAACCTACATACATATGTACATATGTATGTGTATTAGCCACAGGGGCGATAAAATCCATATTAGAGTGCAATTTAATTTATTTGCAAAAATAGTAACAAACGATGCAATTAATACAACAGCTAATGTGATTTTGCGTTTTGGGGGCAAATTTCGCGTAATAATAAATTCACAACTGCGAAAGCAAATAGAAGTGAATGAAAGAGTTAACGTGCACACACACTCGTTTAAATAGTGTACACGCCATCCGATTACAGCGGCCAAATCTTTTTGGAATTTACCAAAAATTCTGAGCATCAATTTAAATGAAATGTGCAACGGAAAATAAATTAAAACATCCATATGTATGTTTATATGTAGATGTATCGCTTATTGTATGTACATACATACATATATATTTACATTTATCTTTTTGATTATAAATGGCAGTCACTGCTGCTGTCGCTGGGATTGTATTTGACTAATGGTTTGCATGTGGTATTTCCAACCAAATGTCACAGCCAAAGCGATCAAGCGTAAACAAATAGTGGCGAAACAACCAATTGGTATGAGAGATGCAAATTTACACATATACCAGTGGCGGATCCACGGGGGGGGTTTGGGGGTTCAAACCCCCCTTGTGGTTTATCATAGATCACAAATTAATGCCTTTATAGATTCTGCGCCCAAATTTCCCAAACTGATCAAGGAAAACTATCATTCCAAAAGCAATGGTTGGACCACATAACATCCAAAATATGTACCTCCATGCGAAAAAAGTTCATGTAGGTACCTTTGGACGCACGTGCATAAAATCAAATTTGTCAAATGCTATTCGCAAATTGCCAAATCGCAAATTTATTTTCTTTTCTTTCTTATCCCTATTTTTATCGGGATTGTACAGAATTAATTTGGTCAGAAATGTCTGAATCGTTGGAAAAAAAATTTGAGTATATAAACACAAGAACTTCAATAAAGT
Source organism: Urophora cardui (assembly GCA_960531455.1). Lineage (NCBI taxonomy): Eukaryota > Metazoa > Arthropoda > Insecta > Diptera > Tephritidae > Urophora > Urophora cardui. The sequence continues at coordinate 166,545,345 of OY482670.1, read as the reverse complement.
AAAAAGTCTATTAAAATATAAATATAACCAAAAAGTACTACATACATATATTCTTATTTATTTTGGCTTTAAATGCAAGGGTAAGTGAAATTGATGATCAATTTCCCACCAATACCATACGATACTCATTCGCACGTACCAATGCAAAAATATACATACATACGTTATACATGTTATTTAGAACTTCAATTGAAATCTCCTGCACTTTATGTGATGACATACATATTGTTAATTTGGAGGGTTTTGAGTTTGGTGTTTTTAAGGTGCGGGAAATGGCGCAACTAGTATATAGAATAATAATAGTAGGTGGTATTAGTCCATGTTTTCACCAGCGCACATAGGTAGATTTTCAAGTTTTATGCGGCCAAAAATATTTTATTGTCTACATCAGGGCTGCTCACCTCATAGGCACTCAAAGCACAATTGTTTTTGTTTTGTTCCGAATCATAGGCACATATAGATACATATTTTCACTTCAAATATGAAAATAAAATTTTCTTTGCTAAGCCCATAAGCACTTAGATATTAAAAAATTTTATACTATGTGCCTATGATTCATATTGAATGTGCAGAGCAGAGATGTAGAATAATTATTATTTCATTTTGAAATTATAAAAAAGTCTTACAAATTTTCTTCAGAATCGTAAAAGTCTTTTGATAATATTTTTTTCCTGATGAAAATGATAAAACTCTTCTATAATTATTATTCAGAAACTTATATTTTAAAAAGCTTTCCATAATAGTTATTTCAAATATATATTTTTTAAGTCTTCAAAGACATTTATATTGAGGCAAATTTGAAAAAAGTCTTTGCGTAATTATTATCAGTAACAAATAGTTTTTTATATCTTCAAAGACTTTTTCATTGAGACAAAGTTCAAGAAAGTCTCAGAAAATTTTCAATAACTTTCATATAAGTATAAAATAAAAACAACTTTCATATAAGTACTTCAAAATTCAAGCAAATTTCCAATTTGAAATTGTATGAAAGATTTTTATCGAAGATATAAAAAAAAAATTTGTTACTCAAAATAATTACTTAAAGATATTTTTGAAATTCGTCTCAATGAAAAAGTCTTTGAAGACTTAAAAAACAATTTGTTACGGATAATAATTACTCAAAGACTTTTTTGAAATTTGTCTCAATATAAAAGTCTTTGAAGATACAAAACAAAATTTCTCATTAATAATAATTACAAAACGATTTAAAAAAATATCTCAGAAATAACTATTATGGAAAGACTTTTAAAATATGTTTCTTTCAATAATAATTATTTTTTGATTTTTATTTTTTCTCTTATAATAATTACAACTCTGGTGCAGAGCAAAGTCACTTTGTATAGGAGCTCGATCACTGCCGTAAGAAATCGAAATTTACAATAACAAATGTGTAATGAAAAAAAATTCAAAAAATGAAAGCAGTGTAAAAAATTTGTATTCAAAAAATTTTCATATAAAAAATAAAAAAAATTTGTATGTATGTGATACTACCATTTGAAAATAAATTCTAAAATAATATTTTATTGGAATTCATAAAAAAATTTAAATGAGCGAAAATATTTTTCAGTGCATATACAAAATTTGTAGATGTATTGAGTTTTGTACTTTCAATACGAGAGCGTTGAGCAGCCCTGGTCTTCATCTATTCCAAATTGCTTGTTTAATGCAAAATTTTAATATTTTGAGTTAAAAGTCGATTTTATTGAAAAATATATACAGTGCCTCAAAAAAAAATCATACGCCAAAGTTTTTAAATTTATTTCAAAGAGTTCTGTCGAAAATTTTACTTTCTTATTTTAGTTTAAAAATATAGAAAATCTTTCAATAAAAATCGTTTTAAGCAGGATTTCTGAGCTTATGGAAAAAATCTGAAAAATCGTAGAAATTTCTGAAAGTGGATTAAAAATTTCAAAGCAAGGCCATAATTTATAGAAGATTTTGATGAGATTTCTAAGTATAATGTTATGTAGCCAACCAATTTTAGTGTAAAAAGTGCAATTCTCAATGCTGTGAAAAATTCGTTTTAGAAGTTTTTTTCTGTAGGGTGTAGGGTGAGACCGTTCCAATTAAAATTTCCGAAAAGCCAATGAAAATTTTCAAAAAGTTGAATGTTGCATATTGTTATATTAAAATTGAATGAGCTGCAAAATTGCATACTCAAAACTCTTCTAAAAAATGTAGCTTTAGGATTCTTAGCCCCTTTTTATGATAAGTATTTCCTTGACATTGAAAAATTGGAAATACTAAAAATACGAAAGCAGGTAATTTTCCAAATAGGCCAATTTTTAATCCATTGTTGATCATTTCTGGCTTTGCATTTTTCCGTATAGAAATTGACGGGTAATCGATCGGAGGCGATAATATAACTAAAATGCTTTTGAATTAAAAAATTAACAATATGTTTTCAAGAAAGGCCAATATGCTTAAAAGCTTCAAAATGGTGGGTCTTTTATTATGCTAGGTTGACGATTTCTTCAATAAATAATGATATTTACCCGAAGCACTCGAATCCATGATGTTTACTTTGATAACTGTCTTAAAACTGAAAATATTGACGTTTAAAAATGGGTTACTTAAAATACGTAAAAATAAAAAATCGAAAAGTGGGAGAATAATAAGTTTCGACTAGCGGCAGGGACACCCCCGTTGTCTATAAAAGCCGAGAAAACCGGTTTATTATCGCCCGGTCTATTATAAACGTAGAGCGATTTTGGATTTTGTATTTGCACCAATTTTAAAATTTTCAATTTTGGCCGCATAAATTCGTAAAATCTACCTATGTGCAGCGTCTGCCCTTAAAAAACATCTTCCAAAAAAAGAAATTTTCAAAACCCCCCCCTTGCCAAAATCCTGGATCCGCGCCTGACATATACATACATACATATGTACGAGTATATACACATACATACATATTTGTATCAGATTGTAGGTACTTTATTATTCAGCCCCAAATTATAGTCACATAATTTGATTTGGGAGTGGGCATTGCCACAAACAAGTAAACAAATGTACAAAATGTGTTTATTGATGCATAGGTGTTTGTATGCACGAAAAGTAATTTATTATCCAGGAAATGTTTGTAGGTATGTAAAATGTTATTACGATGTCCATTTTATATAATTTTACATTAAGAGTGGCTATAGTATTTAGGCTCACATAATAGGCAACGTTTTCAAATTTCTTCGAAGGAAGCGAAGGGAATTTTAATAAAAGCGCCGTACTGCATTATAATTAATGATTTCATTGTGATTGAAAAGCTTTTTACAAAATTATAAATGTTAACATAAATATGTGATGCCACTTAGAACTTCAAGCAATTTACCTAATTTGTTTCAGTATTTTAAGATGTGCCAGTCGTATATCGCTAGCTTAGAGTGGAAGTTGTGTAACTCCTTTTTTTCTAACTTTGTAGGAGAGACAAAAAACAAAAAATAAAAAAAATTCGAAATGAAAAGAAAAATTTCTGTTCATATAAATATTTTGGACTTACACAATTTTCTTCGATTTTTTGGACTTACACAATTTGCGTATCACTGAATAACAACGAGTAGCGTGGTGCGTATTTGATTTTTCAAGCGTTCTACATAAAAATACAGTTTTTCATAAAAGTGGACTTACACAGTTTGCACTCTAAGCTAGCGACAACAACAACAACAACCACTTTTTTATTTCCTGAATCCTTGTCTATCAGACCTCGTCTTTCAAAACTAAAATAATCTTCGCCACCTTCCTCTTCATTCTGAATTTCTAAAGCGATTTTTAGCTTAGTTGAGATTTTGTTATTTGAACATATGAACTCTTAAAATAATAAAGGTTTATGAAACGAGCTTGGCAATAATAGTAATACGAGCTTCAATAGACTCTGGCACAAATATAACAGTATTCGCATACATAATGGCGCTATTATAACTCTAACGAGTTTTATGGCCGATCTTCTCTCCCAATTCGAGGTGTGCTCCTGTTTGTTTTTCCTACTAATTGGGTGGACCTGCAGTTTTATGCCGGCTCCGAACGGCGAATGCATTTTTTGGGAGAAGCTTTTTCATGGCAGAAATACTCTCGAAGGGTATGCCGCCCACTGCCAAGAGGTGACCGCTGCTCTTAAAACCCCCTTTTACTAATTAGAAAAATTTTTTGGTATTTGCTCGGATTGGGGTTTGACCCCTGGCATAGCAGGCGAGCACTCTACCCACTGCACCACAGCGGCTATGTTTTTATGCCGAAAAACTTGACAAGCTGTCATTTACTGTCAATTTATTCAGAATTCATGAAGTTCTACAAACTCACTGAATTAACTGCGTTTCTCAAAAATATTATGGAATTTTATGTGCAAAATACTTTGCCTCACAAATCCCACATTTTATCACTGCCAAACCACGCGCTATGTCAAGCACAAGTTTCGACAATTTTCTCAAAAATTAGCTGCTTACAAAATTTGGAACTTTGTTTGTCAAAGAAAAGCCCATCTAAAAACAATTCACTTAACTCGGTCACTTTCCACTAGAGTACAACTCTTTTACTTGCGCTCAGGATATTATTACACGAAAAAAGGCTTATACATATGTATGTACATAGGTGGTATGTACATATGGTGTAGGGAAAGTTAATAATATGAGGGTTTCTAGTCGGAAACGACCCGCGTTTAATCAGGCCAAGAACTGACACTCCAACTGCAATGCTCAAAACTTCGGGGGAGTGTTTTTTTGCCGTTAAACAGCAAACAAAAGTTTTCTACAATATAATTATATATATATAAGAGATAATCCTTCAGATTTCCTAATATGCAAATAATATCGCACGTTTTATGCAATAGGGATTTAACTCAAAAAAAAATTTTTTTGGGAAAACGCAAATAAAGTTTTATAATTTCTTATAGTTTCCTTCTACGGCTAACTACAAAATCACTTTTATTTCCGCCATTTTTATCTTTTTGAGTATTTTATAAGACTAGACTCAAAGGCACTACCCAGTTATTGAAATATATGGCAAAATCCCAGAAATCGAAAATTTCGAGTTAAATCCCTATTGCATAAAACGGGCGATATGTTAAAATAGATGGCCATAACACACTGTTTCTTTTATCTGCTTGCTGCTGGGTATAAACGTGCCACTTTACTCAAACTTAGACTTTTTCTCTTATCATAACTGTATATCTGTATATGAAATCTCCAAGAAATGTCATTATTTGTTTCAAAATTTCAAAATACATTTCACCAGAAACTGCGAAGAGGATGATGAGGAAGAAGAAGAAGAAGAAGCAGAAGAAGAAGAAGAAGAAGAAGCAGACCTGGATTATAAGAGGAAAAGTGATAAGAAAGTATGAGCAACGAAACAAGTTTACTGACAGCAATAGTTGTTAACTTTTTTTATTAAGATATGAAAGAAGTCTCGCTGGTTGGTGCTTGAGAATTGAATTCAAGGTATTTTCTAAAGGAAATACATAGCTATTTTATATATAGGTGTAAATAAGAAGCGCATACAACATTCGTACGCACGCAAGCACATATACAAACATATATGCATACATACGTATTTCCTGTGTGTGTGTAGCGAAAAGACTAAGTTTGCCGGATAACTTTGTTTGGGAAAGAAAATAAAAATGGATATAGTTGACTGCCGTGTAAGTTGCACGGGTCCTTGCGTGCGAAAGTATATACATACATACATACAAACTTATTTATAGACATTCGCCAAAGCTCCTACGTGCATGCATATGATAACTGCAAGGGCGTTCCTGTATGTACCTACATATGGACATATGTATGTATATGGGTTTGGATGTTTGTACATATGTTCTGATAGGTGCATATGCACGCGAGCATATGCGGCTTAGCCATTCTTATGCATGCACTATTTTGCGCCTGTTGGCTGTTTTGTAGCGAAACGGTTGAGCCTAGCAAACACGACATTTCCTGTCATTTCGCACTTTACATTTGTATTTTAAGCGTTGAAGTGTACATACCCACACTGCAAAAAAGTTTTGCTTATTGTTGACAAACAGGTCTAAAAATTGAGTACGCTGGCAGCGCTGCTTCTGTTATGCACTCACTCTGTCTGCTCCTAACTTTCTAATACTTATCTAGACCTTATTTTGCATGGCGGATAAGCCTTTGGAATAACGTGTGCTCTCAGAGAGAGAGAGAGAGAGAGAGTACTCCCTATGGCCTGATGACATCAACACAGGAAAATCAGCCTTATTTTAAGCCTTACGCCATATAAATTTGCTACCCTTATAATTTTCAGCCCTTATTTCGCAAGCCTTTAAATCTGCTGTTTTAATTCTTAAATAAGGCTTAGATTTTTTGGTGGGCATGTGTATTACATTGATGCGTGTGCATGTGAAAAACGGTAGCGTTGCAACGTTTGCGACAACGGTTTGCACGCCCAGTATTTCCCCAAACGCTGACAGCTGTCAATATATAGCATTCAAGTTTTTTGTTTTTTTTCGTACTCAACTTTATCAGTTGGTTCTGTCAAGAATTTCGCATGTGGGACAAGATCGTTTGCGGAAATTTCACGTAATGTAATATACGGAATATAAAGAAATAAAAATTATGCTAGCAGGACGTACATAGTACATGCGTACGAGTATATAAGTTTTATCCCACGTACGGAAAAGTACACTTGGATTGGCGGATATTGATACAGACATACAAACATATATGTATGTATATTTTACGCCCGTAAATTTTCGTCGGAAACGGCCATAAAATGAATGCGATTTTGATATGGAATACATGCTAAAGAAGAGAGCTTTTGAGGGCTTTTGGCTTACTGCTTTATTTTGAATGGATATAATTAAATCTATAAAACTGAGTTAAGCACGAAGAGCGTAACTTAAAAAAAACTCTTACTGAAAAAAACTAACAGAAAACTTTGTGGGGGCTGCTAGTCTTTTTAGATCTCTTAAGAACTAAAATTCTAAATTCCTTCGAACTGTGCCAGCTTTATAAGTTATGGAAAAAGAAACGAAAGAACCAGTTTCGTATGAACGTTTCAAAATTCACTCGGTTCTAAACTCAGCTGCTTCGCGGCACTCAGTGCACCACATGCTCGTGCTTGTACACGCACATCATGCATGCAGTACAACAACTGCGATAATTTCCGTACATAGCCAAACACATGCTTTACGGGCATGTACATAGCTACGTGCGCTTACAATGTCTAGCAAATTCATTATCATCCATTTCAAGCTTTCTTAAGAGTAGCAGAGCACATTGGTGCTCATTTAAATTTCCCCTCTCATTTTATTTCAAACGCTAAAATTTACGCTGATTTTTATTTGTATTTATGTTTTCCTTGCTTCATTTTCTTGAGTTTTCTTAAGTGTGCGTAAATTAGAGTATCCTAATTTAATACTAACGAAAGTATGTACGTGTTGCCATGGAAAGTGATATTAATACATATGGAGAGGAGGAAAAGCGTAAATTAAACCCAACCAAAGCTCTTTAGCAAAAAAAATGTTGAATTCAATTTCAGACAAGTTGAATAATTGTCGTACGATTTCTTTAATTTGATGCTGCAGAAGAGATTTCATTAAAAACCCCATATAATGCAAGAGAAAGCAAATGCTGGTAAATGCCGATTTCTAAGTTGAATAAAGGGGCTAATGAAATCGGTTTGGTAGTTAATGAGGGAAAGACGATGAAATCCGCAGAACATTCTCTATTACCAAAACTTGGTGAATATTAACTATGTGTATAGTAGATATGTATTTATGTAACCTTCGTCAACTTTATTTAATTAAAAAACATCTTTGTTCTGAACAGGTGTCTGTAAGAACGACCACCCTAATAATTATAAATATATTTGTTTGTACATATGTATGTACGTAATATGAAATACTTGCCAACTTAGCACAAAAAAAAAATAAGAAACATTAAATTAAAGAGGGAAGTAACCTTATAAATAATACCAACATAACTCTCTGGCTTTTGTTGAATTTTTTTTAAATACATACCTAAATACAAAAACACCTTAAATACCGCTTAAATAGTTTTGTTGTTGTATACGGTTATCATTTGAGCAAGAATATAATACACCTGTTACATACATGAACTCCATTAAGGTTGCACACGTACAAACAAACATATCTCTACGCTCTCACATTCATACCGTTCTTGGCCACTTTGACGTCTAGCCAACCAACCAACCAGCCACCATTGCGTATACGTAACATTATTCACTCGCATAATACGCGCCAGTGTTGAGTTCATTAAAAAATTTCCCAGCAGGGTTTTTCCATATTTTGGTAATGGCTTGAAATTGTATTCAGTGAAATAACGCATTACAAATAGCTAAGAAACACTCCTTCGCTTACTTTGCTCATTACTTGTAATGCGACATTTTTATAATTATTATTTTTTCGCTTACTGGTAATGCAGAAAATAATCGAAAAGGTTTGGAGTACTACCGTTATTTTTTTGCAAACGCTTTGCTTTGATTTTAATTTTTCTAAATAGCAGTTTTGTAAAGCAATTTACCCTCATTCTCGTTTATTTTGCCAGTTTTAATTATAAAACTGTTGTGGTTAGTCGCGTTATTCCATCGTTGAAATTTTTTTAAATAAGCCAATATCTGTGCAAATACATAGTGTAATAATTATTATTAAAATAGTGTTTTTTTTTAAATACATTTTCCAAAGAATGTTTTGATTCTTTATTCATTCTGTTTGCTCACTCACAGTTTTAAAATTATTTTTTCGGTATTGCATAAAATAAGCGAAAAGATTTGGAGCACTGCCGATACATATATTTTGCAAAGCGTACATTGATTTAAATTTTTTTAAATAAAAAAGTGTAAGCGATGAAACAAGATTTCTCGATGATCTTACCCATTGCATGTAAGAGAAAGCCCTGCTGGGTATGTCCTACTTTGCAAATGCGCCGTCAACATTGTGTGTATTTGTTTGTGCTTACACGGCATATGCCACAGGCTACCCGTTTTGTCTTTTTTCTTTTGTTTTTGTTTTTGTTTGCTTATTTTCTTTTTTATCCATTTTTGGTTTTATTATTTATTGCTGTATTTTTCTCGCTGTAATTTTTCATTTTCATCGCTTTCCATTTTTCCGGCCATGGAAGCGATTTTTTGTGATGCATGTACATTAGTATATTTCGCGTAAAGTAAAAAATTAAAATAAGACAAAATAATGTCACAACATTAAAGAATGCGCATATAAACTAACAGTTCGTTGGGCAGGCATTTACACAAAATTAGTTGTAGGCCATTTACCTGTTTGTATTTATGTGGGGTAAGTGTACAAGGTAAAAAATGTTATGTCACGGATTTCGCTCAAACTGTGCTAAGTTGTTGTTATTGTTACTATGTATACGTGTTGGGAAGTTCTTCCTTCGATCTAATTTTTTTGCAGAATATCTGTTTGAATATGTTCCTTCCAATTAGTAGGAAAAACAAAAAGGAGCACACCTCGAATTGGGAGAGAAGCTCGGCCATAAAACTCGTCAGAGTTATAATAGCGCCATTGTATTATTATATTATGTTCCTTCTTGCACTGTTTACTTAAAAGCACAGGTTTGCTTGAGATTTATATCTCGTGTCACAGTGCGTATACAACTCAACAACCTGATGGAGTAATGAAGAGAAATTAAAATAAATTAAAAAACAAAAAAATTATTTTTAAGAATGACTATTGCAAAACTTATTTTATATGCTTTACAACGATATATGTATAATTTATAGTCGGCTCGGCATATGAACTGCAAGTTTTTCATAATAACGCAAAAAATCCTGGATCCGCCCTTTTATGGCTCCATATACATATGTTTGTATACCAATATATGCATACACTCGTACATATAGGCATTTATATAAACATAACTGTTGCTTTAATATCTCTGATCGACTTCACTTCATGTTGACAGTGTTTCTTTATTTTATCTTAATATTTCCAGGGAGCACAAGAGGCACAATGGGTTAGCAGGAACAATGCGGAGGTGAATAATTTTTTATGGTAGGTGTATGCCAATTATGTTTACTTGTATACCGAAACGAAAGCATAGAAGTAAAAGATGAAAATATAGAAATTTATATTTGCATGTGGTAAATAATATTCTCAGATATTATGTGCACAAGACAAAAATAATACAGAGGAATGTAACTGAAATAGAAAGTCGAGTTACGAAATATAATATTCCTGCTTGTAGATTGTATATTTTGATGAAAAATTTGTGCACAAAGAGCTAAGGTCACGTACTTGAGTGTGACTTAAGTTGAAATTAAGCAATTCCCTCTTAAAAAATGTTTCACTTTTACTTATATACAAACATTTATACAATAGATACATACATACATATGTATATAAAAAAGAGTCTGTGTTTTCTCCTCGCAAACTGCTTTACAGTACATTCATTTCTTTTATTTTTATTTTTATTTTTATTTTTATTTTTATTTTTATTTTTATTTTTATTTTTTATTGTTATGCACTTCTTTTCGCATTCATATTCGCATTTAAAAATTTATTGCACACCGCTCAGCAGGGCGTATACGCAACGCAGTAATAATTGCACTCATAATAATGATAATAACTTGTGTACACACACACACACACACACACACACACACACACACACACACACACACACACACACACACACACACACACACACACACACACACACACACACAAGTGTTTATGTTTGCATGAGCGTGCTGTATATTTTTCATAACTTTTTGGTTGGGGAAGGGCGGGAATAGATATTTGTTCCAAACCATCGTGCATATTTATGTACGTACATATTTACTTGCTCCAACACGCAGCGGCGTTATTGTGCACTCCCAGACAGAAGTCATATCCACTTCAGAAAGAGTTTGGAAAGGAAATTTATGACTTATTTGCATTGCTTACTTACTTACTTACAATGCCAGTCACGAATAGCTTAAAATTTTTTTTCGCTAAAGTTGCAACTTGGAATGTAATCGTATTTATATATGTCGGATTGCTGCAGCGATTCAACTCTGTTGACAGTTTTGTAGAGCTCTTCCTGACTGGCAATAAAAATACTTTAATGTTAATTTTAGTATTGCACACGTTTCACATACAAGCGTTTGTACATACAAATGCATGTGTGTAAGTTATAAAATTAGGTTATGCGAACATGAGTCACTTCATGCATTCATGTACATTCATGTTAAGAAATAACTTTCTAAGATGTCTTCAAACAGCGTCACCACATGCTTACATATTTATTTATAATTTTCTGCGGAATTCTCTTCTTTTTTGGAGTTCTGCATGTGCGAATATAAAAGAAGCGAGTGCGGTTCGGCGTTAGAAGTGCTGTGAAGTGGCGATATCAGTATGATAGTTACGTGGAATAAGTAGTAAAATTTTATTTTGATGACTTCTTAGGTGAAATTCTGACTGGGAAATTATTGCTTCCTTCAGCAATTATTCGATAAAAAAGACAGTTTGGGCTGCAAGGAAATGCTGTTACTCAAGGGTGTTAATTATTTGAAGGCAGAGAAAGTTAATAGTAACACACTTTTATAGAAGGCAGAAATGCTAAAGGGGTAAAGAATTGCAATGGGGTTATTTAATTGTAAGGTTCTTTAGGTGGTATTTTTCTCCTTGAGAAAGATGAACTTGGAGACCGACCAAAATTCGTTCTTCTTCATTGCTGAATCACAACAGATTAAGACAGTTTTAATGTATCGTGGAAACCAGAATATAGGTGAAGTGGGTATTGGGTGCTCTTATGTTGAAAACCTACAAGCAGTTTAGGTTGAAGTTCATGTATGGAAAAATGAAGTTTTACTTAATATTAACAGGAACAAAAACAAACCTTAAAACTTTATTATTGTACGAAGATCTTAATTTAATTTGCTCTATTCCACCACATGCTACCACAGTGCATTTAGCAAATGTTACAATACTAAAATGGTTTTCTACCAATTTCTTTTATTTCCTTTAATTTCAGTTTCTATACAATTTTTGTATTTGTAGTATTTTCATCGTGCGTACTACATACATTGCCCTCTAAAAGCTTTCTTAAATTTCTATTACATACATTGTAATGTAACCTTCTTTAGAAAAACACAAATGTGTCATGCCAAAACGAGACAAACATCAGCTGGGCAAAGCTCCATCACAAAGATGCTTTTGTATCACGCGCTTAAATGGCTCTGCTTTTTTGTGTTTTGGTTGCCCTACTGCGCTCCGCTCCTATTTCACTGACCAGCATGCATTTTTAATATTCAAAAAACAAAGCACAACCAACAAAGTTTGCCGAAATTATCGCTTGGAGCATTTATTTAACGAACAAAACAGACCCCGCAGGTCCTCGCTACTCCTACCCCTGCATATAAAACCAACGCGAGGTTTATCCCTTGCGTATTGAGAGCTCAGCTGCTGCTCTTGCTGCTGACGTTGTTGGTGTTGTATTGTTTCAGCGGCGTACAGCCATTTTATTCTATTTCCAGATTTCATTGTTTCCCTTTTACACGCTACTGTTAGTAGAGTAACCGAAAAAAAAATTCAAATTCAATTGCGAATTGCTTGTGGCTAACGCGAACTATAATAAGAGTTCGCAGAAAAAAAATCCTGAAAATAAAAACTAAAAAGAAATAGCTAAACAGCAGCAGCAAAACATTTATTACTTTAATAACATTTTCAGGAAATTGGCTGGAAATGGCACAAGCCGCGCGAGATAAAGTGAGTGCAGGGACTTGTGTTGTATGTGTGTGTGTTTGAAGAAGAACAAGCGCACAAACGGAATTTCGCTATGCCAAAGTTCAACAAATGAATAAATGAAGCGATTTTAATGGAACTCTGTTGCTGCTGCTGTTGGGCAGGGAACTCTCAATGGTGTACAGTGAGTGAGACTCACTTTTGTTTTTTTTTATACTCAGCTGTACTAGTACACAGAGTATTATAGTTTTAATCACATAACGGTGGATTGTAACAGAATGAAATAATCGAGATAGATATAGACTTATATATATATAAATGATCAGGGTGAAAAGAGAAATCGATTGAGCCATGTCCGTCCGTCCGTCCGTCTGTAAACACTCTAACTCGCGCAAAAATTGAGATATTTTGATGAAATTTTAAATGTAAGTTGGTATCGAGACTGGGGCGGTTGGTATTGAAAATGGGCGAAATCGGACCATGACCACGCCCACTTTTCCTGTATAGAAACAATCGCAAATTTGGTATCTCAGTCACTAATATAGCTGGAGCGATGAAATTTTACCCACATGTTGAGCTCAGGCCCCTAGGAAGAAATTTGATAAAGGTTTGGAAAATGGGCGGTGCCACGCCCACTTATTAAGGGTCAAACATTGAAAGTTTTATATGTCATGAGTCAGAAACCATTGAAGATATATCGATGAAATTTGGTACGCGTGATTTAATTACTTAGGCAAACGTTTGAACGGAAAATAGTTAAAATCGGTTGACGGCCACGCCCACTTTTATATATGTGTATTATAAAGTGGCCTAATAAAAACATTTTAAGCGATATCTCTGTGAAATATAAAGATATATCATTGAAATTTCATAGCAGGAGTCCAACTGCGGACATCAAACGAAAAACACAAAAATTTTGGAAAATGGGTGTGGCCCATAACTCGACAAATAATTTATATATAATGACGAAACTTGGTGTGTACACTTTTATTACTTGTGGTAATACATGTTGAAAATTTTAGCGAAATCGGTTGACGACCACGCCCACTTTTATATATGGGAACTATAAAGTGGCCTAATAAAAACATTTTAAGCGATATCTTTGTCAAATATAGAGATAATTCATTGAAATTTTGTGGCATGAGTTCCACAATAGACCGGAAACAAAAAATAGAAAAATTTTGGAAAATGGGCGTGGCACCGCCTCTTTGTAGACAAAGGAATCTACGAGATTTCGGAGCCCATAACTCGACAAATAATTGAGATATTATGACGAAACTTGGTTTATACAATTTTATAACTTGTGTTAATAGACACGCAGAAATTTATTGAAATCGGTTTATGACCACGCCTACTTTTTAACAAAGATATTTCTGGAACACCCTTTGGGAATTTGTAACGCGACATCTTTGTAACTAGAAGTCAAAAAGGAATGAAATTTTGCACAAAGAATAATATTCATATGCTTAGTTGGATGACTGATAAAGATGTTGAAAATGGGCGTGGCTACGCCCACTTTATGCGGCACTCGCTTTATATAAAATACACCGTGTTTTCATCCAACGCAAACAAACAATGAAAGCATACAGCTGAGTATCTAATGTTCGATTCCACCCGAACTTAGGCTTCCTTACTTGTTTTTTTTTCTTTTTGATTTAAGGAATTTAAATTTTCATTTATTTAACTACGCGGAAGCTTTTAGTGGAGGTACTTAGATTTGAGTCACATTCTGTAAATGTATTTACTGCAAGAAAATGTGTCTTTTATTTTACGAAACATCAGCTGGATTAAAATGCACTGAAAATGTCTGTGATGGTCGCTGTAGCTACATATGCACATATCTAGAATGATAGAAAGGGTCAATAGCGGGCGTAAGTATTTAAAACAAGCTGATAAAAATCTGATAAGAAATAAATGGGTCAGGTTATAGTTGTTAAGCCAAAGCTACTGCTGTCACTAAGCAATGAACTGTATCAGCGGAAATACGCAGACGTGGGTGTTGCAATATACACATATACATATACATTCGTACATCCGTACATACCTATATCGAAGTGAATGAAATGCAAAACTTGTGAATTCAACACATTTCCGTGTGCTATCAGTAACGATTATGTGATGTTGTAGATGGATTTGAATGCAATAACTAAAGGGATGTGCAATGGTAGGTGGGTACTGAAGTGTATGTAAGATGTCCAACGGTGTCGGTTTTTAGAAATACTTCTTACGCAAAACATTAATGATTTTCGACGGCGCTTAATATGCTGACAAAAGAAAGATAAATTAGAGTGGAAGCAATTAAAATCTGGGTCGCATGTACCCCAATGATGCATTTTGGGTTAACGAGCGAAAAATTCACTTCTCGAGGCAAAAATACTGGTGTATATATGTACATTAGGGTGGTACCTTACGGAGAAATGTTTTATATCATATTTCATCAACCTCACCCCTAGGTATATGCTAATTAATATTTTCTGACGGTTAAGGGGTGTCGCAGAGGGGTCAAAGTTCATATTACCATATGTGACCCCTGTGCGACACCTTAAAGTTTGAATTATTATCTAATAAAATGTACAAGCCTATTCAGGAAATTGTATTTCCAAAGACAACTATTCTTTCCAACGACAACAAAATAACTTTGGAAGGGAAAAAAATGTTTTTTGAGTGAATGTGCTGCTATTCATGTCTTCTTATCGGATATTGTTATTCTATATAGTATGTACTTATTAAAATTTGAATAAACTATATTGTTTCGAAATGTTCGCTCTTACACACACAAACAAAAGCGCAAAAAGCACACGGCGGAAGAAAGAGAATAGCAAAATAATAACTAAGCCACCCACAAATGTCCAAATAACTGCTTCTCAAATCTGCTGTGCTTTGTTTAAGACGCCAACAAATAATTATAAAGGCAGGTAAGCCGCTCAGCTGGAAGTTTTCTTATTTTCTTACAGCGTTTTGCTTTCTCTTTTTCTTTTTAAATTTAAAATGTTTTCGCAGTTTCCAGCTAATTTTTCACTTTGCATTGAACGCCAAAAGGCACTTTATTTTATTTAATGTTGCTTTATTTATTTTTTACTTTTTATTTACGAAATTTTCTTTTTTTTTTGCTTTTTGTATTTGTTTTTGCCGTAAGTTTAGCACCAATAGCGATTTCGTTAGTTTCCGTTTGCATTTTTACTTATGTAATTTCCCTCTACATTCACACAAACAAACATACTCACTTATAAATTAAATAGTGATTTTGGCTTATACTTTTTCTCACATTTGGGTCAAGCAATTTAATTGCATTTGAAATTGCAAACACAAAACGAAAACGAAAAAGAAGACTAACTCAATTGCAGAAGAAGAAAAAAGAAGAAAATAAAACGTGTGCGGTTAGCGGGTAAAAGTGGGCAAGTGAAAAATTTCACACAACTAACCAAAAACTATTCGCAAATTGCTTACAAAGCAACAAAAAGTGTTGCAAAAACTTGCTGTTGTTGTTGTTGCATTTGTTGTAACGGTAAGCACGTACCTATATGTATGTATGTTGTTGTATGTATAAACTACAAAGTTTCGCTTGCCAAATTTACTTTGATGCCTTGTAACGTTATTTTTGTATGTTGTGCCTACATACTTTGTGTTGTTGTTTTTGGCTCTTTGTTTTGGCTTGCACATTTTTAACTGTGAGCATGTCGAAAAGGTGGCATAATGTTGAAAGGCTGTAAGCAGATACCCATTTACAATTTGACGAGGGTAAAATTACTTCTCACTCCCACAGGACTAGCTTTGTAGACTAGTTCGGTTTATTGTAAATGGGTCAGAGCTAAATGATTGCATATTAAACTTAGACTGAGCGTCACTCAACGTCGACTGAAAAGACAACAAACTCAATCACAGAACGGACACTCAAGCCCAATACAAACCAAATAACATTGTATTCTAATATTTACTTGTATTATTCATTTTAATTATTAGCTATTTTTACACGCATCCCTCCTCAGAACACGCCTTTCGAATACACAAAATGCAAATTAGTAAACGCCTATCAAATACCACCAAAGCAAATAAAGCAAATAAATAATAAACACATTTTTCCGAAACAATGAAAATAAAAAAGGATAATCGATTTCAAATATCACTGCCTTTGAAAAGGCCTAAATCAGAATTAGGTGATTCAAAAGGAGTAGCCATCAAAAGATTCTATGCGTTAGAAAAAAAATTGTCGAAAGATCCTAGCCTAAAAATGCAGTATTCAACATTTTTAAAAGACTATTTGGAACGTGGTCACATGGAAGAAATATGTTTTAAAAATCTTCCAAAGGAGGTAAATTTCCTTCCTCATCATTGTGTTCTTAGGCCTGATATTACCAGCACTAAACTTAGAGTCGTATTCGATGGTTCATGTAAAACTACATCGGGTTTATCTTTAAACGATATTTCATTGACAGGACCAAAATTACAAGATGATCTATTTAATATATTAACACGATTTAGAAAACATAAGTATGTTTTCACGGCTGATGTAGAAAAAATGTATCGCCAGGTTTGGGTGAAAGATGAAGACCAATATCTCCAATTAATAATTTGGCGATGGGACAATGATAAACCATTAAAAGTGTACAAGTTAAAGACTGTTACTTATGGCACTGCCTCTGCCCCATATTTAGCAGTGAAATGCTTGCAGAAAATTGGCGAACTGTATAGCGATAAGTATTCAAAAGCAACCGAAATAATTAAAAATGATTTCTATATGGATGATTTAATGACAGGTGGAAATGAAATATCCGAGTTAGTAGAAAATCAGAAAACTTTGATACACATTTTAAATACGCATGGGTTTTCATTAAGAAAATGGTCTGCAAATCATCCTGAACTCCTTATGAATATTGGAGAAAATGAGCGTGAAATAGAGATTAATTTCGACAAAGAAGACTCTGTTTCAACTTTGGGGCTAGCATGGGTTCCAAAATCGGACGAATTTTCCATAAAATCAACTTGGGAACCTTATAAAAATGAAATTATTAATAAGAAATCTATACTTTCAGATATAGCGAAGTTATTTGATCCTCTAGGTCTTTTAAATCCAGTGATTGTCACAGCCAAAATCTTGCTTCAAGATCTTTGGAGGACGAAGCTCAATTGGCACGACGAAATACCGGGTCAAATAAGAACTGATTGGATAAAGTTTAAGGATCAACTACCAAATTTGAGAACTATAAAGGTAAAAAGACACATGTTTATTGATAACGCCAATGTGCTAGAGATACATGGATTTTGCGACGCATCTCAGAAAGCTTATGGAGCAGTGGTTTATTTGAAATCTATAAACGCAGAAAATCAATCACAAATAAGTTTAGCTAGTGCAAAATCTAGGGTTGCACCGCTCAAAACTCTTTCTATCCCGCGTTTAGAACTCTGTGCAGCAGTTTTGCTAGTGGAGTTAATGGAAAAAGTCAATGAAAGCCTACAAGAAAAAGTTAATCTTATAAGGTACTATAGCGACTCAGAAATAGTATTATCGTGGCTTAGATTAGATCCAGGAAAATTGAAAACCTTTGAAGCAAACAGAGTTGCGACTATTCAAAGGAAAACAGAGCAAACGCATTGGTGTCACGTTAAATCAAAAGAAAATCCAGCTGACATTATATCTCGAGGCCTATACCCAAATGAGATTATCGAAAATAGTTTTTGGTTTAATGGACCGAATTTTTTAAAAGAAGATACGGGTAGAATTATAGAAATAGATAGTGTGATAGAAATTCCTGGGCTAAAAAAGAATGTGTTGGTTACTGCTCTAACTAAAAACAGAGGAATAATTGCAGACATAAAACACAAAAACAGCTTTATTTTTCTAAGGAATGTTCTAGCTTTAATTTTGAGATTTATAGATATCAGAGTAAAAAACCCAATCAAAGATCGCCATTCGTATCAAAAATTAGCAATAGAAAAAATCGCGACACAGACACAGTTAAAATATTTTCAAGATGAGATTCAGTTGCTAAAATCCCAAAAAGAAATAAAGAAATCATCAAAATTAGCTACTCTTGCTCCATTTTTAGACGAAAAGGATATTCTTAGAGTAGGAGGTAGAATTCAAAAGTCTTCGCTTCCATTTGAAGCTAAGCACCCTATATTATTACCGTATAATGATCCTGTAACAACACTTATTATGACGGAAATACACAAAAAACATTTGCATGTAGGTCCAAAAGGCTTGTTAGCTTTAACCCGACAAAAATATTGGCCTTTACGTGGGAAACAATTAGCCACTAAAATTGTACATTCTTGCTACAGATGCTTTAGGATAAATCCTCGTTCGATACATCAGTTTATGGGGAGTTTGCCACAGGATAGAGTAACAAAAGCGCGAACTTTTGAAAATATTGGCATTGATTTCCTTGGTCCAATAACAATTCATCACAAATTAAGAGGTTCTAGAACAGATAAAGGATATGCGTGCATTTTTATTTGTTTCGCTAGTAAAGCGGTTCATTTAGAAGTAGTCAGTAATTTATCAACCGCCGCATTTTTAGGTGCTCTAAAGAGGTTTATTGCGCGTAGAGGAAGCCCTAAAAAAATTTATTCTGATAATGCTACTAATTTTATAGGTGCAAAGAATAGCTTGAATGATGTTTATAAACTTTTTAAAGAAAAATATCACATTAAGCAAATAGATGAATTTTGCTCGCAGAATGAGATAAAATGGCAAACGATACCACCAAGATCGCCTCATGTAGGAGGGTTATGGGAAGCAGGTGTTAAAGTAGTGAAGAAACATTTTAAATCAATTGAAGATTATAATTTTACCTTTGAGCAACTGTCAACAATTATGGCAGAAATAGAAGCGATCATGAATTCACGACCCTTAACATCTCTCTCCGATGACCCAAATGATTTACAGGTTTTAACACCTTCGCATTTCTTAATAGGGACATATCAAAGTATTTTGATAGATAGTAAAAATAATACCACGTATAAAAACTACAGAGATGGGTGGAGAGATGTTCAGAAATTTAGTAATGAGATGTGGGAAAGATGGTCCCAAAAGTATTTAGGAGAACTGCAAAAACGATACAAGTGGCAGTACCCAAAAACAAATATAAAGCCAGGAACCTTAGTTTTATTAAAAGAAGATAATGTTCCACCTCTTAATTGGAAAAGAGGTAGAGTCATTGAGGTCAAGTTAGGTGCAGATAATTTAGTCAGGCTGCTAACGATTAAAACGGCTCTGGGCATAACTCAGAGGGCCGTGCAAACCATATGTCCATTTCCGGCAGATTTATTTAAAAAAGAGGAAAATGAATTTGACACTAGCATTAAGAAATCAAATGTAATATGTGCAAATTCAGCACTAGCTAAGAAAAATAAATTAAATAAAACTTATGAAAATGATTGTACAAAACCAAAAAGAAAACGTCAAACAAACCTTCAATTTAATTTACCGTTAATTTTAGTAATGATGTTATTTATTCCTCTCATATCTTGTACTTCCAATGTAAAAGTTACATATTTTAAGGAAACGTCAGGTATTTTTTTTGAAAATAGGGGAGCTGTTGGGTTAACAAGATCTTCGTGGAACATCATCGTTCATATGGACCTAGAACCTTATCAACAAAGCAAGATCGGAATACTGACCCACATACAATTTTTGTCAGCAGCAATCGACGGTCTGAAAAGGGAAGGCATTGATGAATCATCATTACTTTTACAATTGAAATCCAAGTTTGCGCAAATCGAACTAAACGATAAATTAATAGTGGGAAACAACCCACGGCGGGGAAGAACCAAGCGGGCACCGCTTGAGTTTGTAGGAAGCATATACCATGCCATGTTTGGAATCATGGATGCGGAACACGCAGATATTCTGGCGAGGAAAGTTAAGGCCAGTAAAGTGAGAGATGAGTATGTGCTTGAGCTAATCAAAAACATGACAACAATTGAAGATGCCACCTCCAACGTTATTAGAAACCAGACTGATGGTATCAACAAAAACTTAAGAGCAATAAATCAATCGCTCTACACAATAGAAAGACAAATAAATAATGGGCTACATCACTCTCAAATACAAGATGAAGCTGTCACTGTATTCATGATGATGGAAGCATTCCAAAAAATGCAAGAAGAAATAAAAAATTGCATTTTTAACAAGCTCAACATCATTCCCGACAATGTGCTCTCAGTCTCAACACTTGCCAAGCATATAAATATTATGCTCAATCATTTACCACATCATATGTCATTACCAGATCGAAGTCCAATAGAACTTATCAAGATCACATCAATGATGACCAGAGTAATTGAAGAAAGCATATTGTTCCAGTTAAAAATACCGCTTATTAGTTCAGAAATATTTCAATCTTACCAATTATTCCCATATCCCACTATGCACTATGGTAATTTCATTCATATCAAGGCATCTAACAACATACTATTTGTCAGTGAAGGAAAACATCATTATTACTCTAGTAATGAACACCAGTTTCTTCGGTGCACAAAATTGAAAAAGCTGTGGCTTTGCCCTCAATTACATCCCATCTATCGCTCTTCAGGAAAACCTAATTGTGAGGTAGATATCCTTTTACGAAAGACCAATTTGTCTGCAGCGTGCGAAATTAGCATTAGCAAACCTAAAGCATTTTGGGAGCAACTTAATGCCAGAAATATGTGGATATTTTCCCTTCCGAAACCGCAAACTTTGGAAGTAAACTGCAACAACAACATTTCAGAAATAGAACTCCATCAACAGGGAATTATTGAAGTACAACAGGGCTGCCGAGTTGATTCTGCCGAAGTAACGCTATGGACAGTGGACGAACCATCTGAGGATATATGGTACATCAATCCTAGCTTTAATTTGTCATCCAAATTACCTGAGCTGAAATGGTTAAAAATTAAAGAAGCAATCACTTCAATTCAATTGGGAGATATTCCAAAGATGACAACAGACTTCAAATTTGACCGTGGGTTCAGCTTTGATGACTCAAGTCTAGATGACATGCTGCGAGAACAGAGTTGGAAGTCAATTACGATAATCATCGCGACTATCTTGCTAGTGATTTTAATGCTAAAGGTAATTATCCAGTTGCTGACACCAAGACGGCCCAACTTTAGCTTGTAACCCACAGTTTTTCAATAGGGGGGAGAATGTGGAATCTTCCACCATTTATTTAGTAAATATAAATAGGAATATGTAGACAAATAAGAGATAAAGACTGGGTGAGTGATTATCTCTTGTTACAGTCTTTGTTAATATTAGGAATATAAGAATTAATATGCTGATATGATGTACATACACGCATACATGTATGACACATACATATATATATAACAATAGATATTTGGGAAACGTATTTCTTATCAGAGAATTGAAACACATAAGAAATACGTCGCCATTTAAAATGATATGTAAGGGACAATGCTGATGCTTGTTATTTAGGAGCATTGTTGTTGAAATACATTGCATTGTCAATTGCTATCGTTTCCTAATATTTACTTAGGATAATAGGGACGCGCTTCTTATCTGTGGAGCGTTACCATTAGTTGTAAGTGTACATATAAGTATTTACATTTGTATATTTACACACTGGACGAACTGCGTTCGTTCAGATAGAGATAAGGATAGGTTAATTTTAGTATAAATAAAGAGCTCCGTGCAACGGAGCGTCAGTGTTCTTTCAACTATCAACATAAAGAAAAACAAATATTTAATAATCATAATAAGATGCCACAAGATTCCCATAATATAGCATTTAAATTTCAATTTCGTTTTCAATTAAAATTTCAATTTAATTTTCTTTTAATGAATTAAAAAGCTTTCTTTTTTAATACTGCAAATGCAAATTTTAGTGTCAAACGACAAAATTCTGCATTTAATGGCCACAAAAGGAAACCCTCCATGCGCACACTGGGTGATAGCGGCAAAAATAAAATCGAAATTAAAGTATTAGCAAATCAAATTTTTTTGAAAGTGATTGACAGATATAACAATTTGTAAAAAAAAAGCTTATATAAAATTTTTTGAGTCTCGTTTTGTTTAGCCGTACGGGGTGTTAAAAACTGAGCAAAAAATAGGTCCTTTTATTTCTCAACAATTACACCTTATACAAAATGCTGTAACTCATTCAATTATTAACGTATGTAATCGAGTGATACATCATTACATAGATATTGATTTGGCCTTTTAGAAACAATAAGCCTTTTGTAACCAGCGGTAACTCTTAGATTTATATGAACTTTCAAATATTGACAAAAAAAGTCGTAAAAAAAAAATTTTGCTCAACTTTAAACAAAAAAATAAAAAAAATAAAAAATATGACCTCCCCAATTTTTTCATATGTTTTGAAATGATATATTTTTAATCAAACTGCATTTTAATTCTTGAAATCCACCTGCGCTTTTCGCTTAACTAATCTTTTTCCCATTTGACTAAAAGTGTCTTTTTCAAAACGCAATATTTAGGCTACTTTTACATTATGAAAAATCTTATTCTTAGGCGACTAATCGAATAGTTTGTTCACCCTGTTGTAGGCAATGGTTCACACTTTCAAATTATGAAAGAATTTTTTTTATCAGCGTTATCATTATTTTTTTGCAGCCTTTTTCTTTTCGAACAGAAAAAAAAATTGTGTAAAAATTGGAAAATTTCATGAAATAAAAAAAAAATACAAAATATGACCTCTCCAAATTTTTAATATTTGGTGCTAGTGAACGTGCTTTATAAACAGGTGAAGAAATCTTAAAAATTCGTTTGCGCTTTTTTGTTTTATGAACTTTTTTATGGAGTGAGTTTTTCTAAGTTTTCATACATTTTTCCCATACAAAATCCCCAAAAGTATGCTTCAAAAAGTATTAATAATTTTGTATGGGGAAAATTTGCCAAGTTAATGAAACTTAAACAACAATTTCTCCAATTCTAATAAAGATATCTGAAAAATTTAAACGCCATATTCAGGGGGATGGTTTATGCTTTCTAACGGTGTATTTGATTTTGAATAAAAAAATATTACATACAAGATATTAAGCAGGGAATATAGTCAAAAACGTGTTTTTTTGCCTAATTGGACATGAATATCTCAAAAACTAGAACCAATTTGAAAATTCTGACTTCAGATTCAGATTCAGCACACTGAAATCCTTTAGAAAAGTATAGTTTAATTTGTGGTATAAAAATTTTTTTAAATGTGATTTTTTTGAAGGAAAATTTTATGATGAATGCTTATAAAATGCTCAAAAGTGCATATATTTTTAATTTGAAAACCATGGAATACTTTGCGCTTTTTCCAAAATGATTACTGTATATTATTTATATTTAAAAAATGTGTGCTCTTATTAAAATTGAGCATTTTAGCTATAATAGTTAACAAAATATTGAAATTTCAAAAATACCGTTATATGGGAGGGGGGTGTATTTGTGGGCCGATTTTGTTCAAATTTTCACAGTTTACTATCTTCAATCAAGAAAGCTTAAGTTCCGAGTTTAAAGTTTCTAGCTCAATTATTACTATTTTTGGCCGCGTTTGTATGGAGGTGCCCCCACTGTGATGCGGAGCGGCGCGACGCTCCATGCTTTGTGCTCGCTCAACGCAGTCAAATGGTAAGCCATTAGAAATTGTGGAATTATTAGTGTGATGTTAATGGTTTTGAGTATCTGCTTTTTATTAGGGAATGCAATGGAATTTAATGGAAGTAATTAAGAAACAATTACGTTGGAGTAGGTACAGCGCCGGCACGGCCACGAGTGACGCCGATGACAGCTGTCAGGCTGGTAAAAATTTGTGATTATTAACATATAGCATTGGGGTTATACACAGATACTTGCATAAATAGATACACACATACATACACAGAAGGAGGCATGCGAGGGAAAAGATTTTTGGTTTTGGTGATATATTTTTAATCATATGAACAATCCACAAACATATGTATGTACATATGTATGTACATACATACAAATATAACAGATGAAAGTGCCCAACAGACCAGGAAGTAAGCGAAATGTAATAGGACTTGAGAACAAGCTTATAGCAATTGTCCATTGTAAGCTTATTGCAATACAGTTTTTATAAGCTTAATTGTAAGCTTACTCACAAGCATGATTGTAATAATTGAGGAACACTTATGCTAAAAAGCTTGAAAGCAATATTACAATAAGCTTACTTTACACTTGCAATGAATGCTTGAAAAACTATTAAGGCGGATTCATTGTTCGAGTTCAGAATTTTTTGCCATGTGATTGTTGTTATATTTTCGGAGTGTGAGAGGAATTCCGAAAAGTTCTGAACTATTTTTATTAGTTAACTGAAATCCAACTTTAGTTCTGAACTCGAACGATGAATCTGCCTTTAATAATAAGATTGTTTTAAGCTTGCTGTAAAATTTTTTTAAATTTTGGTTTTACAATGATTCATATAATTCATTGATTCCTTTTTCGTATAAGGGAAGCATAAAAGCCTCAATAAAATTCAATTGTCGTTTTCGATTCGCCATCACACAAGCGAGGTCGGATCGAACAAAAATGTTTGAATCCATAATGAGTAGTAGCCATACTCGCTAACTTGTAGATAAAAATTTCCCTCTGCTCGCTATCATTCACATATAAATTTGACAGAAGGAAATTTATAACCAGCAGAGAAATTGTGAATCGAAAGCGGCTAATATAATATTGAATGTCCCACTATATGATACCGTTGGATTGAATTTCAGGTTGATGTCATGGTTCGAAACAGAAGGAGAATATAAAATAAAGAACTTTGCAGTAAAGGTGAAGAAGGAAAGAAAATGAAAAGAAAAATGCAAATAAAAATTTATTTTTTTCTTTTTTCTACTATTTATACATAAAATGGTATTTATAAGCTTACAACAAGCTTTCACAAGTAATATTTTTCTACAATTACATTTGTAAGCTTATAAAAAGGGTGTCGTTTTGATTTTTCTACAATTGTTCTTAAGTCTTTTACAATAGTTTACAAAAGCATTCCTCAAGCTTAACGCTTATATTTGTAAGCTTGTTATAATATTATTCTCAAGCCTTTTGGTTTATTGGGTGTGTATTCTTTGCAATTTTCACAAATTTTTCGATAATTTCTTTGTACAAGTTTTGTTTGTCAACAGACCAGGGCCGCGCGCAGGAATTAGCCTGGGGGGGGGTTTAATTTTGGTTTGCATTCGCATACATTTTTCGCTAAGATAAACATATTTGCTGAAACAGATATCCAGACCCATACACCATAAATTTAAATGTTCTCTAACTTTTCTGAAACTCATTATGATTCATCAAAACCTAGTTAACCAGGTCCTGAATAGTACACGGAAAGAATTTTTTACTAGAATCAATGCCGAGACAAGAAAAATTAGACTTGATTTTGAACTTAGAAAATAATTTCTTAATATAAAGAAAATCCAAGAAAATTGGATTTTAAATAAATAAGTAAAAATTTTCTTGCTTCAAGTGAAATTGGATTATAAATAAATAAGAAAACATTTTCTTGCTTCAAGTAAAATTGGATTTTAAATAAATAAGAAATAATTTACTTAGGGTAAGTGTTTTTTTCTTGTTTTTTGAAATAAATTAAGAAATTATTTTTTTGTTGCAAGTAAAACTTTTCTTATACGAGCTTAAGTAAGTAATGCGAGAGACACACATCGTAGTATAGTAATAATATTTCGATCTATACCACATATGTGTCACCCTCATATTGTAGTTTAATTGAAAATTTTCATAGCATAGCCAAATCATAATATTGATATTCTAATATTCATACCACATGTGTGTCTGAGGCATAAGAAAATATTAAATATTAAATTAAGCAACGTAAAAAATAAGGCAAATGAAAACTAATAATGAGGGATTAGAAAACCATAATTAGTTAACTAGTATTTTCCTATGACTTGTTTATTGAAATGACAACATTTTATTTAATATAAATGAAGATGCAAATAGTGAACTCCTTATACCAAATGCTTCACTAACAATCTGAGAATTGCAAAAATATTCAGAAATATGCAAAGCGGATGGCAAATGAAAAAAAATACATGTAACTTTGGAAATGCAAATTCAGCAAGAAAAATTTTACTTCGCTCAAGAAAACGTTTTCTTATTCATTTTATATTTTTTTTTCGCTGTATTTTGTTGTTCCAATTCGTCGAAACACAATTTTCTTAAATTCTTCTTGATATTAGCAAAAAGATTTTCTTCATTAAAGTAAATTTAAGAAATGATGTTCTTATTTATTTAAACAATTTTTTTCAAATTTTTTTTTCTATAGATTTTGTTAGTGTTCTTGAATAAGAAAATAATTGTCTCGTTTTTGGAAAACTCAATTTCTTATTTCCAGTAATACTAATTAAGTAAATTTTTCTTATTTCCCTAAAAATTTTCTAAATTGAGTTCAAGAAAGCATTTTTCTTGATTCAAGTATACAAATTTCTTTCCGTGTACTGTTTACAGTACTTGTTAATTGAAACTGCTTACTGTTTTCACAAAATGAACATTTTTTTAACCCCCAACCCCCTCCCCCCGGGCGCACGGCCCTGCAACAGACGAATAATTTGAATCGATTGCTGATTTGTTCGTTTTTATGGTTGGCTTTTAGTTCGTAGGGTCGGCTTTCGTATAATGTACCACGCCTAAAATAATAAAAACTTTGTATTACTAAGTTAGAAGATAGATATGTAAGTTGCCACAAAAATCAAAACTGGAGGTAAAGGCATATAATAAAATATTTATTAATTTTTTGTTAAAATTTGGAATTATCCTATTGAAGGAATAAAACCAGCACCAACACAGCTGCACAACAAGCTCCAAATACTCAAAATGCCAGCAAAATGTGCGTCGTTCTAATAAAAACTGCTCAAAAAAAACAAATATAAATTTAACAAGTAAGGAAGCCTAAGTTCGAGTGGAATCGAACATTAGATACTCAGCTGTATGCTTTCATTGTTTGTTTGCGTTTGTTCGATATAGGGTGTATTTTATATAAAGCGAGTGCTGCATAAAGTGTGCGTAGCCACGCCCATTTTCAAAATTTTTATCAGTCATCCAACTAAGCATATGAATATTATTCTTTGTGCAAAATTGCATTCCTTTATGACTTCTAGTTACAAATATGTCACGTTACAAATTCCCAAAGGGTGTTCCAGAAATATCTTTGTTAAAAAGTAGGCGTGGTCATAAACCGATTTCAATAAATTTTTGCGTGTCTATTAACACAAGTTATAAAAGTGTACAAACCAAGTTTCGTCATAATATCTCAATTATTTGTCGAGTTATGGGCTCCGAAATCTCGTTGATTCCTTTGTCTGAAAAGAGGCGGTGCCACGCCCATTTTCCGAAATTTTTCTATTTTTTGTTTCCGATCTATTGTAGAACTCATGCCACAAAATTTCAATGAATTATCTTTATATTTGACAAAGATATCGCTTAAAATGTTTTTATTAGGCTACTTTATGATACCCATATATAAAAGTGGGCGTGGTCGTCAACCGATTTCGCTAAAATTTTGAACATGTATTACTACAAGCAGTGAAAGTGTATACACCAAGTTTCGTCATTATATATCAATTATTTGTCGAGTTATGGGCTCAGAAATCTCGTATATTCCAGCTTCTAAAAAGAGGCGGTGCCACGCCCATTTTCCAAAATTTTTACGGTTTTTGTCTTATGTTCGTAGTTAGACTCCTGCCATAAAATTTTAATGATATATCTTTATATTTGACAGAGATATCGCTTAAAATGTTTTTATTAGGTCACTTTATAATACCCATATATAAAAGTGGGCGTGGTCGTCAACCGATTTTGGCAATTTTTCGTCCAAACATTTGTCTAAGTAAGTATATCACGCCTACCAAATTTCATCGCTATATCTTCAACGGTTTCTGAGTTATGACTCATAAAACTTTCAATGTTTGCCCCTTAATAAGTGGGCGTGGCACCGCCCATTTTCCAAAATTGCACCATATTTCATCATAAGCGCCTGAGCTCAATACGTGTGTGAAATTTTATCACTCTAGCTCTATTAGTGACTGAGATACAAAATTTCCGATTTTTACTATATAGGGGAGGTGGGCGTGGTCATGGTCCGATTTCGCCCATTTTCAATACCATCCCTTCCTGTCTTGATACCAACTTGCATTTCAAATTTCATCGAAATATCTAAATTTTTGCGCGAGTTATCGTGCTCACAGACGGACAGACGGACGGACATGGCTCAATCGATTTCTCTTTTCACCCTGATCATTTTGATATATATAAGTCTATATCTATCTCGATTATTTCATTCTGTTACAATCCACCGTTAGGAAATCAAAACTATAATACTCTGTGTACTAGTACAGCTGAGTATAATAATAAAAGCACGCTGAAGGAGAACGGAAATGACCAAAGCATACGCGCCAACATAAAAGTCATTGACCATAAAAAAATGAGAAGACCCTTCGAAAAAACCAATAAAATTCGAAATAATTTCGTAATAACAAATTGCGCATAACAACAACAAAGCAACTCAAGCGAGTACTAATACTAATAAAAATCACTAAGCCGTTGTTACAATTGGAATCACTTGTAATTCATCATTCATCATCATCGTACCTAACAACGCGTATCTACTAAACGTAATAGGATTTCACAGATGTGCGTGGAGGAAGCGAGTAAGAGGTAGGTAAATTACGGAATGTCTAAAAGGAAATCCGCTGACTTAAATTGTCAAGTGACGGTAAAGCCACTTCATGCGAGTATGAGAATGAGCGTGATGGCTGATGCTTGATACAAACAAATGTGTTGATGGTTGTTTAGCGGGTGCTTTGTTTTTTTATTTTACTTTTGATATGAGAGCGAGAAGGAGTGATGGAAAATTTTCAAAAGAATAAGCAAAAATGAAAAAAAACAAGTAAGGAAGCCTAAGTTCGAGTGGAATCGAACATTAGATACTCAGCTGTATGCTTTCATTGTTTGTTTGCGTTTGTTCGATATAGGGTGTATTTTATATAAAGCGAGTGCTGCATAAAGTGTGCGTAGCCACGCCCATTTTCAATATTTTTATCAGTCATCCAACTAAGCATATGAATATTATACTTTGTGCAAAATTTCATTCCTTTATGACTTCTACTTACAAAGATGTCACGTTACAAATTCCCAAAGGGTGTTCCAGAAATATCTTTCTTAAACAGTAGGCGTGGTCATAAACCGATTTCAATAAATTTTTGCGTGGCTATTAACACAAGTTATAAAAGTGTATAAACCAAGTTTCGTCATAATATCTCAATTATTTGTCGAGTTATAGGCTAAGAAATCTCGTATATCCCTTTGTGTAAAAAGAGGCGGTGCCACGCCCATTTTCCAAAATTTTTCTATTTGTTTGTCACCTACCCTTTTACACAAACAACAAAACGCCACGGCTTAACACAAAAGGGCAAAACAACAACACTTGGTGACAATAACGAAATATAAATGCACCGACTCTCTCAGTGGAGACGGGGTGGGTACATATAATAAATCAAACACACAAACTAAAACCAACCAAAAATAAATGACCAACAATTTTTTCAAAAATATCCAAAACTATGACAAACAAATGTTTTATGGGTGCACCCGAGGTGAGGTCCAACCGGGAGGTTACGAACCCACTCGCACAGTTCCTGAGCTGCCAGGAACAACTTTAACCCGCCGCCAAATGACTGGGCTCTGGGTGCGGGACGCTAGAAGGATGGGTTACGGAAATCGGGGAACGAAACAAAGAAGCGACAAATGGCACAACTACAACAACAAACAAAATACTTAACCAAGCCGGAGTGTGTTCCGGCTTAAGGATCCCTGCGATGTCCACCACCAATGCTCGCTCCAAATCCACCTCAACCGCTCCACACTAATACCACCACCAAATGTACTTCTCTAATTTTTTTTTTTCCTCAAAACTTTACACCTTTTTTTTTTCTCAACACTTGACTCTAACCTTTCCACTTTTATTTTATTTAATTTATTTTTTTCCAACACCAAAAACCTTTATAATCCTCTACTTTCTTATTTTTCGCACTCGCACAAAAAGATGTTTTCACTTTCACATACAAGAGTATTCTGACGCGCACCCGCGAGCCAGGCCGAAGGCTGCGCGCCAGCATATACACTTGTGTATATACCATCAGGCTGTATGTGTGGGTAACCACCCGGTCGCACCGAACCGCTAACCTGTGCGGTCATCACCGATGCCCCGACCAATGATATACAACCACACACACATAAACTGCCTTCATCTAGCGGATGCCTTAATGCACCGCAAAAGGGACGAAAGCAATGACACCCCTTTCTGCGCCTTCCGCGCTCATATTTTTTCTTTATTTACATCCTACATATTTACATATATATGTATAACAATTTGGTGGGGAACTCCGCTAAAAGGCAAAAGCTCGCAACACACTCCGCCAGTACTGCCCATCATGGCAATATCAATTGACTTCATCTGTCGCCGCTAGGGTGCGCTCTCCGTTGGGAACAAAGGATAAAAGGTAAAAAGGTAAATAAACAAAACAAATGAAAATTTGCTCTGCCAGTGCATATATACATAGTGGGAGTAGCAAAGAGAAAAATATTTTGTCGCGATCAGACCGCGACATGTTGTTTCCGGTCTATTGTGGAAGTCATGCCACAAAATTTCAATGAATTATCTTTATATTTGACAAAGAGATCGCTTAAAATGTTTTTATTAGGCCCCTTTAAAGTTCTCATATATAAAAGTGGGCGTGCTCGTCAACCGATTTCGCTAAAATTTCGAGCGTGTATTACCACAAGTAATGAAAGTGTACACACCAAGTTTCGTCATTATATATAAATTATTTGTCGAGTTATGGGCTCAGAAATCTCGTATATTCCTGTTTATAAAAAGAGGCGGTGCCACGCCCATTTTCCAAAATTTTTGTGTTTTTTGTTTTATGTCCATAGTTGGACTCCTGCTATAAAATTTCAATGATATATCTTTATATTTGACAGAGATATCGCTTAAAATGTTTTTATTAGGTCACTTTATAAGACCCATATATAAAAGTGGGCGTGGCCCTCAACCGATTTCGGAAATTTTTCGTCCAAATATCTGGCTAAGTAAGTATATCACGCGTACCAAATTTCATCGATATATCTTCAATGGTTTCTGATTTATGACTCATAAAACTTTCAATTTTGTGTTTTTCGTTTTATGTCCGCAGTTGGACTCACGCGACAAAATTTCAATGATAGATCTTTATATTTGACAGAGATATCGCTTAAAATGTTTTTATTAGGCCACTTTATAATACACATATATAAAAGTGGGCGTGGCCGTCAACCGATTTTAACTATTTTCCGTCCAAACGTATGCCTAAGTAAGTACATCACGCGTACCAAATTTTGTCGATATATCTTCAGTGGCTTCTGAGTTATGACATATAAAACTTTCAAGGTTTGACCCTTAATAAGTGGGCGTGGCACCGCCCATTTTCCAAAATTTCATCAAATTTCTTCCTAGGGGCCTGAGCTCAACACGTGGGTAAAATTTCATCGCTCCAGCTATATTAGTGACTGAGATACCAAATTTCCGATTATTTCTATATAGGAAAAGTGGGCGTGGTCATGGTCCGATTTCGCCCATTTTCAATACCAACCGTCCCAGTCTCGATACCAACTTGCATTTCAAATTTCATCAAAATATCTCAATTTTTGCGCGAGTTAGAGTGTTTACAGACGGACGGACAGACGGACGGACGGACGGACGGACGGACATGGCTAAATCGATTTCTCTTTTCACCCTGATCATTTTGATATATATAAGTCTATATCTATCTCGATTATTTCACTTTGTTACAATCCACCGTTATGTGATTAAAACTATAATACTCTGTGTACTAGTACAGCTGAGTATAAAAATGCAAATGATTTTAAGCGAGTGAAATTGTGTTGCGCAAATATTTGGTACATTGTTGATTAGTGGAGCATACTTTAAGGCGCACGCACATACACACACACACGTCCATAAATATATTTTGTTAAAGCGAAATATAACAACAAAACACAATTGCGAAAATTCCTATACGTGAATGAAACACGAAATGAATAAAAACGACACACAAATACATACTAGATAAAAAATGTTTAAATGGACCAACATGCATCAAAAAAATTTAACTTTGCTAAATCCCAGTGGCGGACCTAGCATAAATTGTCTGGGCAAGCCTATGTGTGAAGCTAAACCATTAGCCATTTATGTAATTTTCTTTGCGATCGCGTTCCGTCATTGAATTTGATTTAGAGCTCACGATTTTTTTAACATTTTCGAGTAGTCCGAATAAATGCTTTTGAAATGCTCGAACACTCCTTTGTTTGCTTATTACCCGTAGGTTTGTACGGGCATTTGAACAATTCGGGTATGTGAAGTTTGTTTTTTTCTCGTTTATTTTTTTTGTTGTCTTCATATGTATGTATTTTTTTATTTTTGTTTTCCTGATACATATTTTTTGTTTGTACACTCAGAGAAAAGGGAACAAAAATAAAATTTTTATTTTTATAATGCACGATTTAAATCAAGTAATTTTTATTTTAAAAATGAAAATTTTTAAATTACAAATTAAATTTTTAAATTTAAGATATTTTTTCTTGATAGATATAAAAACGTGTTTAAAAATAATGTAAATACGAACATTTTTATTTTAAAGATGTTTATTGTAAAATTGCAAAATCAAAAAAAAAACTTTTTAAATTAAAAAATCTTTATTTTTATTTTAAGCACTATGAGATTTTGAACCAAAAACTTTCGTTTTTATTCCACTAATTTTCATTGTGAATTTTAAAATGTTTCTTTTTAAATCCAAAATACATTTAATTTAAAAAAATTTGCATTATAAAAATAAAAATTTTATTTTAGATTTCTTTTCTCTGAGCGTAAGCTCGAATGTTGGTACGGGCATTTGAACAACGGGCTTCAAACAAACACAATCTGTTTGAATCGCTCGGTAGCCGGGTATCTAGAGCTCTACTTTGATTAAATTCAGTTTGCATATTTGGTTTGTTGTTTATATTCATACCATATGAAACTGAATGTATTGCAATAAATCGAGAAAATGAGGATGATGAAGAAACTTTAAGATTTTATATATAATGGATATTATGAAGATATGTAGGTATGTATGTATGTATATGACTTTTGGTATTTTAGCTGTATGTACCTACTTTTGGTCAGCACATCATCAAGCCTGGCTAAGACGAAAGTAAATTCAAGTTCTTTACCATCAGAATTATCTACAAAATCAGAGGAGAAATTATTAGAATAAATTGGGAAGAACTCTATTGAATTGATTGATGACGCCAAACTTATAGGGATATCTTACACGAAAGCGGAGAGGTATTTTTAGTTTCCTTATACCGACGGAAATTTTAGCAGTAGCAAGTGTATTTGCTTATTACCTATATAATATCTAAAAAAATGGGTGCTTTAGTGTTTGAAAAACTGAGGTCAAATTACCAAAAGTCGTGAAATTTTATTTGATTTTGATTTCCGTCGATTTTTAAAATTATCTTAATATTATGCCAATAGTCGCCAAATATCACAATCAACGCTTTATAATCTGGTATTTGATATTTATGTTTTCATGTACATGCACATATAAGAAATTATGTGCATAAGCATGTACATGCAAACGAAAATCAAATAAAATATGCATATGGCTGTGAACACTGAACTGTTGAATGCCGAAGCCAGCTTCACATTCGCATACAAATTTGATGTGAAAAATAAAAAAACTGCTTTGCTAGTTTTTTTTTCAATTTAAGTCTGAAAATAAGCAATTGGTTTCTCCTTAGCGAAAGCGAGAAAACAAGCTATGTTATTCTGTTTTGAAAGCCAGGTAAAAGCTAATGTGTGGAAACGTTGAAGCATGCTCACTGTGCTGTGATTGGCTGTACAAACAAAATACACATTGTGAGGTGGATTGTTGGTGTATTTGCCCTATTTTCTTAGAAGGCTGTTAGGCGCCGAATGTTACAGTGGGGGCTATATTATTGAGAACTTAAATAGTAAACACATTTAAAACGTAAAATAACCAGATTTTAAAGAAATTCGTAATATGAAATGAAGGAAAATATGTAGGCAAGCCGAGCTTCTCAGCTTGTATGAAGCGCCCGCCTCTGCTAAATCCGGCTTGCGAGTTTGAATCCTCGTCATTTCTATAGTCAGATCTTAAAGTTTGGTTCATCAATATTTTTGTCTCAAGAAGGCACTGATATGGGAGCTCTTTAACCCAGCATATTAAACGCCATCACAAATGATTAATTGGGTAGAACTCGAATTAAAATACCTACATTTTATTTTTTCCGTTCTGATTTTCCAATCAAAAAGAAGTCTTTTCTACTCAAATAATCGGAATACTTTTACCGCAAAATATTAATTGTTGATGGTGTTTATTACGGCGAAAGTAAATAAAAAGTACATTACGGCGGTAGATATGAAGAAAAATGCAATTAGGCGACATCTAGGGTGGTCCTAAAATATTCTGAATTTATTGAACCGGAAAGTTGCACGGCATACATGGCAGTTAGGAGCACACAAATTCGTTGACAGTGTTAATTGTGTCTAATTGTATTTTTACCGCTTTTCTTTAACTTGATTAGAATTTTGCTAAATAGGATAAGCTTATAGGCGATAATCCCGATTACAGCAAATATTGCGGATTAACAAAACAGCTGAAGGAAGGTAGGCGCGGCGGCGAATTCAAAAACTCCTTTTTTTTCATTTCCAAAGGTAGAGTGGTAATGTCAAAATCAAAGCGAATTCACACCATGCTCAATAGGAATGGCAGGTCTCAAGCGAATTAAGATTTCAACCAAGGCGAAATAGCATTTTGACATTAAACTCTACCAATTACAATAACAAAATACGTTGGGAATTTCTGAATTCACCTATGCGCCTACCTTCCTAGATCTGCCTTGGATTCTTTTTTTTCATTCACAATAGAGACTTTTCGCCAGATATGTTATTACAAAATGCAATAATCCTCGGCTCGTAGTTAGCCAACTATAACAACGAAAAACAAATGTTTATCACGATGACGACGAATCACGTGCATACATACACGTGCATATGTAGTTCTGCCAGGTACTCCATCAATTAATCCCATGTAGGTACTCCATGGATTAATTTGATTGTTATGCGGGACTGGAGTATCTATATAATCCATTGCTATGACATACAATGTTAATTCGATCATATTTTTTGTATGCAATGTGGCAGGTTATGGAGTACTCGGTTGGTCCATAGCGAGCACTCCGTGAATGAGCGAATGGAGTACTTGTAACTTTTGCAGGGTGATAGATAAACACACACATACAAAAACACAAACACCAATGGACATGAACACAGACATGTTTATTTGATTTGCATACATTCTTGAGTTGAGTTGAGAGTGGCAGCGCATATGCCACACAAAACTCACGCCAACTGCTCCGCCGCGCCGTTCCGCTCTCGACCACCGCTCAAAAATGTCCTGCTGCTGCGCGCGTATTTGCTCTTTCGCTTCTCGTTTCGGTTTTATTTTGAATTTTATTTGACGTTTTCCTTTTTTGGCATCAAATAAATTATTATTGCGTCGCGTGGGCGTTTGTTCTATTCACACATGCATACACACGATTTGTAGCTTTGAAGCTTGAGTAAGAATTTCTTAATTTGGTTTATTTAAAATTTAAGTTATTGGTTTTTGTTTATTAAAGCAAGTTTTCAGTATTTTGTGCAGTAATAGTATTAATTTTAATTAGAAAATTTATTTTAAATTGGCACTCGCTCTTTCGCATTTCTTTTTATTTTTAATTACTCATTACATGTGTACTTTTTTGCTGTTGTTTGTTATTTACTTGGAATACTTTTTAGCCCAATTCACAAATTTTTTTCACAATTAATAAAAATACACTTTTCTAATTATAACGTTCATTATTAGTTTCGTTTCCTTTAGACCAGCAAATTTTCAGTAAACTTTTCCACATATTATTTATTTCTTATGTTTTTTTTTTACTATACACATAAATCCATACATACATATGTATACATATGCACAAAACGCCTTTAGTTACTTCCGTTTAAGACAACTCTTCTTGTGAATATCCGGCGATGCACTAAGGATAAATTTTTACTCACTCATGGCAAACAGAGTCCTTGGCATTAAAGTTTTGGGTGTTTGTAGTGCGCCGCCAACGACTCGACGATGTGAAAGTCGAGCAACAATGGAGCTTTGACGTCAGCAAAATGGAGAGCGAGCTTTTTGAATATGAGTGAAAGGAGAAAGAGAATAAATGTGACTAAGCGAAATGCATCAGTGTGTCGAGGCTAGGTAAAATTTTAGGGACATACCAAAAGCGTAGCAATACCGTAAACCATGGCTCATTTGATCGAATAAAAATAATAAAAAAAAAAAATCAGCTTGGTCGTAAAGGGAATATCTTCCTATCTATATTCCAGGACACTAATCATGATTGTCGCTTATATACATATGTATACGTACAAAGCTTGTCCTTTCTAGGAATCATTTACTTAAAATTCACTACATTATTCTAGACCATAATTCTTAAACCACCCCTACACTTACGATTCCCGGTAGCTCGAATGCCCCTTACTCACAGAATTGGCACGTAACCGTCTAGACGAGTTTGGCCGAGTCCAACATAGTACGCCAGCTATTTCTGTTTCGTGCAACGTGGCGCCATTTGAGAATACCTAGGGAGTCAGCATCACTGTCCAGCTGATCTTCCCAACGAGGTGGAGGTCTCCCCTTTCTTCTGCGTTCAGCGGGTTTCGACAGAAATACTTCCTTGGCCGGAGCACCTTCGTCCATTCCCACGACATGACCTGCCCAGCGGAGCCGCTGGATCTGTACTCGCTGAACAATGTCAATGTCTGCGTATAGCTCGTACATCTCATTGTTAAATCTGCGTAGATACTCGCCCTCGCCAACGCGCAAAAGTCCATAAATCCTCCGAAAAACTTTCCTCTCGAATACTCCAAGCGCCATCTCATTTGCTTTTGTATGCCCCTACTCCATACCAAATCTCAATATGCATTCGCTTTAAAACAGTGATAGGCGTTTCATTGTTCAATTGAACGCGCTCACTTCACACAGACACGTTATGCTCTTTCTTTTGTAAACGATTTATAGGCCCGTCACATAGCATACGTCAATCCGTCTACGTCGACGTATGTGACTGACAGCTCACGTACTTGACGGAGAGGTCGCCACATAGGAAACGTTGGCGGATATACACAAATCAGCTGTTTGATTAACCTTTAACTACAGAGGTTGTGGCAAAAATTTAACTCTTTAGAATATTTTGTAATTTCTCTTTTAAGTTGCCCTCTTGAAATTCAGTTTTCAGTAACTTCACATCTCCTGATAATTCTTGACCATTTTGTTTTATGGAGGAATGTTATACAAATGAGAAAAAACTCGAAAAGCAAATTGCAAAAAAAGTGAAATTCAAGAGTAGCTAAAGGTTAACAATCAAAAGCAATCAGCTGACATAGCGACGGATTGACGTATACCAAAAGTTGACTTTTGGGCAACTTCGGTACGTTGCGGCGACGGATCCGTCGTACGTGTGACGACGTACGTTTAAATGCCGACATTTTACTGAGCTGTCAGTCACATACGTCGACGTAGACGGATTGACGTATGCTATGTGTCGGGGCTAATAGTCGTCACTCAGCAAGTGGCGAATCAACATCGTATGTGGGTATCGCTTGTTTTTGCGTTAGAAATAATGTACGTATGTATGTATTGCCCGAAAGCATTACGCATCATAAAATACTTTGCGCTTGCCATTTCACGTTATGTACGACCGCATACGTCAATGGCCAGCAAGCAAAGATGACTTGATACGAAACTCTTTTTTACTCTCTCACTTTTATGATTTTCCCACGGGTTTTCTGTGGCTTTGTTGCCAGCATCAACACAACAGAAAACCCGGCCGATCAGCTGTTTGTACAAATTGCAGGTGCCAGAAGGGAAAACACGCCAAAATAAATAGGCGCATTTGGTGGATTTAGATTTTTTGTTTTGTGTGTTAAATTTTGTTGAAATAATAATGAATTATGAAAAATATCGAGGTAATTGTATTGCTCGTGTATAGTGCAGTGCAGTTTATTGTTTCAACTGGAAAAAATTGTGTTTCAGTTAAAATTATAAAAAATATGTTAATGAGATGGAACGCGGGCAGCGGTTATTCAGTAGATTTATATATATGTCCGGTTAAAAATTATTATATTTCAGTTCTAATATATTCACATTTTAATAGAATTGCAAAATAGAGTAAAATATTTCTTAAAAAATACCACCCAACTACATGTATTATCGTTCACCACTTTTTGTGCGTTATTCTTAATTTGTCTAAGATTGGGTTTTGAACACGAATATTCAGAATGTGGGAAAGTCATACTATCCTGTGTATCACTTTTGTGGTTATATCCTTATATTAATTTGGTATAAACAAAATTTTATTATTGCTAGTCTTCAATAGCATAAGGAAGCCGAATAATTCCCAGAATTAATATGTAAAATACCCATTTTCAGTTTTCGAACAGAGTGGCACCAATGAAAAATGTTATAAAAAATGCGCATTTTGACAGCGCTCTCACGAAATGAAGAGTTTCGTATCTAGTTATCTTTGCCAGCAAGCGACTAAACTAAACGAAAACGAACCAATTGACTTGCGCGATGACGGCGCTCTCACTAATACAGCTGCATTTCAATTTTGCCTATCACTGCTTTAAAACAACTGTTCTCATATGCTCACTGTTTTCAGCGCAAGCGCATTACTCAGCTCTCCCTGTATATTTCATCAAATATTAATATCTGTACACCTGTAGCTCAGCACAAGGACAATTTGCACTCTCGCTTTATTTGCGCCCGCAAACGCATGCGCTTAAAAATATACACTAACGAACAAACTGCAAACTTTGTGTGGGTGTGAGTGTGTTCGTGTGCGTATTTTCTCATTTGTTTACTTTATTTCATTTTGCGTATCAACTTGTTTACTATAGCCCTCAAAAACACAAAAACAAACAAACACAAGTCAACACCAACAGTTGTTTTGCTCTGAGATGGCAACACTTTAAGCTACACCCCTTCGTTGCACCGACAATTCTCAGTACATATTTTCCCTTAGAGCGTGTATTTTATAAGCTGCCGCTGCCGCTGCTGTTATTGTTGCTTTTACTGTTGTTCGGGCTGCTATAGGCATTTTATTTATGCCTCTTTTGTTTTAACTTGTCAACCTTGCTCGCTTTTTTGCGCTTTGCGTTTTCGCCCCTTTGGAGGTCGGTGCGATGCTGCTGCTCTTACTTTGACGTATGTACATTGCTCACGGCTTTTTTGGCGCAAACTAATTCGTGCTTGAGTTTATCGTTTTTTTCACGCTACTTAATTTAATCAAAGGAAAAAGTTTTTTTTTCGTTTTCGCTTTTTCGCACTGAAACTGTTCACTTTCTAACCACGAAAGGGATTATCCGCTCTGTGACACAAACAAGATAGTTAATTAATAATTCTTTGACTTTTTCATACTCAGTGAAACAGGGTTTTATAAAGTTTCTCGCGGATAGGATCTATTGCAAACGCTCGTAACGATTATGGAAATTAACCAGTTTGTAAAGAAAGTTATTTCTTTTATATGTACATACATATATGGGAGCATAATGAATCATACCATCTGCTATTTTATGAAGATCTACCTAAGCTTCTTACGTAATATGCCATTAGTCAGGTTATGCCAACCACATATAAAAGTTCAATTTCGTACGCTTTAAGATACCTGCCCAACTGGGTATATTAACGTCACTTCTATCTCGACTTGGATTTTTTCCTTTTTTTTGTGTGCGAAAGTTGGCACATGCCACTGACTTAATTAATAAATTAATATAAAGTATTTATGTGTAGGGCATGGAATTTCATGTACTAAAAAATAAAAAATATGCGCATAAAAAATGCAACAAAAACTGAGAAATATGCATGAAAAATCAAAAAAAAATGCATTAATTCAAATTTTTCAACTTCAGATAATTCATGTTTATTGAAGTTACAATAGTTAAATAAATTAGGTACAAACATTTTTTAATTCAATTTTGCTCTTACGTTGTACGTTTATACATATGTATGTTTATATATATATATAGATACATAAATTCAGGTTAATGCTTATTCAACGATTCATTAGCGTACACAATGAAATATTTTTTCATATTCTCAAAAAGAAAACTTTGCCGATTCGGTCGAAAAAAGCTCCTATACATAGAAAACGAACGTTCTACATCCACAGAGGTAATAGGAGCATGTTTGAAAACGGCTCTTTGTCGACAGGTATGCACCGTATCGAAAATACTAATAATAGCCGTGTTCACACGAAACTCTATTCGTCGTCAGATGGCTGTTATGCATGAATTTCGTTTGTATAAAACTGCCAACTAGCAAATTACAAACATTGGTAATATAATGCGAAATATGTAATAAAAAATGCAAACAACGAAAAATATGTAAAAATATGCATATACATATGACCAAAATATGCAAAATATGCAAAAACATTTGAATGCCATTTTTAAGACAATTTCACGATTCGCAAAGATTGTTTATTTATTTTGCTCTACCTAAATATAAGAAAAACACGTATTTGCATAGATTTCCATGCCATATTTATGTGTATATTTTTATGAAGCTAACAAAAAGAGAAAGTTCAGAACGCGTTCTAAAGTTCTGTAGCGGGTAAGGACGTTTGCCACTTCGTGGGACATCACCGTGTTTAAGAAAGACAGTTGAAAGCTTTGCATTGGAACAGATGGATAGCCTGATCCTCTGTCCTTAAGAGATAACTCTACGCCAGCGTTGCGTGATTCGAATCAATTTTGATTTCAAATCAACTTTCAAATAAAGAATCAACTCGATTCGTGATTCAAACTATTTTCAAATCAAAGATAATTTTTATTTGTGATTCATTTCTCAAAAGAATCAAAAATACCCTTTGATTCGTGATTCAAACCATTTTCAAATCAAAGATAAATTTGATTTGTGATTCATTTCTCAAAAGAATCAAAAATCTTTTTTGATTCTTGATTCAAATGATCAAAAATTTATTACGAATCTTGATTCAAAATATATTTTTGATTCGAATCAAAAATTTGATTCGAACCGAAAATATTATTCGAATCAATAATTTGATTCGAATCAAAAATTTATTTAGAATAAAAAATACTGTAGCATATCAGAAATATTCAAGTACATTCTCGGTAATTTAAAACACAAAAATGTATAAAATGCACCAAAAGTGCAACAACAGCCAAATTGTATGCTGACGCCAAATGTGTACATGTGTATGTATGTATGTACATATATACATATTTCTGATTGTCGTATTTACGTTTGTGCTACGCCGTACGTACCCTGCAGCGAAAGTCCAAACTAGTCAGCCAACCTACCAGTTAGGTTAGGTTAGGTTGAGGTGGCTGTCTCCGCAATTCATGAAAGCGGGGACACACTTAGGCCGAGGTGGCCCATTGTGATACCACACGGGAGCCCTAGCTTCCTTATCCCTGTTTACAAACCTTTCCGGAAAAATTAGATTCGAAAGTATGATAAGATTAGATGCCCGTTAAGCTAAACCAGCGCGTTTGTTTCATGAAGCGCAGAAAATCTAGTGTCCTTGCATTTTCCATCTCCGCCAGGCACTCGAAAAAGTGTTTATGGAGAAAGCGGTACCTGGATTGCGACAGTGCGGGGCAGTGGCGTAGATAGTGCTCAACACTCTCTATTTCCTCCACGTCCCTGCAGCTGCGGCAGAAGTCGTTTTTATATAGGCCCATGCGAGAGGCGTGAGTGCCCATAAGACAATGGCCTGTTAGAAGTCCCACCAGCGGACCTATAGAGAGCCGATTCAGATGCAGCACCGATACAGACCTAGCCTCATCCAGTCTAGGCCAGATTTGCCTAGAAATCACACAAGTTGACTCCCTGGCCCATCTAGCGTTAGCCTGTTCAATGGAGCGAGATCTCAACCAGTGCTTGCATGAGTTAAGCGGGGGGCCAACCCATGTCGCAGATGTGATATCCTGCAAGCTTGTGCCCTCCCTTGCCAACTCATCTGCAATGCAGTTGCCCCGAACGTTGATATGGCCTGGAACCCAAATGACGTTCAGGTCGCACCTTTCGGCTAGTTTGTTCAAAGACTCCCTACATTTCATTGCAACTATAGATGTAGCATTGTTACTCTGTAAGGATTTTATGGCAGCTTGGCTGTCAGAGAAGATTTTGATAGAATTTATGTCTGGCAGATCTGTCAGGCGACGAGCTGCTTCCCATATGGCTATGAGCTCAGCCTGATAGACGCTGCAGTGATCAGGTAGGCGCAAACTTACTTTCAGATGAAGCTTTTCGCAGAAAAACCCACTTCCAACTCTATTGTTCAATTTAGAGCCGTCCGTGTAAAGGTGCAGTGTATTAGGGTCGGGATCCCCCAAGTTCTTCCACTCGCTCCTCTCCGGGATTCTTGTGGAGAATTTGTTATCCCAACAGAAGGCTGGTATTGCATAGTCCAGCTTTAGAAAATTGGCAGGGACGTTACTAAGAATTTGAGCGTGCCCGAATCTGGTGTCCCTCCAGGGTTCGGTTGCATTGAGCCTTGCCGCGTTGCAGCTGGCAATGAGTTTCCCCTGTATATCCGTGGGGAGAAGAAATAGGATGGTTTCGAGAGCTTTAGTTGGGGTGGAGGGAAGGGCTCCGCTAATAAGCATGGAAGCCATTCGCTGCACTCTAGTTAATTTGCTCTTATTGGTTTCGAGTTCCAGTGCTGGCCACCATATGGTGACTGCATAGAAGAGAATAGGTCGCACTACCGCTGTGTACAGCCAATAGACGATTTGGGGGTTAAGTCCCCATCTCTTGCCTATCGCTGATTTACATGCGTAAAGTGGTAACATGGCTTTTTGGGATCGTACTTCTACGTTCCGTTTCCAGTTTAGTTTTCTGTCTAGAATAACACCAAGGTATTTAACCTCGGTAGAGAGTTTAATCTCCTTCCCATTTATGGACGGAGGTTTGAATTCAGGTATCTTATGTTTGCGGGTAAACAGAACCATTTGCGTTTTCTCAGAGCTGACACTCAGCCCGCATTTCAGAGACCAGGTTTTTACAATATTGAGTGCATTTTGCAAAAGATCGCTCAGCACCGGTATATGCTTGCCAGTCGCTGTCAGGGCGATGTCATCGGCGTACGCAATGACCTGGCAGCCCGTGCGCTGAAGTTTAGAGAGCAGGGTGTTCACCGTTAGGTTCCAAAGCA
Source organism: Urophora cardui (assembly GCA_960531455.1). Classification (NCBI taxonomy): domain Eukaryota; kingdom Metazoa; phylum Arthropoda; class Insecta; order Diptera; family Tephritidae; genus Urophora; species Urophora cardui. The sequence continues at coordinate 166,501,402 of OY482670.1, read as the reverse complement.
GAGGAGACAGAACTCCACCCTGGGGTGTTCCCCTGTTGGCATACCTAGTTATCGATGAATTACCCATTACAGAAATAATGGCTCTTCTACTAAGAAGAAGTTCAACAAACCTCACGAGAGCCTCCTCTACCTCCAAGTCCCGTAGGGCGGTGGTAACGGCTCCCGGGAGAACATTGTTGAAAGCTCCTTCTATGTCGAGAAAGATGCCCAGTGTGAATTCCTTAAAGGCTAGCCCCTTTTCTATCTTGGAAGTGATAGCGTGTAGAGCAGTCTCTACGGACTTGCCTTTGGAATAAGCGTGTTGAAAAGGAGATAGAGTATTCGCACGGAGCCTGATATAGACATCCAGCAATCTTTCAAGAACTTTGAGTAGAAAAGAGGTCAGGCTTATCGGCCTGAAATCCTTTGGGCTGCTGTAGGAGGCTTTGCCCCCTTTAGGAATAAAGATCACCTTCGCCTTGGTCCATTCCAGAGGAATGAACGACAGGTTGAGGCAGGCTTTATAGATAGGAACAAGAAGAGGGATTAGAGTATCACTTGCTGCCTGTAATTCAGCAGGAAAGATCCCATCTATTCCCGGAGATTTGAAGGGTTTGAAGGATTTAATTGCCCATTTTACCCTTGTATTAGTAATTATGTGCTCCAAGTCATTAAATGTCCTGGGGTTAGAGTAGGTTCTATAAGGTTCCGAGGTGCACCCTGGGAAGTGTGTGGTGACCAGGGTGTTCAGAATATCAGTACTAGATGTGGCCCAGTCCCCATTTTGCATTCGGATACAGCTTGGGGGAACTGGGTTAGTAGAGAGGACCTTTCGTAGACGATTGGCCTCAGAGATTTCTTCTATGTCGCTAGCGAAGTTTTTCCATGAGTCTCTTTTAGCTCTTTGGATCGACTTCTTGAAAATTTTTAAGGCATCCTTGTAGGCTTGCCAGTTGCCAGTTATTTTCGCCTGGTTGAAGAGCTTTCTGCTGTTAAGCCGAAGCTTGGAGATCTCGGGGTTCCACCAATAAAGTTTCTTTTTACCCCGAACTTTGACCTCCGGGCAGGCACTCTTGAAAGCAGCGTTACAGGATTTTGTAACAAAGTCAACTGCTTCATCGATTTTTGACGATGTGTCCAGCACACCGAGAGAAACAGACCTGTTATTGGAGATAGGCGCTTCATCAGTTGTTAACGGTAGGCTTGACGTAAACCTACCAGTTAACTGACTAGATAAATTATGGGAGTTGCCCAACTAGATTCATAGGGGACAAATTGAGATTAGTTATGAAACAAGAAGTTTTGCCAAAAAAAGGGTTTTAAATTAAAAACGAATGTATCCGGGGTTTCTGGAGGTTGCAATGAACACGTATGCAGTAAAAGTAAAGCAACTTCTTTATTGTTGTTGTAGTATTCGAACCCTGCGTAGTAGGCCCCTTGTAGCTTTAGTTGGTTGCAAATTGTTAGATCATTAAATCAGGTGAATGCCACAAATATAACATAGTTTGAGATGTTAATATATATTAGATACTACTTCAGCCATAGAAAAAAGTACATGATATGTTTGTATAAAGTCAGAAAATCATCAATATAAATGTCAAGCTTAGAATGGTCAACGTGTTACTTATTCACAATGTTAATGTTAATTTACCTAAATATTTAATATGCAAGATCACAATCTAATGTGCCTGAATTCTTTAATTTAAATATCATATTATAATAACTAAATAAATGTATTACTTAGAAACTTTATTTTGCAACTTTTATTTTCATTGGAGTAACATGTAAAACTAGTCAGTCAACTGGTATAGTTCTGATATCTACACTGACTAGTCAGCAAATTGGTATGATGCTGGTGTGTATACTAACTAGTCAGTCAAGTGGTATGACTCTGGCGTGGATACTGACAATTGCCATTTCCTAGGTCATCACCGTGTTAAAAATACCAGTTGCTAATATGAAAAAAAGATAGATGGCTGACTAGTTGAGCTGTATGGCCAACTAGTTGTCAATTAGTTTACAACTAGTTGATTTCGCTGCAGGGTACATACATACATGCGTATGTATGTATGTGCATAGCCACTTATTTGAAATAAAGTTTTGATTCAAAATAATTTTTTGATTCGAATCAACCTACGTTGAAAAATTTTTTTTGTATTTTCAGATTAAATATGTTTGATTATCCCGTTTTTCCGATAGCGAGCAATCGAACGAGCCAAATCTGCAGGTAAAACTTGTCGGCGATGAGAAAATAATGAAGCTATTCTTGTCGTGGGAGTTATGTACAGGTGCATTGATGCAGTTCAATGAATGCGGTATCAAAAATATTGAACTGCTTGCAATGATGCACTCCCACGACATCGACGAAATATTAAATAAAAAAGAACTCATCGCCGACAGGATAAAATTCCACAAACCTACAAATGTGGCGGTCGGCAAACAATAAAGAATGTGTTATGAAATAATAAAAAAAATAAGTTGAGTTTATGTGTTTGTGTTTGTGTAAAAAGCCCTGCAGACAGTGATAGTCATTTGATATATCATTTGAGGCGCACGATTGATGGATAATTCTGTCACACACTGCCTACAAGTTTCCATAATTTTTATATGGACGGTGTGAAAAATGTGATGAAAACCTTTGTGTCCGTGTCTATTTTCATCAATCGCGTTGTTCAAATGATGTATCAAATGACCATCACTTGTTTGGTGAAACCGGGCCTTAGTATTAATATTACTATGTAAACATATATTATATAAAAAAAATTAAATAAAATAAAATAAAATAAAATAATATCTATTATATTCAAAAAAAAATTACTATTGTTTACAATTTTTTTGATGTTAACTTAAAAGCGTAAGTATTTGCTTCAATGGTGCCCGTTTTTGGACCAAAAACTTTTGCTGTTAGTTCAAAAGCAAAAATTGTTAGCTGAAATACGAAAAGTATTTAAATCAACTGTGCTCGCTTTTGGACTAAAAAATTTTGCTGTTAATTCAAAAGCAAACACTGTTAACTTAAATGTAAAAGTATTTCATTCAACAGTTTCCGTTGTTAACTTAAATACGAAAAGTATTTGAATCAAAAACGCTCGCATCTTTAAAACAACGACAGAGCGTTGTTGGGCACATTTCAACTGCGGAAAGTTGTTAATTTAACTGCAAAAGTCTTTGTATTTACGTTTTTTTTTCAGAGCGGTCTTTGCTCCCCAACACAATATCTTTCACAATTTTGCCGACCTTACTTCTAGAAGTAGCAACACTAGCTGCATTTATAATATACGGAGGAAATCAACCAGGTAATATCAAGGTTCTTCAGTCACAGGCTTTCTCAGAAAGCTCTGTCATATCTAAAATAAAAGTCCATTAGGCATAATATTACTTGAAGATTCTTCATAAAATCGGTCAATTGTATGTATCTTAGAAACTATTTGCTAGAGAGAATGAATTTATCAATGTCCTTCCTTATTTCTAATAAAAAGGACAACTTTCCAGCAGGTTGATGAGAGTAAAGATGAAAGGAAAATGTTACAAGTGTTTTGATATGAAATTTAAATCCAACACTAGTCAATTATGCATAAAATGCACTAAAACCATTTGCGATGAACATAATATGAACTAAACAAAATGCATCAATTGTTGTAGAGATCCTTCGGTATTTCGCTTGGTTAGAACATAATTTATATTCAATAAATTTTCTAAAAACTTTATAAAAATGATCAAAATATAGTTAAACAATAAATATGCAAAGTTACAGCAACAATAATATGTGCATATGTACGTCTTTTCATAGAAAAGTGTACTGGGTCACCCGGGTGGGTATTGATAAACTACGTAGATAAAAAGTCAAAATCGCAAAAAAAGTATATTCCAGATGAAAGAAAAGTTCAAACTTGTTATTATCTGAAAGAACTCGAAAAATTGATCAGTGAGTAAAAAGCATTTTAAAATCGGTCCAATAGCTGCTGAGTAATCGCAAAAAGAAAACGCAAAAGGTCACCCGGGTGGGTATTGGTAAACCTAAGGATATGTACATACATACAGATATGTACATTAAGCTGGTCCAAAAAAAAATTTGAAACGAACAAATTGCGGAATATGGCTCTTTTGATGCTATTATTCATAAACAATATGAGTTCTATTTTTTGCAAAGCATTTTTGCATGCATAAGGTGGTTCAAAAAATTAGAACCGAAAAATCATTGCATGATGATAAGAAACTTTATCTTGTTGACTAAGGACTTACCAAAAAATATGTAGTATTACTAATGTAAAAGAAGGTGGACATTTTAAGACATTTTCTTGACCTCTAAATATGCATGTTTCGGGAGAGCTTTATTTTCTTCATATTAATTTGAACAACCCCAATGTACATAGGAATGTGTATACATCAGACCGCAGCAAAATTATGAGAGGGATTGTGTAAGAGAGCGCAGAGCGATATGTGTCACAATGGCGGTCTGATGCAAATGTCCACAGCCATATATACATATGTATACCCTACAAAGAATTTCAAATTAATCCGGAATGCTCTCGGGAACACAAAAATATCTGAACAGCTACCTTAACTTGCAAAAACCATTGTTTGAGTTGCAAAATCATACAATAATTTGCATTAACGCGAAATTCAATGTAATTTTTCTCTGACAACAAAACTGCACAGCCCACCAAAAAGCAATAATTTACGGTCATTAAAATTTTAGGCCTGTCAATACTTAAATATGGGCATATGTATACATACGTATAAATGCTTATACACACATACAATTTATTAAAAATTATTAATTATGAACAACGTCATTTAGATAAAATTAAGAATAGTCGCATGCTACATTGCGCGTGATCCCGAAAGCATACCCGATTAATGTGAATTTCTTTGTAGGTTATCTATATGTCTATGAATGTTGCACAAATGCTCTGTGATCTCCCACTATGTAAATATACATACATATCAGTGGCGTAGTAACCCATAAAACCATAAAACCATCTTTGACTTTATTAGCATACATTTCTTTTTCAGGAAAAAATCAATGAGAATAGTAATTTTTCGAAATTGGTAATTCGAAATTTAGCGCTTTTTCACGAAGTATTACTTATAATTCTAGCGTTTGTTGAGCCGTAGGAAAGTGCAAGAACCGCAGGAATTTTATCACAATTTACATTCTTTGTACTTATATTCGCTCTTTTGTGGTAAAATTCCTACGGTTCCTGCACTTCCCTACGGCTCAAAAAACGCTACAATTATTATACGGTATTGCTGTTATTAACATGCTAATAACAGAAAATTAACGCCAATTATTTAAATTTCAAGTTTTCTTTCAATTACTTATCATCGTAATCAAATAATATTAGTATAAACTACAATGGGAATAAATATGCAATGTATAAGAGTATCTGAACTTGAGATTTTACTTAATGTCTGTCAAAATGGAATATTAAAAAACTAAATTATATAAGAAAATTATTATTTATAACCGTAGCACATAGGTAGATTTTCAAGTTTTATGCGGCCAAAAATATTTTATTGTGTACATCTATTCCAAATTGCTTGTTTAATGCAAAATTTTAATAATTTGTGTTAAAAGTAGAGCTCCTCGATTTTTTTTGAACATTTTCGAGTAGCATTGCAAATATCTCAAAAACGGTACCATAGGATCAAAAATGAACTCAGATTTCGAAATCAGGGGGTGATTCCCGAACAGTTGTTGTTCAAATGCTCGAAGAGTTGTTGTTTGTTTGCTTGTACGGGCATTTGAACAATTCGGGTATTTTGAAGTTTGTTTTTTTTTTTGTTTATTATTAATTTTTTTCTTTATATGTAGTTTTTTTTATTTTTGTTTTTCCGATACACATTTTTATGTTTGTAAGCTCGAATGCTCGAATGTTTGTATGGGCATTTGAACAACAAACGGGCTTCAAACAAAAACGATCAGATCGAATTGCTCGATACCCGGGTATCGAGGGCTCTAATTAAAAGTCGATTTTATTGAAAAATATATAAAGTGACTCAAAAAAGAAAATCATACGCCAGAGTTTTTAAATTTATTTCAAACAGTTCTGTCGAAAATTTGACTCTCTTATTTTCGTTTAAAAATGTAAACAATTTTTAATAAAAATCGCCTTAAGCAGGATTTCTAAGCTTATGGAAAAATCCGAAAAATCGTAGAAATTTCTAAAAGTGGATTAAAAATTTCAAAGCGCGGCCAGAATTTATAGAAGATTTTGAGGAGATTTCTAAGTGTACTGTTATGTAACCAACCAATTTTAGTGTAAAAAGTGCTATTCTCAATGCTGTAAAAATTTCCGTCGATTTTAGTAATTTTTTTCTGTTGGGTGTTTGCGTTATATGTACGTGAGACCGTTCCAATTAAAATTTCCGAAAAACCAATGAAATTTTTCAAAAAGTTGAATGTTGCATATTATTATATTACAATTGAATGAGCTGCAAAATTGCATACTCAAAAATCTTCTAAAAACTGTAGCTTTATAATTCTTAGCCCCTTTTTATGATAAGTACTTCCTTAACTTTGAAAAATTGGAAATACTAAAAATACTGCCTAAAAAGTTAACAATAATCGCTGCTAAATATCTGGGTTACTTTCGAGCATCACCTACATTAACCAAGATATGCGTTAGAAATATAAACATTAAAATTAAATATAAAGCACAAAAAGAAAATTATTGTAGGTACATATGAAAGACCCTGTATCTAGTAGTGAAGTGCGGCTTTGTGCGACGTAATTTTTTGTCGGCTAACTACTAATTGTACTAGATATCATGTCCGAGGGTTAATTTGACTGAGTCTGACAGAGCAACATAACAAAACCAATTTTTAACATGAAAAAGAGTGATAATTTTTTTTTAAATATCCCAACTTTAAAAGCTTAAAACTATAAACTTAGAATTATTGGAAACCAAGGATATTATTGAAAAGTGTTAATAATTACTTGAACCTTTAGGATTCATCACGATTACTTAAATGAAATGCTTTAAATAATAAATATTCAAGTTGAAACTAGCACTTAAAAATATGTAAGAAAAAAACAAAAAAATTAACTTCAGATATGCTAAGTTACGACCATCTGGTCAAGTGCAGAGTATGGGGTCGGGAAAAAAGCGATGAATTATTGTTCCCCATTCTATTTCCAATATGTGGGTATGTTTTTTTTCTGTAATTGTAACAATTTTACAAAATTCAATTTTGGGCGCATAAAACTTGAAAATCTACCTATGCGCGTAGATTTCCAGAAGAGAATATGAGACTTACTTTTGAAGTATAGTTAAAGGCCCTTGGCAACTGACAATCTGGCATGTCAAGCAAGTGTGTATGTGTGAGTTTTTTTGTGTGTGTTAGTGCAATCGGCAGTCGTCGTGCTACACGTTCTTGTTCGGGCTCGCGTTGATGAGAATCAAATCTTTTAGATATTTGCGTCAATCACCCGACACTCACACATATGTATACACTTCTTAACATTCCAGATTTTAAGTGGCCAAGGGCCTTAAGAGTTTGATATATGTATTATAAGCGATATTTGTGTACTAAAATGTTAAATTATAGTCTGAAAAAATTACATTTCGCTAGCTTAGAGTGCAAACTGTGTAAGTCCACTTTTATGAAAAAGTGTATTTTTATGTAGAACGCTAGAAAAATCAAATACGCACCGCGCTAAACAAGTCTGAGATACTTGTCATATTTCTACTCGTTGTTATTCAGTGATACGCAAATTGTGTAAGTCCAAAAAGCGAAAAAAATTGTGTAAGTCCAAAATATTTATATGAACAGAAATTTTTTTTCATTTCGAATTTTTTTTTTCTTTTTTGTTTTTTGTCTCTCCTACAAAGTTTTAAAAAAGGACTTACACAATTTGCATTCTAAGCTAGCGATTTTTATCATTTGTAAAAAAAATGTAGTTTTTTTGGGTAATTTTAATTTTGGTAAATTTTTTACATTGGCTGTGACCCCCCCCCCGAAAAATTCTCTAGCTACGCCACTGATACATATATATGTACATATATTCATTTGCATCTAACTTGGCCTTTACACTTTGCCACTCAGGACGAAAAAAATAGGTACCCTTTACTTGAAAAAAATCTACCAAATTTGCGAGGAAATGTGCAAGAAGTACAACATGCAATTAGTTAGTTTTCTATTATTTGCTCGACTGCATCTAGAACAACATGCCGCGTCCTAAAAATAATATATTGTATGCCTTTTTTCATGTGATGGAAAATAAAACATGTGTTTGCAAAAATGAAGAGTGCAACAAAATTTTAAAAGGACATTCACCAAATTTAGAGCAACACTTAAAAATTTTCCACCCTAACACACTAAAAACTATTCCTACCTCACATACATACATATTAGACATATACGCCGACAGTGATTCCGGCGGCGGCGGCGCTATTCCAAAAACATTTCGGCGCCGGCGCGCCTGCCCCAAATCTACAAATCACAATCCTTATTCAAATATTAATTTTATTTAGTTACCTTAATATCGCTGGCTGAATGGAATAAATAAATTAATTTCCACCTTAAATTGTTGAAACTTTTTTATTAACAGAAAAAAACAATTGTTACATAAACTAAAATATAAAATAAAGAAAATAAATATTAAAGAATATACACAAATCCATAATATGGATTGTATGTATGTAAATATATGTATGCATATTTATTATCATACAAAATAAGCAAATGAATTTAAATTTACTCTTACATATATTTATTTTAAAGTGTCTTATATATATATAAATATGTACATATGTATGTAAATATATGTATGCATATTTATTATCATACAAAATAAGCAAATGAATTTAAATTTACCCTTACATAATATGTACATATTTATATATATATAAGACACTTTAATATAAATATATGTATATACAGTGTTGGAAAAAATAATAGGGACAAAATTTTGCAATTCTCCATTTATTTCATTTTAAGACCAAATAATAATTACCATATATTGATGCTTACACGGAGAGGACATGCTTCAATGGCTCTGGGGTGGTTTTTGTATAAAAATTTAATTTTTATGAATTAAAATAATGAAATGTATAATTTAAGTAGGAAATAATAATAGGGACAAACTTTAAATTCGATTGTTTTTTCAAATAAACTACAATATTACTGCTGCAGCTAGATTTAAACTAATGTTTAGTTGAAGCTCCTTTATTTTTTATAACTTCCTTACTTCTTCGTGGCATAGGGTTGACCAAATCAGCGCAATTTGCAACTGGTATTAAGTACCAAGCTTCTTTAATTTTTTTTCCATAACTCTTGCTCATTTTTCCATTTCTGATCCCCCATCGTCTTCTTTAATATTCAATATTCAATTAGCAACAGACCTCGAGAAGTAGGACTAAATGGAAGAGATCCCAGAAAAGTTCCGTATCTGAGAAAAATTATGTAAGCCAACGAACTGAAATTTTCCAGTAGCTTAAATTCTTTAAGACTGAGGCTAGTAAAGTAGGGAACAGCCAAAGTTTTTGTTAATAACTTTTAACCGGCAAAAAATAAAACATTTCCGCATTCAGCTTCGTGTTCCTGAGGTCAAAACACGTCGATTGGTTCCTTTTTTTTAATTTTGAAGAACTTTAGCAGTTAGCAAAACTAGGAAAATATGTACACATCTCGCTCCATACGGGTATGGCGCGCCAGCGCACGCCGTCGCGCCGATACGCCGATTTCACGGATTATGGCGGCGGCGGCCGATTATGAAGGTAATCAGCCAAAAGTCGAACTTGTTAATCTTCGTCAGCCAAATGTCGGTTTTGTTATTTTTCGTCGGCCAAAAGTCGAACTTGTTTTTTTTTCGTCAGCCAAAAGTCAAACTTGATACTTTTCGTCAGTCACAAAAAAACGTATGCTAGTTTTCGTATGGTACGACGATATTATATAAGAGCAATGTTTAGATATGTAAATGTGTAAGGTTTTTGGTAAATTTATACGAATTTGGATGAATTCCTACCTCGCCCCGAAAAACTGGTTTTTCAGGGGATAAAGGGGTTCTCACAAGACTTCGAACTGAAATCCAAACTTGCCGGAGGCTTACATATACATACATATGTGTTTAGAACAACTTACTGCCCTCGGCCACGCTAAAAAAAATAACCCTCAGCTGACAGAATTCTTTTTCTGGGGTAATATCTATGGACCCAACCAACTTTAACAAAAAATATGTCATAAATTATAAACCTACGGCAAGTTTTGATTTCAGTTTTGAGATCTGTGAGAGGTCCTTCATCACCCTGAAAAAGTTATTTCTCGCGGGGCGTTCCTTATGCCAATATGACACTACGTTTTTTCCCTGGTATTTTTGGTTTGAAAACCCACCGAAAGTCAAAATACAAAAACAATTCTTCTGTAGGTTGAAAAGAGACAAATACTCCCTCAAAAACAATTTTATGACATTAAACTTCAAACTAAGTGAATATATTATTTATTACAAAAATTAATTTTTTTGGAAATTAAAATTTGAAAAACAACTATATTTTTTTTTGGAAATTTGAATTTAAATTATCGAAACAAAAAAATGATGAAACTCAAGTGGCAGAATAGCTGTGAATTCCATGTTATAAAGAGAAGCCATTGCGCAGTATGATTTTTCTTCCGGACTTCGTCTTTCCCCTTACGGCTAAAGCATAAGCTTAAAATTTGTATTTCCAAAGATTTTATATTTTAAAAATAATTTATTTTATAGTTGTCATATTGAAACAATTGTCAGAAAAAATTGCCGAATGTCAAAAACCTATCGAAATACAAGGTGGCTCATTGGGTTTTAACCGCCTAGATGGTATTTCGTTGGTTTTTTCCAACATAGCTTACTCCCTTTCACCAACACAAAACTGTATTTGACCACCTCTTTCACACAAAAAACCTTGTAGAATACCAGGAAAAAACGTAGTGTCATATGGGCATTAATGGAAAACAGACCCTTTTTTTATAACGTAATAATATAATATAATACAATGGCGCTATTATAACTCTGACGAGTTTTATGGCCGAGCTTCTCTCCCAATTCGAGGTGTGCTCCTTTTTGTTTTTATACTCAGCTGTACTAGTACACAGAGTATTATAGTTTTGATTTCCTAACGGTGGATTGTAACAGAATGAAATAATCTAGATAGATATAGACTTATATATATAAAAATGATCAGGGTGAAAAGAGAAATCGATTGAGCCATGTCCGTCCGCCTGTCCGTCCGTCCGTCTGTGAGCACGATAACTCGCGCAAAAATTGAAATATTTTGATGAAATTTGGAATGCAAGTTGGTATCAAGACAAGAACGGATGGTATTGAAAATGGGCGAAATCGGACCATGACCACGCCCACCTCCCCTATATAGTAAAAATTCGAAATTTTGTATCTCAGTGACTAATAGAGCTGGAGTGATGAAATTTTACCCACGTATTGAGCTCAGGCCCTTATGAAGAAATATGGTGAAATTTTGGAAAATGGGCGGTGCCACGCCCACTTATTAAGGGGCAAACATTGAAAGTTTTATGAGTCATAACTCAGAAACCGTTGAAGACATATCGATGAAATTTGGTAGGCGTGATATACTTACTTAGGCAAATGTTTGGACGAAAAATTGCCAAAATCGTTTGACGACCACGCCCACTTTTATATATGGGTATTATAAAGTGGCCTAATAAAAACATTTTAAGCGATATCTCTGTCAAATATAAAGATATATCATTGAAATTTTATGGCAGGAGTCCAACTATGGACATAAAACAAAAAACACAAAAATTTTGGAAAATGGGCGTGGCACCGCCTCCTTTTAGAAGCAGGAATATACGAGATTTCTTAGCCCATAACTCGACAAATAATTGAGATATTATGACGAAACTTGGTGTGTACACTTTTATCACTTGTGGTAATAGACACGCAAAAATTTATTGAAATCGATTTATGACCACGCCTACTTTTTAACAAAGATATTTCTGAAACACCCTTTGGGAATTTTTAACGTGAAATCTTTGTAACTAGAACTCGTAAAGGAATGAAATTTTGCACAAATAATAATATTCATATACTTAGTTGGATAACTGATAAAAATTTTGGAAAATGGGCGTGGCTACGCCCACTTTATGCAGCACTCACTTTATATAAAGTACAACGTGTTTCCATTAAACGCAAACAAAAAATAAAAGCATACAGCTGAGTATCTAATGTTCGATTCCACTCGAACTTAGGCTTCCTTACTTGTTCCTACTAATTTTTTTATAACGTGTTTTTAGTTAAGTGAAAAAGAAAAAGGATAGATATTGACGATTTTTTCGCTGAAATGATGATTTTTTATTTGCAAACATCAAATTATCGTATGAAAATGAAAAATATATAATCCTATATCTCCAGTTATCATTATTTCTATCGCATGGTAATTGCAAATTGTAAGCAAGTTTCGGTGGTAAGTGTGCGCCTCGTTTAATGTGAAAATCAATAAACAGATTTGGGTAACTTCATACTAGTGATGGGCGAGTCCGAGATGTTTAGACAATCGAGTGAATCGCCATCGTTGCAAAATCACAATCGAGTCAAAAGTTGACTCGCTCCTCGACTACACAATCGAGATGTTTTTGCGATTGTTCCGAGTCGGCGAGTCGGAGGTTTTTTCGATGACATCTCGACTACACAAGCGAGATGTTTTTGCGATTGTTCCGAATCGGCGAGTCGTAGGTTGTTTCGATGACATCTCGACTACACAAGCGAGATGTTTTTGCGATTGTTCCGAGTCGGCGGGCCGACTGTTATTTTGATGATATGTTTTAGTTGATAAAATAAACTGAATGAGGTTTGTTGGTAAAGAAAGTAGGATTTTTAATGGAAGTGAGGCAAATACATAAATAAATTAACCAAATTGAAAAATATGCTATACATAGACGCTGCATTATTGCAATCACAAGTAAACAGTGTCGTGCATAATAATAATAACACTGCTCTACAGCCAAAAAATACTCTGAACGCAACCATCCTTTCTATATGTAAAATCGGTCGCTGATTCCGAAAATCGGGTTCATTTTTAATTCTATGGGAAGGTTTTTGAGATATCGGCAATTTACCGTTATTTGGCCAATGTGTCCACTTAATCCTGTATATCTCTTTAACACAGTGAGTTATATTCCTTAGGGTGACACCAAACGAAATAAAATTAAATTTCCTTTTCACGGCTCCTATAACATTTTTCTCTAACTCTTATAGTTTCTGAAATATTGACGATTAAATTTTAATTTTTTCGATTTTTTACGATTTTTTGAAGAAAAAATTGACTTTGTCAGACAATATCTTTAAAACCAATGTCTTCACCTTCGGTTTTAATCTTTTACGTGAAGCTCCATTCCATTAGCAAAAAAATAAGCTATCAACGATGAAAATCCATTGTAAAATGGAAAAGTTATAGGCGATCAAGTAAATACAGCCAGGTCGCGCAATGCCTCTGCACGCGTACATTCTATGCATATTGTACCAATACCTACACATCTGCAGTAGCAGCACATGGGCAGCGCGGTAGATACAAGCCCATTTACGGGTATAACATGCATAAAATATACCCGTGTAGAGGCATTGTGCGACTTGGCTGTATTTACTTGATCGCCTATAACTTTTCCATTTTACCATGGATTTTCTTCGTTGATAGCTTATTTTTTTGCTAATGGAATGGAGCTTCACGTAAAAGATTAAAACCGAAGGTGAAGCCATTTGTTTTAAAGATATTGTCTGACAAAGTCAATTTTTTCTTCAAAAAATCGTAAAAAACCGTAAAAATTAAATTTAATCGTCAATATTTCAGAAACTATAAGAGTTAGAGAAAAATGTTATAGGAGCCGTGAAAAGGAAATTTAATTTTCTTTCGTATGGTGTCACCCCAAAGAAGATAACTTACTGTGTTAAAGAGCTATACTGGATTAAGTGTACCCATTGGCCAAATAACGGTAAATTGCCGATATCTCAAAAACCTTCCCATAGAATTAAAAATGAACCCGATTTTCGGAATCAGCGACCGATTTTACATATATATAGGATAGTCACGTCCAAAGTACAGACAAAAAATTTCATTTTGTGATCCAGTGTAATTAATTATTTAAACATTAATAAATTTTCTGAAGTGAGACGCTTATGAGACAAATGAATTTTACGAGTAGCAACAACGGCAATAGATTTGTACCACTCTGTATGTTTTGTAAAGCAATTTTAATATTCAAGCGGCAACAACAATTATTATGTATTTTTTGCAGCGAGTCCGAGATGTTGTAGAGTTGCTTTGAAAACGAGAGGAATCGTTGGCGAGTCCGAGATGTTTTAGCGATTGTTTCGACTGACGGCCATTTACGACTTGACTCGAATACGAATGAACACCATCGAGAGCATTCGAGATGTTTCAACAATCGAGAGAATCGAATAAAACATCTCGGACTCGCCCATCACTACTTCATACAACGTCATGCAAAAAACCTTACGAAGTAGCCCAAACCTGCAATTATTTCAGCACGTGGATCAGACCTATTTTTCGATGTGTACCAGTTATGGAACATTACTCATGCTTGTGCATTTTTCGGCCCTTTAGGAAGCAGCTTGTCACTTCCGCACACTCGACCGATTTTTGGCACTATTTTGCGTTGCACAATTTTTTGGACAAATATGACACAATTTTGGACAAATATGACAATTTTAATTTTCCATCACTGAATGTACTCATTTGTTCGATACCGTGGTTAAAGTACTCGATACCAAAAAATATCGTTGCAAAAGAATCGAGTAAAAAGTATCGGTATCAAATGCAAAAAATATCGATTTGGTATCGTATCGTATCGAAATTCGTGTCCCTAGCTACACTACGCGTAGTGTTCTGTTTGTGTTCATCTACACAAACTTAAACGCAAACACTACAAGTACCGTTAGGTTTGTTAGGGGTTGCGTTTGTGTATATCGTTGTCGCATGAACGCTACGCTACGTTCCCTGCAAAAAAATGTGCGATTAATCCCGAAAGATATTTGTCCCGGATTGATCTCTTTCGAGAACAATTGGTCCACAATTAGTCCCCGATTGTTCCCGTACGGGTATAAATGTAGACTAATTGTAGACCATGGCCGTGCGCACGGGGGGGAGGGGGTGTTGGGGGGTTAAACCCCCCCCATGACCAAATCTAAGTTGCAATGATTTTGCAAAAATTTTCAAAATACAGTTTATAAATTTTGCATTGAATTTTGACTCATAATTTTTGACAATATTAGTTACAATAATTTTACGGAAGAAGAATTGGTAAAAGTTGCAAAAAATAAGGTTGGCCAATACATAAGTTCGGCACTTTGAATTGCACTTGGAGCTTTCCGAAATTACAAAGTTGTGTAGCATATGTTCGTTTGGCATTTTTAAAAAAATTGTACTGATAACAAAAAATGTTCATTTTGTGAAAACAGTGAGCAGTTTCAATTAACAAGTACTGTAAACAGTACACGGAAAGAAATTTGTATACTTGAATCAAGAAAAATGGTTTCTTGAACTCAATTTAGAAAATTTTTAACGAAATAAGAAAAATTGACTTAATTATTATTGGAAATAAGAAATTGAGTTTTCCAAAAATGAGACAATTATTTTCTTATTCAAGAACACTAACAAAATCTATAGAAAAAAAATGTTGAAAAAAAATGTTTAAATAAATAAGAACATCTTTTCTTAAATTTACTTAAATGAAGAAAATCTTTTTGCTAATATCAAGAAGCATTTAAGAAAATTGTGTTTCGACGAATTGGAACAACGAAATACAGCAAAAAAAAAATGTAAAATGAATAAGAAAATGTTTTCTTGAGCGAAGTAAAATTTTTCTTGCTGAATTTGCATTTCCAAAGTTACATGTATTTTTTTTTTTCATTTGCCATCCGCTTTGCATATTTCTGAATATTTTTGCAATTCTCAGATTGTTAGTGAAGCATTTGGTATAAGGAGTTCACTATTTGCATCTTCATTTATATTAAATAAAATGTTGTCATATCAATAAACAAGTCCTAGGAAAATACTAGTTGACTAATTATGGTTTTCTAATCCCTCATGATTAGTTTTCATTTTCCTTATTTTTTACGTTTTCAATATATTTAGAAAATATTTGCTTAATTTAATATTTAATATTTTCTTATGCCTCAGAAACACATGTGGTATGAATATTAGAATATCAATATTATGATTTGGCTATGCTATGAAAATTTTCAATTAAACTACAATATGAGGGTGACACATATGTGGTATAGATCGAAACATTATTACTATACTACGATGTGTGTCTCTCGCATTACTTCCCTAAGCTCGTATAAGAAAAGTTTTACTTGCAACAAAAAAATTATTTCTTAATTTATTTCAAAAAACAAGAAAAAAACACTTACCCTAAGTAAATTATTTCTTATTTATTTAAAATCCAATTTTACTTGAAGCAAGAAAATGTTTTCTTATTTATTTAAAATCCAATTTCACTTGAAGCAAGAAAATTTTTACTTATTTATTTAAAATCCAATTTTCTTGGATTTTCTTGATATTAAGAAATTATTTTCTAAGTTCAAAATCAAGTCTAATTTTTCTTGTCTCGGTATTGGTTCTAGTAAAAAATTCTTTCCGTGTACTATTCAGGACCTGGTTAACTAGGTTTTGATGAATCATAATGAGTTTCAGAAAAGTTAGAGAACATTTAAATTTATGGTGTATGGGTCTGGATATCTGTTTCAGCAAATATGTTTATCTTAGCGAAAAATGTATGCGAATGCAAACCAAAATTAAAACCCCCCCCAAGGCTAATTCCTGCGCACGGCCCTGTTGTAGACCAATTGTTCCCGAACGGGTATAAATGTAGACTAATTGTAGCCCAATTGTACCCTAACGGGTATACCTAAATGTAGATTAATCGCTTTCATCGCGAACGTGTATAAATGTAGATTAATCGCTTTCATCCCGAACGGGTATAAATGTAGATTAATCGCTTTCATTCCGAACGGGTACAAATCTAGATTCCTTAAATGTAGAAATTTTACAAAAATATGCAATGTATTTAAAAAATTGTAGAACAACCGGTAAAACGAATTGAACACCCTTTCTTTTAATAACAATGATGAATAATAATTTTAACAAAATGTTGCCTAAAATATTCTATGAAAAAATCCTTTACATTACGCTCATATAATGCATACTCAAAACTTAAAATTTTTTTATTTATTTATTGAGATTTTTTGACAAAAGTAAAACATTATATAATCTTTATTTAAATATGCATGAACATTTACAATTTTTTAAAGATTGTTATTAAAATTGCCTTGGCTAACAACTTGGAAAAATCTACATTTGTACCCGTTCGGGATGAAAGCGATTAATCTACATTGGTACCCGTTCGGTATGAAAGCGATTGATCTACATTTGTACCCGTTCGGGATGAAAGCGATTAATCTACATTGGTACCCGTTCGGGTATACAGGTTGAACAATTCGTCTCTTCATAGGACATGCTCGAACAAATGCGATCAATTCGCTCCATACAAAGGGATGTAAAATTGTATTAGTCGCATGCTCCCTTGCGATTGATCCCGGACACGTCCCGGATTAATCGTATTTTTTGCAGGGTTATTGAATGTTATCGTAGTGTTTAATTTCGAACGCTGGTATGCACACGCATTTGATGTGTAACAACACATATGTATGTATGAATATTTTTGTTCATTTCAGCAACAGTTTTTTATTTGGCACATCTTAAGCACGTGAAAATGCAGATAATGTAATGTAATATACATATGTGCATAAATATGTACATGTGTGAGTGTATTAAGTTTGTAGAGCAAATTCATTGCGTGACAAAATTTCCATTTAAGCGTGTGTCATCAAGCAATTTATGGTTGTCATCTTATCAATGTGGACATCATTTATTCTTACACAAAAAATTCTTATGGAGTTCGCTTGTAGTGAAAAATGTTACATACAGAACATATCGCACCCTAAATCATAAAATGGCACGTTTTTTGCATTCCATTTTATTTAAAAAGCGAAAAATGTTTAATAAATTTGTACTGAAGTCTTGACAATTTTTAAGCATACTTTTCACTTGGAAATTGAATCATTGCAAAATCAAAATTAACACTTTTCAGCTAATCCAAGGTTGGCCAACCATTGGTTCCATTTGCTCTCTCTATGAAAATATGAAACAATTTTTGTTCGAATCATTTTTTTTTTATTCCTGCAACGTTGTTGTTGTTAAGTTTATAATGCTGTTGCTGCTGTTATGGCTCCGTTAGTAAAATTTATTGGCCACCCTTGATCTATTCTACAAATAATGGCTTTGCTTGCGACGAAAAAGTACAATAAAACCTGCTCGATAGTCCGCACGTACTGTAGTTTAAGCAAGCGCAATAATTGTAAAACATGTTTGGGACTCAAAGCTATTCTCGCACCCACCTGCTCACGCTAGAAATTTTTATATGCATTTTGTTCCACCTTTCTGTTGTTTTAGTTCTTGCTATTTCAGGTGTTGCTGCTGCTCTGCATACTGCAATAACTAAAACACATCAGTTTTATACCATGTCCAGTGTTGCCAGAACTTTTCCAGAGTTCCAGCTAGATTCTCAGAAAAAAAAAAGCTAGAAAAAGCTAAAAAAAAATGTTTCACACATTAAAAAAAATTTAAAGCTAAAAAAAGAAGCTAAAAAAAATACGAAATTACCCAGTAGAACTTGGAGCGAGATCTCTCCAAGCGAGAGCAGAAGAGTACTTTCCGAGCAATATCAGAATTTTGTCCACTCAAAAAAAATTTCTCTCGATCAAAGACATAATTTTCCTTATTTTGAACACGCGCCCCAATACAAAATTTTCTTTGTTTTGTTTAAATTTTCTCAAAAATGTGGAAAAAACATAAAAAAACATTCAAACAAATTCGTTGCCATGGGAATTTGTATGGGAATTTAATTTCTCAAAATTAAAGAAATCAAGTCTTCAAAACAAGGAAAGTTGGGAATAGAATGGCGCTTAAAGAATTTTTCATTATTTTAATGTATGAATTTTTTCAAAACAAGTATATGAAACCATGGTAACGCATGTAACAACAATATTTTATAAACCTTTTAACATGTTTTAAGGAAAATTTACTCAAAGCAAAGAAAGTAGTGTTCAAAATAGGTAAACAATTCCTTTGACCCCTCCATATATTTTTTTCTCTCAGTGTCAGTTTTGTTTTATTTTGTGTTTATTATTTCCCTTCCTAGGACACACAATGTTAAAAGCGAGTATACAAAATTGTATGCTTATACACGAAGTATAGGGAGTAATAGAGTATCTATTGACAAGTACTCCCGGATTAATAAAACGATGATCCCAAGTCCTACTGCGTATTTTAATGCTTTATTAATAGGTGATTTCCCGTGGCAGTGATCCAGACAAAAAATTTACAAGCAACTGCAACAACAATTTTTTGATCCTGATGTTTAACTGGATCAAAAAATCTATTACAATCTATACGGACCCGAAATGGATCCAGATAAACATCAGGATCACAAAATTGTTGTTCCATTTGCATGGAAAATTTTTATGCGGATCTGGATCACAGCCAGGGGAGCTCGCCTAAAGTGTGTTCAAAAAACACATAAATGCAAGGTCAAGTTAACAGTTCGGTTAAACATACATACACACATACACGCAGTGAGCTTAATGTCGAACTCTCGTGACCGAGATGTCAAAACCGTAAGGAAAACGAAATAATTTGACACTCAGCTCACGGGCGAATGATGGATAAACTCAGAGAATGAAGAATTTGACGAATTGTAAACACGAATGCATGTATAGAATATGCAGAAGTAAACAAATTGGATAGCTGTCGAAGAAGAAAAAGAAGTCAGCTGATCTGAAGAACCGACTTGTTTAGTGGAGCCTGCATAAGTTTTTATTTTCATATACTATATGTAAATTTGTAATTCAGTGTCAATAAAAATAACGAAATGTTGAAAAAATATTTTACATTCAAATAATGGTAACTATGATGACTGTATGTATGTATGTATATGAGCAGCGCTAATTTTTTGGTGAGTTTTAGCAAATAAAAAAGCTAAAAAAAAGTCAAAGCTAAATCAGAATTTTTGCAGCTAAAAGACAAGAAAAAAAGCTAAATCTAGCTTGAAAAAAGCTAGAATGGCAACGCTGACCATGTCTCCACATAACGTGTTTCGCTCTTTTTTTCTGCATTTTCTCTCTCAATCTTGTTTCGACACGGAAACCAGTGTCGAAACTCGCCAATTTCCATACAAATTTCTGAGAGCGAGTGAAGATTGAAACACTGTTTCATTCTGAATCATCTTGCCAACCTCGATGATATCGATGTCTTCTCTAATTTTGTATCGAAAATCTATCGAAAATCTCACACAGACCAAAACAAAAACGCAAAATATAAGCAAATATACAAACATTTAAGAAGAGCAAGAAAGAGAAATGTCAAATTGAATCACGATTAGCCACGTGGAGACGGGTTATTGAGCGAGATGTTTTGCTACATGTTTCTCTGGTGAATCAAGTTATGTGGAGACGGGCTTTTAGCATGTTTAACATAACTGTAACTAGCAGAGGGAGGACAATCAAAATGAAAGGGGGATTGAGTAAAAAAGGTATCATGAAATCTATTATTATACTGATGTGCATCTTGCCACTGAATTGTACAACTGCAGCATAAACTATGTTACTTATCACAGCTGGGTATATGTAAATAATGTAGAAATTTCATTTGACTCTATACTCTTCACCCTCTTGCATGTAAAACATGGTGCTAAGTCTTACACTTTACTACGGAAATGAAACATATTGAACACTTCGTCGAAGTTTCACTACAACTTAGTCTGTGCTATGCCATTTTATCAGTGTCATAAAGTTTGAAACTTTAAAATATATGGCAAAATATGTGAACGTGACGCTTGTAGTTACATACATTTGTTAGTAATACCGGATATTGTGTATTAATAAAGGCCAAAGGTAGAACGTTCAAATGTTAGAACGTGCATAAGATTTTTTATGGCAAATGGTGAATATAGCTGTTTGTGGAATATCGAATAAACAAAGATAAGTGAAATAAGAATAAATTCGTGTATAAAACCCAAACAGAGAGTACGTGGGCGGTTGTGAAACAATGAAAATGCCACATCCTTTGTAAAATCCTCGAAATTTTTAAATTATTGTGAAACAAATAAATATTGATGGCATTTAAATTCTCTGTATGGAATTAAATTTCACTGCAATGCAGGAGACCACCCGCTACCACAGCAACCCTGTTTTTCTTTTTGAATACAATTTGCACCGTATTTGTAATCTTCTTCAATATTTCACATACAAATTTAGTCAATATTTCTGCTCTAATAACTCGATCGTTCTTTATTTCTTTTCGCTTTTCCCTTTTGTTGCAATTTTTCCATTTTAAATCTGGAATTTTATTTTTACTACGGCGCTATGGAATATTTCCACAAACACACACACACACATGGCAGTCAATACGACCAAATTGTTGCTTTACGCTCAAACGAAAATAAAAACAAAAAGAGAGAAAACTTAAAAATTTCACAATTGAAAAAAAAAGCAATAAAGGCAAAAACAGTAATGCTAGAAAAGCGGAAAAATTCGAATTGAATTGCATGCATGCGGCTCCACTGAGCAGGAAGCGGAAGACAGACGAGCAAACTGACAGCTCATTGACAGCCACTTCGTTGCCAATGTAAAGTGAAATGGAGTGAAGTGCGTATTTTTGTGTGTGTGTGTATGAGGTGGAAACCATAACTTCTTTTTTGCTGCTGGCTTTTAGTTGTTGTTGAATTCATTTGTTGGATATTTGATTTTCCACGAATCATCAACTAATCGCATATGGGCGATTCCAAAATGGCGAACGTGACATTCCTGCGCCTTCAAAACTCAATAAAGTACACACAGCGTTAAATATTTTGCTTCTTATTTTCATTTGTGGAGAGCACTTGAGTAGAACTGCAATCGATGTAAATAAGAAGTACTACCGATTTGAAGGTTCTGAGATATTAGCGTTTACAAAGCGATGGCGATCAAAGTGGAATTATGTAGCCCTCCATTGATAGTTTTAGCGTGAAAATAGTCGCTTTCGATTCACAATTTCTATGCTGGCTATAAATTTCCCTCTGCCAAATTTATATGTGAATGATAGCGAGCAGAGGAAAATTTTTATCGACTAGTTAGCGAGTATGGCTGCTACTCATTATAGGTTCGAACATTATTGTTCGATCCGACCTCGCTTCTTTGATGGCGAATCGAAAACGCCAAATATATCCATTCGATCGATTTTTATAAGCTTAGGAAAAAAATTTGTAACGGGACATAATGTCCCAACCATGGTTATAACGATTAGTTCAAGTCAGTTAAACTCAGAATATATTAGCAAACTTTGTATTCGATGAAAATAATTGCATTCTGGCACATATCGACGCCTGAGTAAAAGATCACCCTATATCAGAATTTTCTTCCAAAATGCCTTATTTCAGAATTTGTTTCAATAACGTCCTATTCCAGATAATTATTCAAAAACGTTCTATTTCACAGATATATATATGGAATTTTTCCTGAAGTAGGGCGTTTTTGAAGCAAAATCTGAAATAGGACGGAATATTGAAACAATTTTTGAAATAGGGCGATCTTTTACTCAGCCATCGATATAGTGAATATAAGTATAATATTTAAAGGGAAGGAGTAAAATTGCGGAATAATTAAATTTTACATTGTCAGATATTCATTAATTTGCATTGTCAATTCTGAAAACTAAGTACTTTTTTCAATGCAACGAAAACTTTGCTCGTACCACAAATTCAAAAAAGAGCACATAAAATTTATATTTTGTTTAAAGATTGCATATTTTTTACATAATCATACGTTTTTTGAGTGCTGTTGCTGTTTTTAAAATGGCAAAAATGCTACCAAGAAGTTCTAACTGAGGAGTGACATTCCTTGGCCGGATACAAATCCTGGCGGTGCTGATATATAGGCTACACTGAGCCAAATATTATGCAAAATTTAAGTCAGATATTTTGACAGCAAATTTTAGAAACATCAAAGCCTCAAAGTCATATTTTAATTACTCATATACATATTAAATATACATATATATATGAGTAACTTGATTTGATGAATTACAAGTGTAAATTTCCATTTAGTTTTGATTATAGTTATTCTTAATAGTTACAATATTTAAACATGTACTTCTGCTGAGCCTTGTGCTATTATGATTTATTCGAATTGATTTGATCAAATTATTGTAAAGACAAAATGAATACAATTCTAAACAGAATAGTTGCATACTCAACCATATCTTATTACATTGTTTCATAACAATTTACATTTACCGACATGTGAAAATTAGTTAAGAAGAAGCAAATGATTAACTCAAAAGAAACAAGAGCACAAATTATTTGATAATAACACATGAACATATGATTTGATGTAACAGAATGCAAACATGCTTTGAAATGAATTTACATGTCGGACCTACTACACTTATTTGCTGCTAGATTGCTTTACAACTCAATTAAACAGACATTTATACTTTATCCATACTAAGAACAACGTTAAACACGGCGATGTTCTGCATCAGCATCACACCACTTTGCTGACTGGTCAGCCTTTCCATCATTAATCAGCTTCATATTACTTTGCTGACTAGACCTTTCAGCCGCCTTAATATTCTACTTACTTAACTAGTTAGTTTTCTGACTAGTTTTTGTGCCTACTGCGTGGTAAAAACCTATTATGTAGGCTGGTGTGTTTGTTCGTGTGTGTCGGTATGTCTAATGACATACATTTACAATCTGCTCAAATATGCAAGTTGGAAATCGACACAGAGATATATTGAATGAATGAAAAGTCATATCAGAATTTTGCTAATGATAATGAATTAATTAATTAGAAAATTAGTTGACACGAATAAGCAATTGCATTTGTGTGCACTAATACATATGTGCATATGTATGTGCATAAATACCCTGTAGGGAAAATCTCTAGTTCCGAACTAGGTCGCTTCTAGTGCATTTTTCGACACTACTAGTGCGAGCTAAATCTCTTTTGCATGTTATCAACTGGCGAATTTAACACGGCGATGTCCTAGGCGGTGTCAATTGTCACCCTTTGCACTACATTTTCGATAGTTCCGAACTAGTACTAAATTCTACAGTTTTCACTAGTTCGTTTATTGGCACAATTTCGATAGTTCTGAACTAGCTACAAGTACCTAAAAATTCTACAGTTTTACATCTGCCGCTTAAGTGCAGTATCTGACACACTTCATGCAAGTTGCGCGATGGCCGACTGGCTAACGCATGTGTCTTTCAATCTGAGGGGCGCGGGTTCGAATCCTGTCGGTGTCAAGGTGGATGATAATTTTTTTTTAATTTTTTTTTTTTAACTAATATTTTTTTATTTATTTATTTAATAAAAATTTACATTAATATTTAAAAAGTAATAAAATAAAAAAAAGTTAAAAATAAGCCTGAGGGATCGGAAAAGAATAATTTTCAATTTCATTTCATACAAGATGCAAATAGAAAACTGTTTATATAAAATGCTTCACTAAACGTCTGAGAATTGCAGAAATATACAAAGCTGACGGCAATTGAACTAACGAAAAATTTTCATAGAATTTTTGTCACTTCGAAATTGCATACAGATCACAGTGTGTCTCATAATGGTCACTCAATTCACTCCTTCAGAACTGGTGAGTGTCTAACTACAATTGATCTAGTTCCCTTTTGACACCTTTTCGCCAGTTCGGAACTAGAAATTTTGCTCAATAGTTATTGAGTTCCCTGCAGGGTACATTCAGCATCAGAAAAACATTAGCAAGGTAAGATAATTCATTTGTTGAATAGAAAATCAGCAAACAAAAAACACAGAAAATAGAAAAGATAATGGAAGAGTGTTTTACATACACATTGCAGTACATGTGAACAAACAAATTAAATAAGATAATAACGAGTGGTTTAAGAGAAAATGGGCATGCATATTGTTTAGTTATGTATGCCTCGATTTATTCACCGAGCAAATATAACGAAAATTAGCTTATGAAAGAAAATACCTGTAAATATGAATATGATTCATCATTTCGTAAACTTTGACCCATGTTAATAAATTTTATTATGTATGCATATAGCGCATACCATTTGAGTGATAAATTATTAAATTGGAATTTATTATCAACAACTGAAGGCATAAGTACTTGTATTATAATTTCAATAATTTGTAATATCCGAGCGATAATTATAAATATGTATCTCCAAAATAATTGGCCAAAACTTCCTGTCTAATTTTGAAATATTCATAAGTACATTCAATAGATAATCATCATATTTAAACCAGACATTTCATGCTATCGGAAATGTTACGTATACGCCTAGTTGAATGCACTTACAAATATTATGATTATGCCAACATGTTAATAAATAAATGAATAAATGAGTTTGACGAGAAATCAATAACTGAAAGTAGCAATATTTTACCTCGTTTATACTGTACTTGCAGTGCAATGACTTTAGTAGACGTACTTATCTACATATGCACATAAACTAATAATAGGATTAATATGATATG
Organism: Urophora cardui; assembly: GCA_960531455.1. Classification (NCBI taxonomy): domain Eukaryota; kingdom Metazoa; phylum Arthropoda; class Insecta; order Diptera; family Tephritidae; genus Urophora; species Urophora cardui. The sequence continues at coordinate 166,475,826 of OY482670.1, read as the reverse complement.
CAAAGCTATAGCTAAAATATGTAGTTTGTATTTGTATACCATAAAAAGGATTATATACAACACTTACTTCGCTTGCTATTGATGCATGTTATTCATGTCATCATCAATCAAATGGAAGACAAAGATAGAGAAACAAATGAATCGACCCAAATAAACTGAGACATTTGCTTTATACAACAAAAAAAAAAACAAAAACAACTTGTGTTGATAAGGTTAGTATTGCCGTAAACACAAAGATATCATATGCTAAAACTTCTTTATCTATTACTCAAGTCTGCCTGTCAATAATATTACGTACACATCTGTAACAATCACAAGAAATGTCAAATAAACTTCAGTTTGATCAGCAAAATGTGTGATTGGAAAACAAACCGGAAGACAATATCATTTAATGTAACTAAATAATAGGAAGCTCAGAGTTTCAGTAAAAAAAATGTATGCAATAAAAGAGGAGGAAGAGGAGGATCAAGAAAAAAAATCGAATAACCCTGTAGTGAGTTTATGATTTAATGTGTCTTGTAAAATGCACACAACCTCCACACCTTTTCTGATTTTAATTTTCCCATCCTATTAACCCTCAAAACACTAAATTTTAATTAACTGCTGAAAACTAAGTGCCTAAGTGGCTCTGAGTCGGGCATGAAAGGGCTTACGTTTTGCTAAAAATCACGTTAACACAATAAAGACAAGTAAACAATGGCCCAAATCAATGAGCAACCCATAAAGCATTTATTGTCACTTACATGCATACAAAGATTTACATTAATCTATTTTAGTATGTGGGTTCTATAAGATAATTCAAAGGCCGACAATACGACGACGAGCACAACCTTTGTTGTGTTTACTTTTATATCAACTAACGAGCACACACGTCACACCACAAAAACTTGTGCTTTCCTACTATAACTTGATCAATGATTTTTAATCAACACCAATAACAACAATCAAACACATTCATTGTCGCCAATACTAACAACAGCAACAACAACTGCGCCACGAACAAAATGAAAAGCATGTGTCAAAGTAAGCAAACAAATTCAAATCAAAGTTGATTTTGTATTAGTTGGAAAAAAATGCCAAAGGGTATTACATAAAATCTCATTCAGCCACAGAGTCCTTAAAAAAGGATGGCAGGCAGCAAAAGAGAACAATACATAGGCTTATATACATATATTTTGTGTATATAGTATATATGTATGTTTTGTGTGTATGTATGGGAGAATGACTCGTTGCTATAGTGTGCATGCTTGGGCACGTGTTAATCTAGTGTTAGCACAAATCACAGCAGGAATGTAGGAATCCACACGCGATTATCGAAAAGGTCGGTCGGTCATTTTTGCTGTATACATATAAACAAATGTAAAACGATAAGGTTGCGCATACCACACGTAGCACCAATTATGTTAATAATAATAACAGCAGTGATAAGCAGAGATAATAATAGAAAAATAACCTTGTGTCTATGATTTAATTTTGTCGATTAATTGAGGATGGTTTTCTACTCGTATGTACATAAATTTATTCTTGGAAAACTTATTTGCAAGTCAGTGGAAAAGGTACTCTCCAGCGCTCAATTCGTCCTTCTACGAAGTTCATATTTAACAAGAATTGATTTCGAAATTCTTTTGTTTAGCAACGGTAGCAATTTTAGAGCAGTCAAGCTACAAAGCACATTTTGCATAAGAATTAATGAAACAAAAAACAGAGAAACAGACTTGTTTCCTTTTGGGTTTAAAGTGCATTCATGTCAGCTATTGCCACTAGAAATTTATCATATACATACATACATATATCCACAACACTTTATTATTAACAAAGCGTTGACGTTTCACCTCATTTCAATTCCGCCGTTTACTTAAGTATTCACAAACTATTAGCAGCTGCAAAATGTCAATGACTTTTACAACTCAACGCAACTCCTGTGCACGTAAAGGCGATATGTGCCACAGCGGAAAATCTGCTGCTCGCGTCCAGCACCAACCAACCAACCAACTCTATTCAACCTTTTCCAACTAATAGTTATTTGCTTTTTATTTACAATTTGAGAAGCCATTGTTTTCATATCTGATATTTTACGAAAAAGTTTTGTTAGATTTTATATGTATGTATACAACTCAACGACACCTGAGTTTTGTTGTGTTGAGTAAAGTTTTCTTAATAAATAGGACAATTTAACGGCGTTGGGTATGTATTTACTCAGAATATAAATATTGTAATTACATATATGCATATACAATAAATGCCTTGTAGAACACATTTCTTTCAGCATAGCCATAAGTATGGGATTATTTGCGTATATTTTTCTATAAAGACCTCAAAAATTTATTTTTACACTGTTCCTAGCATAACAGACATGAAAACCAACATATTGATTTTAGATTAACGATTAAACTGAATAGAGTATATAGCCGAGGAATTAATAACACTGCTCTACAGCCAAAAAATACTCTGAACGCAACCATCCTTTCTATATGTAAAATCGGTCGCTGATTCCGAAAATCGGGTTCATTTTTAATTCTATGGGAAGGTTTTTGAGATATCGGCAATTTACCGTTATTTGGCCAATGTGTCCACTTAATCCTGTATATCTCTTTAACACAGTGAGTTATATTCCTTAGGGTGACACCAAACGAAATAAAATTAAATTTCCTTTTCACGGCTCCAATAACATTTTTCTCTAACTCTTATAGTTTCTGAAATATTGACGATTAAATTTTAATTTTTTCGATTTTTTACGATTTTTTGAAGAAAAAATTGACTTTGTCAGGCAATATCTTTAAAACCAATATTTTTACCTTCGGTTTTACTCCTTTTCATGAAGCTCCATTCTATTATCAAAAAAATAAGCTATCAACGATGAAAATCCATTGTAAAATGGAAAAGTTATAGGCGATCAAGTAAATACAGCCAGGTCGCGCAATGCCTCTGCACGCGTACATTCTATGCATATTGTACCAATACCTACACATCTGCAGTAGCAGCACATTGGCAGCGCGGTAGATACAAGCCCATTTACGGGTATAACATGCATAAAATATACCCGTGTAGAGGCATTGTGCGACTTGGCTGTATTTACTTGATCGCCTATAACTTTTCCATTTTACCATGGATTTTCTTCGTTGATAGCTTATTTTTTTGCTAATGGAATGGAGCTTCACGTAAAAGATTAAAACCGAAGGTGAAGACATTGGTTTTAAAGATATTGTCTGACAAAGTCAATTTTTTCTTCAAAAAATCGTAAAAAATCGAAAAAATTAAAATTTAATCGTCAATATTTCAGAAACTATAAGAGTTAGAGAAAAATGTTATAGGAGCCGCGAAAAAGAAATTTAATTTTCTTTCGTATGGTGTCACCCCAAAGAAGATAACTCACTGTGTTAAAGAGCTATACTGGATTAAGTGTACCCATTGGCCAAATAACGGTAAATTGCCGATATCTCAAAAACCTTCCCATAGAATTAAAAATGAACCCGATTTTCGGAATCAGCGACCGATTTTACATATAGATAGGATAGTCACGTCCAAAGTACAGACAAAAAATTTCATTTTGTGATCCAGTGTAATCAACAAGGCTTGCATAAAAAAAAATATGTTTACTTTCTATAAAAGATTTAATCGACTGCAATTTTAGTTATTTCTCATTATTTGCTGAATTGATAGAAATACAAATGAAAAATATTTCCAAAGTTCTTAAATTAAAAATTAAAGCTTTTCCTTAAATTGTCGAGTAATAATACACATATCTACACTCGCTACCACAGACGTTCATTAAACTTAAAGCTGAATATTTGTGGCTGGAAACCTGCACATAACAATAGCACACATATGCACGTACTTACCTACATGAATATACATATGTACACGAGTATATATGCACAATGTACCCCTGCAGAAAACGGAGCTAGTCTATACATGCATGTACAAACCAGCCGCTTGTGGCAATCAACTAGCCCAAAACCTACTTGGTCCATCGCTCGATCGCATCAAATTAGTTTAAAAACTAACCTGCCGTAGCTACTTTGCAAACCACCTAAAAGAGGTTACTTTTTAAACTACTCTAAGGAGTTTTCCAGATACGGAAATACTGCTTTTAAAACTACCCCGAAGGATTTATAGAACACCTATGCCAAATTACTTTCGAAACTACTTACGGGAGAATAAAGCCGGAATTACAAGAAACAAATTTTTGCTCATGCACACATCAGAAAGACATACAATTTACATAGATATGTATATAATTTTTTTTCTTTATTCTTAATTAGACTTATTTCTAATTTGGACGCTATCACCTGTCAAATAAATTATTTGGAATTTGATAAAAACATGTAATAAAACATTTCATTTTGAATTTTTTTAATTTTTTGTTTTTTGTCTCTCCTACAAAGTTTTAAAAAAGGACTTACACAATTTACACTCTAAGCTAGCGATATACGTTTTTTGATGTGGAAAAAATTGAAAATATTTACAGAAGAGAAGAGTCAAAGGAAGAAGTAAGGAAACATCGTAATTATAAAAATATGTATATGACAATTTCGCCTTGATTATGTTTTACCGGGCGATATTCGCAAACAAATGTCATCGCCGCTCCACACGAAAACAAGTCCGGCGATTGGTTCTGTTTAAAGCTAAAAGCATACATTCGAGGTTGCTGGGGCGAACATTTTACCAAAGTAAGTATACAGATGTATGCAACAGCTGATTTCAACCAATTCGTTGTGTGTTTACCTGACGTCAAACTGCTTAAAATTCTCACTGAGGCTTTAAACAGAATCAATCGCTGGGCGATTTTTCGCCTGGCGTTCCGATGATATTTGGCTGAGAATAGAATCAAGCCATATGCATATTTTTATAATCACGATGCTTCCTTATTCTTCAAATTACATCTTTTCTGTCCATATTTTTAATCTTTTTTGAAACGAAAATTTTTATATTAATATAAAAAGTTTTGATATATTTTTTTATCAAATTTAAAATAATCAAACACGAATCTACATACATATACATGAACTGGCCCAATGATTGGCTGCATGTGACAAGTTCGTAGCTAGTTGACTGTTTCACAAATGTACCAAGTGGTCCAACAATTTTTGCAGGGACATACTTACATACACATATGTAGGTACATGCTTACAGATGCACCTGTTTACGACCATTTATTATCTATGCATGTACATTAGATGAGTTTTTTTTTTGTATGGGATTCTTTAAACGTTCTCAGATCCTCCCTCCGGCACCGGAATATGAAAATACGATGTTTTAGAGTAAGTAAACTGAAAAAAAAATTTCACTTTTCCAAAAACTGGATGGAGCTACACCGAAAACCGCGCAAATTCCCAGAATTTCAAGGTATGTTTAGATTTATGTCTGAAAAAAGTTAGGACTTTGCACAAGAAAAAAAATTGATACCCACCCATACGAAGAATTAACCGCTAAATCTTTATTTTGATACCAATATTGCCCAATAATATTTTGGGGCCATCCGGGTCCACGGTTTTTTCCGCTATCCACGGTCTCGATCTTCCGATTTTTTTTTACATTTGTGGAGTTATCCAACCAAATAAAACAATCACTAATAACCCAAAAAACCGACTTCAAGAGCAAAATTTAAAAAAAAAATTCGATATTTTAAGGTATGTTACCCTTTTATACCCGACTTTACTTCACTTAAACTTGATGAACTCATCCAAATTTTATTCGATTTTTAATAGCTATACATTTATGGAAAGCGCATTAAATAACGCAGCCTACCGTGTGATTTAGTTAAAAAATAATTTCCGATTTCGGGAAGAGTATAGGGCAAGAAGTTGAAGATTCATGAGAAAAAAAAGAAAATGGTCACTTTAGGCCGCGTTATTACCTTTCCCGGGCAGTGTACCAAAAAACTGAATATGCCATTCGATTTAGCGGTTAATTCTTCGTATGGGTGGATATCAATTTTTTTTCTTGTGCAAAATCCTAACTTTTTTCAGACATAAATCTAAACATACCTTGAAATTCTGGGAATTTGCGTGGTTATCGGTGTAGCTCCATCCAGTTTTTGGAAAAGTGAAATTTTTTTTTCAGTTTACTTACTCTAAAACATCCTATTTTCATATTCCGGTGCCGGAGGGAATATCTAAAAAAAACTCATCTAATGTACATACATATATATGTACGAGCTTTTGTTGGTACGCTGCTGCTTTGTAAAAATAAAAATAAAACTTTTAAGCTTTAGTTTGTGGTTTGGAAAATTTTTATTTTTATTTATTTTTATTTTTTTTTTTATTTGTTAAGCCATAGTAAAGTGTTTGTTAAGTTGAACTAAAGCCTGTTAAGGTTGTTGACATTTGAGTTGGCAGCATTACAAGGTATTTTCCCTGAAGTGATTCAACAAGTTCAAGGTTTTTTGTATGTAATTTGATAAATTATTTCATTTTATTTTTATTCATTGAAAGCATATTTTAAATGTAAGCTTGGCCAAACAATGGCCGTGTGGCTCACAAAAACATCACTTTGCCTCAGTTTGGCTCCAACAATAAACGAATCAAGTGTTGGTCACGTTAATAAAATTGCCTGGCCATCCTTGCTTTAATACTTTAACTCAAAAGAGGTGCAGTCAACGAAAATCGGACAAATTTCTTTTACATGATATCATTATTTTTTCCAAAAAAATGGTCTCCAAAATCTCTTCAATAGAATCATTATTATTCATAATAACCTTAAACCTTATCAGCTCTTCATAGCTCAAATGGCATGGCAGCTTTTAGTGCTTTACAAAAGTGAATCACATATAATTTCTTAGAAAAAGTTCTGTAGCCGTTTATTGGGTAAATCAACTTTATTACAACAGCATAAATATTTATACCGAACAAAGTTTGCAATTTATAAATGTGTTTCTAGGATGCCACTTATATCAATTCGTTCATAACTCATCGCCCAAAATACGTAGTCATACTTCAACATGCCAAAACAGCAAAACTTTTACCAACATTTAAAGCATTATTAATATTCAATCATCAAAGCAATTCAAGCAGTTGCCATCGACAATCGAAGACCCAAACAATGATGAGCTAAGCACTTTTGTAAAAGTTGTTGTGGGGGAGTTGCCGCCAATACAATTGATTATGAATGGCAGCCACTCATTTGAAAACATTTAGATTTATCTTCAGAAGTGTTGAAGCGTTTCATAGAAATTGCTGAGAAATAACACTGGATCACAAAATGAAATTTTTTGTCTGTACTTTGGACGTGACTATCCTATCTATATGTAAAATCGGTCGCTGATTCCGAAAATCGGCTTCATTTTTAATTCTATGGGAAGGTTTTTGAGATATAGGCAATTTACCGTTATTTGGCCAATGGGTCCACTTAATCCAGTATATCTCTTTAACACAGTGAGTTATCTTCCTTAGAGTGACACCAAACGAAAGAAAATTAAATTTCCTTTTCACGGTTCCTATAACATTTTTCTCTATCTCGTATAGTTTCTGAAATATTGACGATTAAATTTGAATTTTTTCGATTTTTTACGATTTTTTGAAGAAAAAATTGACTTTGTCAGACAATATCTTTAAAACCAATGTCTTCACCTTCGGTTTTACTCTTTTACGTGAAGTTATTGGGAACAAGTAAGGAAGCCTAAGTTCGAGTGGAATCGAACATTAGATACTCAGCTGTATGCTTTCATTGTTTGTTTGCGTTTGATGGAATCACGGTGTATTTTATATAAGCGAGTGCCGCATAAAGTGGGCGTAGCCACGCCCATTTTCAAATTTTTTATCAGTGATCCAACAAAGCATATGAATATTATTCTTTGTGCAAAATTTCATTCCTTTATGACTTCTAGTTACAAAAATGTCAAGTTACAAATTCCCAAAGGGTGTTCCAGAAATATCTTTGTTAAAAAGTAGGCGTGGTTATAACCCGATTTCAATAAATTTCTGCATGTCTATTAACACAAGTTATAAAAGTATATAAACCAAATTTCGTCATAATATCTCAATTATTTGTCGAGTTATAGGCTAAGAAATCTCGTCTATTCCTTTGTTTAAAAAGAGGCGGTGCCACGCCCATTTTCCAAAATTTTTATATTTTTTGTTTCCGGTCTATTGGGGAACTCATGCCACAAAATTTCAATGAATTATCTTTATATTTGACAAAGATATCGCTTAAAATGTTTTTATTAGGCCACTTTATAGTTCCCTTATATAAAAGTGGGCGTGGTCGTCAACCGATTCCGCTAAAATTTTGAACGTGTATTACCACGAGTAATAAAAGTGTACACACCAAGTTTCGTCATAATATCTCAATTATTTGTCGAGTTATGGGCTCAGAAATCTCGTATATTCCTGCTTCTAAAAAGAGGCGGTGCCGCGCCCATTTTCCAAAATTTTTGTGTTTTTAGTTTTATGCCCGCAGTTGGACTCCTGCCATAAAATTTCAATGATATATCTTTATATTTGACAGAGATATGGCTTAAAATGTTTTTATTAGGTCACTTTATAATACACATATATAAAAGTGGGCGTGGCCGTCAACCGATTTTAACTATTTTCCGTCCAAACGTTTGCCTAAGTAAGTAAATCACGCGTACCAAATTCCATCGATATATCTTCAGTGGTTTCTGAGTTATGACGTATAAAACTTTCAATGTTTGACCCTTAATAAGTGGGCGTGGCACCGCCCATTTTCCAAAATTTCATCAAATTTCTTCATAGGGGCCTGAGCTCAACACGTGGGTAAAATTTCATCGCTCTAGCTATATTAGTGACTGAGATACCAAATTTCCGATTTTTTCTATATAGGAAAAGTGGGCGTGGTCATGGTCCGATTTCGCCCATTTTCAATACCAACCGTCCCAGTCTCGATACCAACTTGCATTTCAAATTTCATCAAAATATCTCAATTTTTGCGCGAGTTAGAGTGTTTACAGACGGACGGACGGACAGACGGACAGACGGACAGACGGACGGACGGACGGACGGACGGACATGGCTCAATCGATTTCTCTTTTCACCCTGATCATTTTGATATATATAAGTCTATATCTATCTCGATTATTTCGTTCTGTTACAATCCACCGTTATGTGATTAAAACTATAATACTCTGTGTACTAGTACAGCTGAGTATAAAAAGGTAAGCTATCAACGAAGAAAATCCATGGTAAAATGGAAAAGTTATAGGCGATCAAGTAAATACAGCCAAGTCGCGCAATGCCTCTGCACGGGTATATTCTATGCATGTTATACCCGTAAATGCGCTTGTATCTACTGCGCTGCCAATGTGCTGCTACTGCAGATGTGTAGGTATTGGTACAATATGCATAGAATGTACGCGAGCAGAGGCATTGCGCGACCTGGCTGTATTTACTTGATCGCCTATAACTTTTCTATTTTACAATGGATTTTCATCGTTGATAGCTTATTTTTTTGGTAATAGAATGGAGCTTCACGCAAAGGAGTAAACCCGAAGGTGAAAACATTGGTTTTAAAGATATTGCCTGACAAATTCTATTTTTTCTTCAAAAAATCGTAAAAAATAGAAAAAATTCAAATTGAATCGTCAATATTTCAGAAACTATACGAGTTAGAGAAAAATGTTATAGGAGCCGTGAAAAGTAAATTTACTTTTCTTTCGTTTGGTGTCACCCCAAGGAAGATAACTCACTGCGTTAAAGAGATATACAGGATTAAGTGGACCCATTGGCCAAATAACGGTAAATTGCCGATATCTCAAAACCCTTCCCATAAAATTAAAAATGAACCCGATTTTCGGAATCAGCGACCGATTTTACATATAGAAAGGATGGTCGCGTTCAGAGTATTTTTTGGCTGTAGAGCAGTGTAATCAACAAGTAAAAAGTGATTACAAAAAACAGCAAAATCATTCGAAAGAGATAATAAAGAAGAAGCAGAAAAAGAAGGAATAAATTGGCGAAGCTGTCAGCGCATCAAACGAACTTCTGATTATATGCGGATATTGGAATTAGTTATACAAACTAAAAGGTTGACCTATTATATTCTAATACTTATAATGTTCGGTGCCTAAAACTACAATGAAAACTCAGCTAAAACTGTTTAAGCAAACGAACTCGAAATAAATCCACAGCAAGTTAACATTTAGACCAAATAACAAAAAAAAATATATCCTTAGACGAATTTGATCTTTTAATTGATTTTGGCAGTAGACTTTTTCTTGCACAAAAAAGCGAGCACAAATGAAATCCAAGAATAAGAAGTCTAATTCTTTCTCTATATTTAGTTCTAAAATTTTTCAATAAACACACATTTTTCGTGTGATGAGTCATCTGCACGCACATAACTTACCCCCAGTCAACCTGTCCTTCTCAACCCATTAACAATTAAATTGGGTATGTACGAGCATGTATTTCCCAAAGCATTTTTTACAACTTGGGTAATTTCTTCTCTTTCGTTTTATTAAATTTTTATTTAAAATTATAGCCTCTATAACTTTTTCTACTTCTGCTACTTTTTAAACGGTTTTATTTAGCTCACCCCGTTTGTTTTATTATTTATTATTTATTCTTGGGTCAAATTTAGTAATTCAAATTTCACCCTCTTCCTGTCAACCGATTAATCTGAAATTTTGCACGCATGTATAACCCCGATGACAATGCAATATTATGAAAAAAAAATTCCGATAGGTGGCGCGTGGGTCGCTATATTTACAAAAATCGCATTTATGGTCCTATTTGGCTGAAATTCGGAACATGTATTACTACCTTGAAAAGAAATATTTTCTTAAAAAAAAAATTCCGCTAGGTGGCGCGTGGGTCGCTATATTTACAAAAATCGCATTTATGGTCCGATTTGGCTGAAATTCGGAACATGTATTACTACCTTGAAAAGAAATATTTTCTTAAAAAAAAAATTCCGCTAGGTGGCGCGTGGGTCGCTATATTTACAAAAATCGCATTTATGGTCCGATTTGGCTGAAATTCGGAACATGTATTACTACCTTGAAAAGAAATATTTTCTTAAAAAAAAATTCCGCTAGGTGGCGCGTGCGTCGCTTTATTTACAAAAATAGCATTTATGGTCCGATTTGGCTGAAATTCGGAACATGTATTACTACCTTGAAAGGAAATATTTTCCTTAAAAAAACTTCCGATAGGTGGCGCGTGGGTCGCTATAGAGGCGTTGGACTGCAATAAACTAACGGGCAAGAAACCTTGCAATAATGAAGCACTAAATGAATTAAAAAGAATGCGAAATAAAAACTAAAAACTAGAAAATAAAAATAGGTAAAAAAACTTTTTAAGTTAAACGGTTTTATGTTATACATACATTGCAATGTTTAAGATAAATGTACTAAAAACCAAAAAATAATAAAATAGATACAGTCGTGGGAATTATAAACATTTGCATAGACTAGACTAAAATAAAACCGGGGGGCACGTCAATTGTCTACAAATTATCGACTTAATGTGCGATAGAAGAATCGTTTAATTCGTCGTTAGGCAGTTGGCCTGCAGACGGTGAGGAAAATACTTACTATTTTCTTGCTCATGGAAATTCCAATAGTTATACACTCCATGTTAATAAAAGAGATGTTTCAACTAGTTTATCGTTGGACATTCACACGAGGAATCGTTTCACTGCTCGTAGTTTGTCTTTAATCGACAAAACATATGATAAAAGTACTACTCGCTCACCACTATGAAACCCTAAAACTCGCTTATAATCGAGCTTGCTAGCTTTTTTCCACATTCTAGCCCTACTTATCACACGTCCATCGTTGTCGGTTGAACAACTGCCTAATTATAGTGTAACATTACAAAACAAACATTTTAATCAACGATTGTAGACAATTGACGTGCCCCACGGTTTTATTTTAGTCTAGTCTATGCAAATGTTTATAATTCCCACGACTGTATCTATTTTATTATTTTTTGGTTTTTAGTACATTTATCTTAAACATTGCAATGTATGTATAACATAAAACCGTTTAACTTAAAAAGTTTTTTTACCTATTTTTATTCTTTCATAATATCTCTTTCTAATAATAAAGGCGTTTATTTTTTACTCTGGAGAGTTAAGGAACGCAGCTGCTGCACAGCAATAACAGCGCTAATAAGCTTTTATTGCTGGAAGTCACGAACGTGTGTGGACGTGTTCGTGTGCAACCGATACGGATAATAAGTTTTGTGCGCGCCGCACAACAACCACAATGTTATAACAACAGAGCAATGAATAGACAATGCGTGAGAAGCATTTGAGTAATAAACAAAAGTACATATTTAATACATACTCTGAAAAACCCCTTAGTTAAATAAATAATCGCTTAAAAAAACTAAAAAACACGTTTTAATGTTAAAACCTGCGATATTTATTTTAGTGTTTTACGATATTTATTTTGACTAACGATAATATTGATTGTGATGACCTAACGGCTCTGTTCAATGTTTATTTACCTCCAAGAACGCTAAGATCTAATCGTTTATTTGCAGATTCAACCATTAACAGATGTATCCTTCTTTGTAATAGCTATGCTAATGTAATTGATCTAAATTCGAGTTTTTATTCATTTAAATTGTGCTTATTTACATTATTTAATTAAGTTGTTTATTTATATAAACATGATATAATGTCTAGTCTGTAAGATTTATTAATCAGTAGACTGAATAAAATAAATAAATAAATAAAATGGGAGAAATTTCCAAAAGTTCAGTTCGCCTAGCCCCTAGGTAGCTGCGCTACTACATAAAGGTGAAGTAAATAAAAGCGTGTTAAAAAAGAACCCCAGGTTCTGTGCTCGTTAGATAAATACGTACCTAATTAAAAATATTTGCATTAGTTACGACACCAAAAAAAAAAAACATGTACCCATTTATATTTGTCACGACAAAAAAAAATTCTCACGATAATGACTACAATGTAGTCAGGAAAATACGTATGTATGTATGTATGTCACAACAAAACGTCGGAACACGTCAATTTATTAAGATTTTGACTCTTTTTTCTGGAACATTCTAAATTCAATGCTAGGTACCATTGATTTTTCCAAATTGGTTCTGATTATCATAAATTGAACTTCTTTGTTAATAACTCCCCTGTTTTTGAACCAAGTTATAATTCTTTGAATAACATATACATGTAGAATAACCATGTTAAATAAATGAAATGAGATGAGAATCATGAGATGAAAAATATAGGTATAACATCGCAAAATAACCACTCGCTGCTGAATTTGTAGAGATTATAATAACAGTGTTACCTACTAATACATAGAAATGATATAGGATAGAACTTGAAAACAAGAAATCATTTAATGTATCTAGAATTCAGAGTTAAGAGCAACCACATAGTCGTCGATATCTTCGTCGAAAGTGCAGATAATTCATTGAAAATTGGTGCCACGAGTCCCACTATAGACATAAAACGAAAAAAATAAATAAATTTTTGGAAATGGGTATGGCAGCGCCACTTTGTAGAGAAGAGCATCTACGAGACCTCGGAGCCCATAAACGGACAAATAATTGAGATATTATGACGAAACTCTGTAGGTACATAGCCAGTTTCACGTTTGGTAATACATGTGCAAAAGCTACGTTAAATCGGTTTATAATTAAGACTACGTTTTAACGAAAATATTTTACTGCAACAAAAGCATACAGCTGAGTATTTGATATTAGATTCTACTCGAACTCAGGCTTCCTTACTTGTTATATTAGTTTTTAAATGCGAGTACAAAACCTTGTTTAATAAATAAACATTCACACACGTGTTTTTATATTCAGCTGTACTAGTACACAGAGTATTACAGTTTTGATTTCATAACGGTGGATTGTAACAGAATGAAATAATCGAGATAGATATGGACTTATACTATATGTATATTAAAATGATCAGGGTGAAAAGAGAAATCGATTGAGCCATGTCCGTCCGTCCGTCCGTACGCACTCTAACTCGCGCAAAAATTGAGATATTTTGATGAAATTTGGAATGCAAGTTGGTATCGACACTGGGACGGTTGGTATTGAAAATGGGCGAAATCGGACCATGACCACGCCCACTTTTGCTATATAGAAAAAATCGGAAATTTGGTATCTCAGCTACTAATATAGCTGGAGCAATGAAATTTCATCCACGTATTGAGCTCAGGCCCTTATGAGGAAATTTGATGAAATTTTGGAAAATGGGCGGTGCCACGCCCACTTATTAAGGGGCAAACATTAAAAGTTTTATAAGCCATAACTCAGAAGCCGTAGCAGATATATCGATACAATTTGGTATGCGTAATTTACTTACTTAGACAAATGCGTGGACAGAAAATTGTCAAAATCGGCTGAGTGCCACGCCCACTTTTATATATGTGTGTTATAAAGTGACCTAATAAAAACATTTTAAGCGACATCTCTGTTAAATATAAAGATATATCACTGAAGTTTTGTGGCAGGAGTCCAACTACGGACATAAAACAAAAAATACAAAAATTTTGGAAAATGGGCGGTGCCACGCCCACTTATTAAGCCGCAAACATTCAAAGTTTTATAAGCCATAACTCAGAAGCCGTTGAAGATATATCGATAAAATTTGGTATGCGTGATTTACTTACTTAGGAAAATGTTTGGACGAAAAATTGCCAAAATCGGTTGACGACCACGCCCACTTTTATATATGGGAACTATAAAGTGCCATAATAAAAACATTTTAAGCGATATCTCTGTCAAATATAAAGATATAGCATTGAAATTTTATGGCAGGAGTCCAACTGTGGAAATAAAACAAAAACACAAAAATTTTGGGAAATGGGCGTGGCACCGCCTCCTTTAGAAGCAGGAATATACGAGATTTCTTAGCCTATAACTCGACAAATGACTGAGATATTATGACGAAATTGGTTTATACACTTTTATAACTTGTGTTAATAGACACGCAAAAATTTATTGAAATCGGTTTATGACCACGCCTACTTTTTAACAAAGATATTTCTGGAACACCCTTTGGGAATTTGTAACGTGACATATTTGTAACTAGAAGTCATAAAGGAATGCAATTTTGCACAAAGAATAATATTCATATGCTTAGTTGGATGACTGATAAAAATTTTGAAAATGGGCGTGGCTACGCACACTTTATGCAGCACTCGCTTTATATAAAATACACCGCGTTTCCATCAAACGCACACAAACAATGAAAGCATACAGCTGAGTATCTAATGTTCGATTCCACTCGAACTTAGGCTTCCTTACTTGTTTTAATTTTAGTTTTTGTTTTCGAAATCTATAAACATATTGACTGTGCAATCCGAATATTGTATAAAAGTTGGCTTTTCAACGATCGAACAGCAGTAACTGGTAAGCAGTAAAAGCTTCAACACTAAGTACATTAAGAAAAAAAAAAAAAAAAAAAATGAGAACCTTCACAATAGTCTACTTAATTGCCTTCGCAATCGTGGCTGCTTTAATTGTCGAAAGTGAGGCCAAAACCTTGAAGTATGGAAACCGTAGAAAAGGCGATAAGATAATCCTCAGTGAAACTGTGAGTAAGACTTGGACCATCGGCGAGAGTTTTGTATTCTGGAGTGGATCGGTAAGTGCCATACAAATATTACTCGTATTGCATATAAGCGTGGAGGGAAGATACATATTTATTTTTAATACAGATACGAAAATATATAAAAATATGTGAATATATAAATATTTACCTAAGTATCTACCTACATTAATACATATAATTTCCGACTTCTTAGTATGGCAAGCATGAAATTACTCAAGTGATTCTTCTGATCGATGATGACATTAAAGTATATGGCGAAACGATTCTCCCCGATTTTGCAGCGATGAGATTGGCAAAGGAGCGTAAGCGAGCAGCCTACACTCTTATTATTTTTGGTTTCATTCGTTGAGACTTTATCACAAAAATTGATCCAATTTTATTAAAATAATAAAAGCAACAAGAAATCAGCAAAAATTTTGTCTCTCTTGGCGCAATTGGAAATTGGTATATTATGAAAACACATAAATATACTTTATGATATAATACGTATATAATTTATAATATAATACACTGGCGTGGATTTAGATATTGTCGTACCATACCAAAAATAGCAGCCAATTTTTTGTGTCTGCCGAAATAACTATGTATATAGTATTTATTGCTACTTTTCGTCAGCCAAAAGTGGAAAGTGCTACTATACGTACAGAATTTTTTAATGACAATTTCGTAAGACATTGAAAGTGCTAGTTTACGTATGGTACGATGACATGTAGGCCCAGCATCTATTCCAATTCGTGGTGTGCTCCCAATTTTTTTTTTAGTTTTTCATATTATTTTCATATTAATTCTTAACTGGGTGCTTTCAGGCCCAAGTGCCCTTTATGCCACGCCCGCCCCTTACTGGGTATATTTAGTTATGCTTTGTATTTCAAACTTCGCGGAATTCCATATATATTTTGAACTTATAAGCATGATGTACTTAAAATTAAGAATTTAAATTAACAATTTTCAGCCTGTAAGGTTACTCAATCATAAGCCGAGATCACACGATTTGCGCATTTGTACAAAAAATGACAAATTTAAATTTGTCCACATTTGCCCATTTGGATATCGATGTGCAAATGATTTGCTTTGCATTCACACGATTTGGCCGATTTATCTCTTTTTGATTTGCCACACATTTGCACATAGAAATAAAGGGGCAAATTTGTTCATATTCGATCACACGATTTAACCATTTTCACAGCTGTCAACAATATATTTGGATGACGTTTGTAATTTAAATACATAAATTATTTCCAAATTGTGATATGTATTTCCACTAAAACAGATACTTAAAAAAATATGAATTCGCTAAAAAAGGAGAAACTTGCTGCAATTATATATATGTGCTATTACATAAAACACAAAAAAAGTTTAAAAAAGGAAAAAAATCCAGAAAGAAGAAAATGAGTCCAAGAAGTGTTTGGACGCGCGACTGGCTCTTAAAAATGTGTACTGATGGTGCATACGCAAAGACTCTACGCGAGTTCCGCGAAATAGATAACCAAAAATTTTTGTTTAAAAATTATTTGCGTATGGATGAGCCCACATTTTACGAGCTACTCGAAAAGATTTCTCCATTCATAAAAAAAAATGATACAAACATGCGCACAGCGATTCCAGACTATGAACGATTGGCGGTAACATTGCGTTTCCTAGCCTCCGGGGATACTTATAAAAGCTTATCCATAATTTTTCGCATTGCGCCCAATACAATATCTTTAATCGTACCGGAAGTTTGTGATGCAATTTATAACGCTCTTAAAGATGAGTACTTAAAGGTAAATTACAAATCTCTTATAAAAAATATGTGCAGATTTTATATACATATTTACTTATTAGGTTCCATCAGACGAAAACGAGTGGGTGGAAGTTTCCAGAAAATTTAATGAAAAATGGAATTTTCCCAACTGCATAGGAGCAGTTGACGGGAAACACGTCGTAATGGTTGCTCCGTCGCGAAGCGGAAGTACCTACTTTAACTACAAAGGCACACACAGCATAGTTTTAATGGCTGTTGCAGACGCAGAATATAAATTCCTATATATTGACGTTGGCTGCAATGGTAGAGTTTCCGATGGCGGAG
The DNA here is from genome assembly GCA_960531455.1 of Urophora cardui. Classification (NCBI taxonomy): domain Eukaryota; kingdom Metazoa; phylum Arthropoda; class Insecta; order Diptera; family Tephritidae; genus Urophora; species Urophora cardui. The sequence goes on along the minus strand of OY482670.1, from coordinate 166,458,257 downwards.
TTTTTGGGAAATCTACTTTCCAGTACGCCTTGAACACGAACACCCTTCGATTACCACCTTCTAGGCCATTGCCAGGTCGTGAACTTAATGTACCATACGTTTTAGTGGCCGACGATGCCTTTCGTATGCAAAAACACTTACTAAAGCCATACCCTGGTAGAAATTTGTCAGCCGGACAGCGGATATTCAATTACCGTTTATCAAGAGCGAGGCGTATAGTAGAAAATGTATTTGGAATAATGGCAAAACGATTTCAAATTTTTTCCCGGCCAATAAATTTAAATCCAACTAAAACCACAAAGGTCACCATGGCTTGTTCTGCTTTGCATAACTATTTAATAGAAAAGTCTTCGAATTATTTGGACACCCAAACTGATGTGGAAGGTAATCTAATCCCAATAGAATTGAACAATGCTTCATTTCTGGAACACTGGAACAGCCAAGCAATTACATAAGCAACGAGGCAAAAGAAATAAGGAAAGAATTCGAAGAATATTTTATGTCCGCGGATGGTGAAGTACCATTTCAATATCGACATTTATAAGGAACTGCTCTAGCCCATGGCTGAAAGTACAATCACACACTTACATTTCAACTAATAACACCATCATTAATTAAGCCATCTTGTTTTTATTAACCGCATTTACAGATGTTATGTTAATATAAAATTAATAACAAAAAACTAAAATTAATTCTTTAGAAATGGAAAATAATAGTTTACGTAAAAAGCTTAACATATCGTCGTTTAAAGTGCAAAACCGCGTATCGGCCAAGTACAAACCGCAGAAGTTAATTTTGCCAAAAATGAGGTTTCCCCAAAAACACCATCTTGGGGTCCGACTCCATCCATTCATACAAGAATTTTGATGCGTTGTTCCAATGTTAAAATTCTTGTATGAATGGATGGGGTCGGACCCCAAGATGGTGTTTTTGGGCAAATCTCATTTTTGGCAAAATTCACTTCTGCGGTTTGTACTTGGCCGATACGCGGTTTTATACTTTAAACGACGATATGTATATATTTTTTGCAAGAAATTTACTTTATTATTAAGGTTTATTTACTGCCAATAGTACTTCCATTGTTCGCTTTATAATTTCCGCATGTAACTCATTTGCCGTTTTCTCATCTTTTGCGGAAATTTCTCTCATTTGCATTGCCATATATTGCCCAAAAACCAGAGCTGGGCGATAAGGATTACGATTACAGGATGATTACGATTACAGTAATCGTAATCTTAGAAATTTTGAAATTACGATTACTGTAATCGTAATCGTCGTTACAAAAATAACGATTACAGTAATCGTAATCGTAAAAAACTTGAAATTACAATTACTGTAATCGTAATCGTCGTTACAAAAATAACGATTACAGTAATCGTAATCGTAAAAAACTTGAAATTACAATTACTGTAATCGTAATCGTCGTTACAAAAATTACGATTACTGTAATCGTAATCGTAAGAAACTTGAAATTACGATTACTGTTCTCGTTTTCTGGGATTACAATGTGTAAAAAACAGTGATATACTTACCCAACATCGTTTTCCAAGAAATATTAATAATTTTTACATACATACATACATATCGCCCGTTTTATGCAATAGGGATTTAACTCGAAATTTTCGATTTCTGGGATTTTGCCATATAGTTCAATGACTGGGTAGTGCCTTTGAGTCTAGTCTTATAAAATACCCAAAAAGATAAAAATGGTGGAAATAAAAGTGATTTTGTAGTTAGCCGTAGAAGGAAACTATTTGAAATTATAAAACTTTATTTGCGTTTTCCCAAAAAAAAATTTTTTTGAGTTAAATCCCTATTGCATAAAACGTGCGATATGTGTTTATTTCTCACACATTAAGTAAACAATTAAAACTGGGATGTGTATTAAGAAGAGAGAAAATTAGCGGAAATAATAAAGATACAAAATTAAGACTGCTGTTTGGATAATTTACTTTCAATAATATTCAATATTAGCCTTAAGCAGAACTAATTTTTCAAAAGAAACATCGTAAAGTGCATGCCATCGAGGACTGTTTATAATGCCCGCCAATGAAAATAGCCTTTCCACAGGTGCTGACGATGTAAGCGGGGTGCTGAATCTTAAAGATGCTTTCTTTACCAGAGGATATCTTTTAAAACAGCCATGGCTACTATCAGCATTGTTCAAATATTTAAAAAATTCTTCTCCTAATGTTTGAGCCACTACCAGGAAGCACTTCAGGTAAATCAGTGTTTTCTAAAGGTATATTGAGTTTTAAATAAAATATATATTAAGTTGTTATATAGATATGTAGTTAGGTATTTACCGCCGAAGTCAAAAAAATCTTCATCTAATATTGGCTTTTCATAGTTATGGTCATTTACATCTTCAAAAGTTGCAGTGGAGTTTTATTACTTTTTAATTTTGTTATGAGATAAACCTAATGAATTTGTTTAGTAAAATTTAGCAATTGTAATACATATTTTTTATACATGGAAAATCCACATTTTACGAAGAAAATGAGTGTGAGCTACAGCTCGATTTTTATGCATGAGGCCATTGTCTCCAGCCCACTAAAAGCTGCTATCTCAACCGTAAATATTTAACAATGTATATAATATGTGTGAAATTGCAAGCTTTACATAATTATTTGTAGGTTTTAGCACTTCTTTCAGAGCCAAGCATATTTTCCTCCCTACACCGTTTAGTATCAAAAAGCAATTTTAATAATTTTTTACATGTAATTCTTAAATTTTGTAATTTAAGATTACAGAAAATAAGGATTACTGTAATCGTAATCGTCAAAAACTTGAAATTACAATTACTGTAATCGTAATCGTCGTTACAAAAATAAGGATTACTGTAATCGTAATCGTCAAAAACTTGAAATTACAATTACTGTAATCGTAATCGTCTTTACAAAAATAAGGATTACTGTAATCGTAATCGTAAAAAACTTGAAATTACAATTACTGTAATCGTAATCGTCTTTACAAAAATTACGATTACTGTAAACGTAATCGTAAAAAACTTGAAATTACGATTAATGTAATCGTAATCCTATGTGTAATCGATTGCACATGTAATCCTTATCGCCCAGCTCTGCCAAAAACTGTCCATTTGTCGTCTTTTTGTTCAAGCATTTTTATTGCTGACACCAAAATGTCATCTGGCGATTTATTTGTTGATGTATCTGGATTTTCATTTAAAGTGGATGTCTGTGTATCATCGTTTGTCAAATCGACTTCGCTGGCCAATCTCAAATTTGATTTTGATGCACTGGTTTTATTTTTATCATGATTATAATAAAATTTCATTGCAGACCAGAACGGCCAGTGTGGTTTTTCAATAGCGCCTTGGCCAGATTTTGTTGCATTTTTTTTTTAATGTTATTGTAAGATATCTTAATATTGTTCCATTTTGCCTTGCATTCATCTATACTGTGCTCAATTATTTTTTCCTGAATGCGCCTCCATGCATTGTCTTTTTGTTGGCGATTTTTATAATCATCGGAGGAGTATTCCCATATGCACGGAAAAGTCTCAACCTCATTGATCAATTTAAAAATATTTTCTTGTGTCCAAGCCGCTTGTACCTGTGGTCTTTTTCTTTTCTTTTTCAGTGGTTCTTTTACTGGAAGTGGAATCGGTGCAGAATCTTCAGAAACCAATGAAATAAAGCTTTGCTCCAGGTCCTCTTCCGAATCCATCGTCTACCTATTATATTAAATAGCAAATTTTAATTAATGTTTGTACATATGTACATACATACATATATGGATAAATACATAAATAAATGAATTTACTTACAATTATATCAGGCGAAGAATCCAAAAAGATATATTGTAGGAAATATAAAACCGACGAAATTCTTGTTGAATAAAACGGAATGAATTCTTTTTTAGTTTTTTTTTTTTGATATGCTTAAGTGTCAAAAATAGCTGACAAGAGACAGTGTAGCCGCTGTACAAACCATGATACAAACAAACAAGGTAGTTCCATTTCACTTTGACATTGTCATTTTTGATTATAATATGGATTTTTGACGTCTTATTTTAAGTCAAAAATTTAGGATAGCGTTGCCCAATCAAAATTTTTTGGCTGAGGGTATATTTGAACAAAATATTGGGTATTTTAAATGAAATGGTGTTTTTCACATATGCTAATCAACAAAACAAATAAAAGACAACAATCAGCCGATGTAATGAGTATATTTTAACATTTTAAAAAATTTAAAAAAAAAGCTTTCCATAGAAAATAAAAAATAAGTTATTCATAAAAAATAAAATAGATTTATGCAGTTATTAAAGTCGAAAAATATTATCAAAACGTCCATTATATTTCAATATTTGAAAACTTTTCGATTTTTTATGAATAAGGTAAGAGTTCTTGATTTTCTTTATATCGTCGCTATAGAAGAAAAAAGACGCAAAGTGTTTTGTTGAGGAAGAAAGACGCAAACTTTTTTTTTCAAAGAAAGACGCATTAAAAATATTTTTCGAAAGAAAAACTCTTATTTTTTTTTTTTTTTGATAACGAAGAAAGACGCTTTATTTTTTTTACTATAAAGAAAGAAGCATTTAAATATTTTTTAGGAAAGAAAGATGTATTCGATTTTTTATTTTTCTTTGTCAATATTAATGCATATGCGTCTTTCTTCGCAGTTAATAATGCTAATGCGTCTTTCTTCGTCGAAATATTTTATAATCCATCTCTGTTCGTCGAAATATCTTTAATGTGTCTATCTTCGTCGACATGTTTTGTAAAGCGTCTTTCTTCCCCGACATATTTTTAATGCGCCTTTTTTTCGACAAATTACTGGCATGCGTCTTTCTTCTTCCGGATCGACGATATATATAAATACATATTTGGTTTCAATGTTTTATACAAGAATTTTTCCACATTTAAAAAATATATTTATTAAGAAAATTGTTTAGCAGTTATATAAGAATGTAAATTTAATTTAAATTTTTATGTTGCAGTTTTCCTTAGATTTTACTTACGTTACTAATTTTATTTTCCTTTATTTTATTATTTACCCAATTCTGAAATAGATTCTTCGCAAAAAAAAATCTTTTTACTAACTTTTCATCTAAATTAAATATTTTATTTACTAATAAATTTTGCATATAACTAGAGCCCTAGATACCCGGGTATCGAGCAATTCGATCTGATCGTTTTTGTTTGAAGCCCGTTTGTTGTTCAAATGCCCGTACAAACATACGGGTAATGAACAAACAAATAACTGTTCGAGCATTTGAACAACAATTGTTCGGGCTACTCGAAAATGTTCAAAAAAAATCGAGAGCTCTACATATAACCATGCCATCAACCGCACTTTTTTTTCGGTTACAAGTACATAAGTCTCGCCAATATTCATAATTTCTAAACCACTGAAATTTTTCAATGAAATTCACAGCATGTGTAGTGGGATTGTAGTATGTACTATATTCCACAAACTTGCCGCAACTTATTTTAAGAATAAATCTTATTTTTTATATAATTATTTGTGATCTGATATTATGAAGAATTTAATACGTAAATATACGTAGGTATTTATATATATATATATCAATATTCAAATTAAAAAAATTCGTTTTGTTGCAATCGATACCATGGTTACCATGGAAATAAAAAATAACATAAATGGAGGATTTTTAGCACTGAGTATGGCAGCACGAAATGTCATAATCCATATAATTGTCAGGTGGTTAATATGGCGACAAAAATTTGACGTTTACACTACCTTCTTTCTTGTATCATGGTACAAACTATTTCACCTTTTTTATTTGTATATTTTTTTAAGGTTAACAAAAAAGTCGTAAGAGCCGTATGTATTTAATTCAAAAGCGTCACAAATTTTTGTTTGTTTTTATTATTAAGTATTTATGATGAAAATATTTTATGTTAATAAAATATATAAAAAAGATTGTAGTATAGAAGAGCTACTAATATCAATAAAATTATAAACTCTTTTAAAGTTTTTGCCACATAATGTGGTTAGAGGTTAGTATGTACATATATATATCGTCGCTTGAATAATGTGTTCAAGCTACTTGTACCAAACAGGTGCGACCCTGGGCACAGGCAATGGCAACCCGGTTGCGCAGTCGTTTTAAAAGCGAATTCGTGGTTGCCAGAGCAGCCATCCAAGCCTATATATAGAAGCGCGGTCGGCTCGGCGATTTCCTCTTCTATAACAACCGGCAGAAGCAGCAGTATCTGGTGTTCAATCATCTGATCGACTATAGAAGTTAAATTCCTTAGCAAATGTCAAGACATTGCTATAAAATCTATATAGTGTAAGAAAACTCTGAATTCATTTATTAGTAAAAAATATAAGATATATTTATATACCTCGGAAAAGTACATATATACGACATATATATTGTAAGAATCCATGGAACGAAAAATACAATAGAATTAAATGTGAAATGAGCATTACAAAAATGAAGTAAAAGCTAAAATTATTATTATACAAAAGGAATAAATGGGTGAAAGATTATTGGTAAGCTAATAGAAATATATCGACATTAAATAAATCGCCTTAAAGCGAAACATAATGAAACATAGTAAGTGCCACATATATATGCTATTATTCGACAATTGCACCATTGGATAGGAGGTCCTGCCATATGTACATACATACATATATTTCCGATTCAAAATGTGATGATTACCACTTCTTTATCGATTAACAGCTAAGGAGGCAGCGAAAATGGTGCAAATGTTAAAATGTCAATTCTTGAAATAAAAACGACACACCTAAAATTTAAAGAATTTTTTTTATTTTTTCTTGAAATTTTTCTTTCCGTTGTTTTATTATTCAAGCGGCGATATGTATATATGTACATCTAACCTCTAACCCCATTATGTGGCAAAAACGTTAAAAGAGTTTATAACTTTATTGATATTAAGCAATTAATTTAATTTTTCGAATTGATTAAATTGGAAAACATAAGACTTCACAACAACGGAAAAACTCATAAAATGGCAATACTGCTCAAAATCATTTGTAAATTTGCCAAAACCATTTGTATCCAAGTGGCAAATCAAATATTTGTCCATTTTCATCATTTTCATTTACCTTCTGTATCGCATTTGTGTTCACACGATTTGGCTACAAGGGCTGTTTTTGATTTGCCACAAGAGGCTAAATATTTGGCTTTTGTGATTTGTGTCAAATGAAATTTACCGTTCACACGGTTTGCCTATGAATTTGGCCAATTTTTAGCCAAATATACAAATCGTGTGATCTTAGCTATAGATTTAATACGTATATGGAAAGAAATGAAAAAAAAATTACACCACGTATACATACAGACATATGTACGTACATATATAACTAAATATTAATTAAAATGCACCCAATCATTTGTCAACATACTCGCTCATTTTATTACTGGTTTCTGCTTTAAATATGCATATATACATAAAGTTTTATTGGAAAACACCAAGAGGATCAAAAGCGATCTCTTAGTTTCAATCATTTTCTTTTTGGACATATCACAAGCCATAAACAGTTAAAAAGAAGGCTACTTTCTTTCTAAGCGGCGTTTTCAAACTTATTTCTATATCTTTCGAGCCCATATGTTTCGGAAATACTTCAACGCCATCATCGAACACAAGATTCACTTGAGAAATTATTTGCTGATCCTGTTGAGAAGTAGGAAATTATATGTATGAATGTAGGTAGATACTTATATATGTACCCTGTAAAAAATGCGATTAATCCGGGACATATCCGGGATCAATCGCAAGGGAGCATGCGACTAATACAATTTTACATCCCTTTATATCGAGTGAATTGATCGCATTTGTTCGAGCATGTCCTATGAAGAGACTAATTGTTCAACTTGTATACCCGAACGGGTACCAATGTAGATCAATCGCTTTCATCCCGAACGGGTACGAATGTAGATTAATCGCTTTCATCTCTAACGGGTACAAATGTAGATCAATCGCTTTCACACACGAACGGGTACAAATGTAGATTTTTCCTTAAAAAATTGTAAATGTTCATGCATATTTAAATAAAGATTATATAATTTTTTACTTTTTTAAAAAATCTCAATAAATAAATTAAAAAAATTGTAAGTTTTGAGTATGCATTATATGAGCGTAATATAAAGGATTTTTTCATAGGATATTTTAGGCAACATTTTGTTAAAATTGTTATTAAAAAAGGGTGTTCAATTCGTTTTACCGGTTGTTCTACAATTTTATACAAATACATTGCATATTTTTGTAAAATTTCTACATTTAAGGAATCTAGATTTATACCCGTTCGGGATGAAAGCGATTAATCTACATTTATACCCGTACGGGAACAATGGGGGCTAATTGTGGCCCGATTGTTCTCGAGAGAGATCAATCGAGGACAAATCTCTTTCGGGATTGATCGCACATTTTTTTGCAGGGTATTTACTTGTGTTTATATTTGTATTTTTGTATATGTATTAAAAATAAATATCTTCCCTCCACGTTTATACACAATAATATTTGTATCAAACTTACCGATCCACTCCAGTATAGTACATGACCTTCGCCTTCGGTCGAAGTTATATTCGTAACTTCACTGTAGATCACCTTATCGAAATTTACACGTCCTCCATACTGCCAGGACTTACTTTTGGCCTCATTTTCGGCAACTAAAGCAGCCACAATTGCGACGGCAATTAAGTAGACTATTGTAAAGGTTCTCATTTTATTTTTTTTTTTTTTTATGTACTTAGTGTTGAAGCTTTTACCGCTAACCAGTTACTGCTGTTCGATCGTTGAAAAGCACAGTTTTATAGAACATTCGGATTGCACAGTCAATATCGACCCCTTTGTGCGACTTTATCGTAAGGCACAAAAGCAAATTTTACAGGAGAGCATTTTTTTGTTTTTTACTGTTTTTTATTGGTGTATTTAAATGAAATTGAACACGCGATGAGATAGTTAATTATTATACTAAACGTGATATTATTGTTCTTGAAAAAATTTGCAGTTTGCGAAAAAATCATAATTTTGCCCCTTACGATAATTTCGCTCTCAATGTTTTATGGGCGTATTTGAATAAATGTCCCTTACGATAATATTTAAAAAAGGTTTTATATGATATTTAAATACAAGTGTTTTATTCCATACTTTTGCATTTTGAATGATGGGGTAATTGTAATATAGTCAGTAGTGTACATACAAAAGTTTCCGCGTTCGACTTCCTACTCCAATTTTTGGCACAACTATAATGATTTCAGCTATAATATTTTACCAGGTGATGCACTGAGGGATGTAGAACAAATTTGTATCAAAAAGAAAATTTCGAGAAAATTACCCTTACGATAATTTCGTGGATATGAGTCGATATGTTTATAGATTTCGAACACAAAAAAAAAAAATTTAAAAACACATGTGTAAATGTTTATTTATTAAACAAGGTTTTGTACTCGCATTTAAAAACTAATATAACAAGTAAGCAAGCCCAAGTTCGAGTGGAATCTAACATCAAATACTCAGCTGTATGCTTTTGTTGCAATAAAATATTTTGATTAAGACGTAGTCGTGGTTATAAACCGATTTAGCGTAGCTTTAGCACATGTATTACCAAACGTGAAACAGGCTATGTACCTACAGAGTTTCGTCATAATATCTCAATTATTTGTCGATTTATGGGCTCCGAGGTCTCGTAAGTAGATGCTCTTCTCTAGAAAGAGGCGCTGTAACACCCATTTCCAAAAATGGCTCAACAAGTGCATCACGCGTACCAAACCCAAACCCAATTATTCGTTTTTGAAAATTCAATAAAGGTTTTCGTCGGAGTAAGTATCTAAATACATGCGTATGTATGCTACATTGTTATACCTCCCGCCTTGAAGATATTTAGATAAACTTCAGCAGGCAGTTATACTTCAGCCCTAGGGCGTGATACCCCAAACACCAAAATTATCCCGATTCTCGAATCGTCAATGTTCCGTATAAGACTATGTGGTTGCTGTTAACTCTGAATTCTAGATACATTAAATGATTTCTTGTTTTCAAGTTCTATCCTATATCCTTTCTAGGTATTAGTAGGTAACACTGTTATTACAATCTCTATAAATTCAGCAGCGAGTGCTTATTTTGCGATGTTATACCTATATTTTTCATCTCATGATTCTCATGTCGTTTCATTTATTTAACAGGCTTATCCTGCGTGTATATTCAGAGAATTATAACTTGGTTCAAAAACTGGGGGAGTTATTAACAAAGAAGTTCAATTTATGATAATCCCTAAATATCATTATCACGAAAATCAGAGCCAATTTAGAAAAATCGATGGTAGAATTGAAGTTAGAATGTTCGAGAAAAAAGGTTCAAAACCTTAATAAGTTAACGTGTTCTGACGTTTTGCTGTGATATACATACATACGTATTTGCCTGACTACATTGTAGTCATTATCGTTAGAATTTTTTTTGTCGTGACAAATATAAATGGGTACATTTTCTGGCGTTCTTTTTTAACACGCTTTTATTAGCTTCATATGTATATATGTATGTATATGTGGTCACTGTGGTGCAGTGGGTAGAGTGCTCGCCTGCTATACCAGAGGTCTCGGGTTCAAACCCCAGTCCGGACAAACACCAAAAAAACTTTTCTAATTAATTAAAACTCAATTATTGAATTTTTTAGAAACAGCGGTTACCTCTCGGCAGTGGGCGGCATACCCTCCGAGGGTATTTCTGCCACAAAAAGGCTTCTCACAGAAAATGCATTCGCCGTTCGGAGCCGGAATATAACTGTAGGTCCACCCAATTAGTAGGAAAAACAAAAGCACACCTCGAATTGGGAGAGAAGCTCGGCCATAAAACTCATCAGAGTTATAATAGCGCTATTGTATTATATTATATATATATACATATATATGTATGTATGTATGTATGTACATTTCATCCCAGCCTAAAAGTGTGCGACATATTCACTAATATAACTAATATGCTTTTCAAATATATAGCGTTATATATTATTTTATATTCTCCTCCGGATTCGAACCATGACATGAACATGAGATTCAGCCCAACGGCAGCATACAGTGAGACATTTAACATTATATTGTTTGCTGCCTTGCTGCTTTTATACTTACCTTTTTTCGAAAGAGCATGAATTACAACTTGCTCACGTATGCAAAGCAACAAGTAACAAGTTTGATATATCATATTTGAAACGAATTGAGAAAGCTTCTGTTGTATTTACTGCATTTGCCAATACCTTTCAATGAAAACAACCGCCCAGCAAAGAGGCTATGCTTATTGTTGATGCATAAGTTGTTAAACAGGAATACGCTGGCAGCGCTGCTTGCTGTTATGCACTCATTCTCTCTGCTCCAAACTTAATTTTCCTAAATATAACGAAAGCGAATTGAGGTATTATGAGCAAAGAGAGTAGAATGTGTGGCTTGCGTAAAAATTGCGTATTGTCGAAAGACAGATGTTGTTTCAGTTTATTTTCTACTGACAAGCAATAAAGTGTTTGGTTAACTGCGCACGCTTACCTCATTCCGATATACTTAAAGAATACTTCAAGAAAATTTTGCTACCTTGGCAATTAATTGGGTCATTTATTCGTTTCCATTTTTGTGTAAAGAATTTTTGAGTAGAGTAAAATAAAGCTAACTTTGCTTAGCCACAAAGAAACCAATTAAAAAATTAATTGGCTACTACATCTTAACTATAATTATAGATAAGAGTGGTGGTGCAATAGACACTTTTCATAATAAACAGAATTGAGCATGGTTATGGAAATACCAATACAATATAATATAAAAAAGGGTAGGTTTGTTTAATCACAAATCGCTTTGAATTATGGCTCCTTCCATTAAGATTTAGAACTAGCAAATAAGTAATTTGTTGTGTTTGTGGAAGCGAACGTAGTTTTCCCTTTCGAACGTGAAACAATCACTGGTATGGCTTTGTCGGCAGGCAGAAAAGAAGAAGGGGCAATTGGAAGCCACTCCTGGAAAAGTACAAATATTGTGTTATAACAATATCAACAACTACATAGTCTCAAAACAACAAGTGCTCACTGCTCCTACTTGAGGTTAGATATTTTCCTTGTCTCTCGATGACACACAATAAAAGTTCTCAAAGTGAAGAAAAACACAAAAGTCTTGTATTTCATATTACTCTTACACAGATTTGTATCTACAAACACTCCCCGGTTTATCTTGTAAAAGCCATAACAAAAGTTGGCCACAAAAATGCAACTGACACTGAAGTCGTGTTTTGCGATAAAGTTATACGTAAATGCTGAACTCCTGTGGCCGCTGTAGTGTAGCGGGTAGAGTGCTCGCCTGCCATACCAGAGGTCTCGGGTTCTAACCCCAGTCCGAGAAAACACCAAAAAATGTTTCTAATTAGTATCTAAAAACCCAATAATTATTAATTATTATTAGTTATCTTGCAACTTAATACCGTAAAACTCTTGTGATACATGAAATGAATGTCTATGCTACCTTTGTACCCAATTTTAACCAAAAAGAAATTAAATTAAACCCTTTATGAGAAAGTTGCACATTGGTTTCATAGCACTATTACTATTTTGAACACAGCTGTATGTACATATTTATTAATATTAATAAAATATTCTGAGAAACGAATATTGCATAGATATGCCTTTGTGTATATCTGTAAACCATATCTTTGTTTGGCTTCGTTGGAAACTTCCTGCCTCCACGTAGACCAAATCATATTCTTTTGCGTAAAAATGAAATTGTTTGCATTCGTGAGAAAACGTGCATATGTATGTAAGTATGTATGTACTTGCTTAAATATTCTCTCTTTTAATGTTATTTTTATTGCTACACATTTTGTTTTTGACATTGTTGGGCAAATTGCATTGTGGCATCATCCCCAAAGCGCTTGTTGCTGTTGTTGGTCTAATGCGACTTCCGCTTATGTATATTAAAAATATATGTATATATATATTCATATGTATATTTATATGATGATGATACATCCTTGCACACATCCAGATATGCATCATGCTTACACATGTACAAACATACAGGATTTTGTTTTGTTTTCGTTACAGCTTCATTTAGCCCCTTGAGGTCAAAGCATAATAAATATAGGATTAAGATTAAAAGAAACGCAAGCACGAACACTATGTATTACAAACTAACTTCAGCCACTTTTAGTGAAAGTACCATATATGCACATATACGTAAGTATGTGGTACAAAGGCAAGTAGTACAAGTAGATGGCGAAATCTGTTCAAGCCTGAGATTGAGGCTTATATAGCGGACTTGGTATGGAATGGAATTGTGGTAGCCCGGTAAAAACTTTTTCTTTCCTAAGCCCTCCATATTTGCCATTGTATTTAAGGCCTTTAGAAAGGGGAAGCGGACTTACTGGCAATCGACTTGTTCTGTGTTTAAAGTTTCGGAATTTAGAATTTGGCATTGTTTGCACATTCACTATTTTGTTTATTTGTAACTTCTCCAAACCCTAACTTGATATCAAGACCCAGAATGGTTCTTTGGCGCTACACCATCATTCGGCTCTGAACTATTCAAGTATTCAAGTAAATAAGGACTATAATGAGGAACTAATACCCTAATCAATCCTCAAATATACTCTTCAAATTCTGTTTGGTGCTTTAAATTGAAGCTAAAAATCTCCACAACGTATTTCTATTGAACTTCCAACCTAATAAGCGTAAGTAGCCGCAATAGCCAACGAATTGCGGTGGAACACTGAGACTGAGATGTAGGCGAAATACAATAGCAAACGAACATAAAATTTCAAGCACGAATGTGAAGGAGAATGTTTGAAGACCAGAGCCGAACCAACTGACTGACTACCCACATATCAGTGCATTTATGCCCGTTGATCTGTGTTTGCCATTGCCATAGTTAGTTAGTTGCTTTGATTTTTCATTGTCTGCTGTCACATCGCTGGCTGCTGTATTGTAATTGTTGGCTGTCTTTTTGTCTGTCTGACTGCCTGAGGTGCTAAGAAGGCGTGGCATGGCGTCTGGCTTTGTTGCCATTTTGAAATTGAACTCGCTCTGTGGCAACGGCGACAACGGCCACACCGACAATGGTTGCATTGCCAACAGAGCAACAGAAGAGCACCAACAACAATGCAGCAGAGCAGCAAAAGCAGCAGCATTCACCATTGTCTGCAGTTATTGTTGTTTGTAACATAATAGCGCTGGCAATAGCGGTCTCTTTTCGCTAATGGCAATTGTTGTTGATCTTTTGTTGTTGCCAGTTGGACTCTGTCGGTTGTTACTTTTGAATTGGATCTCCTGTGTATGCCATACCGAAAATAATTAACTAAAGCAAGTGAGTATTTTTATACGGGTAAAGGCGTGTTCGTGTGTGTGTAGCCGATAAACAATGCCATATGACGAAATGAGGTTATGGTTGATCAGACAATGTGCATCTCCTCTGCAACAAAGTAAGAGTATTCATTATTATGTATTTGCATGCACCCACACTCCCCGCACGCCACCCACCAATACAAATACAAATGCAGAGCAGTAGCATAGAGAAACTAGAAACTAAATTATGCACGCACATTATCTTTGTTAGTTTGGTTTTTTGTATGCCACCCGTGTAGACAATATCATTGTATCATTGTATGCAACATTGCAGTGCAACTCACTCACGTATGGGTAACCAAATATTTGCTTGTATGGACATGTTTGCGCATGACATGACGTGAATGTGTGTGTGCGAATTTAATGCAGATTTGGCTTGTTTGTATCTGCATACCTTGATGTGAATGTTCACCGCAAAATGTGACCTTAACGTGATAAGGCATTTAAAACAGATGAAGACAACGAAGGACGTTTGTGTTTACGCAAAGTAAATATGTATGCATGTATATATGTAAGCAATTGAAGAATTATAAAACTTAGCCGCTTTCCATTCACAATTTCCCTGCTGGCTATAAATTTCCCTCTGCCAAATTTATATGTGAATGATAGCGAGCAGAGGGAAATTATTATCGACCAGTTAGCGAGTATGGCTACTACTCATTATGGGTTCAAACATTTTCGTTCGAGCCGACCTCGCTTGTCTGATGGCGAATCGAAAACGCCATTTGTTGCATTTGTTTCAAGGGGAGATGGATAAGTTTTTTGTACTATGGCACTTGGAGGCATTTAGATTCTTTGTGCAAGGAATTCGTCCGAACAAACTGACCCTTTCACCAAACACTTAACACTCTAACACAAAAAGGCAAATAAAATTTTTAAAGACTTCTAAAAAATGCAACTGACTATCCTTTTGTGTTGTATACATACATATAGTAGCGATATTTTGAGACAAAATATTATACAGACATACATATTTTTTTACGAGAAGGAAGCATCGAAAGCCTTTACTCCGTCAGTGTGGTACTCTAACGCGGACTAAACTTTCTTCAGTCGTCGTACTGAACCCCCGGTACTACCGTCAAGTTTCCGTCGGGAGGTTGGTTAAGCACAGGGCTCGAAGTCCGTAATGGCCGCGTTATTGCCCTCAGTCTGCCTTAAGCGGCTACATATATTTCTTCGCAAATGTTGTGCATTGCAGGTCGGTAAGGCTTGCTATGTTCAAGTAAGCGATTCTGTTTAGTTGCACGCCAGGTTTTCCAGCATTTTTTCCCCGCGCAGTGCTTCAGATTACTTTCTTCTGCGCTAATTCCTTCATTCGCCTGAAATTTGTGGCCTTGATTACAAATGGTTATGGGCTGCCATTTATCTTCAACTTTGCAACTTCATAACATCCGAAGCCAATTGACACAAATTTTTACACAAAACATTATGAAAGTCTTCTTGCAAGTCATTTATTTTCATTTAAGAGACATTAACTTACGCACACGGCTTTAAGTATTCCATTTCGGTTTCTGTTGCTGTGCCCTGAATGCCAAACAAACAAACAAATGAAAAGATCTCGGCCAGAGGGCAACAAAAGCGACAAAAACGTACCTAAACTCAATCATTCATCACCGTACGACGTTGACAGCTTCAATCACTTTTTTTTGCAACAGATGAAATAACGCAACCTAATGAAATGTAATCGTATGCCACAAGATGTGAAGTTGTAGGTGTGTGTGGTGCATACGTGATTTATCTGTCCTCTGGCAGTGTTTGCTTTTCTAAGCAGATTTCAAATTTGCCTCAAATGCTGTTGACAACTGCGCTGCGTCTTTTAGGTCACAGCGGTTTAGCATGAGTTAATCCTAAATGAGTTCCTTGAGGTGGGTTTCGGAGGAGTAATGGAAGGAGGAAGAATTTTCAAAAATGTCAGATGGAGGTGAGTTGTTCTAAACACATACGTAAATATTGTTTAAGGTAAACTTAACTGCGATTTCTGTTACCCTTTTTTCCCCCCTGACACAGCTTGGCATGTTGGCTGAAAGTTTCGAGTGACGAAATATCTTAGGCTTAAAAATGTACACGTAAAACTCAGATATCCGAGTCAGATATTCAGCTTTAATCGTCTCTAATATTTTTTTTTTTTTGTTTTTTTTTTTTTTTAATTCTCTTTTCGCCTTTCTTTGAACTCTACTTAAATCCATTCGAGTGTGTGCGCTGTAAAGACGAAAAAAGACTCTTCTATTCACACAAAAGTAAACACCGCAATAACAGAAAAAGTGATATCTGCCAGTTGATTACAAAAAAAAAACAAACACACAGTTGCAGTTGCATTTGCAATTTCATTTGCAATCGTCGTTAGTAGTTTTAGTAATGACAACATGCCCAACAAGCGTCTATTTCCTTTATCTAGGCGAAATTCCAGCCACTGGAAGCGGATTTTCTACTCAAAAGTTGAAAACCAAATAGCCCTACGGGACATGGCTGACCGAACTAATACACTCACATGTATTCCACTAACACATTGACAACATAAAATGAATGTGCAGGGTTGCATTAAGGAGCTATGAAAGTAATTGCTATGTGAAAAAACCGAAAAATACCCGAGTACCAACTATATGTCGTATAAAATTTTTTTAAATTACCCCATTTTACAATTTTTCTTTATAAACAAACATTTTTTCATATTGAATTAGATATTTTAAAAACAAAGTTAGGTTAGTAAAAAATAAATAAAGCGACAAATTTAGTTGAGAAAACCGAAGCGACATGTACCGACTACTTTCGGCAACTTTTTCTTACCATCGCTAATATTTCCGCGTAAAATTCATTTATTTGTGAAATATTGCTGAAGAGTTAAGTAAAGTTTACTTTAAATTGAATTAAAATGAAGAAAAGGAATTTCCAAAATTGCATGAGCAGAGAAAAAAAAGCATTTGAAGCTAATGTGAAAAGATTTAAAGAACTTATTGAATCTGCTCATGCAACAGAGAATGTGGTGGAAAGTGATGTGCAAAGTGTTGTGAATCCTCCAAGTGATCCTTGTGCTGCTGCACTTGTGGAAGGAGGTGAAAGTGGTGCTGAAGAGGGTATTTGTGAAGAGGTTTTTAATCAGGAATCAGATACTGAAGATTACAGTCTTACAAGTGAAGATGAAAATTGTTCATCACTCACTAATAGTGAGGAGATTAAGGCATGGGTTTTCAGAAATCCCAACGTGACGCGGAATAACGTTGACGACCTTTTGCGAACCCTTAAACAAATTGGTGTAAAGGATTTGCCCTCTACATCAAAAACTCTTTTGGGGACCAACAGGCAAAAAATTAACGTAATAAATATTTCTGGTGGCGAATTCTTATACTTTGGAATTCAAAGCTATTTAATATCTAAAAATTTTGAATTCTTACAAAATGAAGATGAAGTTTTAGTGGATATAGGAGTCGATGGACTCAAATTATTTAAAAGCTCCAACCGGGTTTTGTGGCCGATTCTTGGAGCCTTTCCTGGATTTCCAAATATAAGTCCATTTGTCATTGCATGTTTTTCCGGGTTTGGAAAACCCAACGATATTAATGAATTTATGCGCGATTTTTGTGCTGAATATAAATTTCTAAAAGAAAACGGGATTAAAGTAGGTTTAAACCAAAATTTGAAAAGCTTTAATGTTCGCGTTTTTATTTGTGACTCCCCTGCCAGAGCATTTGTAACCGGCGTTATGGGGCATAATGCAAAAAATGGTTGCCCTAAGTGCTGTGTAGAAGGTACGTTCGGGGATCGTAGAACCTTCTTTCCGAATTCAGTTGGAGTTCTAAGGTCGGACGAGTCCTTTGACTTAAGAACTCATAGAAATCATCACCATATTGAATTCAAACAAACGAAAAGCATTTTAGAAGAAGCTGGATTCGGAATGGTTTCACAATTTCCCCTGGACGCAATGCATTTGGTTGATTTAGGGGTAGTTAAAAAATTGCTTAAATTGATGACAGAAAAAAGTAACGTACGACAAATTAATGAGAAATTGATAATTAAAAGAATTAGCGAAAAACTTAATTACGTGTCACAATTTGTTCCTTCTGAATTTGGTCGCCTCCCCAGGGGTTTGGAACATCGTTGCAATTGGAAGTCAACCGAATTTCGCCAATTTTTGCTATATTCGGGCATATTCATTTTGAAGGACGTTATTAATGACGATTCCTATTACCATTTTTTGCTTTTGCACAGTGGAATCCGACTTCTTTCCAGTGAGCAAGTTAGTGAAAAAGGTATCAATATCGCTCAAAAAATGTTAGAGGATTTTGTACAATATTTTGGTACTCTATATGGAGAATCACAAGTCAGCTTTAATATTCATGGCCTTCTGCATTTATCTGACTCAGTAAAAAAAATTGGCCCGTTAGATTCACATTCGGCATACAGGTTCGAAAATTATATGCAGTCTTTAAAAAAAAATATTAAAAACCCAAATAATCTCCTCCAGCAATTATTTTTAAGATTTGAAGAAAGACAGGGGTATGAATCAAGCAACTTAAAATTAAAGTTTGGTGCCTTTAACATAAATGATAAAAAGGATAAAGATAGTTTTTGTTTTTGTGAAAAAACCGGCCCAATTAAAATATTAAAAATTCAAAAAATCAATGATTCGGATATAGCTACCTGTAAAACTTTTAATAAGATTGAACACTTTTTTACCGAACCTGTTAATTCATTTAATACATTGGGCATAGCTGTAGCAAGTTTTCTGGCCGATAAAACCATTGAAATTCCAATGAGCGATATTAGTTTCAAATATTTTTGTATTCCGATTGATGAAAAGTTTTTGTTAATACCTCTTTTGCACCATATTTTCCACAACTTTCACTAATTTCACCACATTTTCCTTTTTTCTCGGTCCTTTTTAGGACCATGGGGTTCAATAAAATATCCAGTACTTACATATATCCATTTTTAATATTTTTAATACGTTTTCTTCTAGCAACATAATGATAAAGCGATCCTTCGATCAAGTATGTAGCGGAGACGAGGCTAGCGGAGAAGCGGCTAGTGGAGGCGTAGCTAGCGGAGGAATGCCTAGCGGAGGCGTGGCTAGCGGAGGCGTGGCTAGCGGAGGCGCGGCTAGCGGAGGAATGGCTAGCGGAGGCGTGGCTAGTGGAGGCGTAGCTAGCGGAGGAATGGCTAGCGGAGGCGTGGCTACAATTGAGGAACATTTAACCACAATTGTGGAACAATTAACCACAATTCAGAATAACGTGAGTATTATCTAAATTTAAGTATTTTTTATGTATATATCTTTTTCAATTAAACATTAATTTTTGTTACTTTCTTTTTTAGCAAATGCTGTTTTTCGAAAACCAAAGATTGTTGTGCGAGAATCAACAAATGCTATTCGAAGAATTGAATAAAAATGTGAGTTATAATAACACTATTTTTATTTTAATACTCCATTATATATTCCCTCTAATGAGTTTTATTACTCTTTTCATATTTTTAGATGGCGAACAAGGCGGAGGCAATGGCACAGAACCAAGTGCTCCGGGAAATTAAAATATTGGTAAAAAAAACTGCACGAAGCGTTGGAAAAATGACTGGCGAGGCTTCCGACGAAGTCCTTGATGAGATAGCTGCCAAATTCCCTCTGACGTCCCTCATTGCTGTGGCAGATGTTGAGGACAAAATGGCCACTGCTGAGGAATACCCTCCGGCAATGGTAAGAGCATTTTGTTTGTTCCATATTCAAAATTGTCATATTTTTCTTTTTTCTTTATAGATAACGTATATGCACAAGGTAAAAGGCACCAGCAATGATGTGGCAAATGTCTTACAATCGCTGTTCAGCGACGAAGTTATCGAAGAATACAATTGGAATGGGGCGTGGGGAAAAAAGAGTTTTTCCGAACTAAAAATTATCGATAATAGTCTGAGGGGTATACATATATTATTACATACATATCATCGTACCATACGAAAAGTAGCATCCGATTTTTAGTGTCTGACGAATACTAGCATTTTAAACTTTTGGCTGACTAACACTATCAATTTCGGTTAAACAACAATTTTAATATAAAAACAGTATATATGTAATTATTGATACTTTTCGTTAGCCAAAAGTCGAAAGTCCTACTTTTCGTACAGAATTTTTTAATTGCCCGATTTCCTAAGAAATTTCAAAAGTGCTAGATTTATTTGGTACGACGATATATACATATATTATATACATACATTCTTGATTGCGTGTACTTAATTAAAATTTTATTTTCTTTTTTATCTGCAGAAGTTTTTAGAACCGAATCCAGCCACACATTCGAAAAAGCGGTAAAGAAATATATACAAATGAGCCATCACCGGATAAAGCAGAGAAAATATCATGCGAGGAAAGTCAATAAATAAGGAAACATTAATATACACATGTAAATATCGTCGGCCTCCAGAAAGTTGAGTATGAAAATTTTTGTCAGTTCGATGTCTGCTCTTTATCGGGTGAATATTGATATAATAACAATTAATGTTTGTATATATGCTTACTCTTTTTACCCCACGTCCCAATTTTTAACCAATATTTTAATTCGGAAAAACTCTTTTTTCCCCACGCCTAATTCCAATTGTATTCTTCGATAACTTCGTCGCTGAACAGCGATTGTAAGACATTTGCCACATCATTGCAGGTGCCTTTTACCTTGTGCATATATGTTATCTATAAAGAAAAAAGAAAAATATGACAATTTTGAATATGGAACAACATCTGCCACAGCAATGAGGGACGTCAGAGGGAATTTGGCAGCTATCTCATCAAGGACTTCGTCGGAAGCCTCGCCAGTCATTTTTCCAACGCTTCGTGCAGTTTTTTTTACCAATATTTTAATTTCCCGGAGCACTTGGTTCTGTGTGGTGTGTGTATTAAAATAAAAATAGTGTTATTATAACACATTTTTATTCAATTCTTCGTACAACATTTGTTGATTCTCGCACATCAATCTTTGGTTTTCGAAAAGTAGCATTTGCTACTCACGTTATTCTGAATTGTGGTGAAATGTTCCACAATTGTGGTTAAATGTTCCTCAATTGTTCCGATAGCCGCGCCTCCGCTAGCCACGCCTCCTTGTATGTTTACACAAGCATATGTACAAATATATACTATTATTAGTTTAATATGCACAAAATAAAGATAACACTTAAAAAAATTTTCAAATTCATCTTTCTGGCAGACGATATATTATATTTATCTTTTTATTACACAAAGCAAAGCTTAACTTTTCTTGATATATCTGTATATTTATAATAATTAATTTACTACTCAGACTTGCAAAGCATATTAGACATTGGCATCTCCAATAACAATTTTATTTATATTTTTATTTCTGTTCATTTTTTTTATTTTTGGTTTTTCTAACCATTTGTTTTTTACTTTTAATTTTAATTTTATTTTTTCCTTTTTTGTGTCTCTTTTTCAACTTTAATTACAATTACAAGTAATTTTCTAATTTAGTTGAGGATGTCGATGTCTATTATATCCTTATATGTTTATCAATATGTTCAAATATCCTAACTTTTATTAAAATAACTTACTATAAAGACTCGCAAAGGATAAATGACTGATTTTCTTAAAATCACTATTTGTAATTCAATTTTTTTTTCTTAAACTACTGAAATTTTCTTGAAATCACTTTAATTTTAATTTAAAAAAAGACTGAAATTTTGAATTGAATTAATTTAAATATAATATTATAAAGTTTTAAAAACGGTTGTTTTAATCATGAATGATGGATCTTTCCCTCAGGACTGCCTGGTTTATACATCAATTCTGATGTATAATTTATGCAGAGATGACTATTCGGGTAATCAGCTGATGAGTCAGCTCTGATAAATGATTCGGTCAGTGATGGATATTCAGATAAACAGCTGATCAGTCAGCTATGATAAAATATTCGGTTATGAATGACAACTCGAACCGCATGACAGTCAGTCACCTCTGATATATTTTCTGTTCACAGCTGATAGAGGTATGTGTTTGAGTAAGCGAGACAGCGAAATTACAAAATCATATGTGTTGAAAAGAGATGGTCTATCACACCTACAGGAATGTTTACATCAGAATGTTCAATTTTCCCTTAAGAATATGATAGAAACTTTGTTCTAGGGTCTGACCAAAAGTTTCAGCAGCGCTGCCTATCAGATGATCTATCATCTGACTGTCAGTGTTCTAGCTGGGAGCCGAGTGATGTGGGCGAATTGGAAGAATTAACGGCAACCCCAGAACACAAAGAGAATTCGTTGACAACCAAGAGGGAATGATGGCACAGGGAGAATTGTGGGAAATGAAAGAAGATGAAGACAATAGTTCGTAAAAGTTTTTAGTTGGCTCAATATATTGGTAGATAGCACTTTTGAATTGAAAAATGTGGTCACTTTAAGTAAAAGTTTTTTTTTACTTCCTGCAAAATGTATACATACGTATGTACGTAAGTATATGCTTTAGCCTATGGATGTGCGAAAAATGCGTTTGAGTTCGAGGAGTGGCACAAAAGGAACTTACTTTTTCTCCAAAAGTAAATCTAAAATGTTCAAGATAAGTTTATTCCAATCTTTGCTGTTCCACTCCATAGCACTTTGCGCTATTTAAAACATTGGGTCAAATTAATAAAAGCCAAGTACATATTTGCTTTTGCTTAAGATTTCAGACCTTTTAGTCAAATTTTGAAATTTGGTTCGTACAAATTAATTGTCAAATTTTCGAAATCTTGAGTAAAAGCATTTGCTTGGTTTTTATTAATACGGCCCATTATCCTTCACAGTTCGCTCAACGCATTTCCCAAATGGATCTACATATGATCCATTTTAGTGTCAGAATTTGTGGCTTTTATCATCTTGTTTCACAGTTCTGATAACTCGTTCATATCCAATGCGTGCATATTCACCCCGGAAAAAAATATCAACACGATTCATGTAAAATTAACCCGACTGATGCAAGACAAATACATTCATATGGTAATGGTAAGTGAACAGCTGACTTCTTCTTCTTCTCGTTCTTAACTCGCCGAGTACAGAAGAATGTCATACAAAGAAATATTTGACTTTGAGTT
This sequence comes from Urophora cardui, assembly GCA_960531455.1. NCBI lineage: Eukaryota > Metazoa > Arthropoda > Insecta > Diptera > Tephritidae > Urophora > Urophora cardui. The sequence goes on along the minus strand of OY482670.1, from coordinate 166,434,875 downwards.
TGGCATTCTGATGGACAAAAACCTAAAGCGAATCGAGGCGAATATTGCCGAATTCGCCCTGCCATTACCATATAATGAATTTGCCTTGGACTGATCTTTACACATAGAACAGCAACAATTTTTTCAAATTACATGATGTTTGAAGCATGATTTTGATTTTGTAATGGTCGTCTGAAAATTGTTGTCAACCAAATTTTATTGTTAATACAACATGAGCAATTTCGAAATATGCAAGATGATTCAAATATAAAATTTTATTCCTAAATGTCATTTGGAATTTGGTTTATTTAACATGATCTAAGTGTCAATATAAACTAAAAAAATGTTGAAAAAGAACGTCCCAATTCTAGTGTTAATACAATATGAAAACAAATGGTAAAACAACAAGAGCCAGATTTAAGAATACCTGTGTTCAATAACGACAAATTTTTCATAAAAACTGCCATTTTCATATGGAGAACTGTCATTTTTTAGGAAGTGTGTGGTAATGGTTTTTCCATTTATATTTTCACTTTGCAGGTGAGTTAAAAGTGGATTACATTTTTATTTCTAAAAGTTTTTATTGTTCAATATTTTCATTTTCCTCTTCAGAGTTTGCAGTTTTTACCACGAGGAAGTTCTCCCATATCGAGCAGCTGCTTTTTTGATCTCATGATTATATTTTGTATGTCTTACAATTGACAGTAGCGTTAAATTTATACGTTTACAGGATGGCATACGTTAAGCAACGTGTTGAAAAAATTTAACCACAAAATTTTATTTTTTTTTTGGGTGTTATCACTGCCTATCAAGTTCAGCGTAAACTAAATAAATTTTTTGGTATTTCAATCAGTCATATAACTTTCAGAGGAGGCACTCTGAAGTAATTTATCGGCTTCTGTTATATCGTAAAAAGAACAGTTTAGAAAAATGAACGCAAAATTAGGGCTCTTCAAAGAATTTCGAAGTGCAACTGAAGTTGACAAGTAATTTTGTGCATTGTACATATGTACATATGTAATCCGATATCCGCAACGAAAAGAGGAAAGAGTGCCGAAAACTTGCATTGCATACACTCGGCTCAGAAAGCATTTACTATGACAATTTTCCAGCATTTGCTAGATCAACAATCAAAAAGCACTAGGGGTGAGTAATGACACGATTTTTTGGGAGTTGACACATAAGCACTGACTCACTAAAAAGAGTCGACTCACTGAGTTGGTACGATTGTGCTACAACACCTTGTGTTACAGCACGATTGTACTACAGCACATATTACTTTCGTGCTATTGTCAACCAAAAAGTGTTACTGTGTGCTATCAGAGACTGTGTCAGTGAAAGAGTCGCTCCGATGATGAATTGATATTTGTACGAGAATGGCATATAAATCAATAATAGAATTGAAGTGATAGGTGTGGGTGGGCAAATATATGGAAAATTAATTAGTTAATTAATTAATGTCGTTTTTGTTGTTGATTATTGATTTAGACCTATGTAGCTCTGATATATAGATATTGGGCTATCTGATGGATAAATAAAATATACATATGTGTGCCAATATAAACTTAGTTGATAAGATCAATTACAAATTTCAAATGAATGTATCTTTTTATATATGCACGATATACGATAATGGGTTAAAGTCCAAAAGTTGGGAAAAATCATCTAGCTTCTGAATATCATAACCAAATTTACCAAAATTAAGGGGAACAACCGAAAAAAACCCAAAATATGTGTCCTTATAAAAACGGGTTAGTGTCCGAAAGTTAGTACAATTCATGCAGAATACACCTATATACACCAGATTTGTCTAAATCACCTGGAACAAATGAAAAAATGCATAAATAGGTGACCACCCCAATACCAAAAACCACCAAAATACACCAAGTGCCATATAAAGTAAGCATGCACAAGATGACACATAAATAAGAGGCGAAATCGAACGTGCCAGCGGAGTCGAGTGTGCTAATGAGTTAACATGCTATAAACGTGCCAACGGAGTCAAGTGTGCTACTGAGTTATAATTTTATCGTGAGGTGAGCTTGAGCGTGCAGCTCACTGATGGGAGTTGACACGGAGTCATGACTCAGTGCTGAGTTACCCAAGCCTAAAAAGCACGCATGCAAGCATGTGAATCAGTAAACAAACATATCTTTAGGTAAATCGGTGAACGTATCCCATAAAAATTCCCAAGGTAAATGCATTCGACTTTTTCTTGCAAAATCACCACAACAACAAACATTAAAATCGCGCATGTTCAACGATTTCCTTACGCAAAGTAAAAGCAAATATTTTCCTCAAAGGGGAGAGGGATTGAAAATTGCACGTGAAGCAAGCAATTGGAATTCTTCAAAGAAGAATTGTTATTTGAGCGAACCAGAGCCCGAAATAATAAGAAGATTCGCAGCTAAAAGAAATTGAGCAGTGCGCTCTATGCAACAAGTTTACTCAGAGACAGCGGCGTTTGTAGTAAGCAAGAGGGAACTTGTCCTAAGAATACGGGTCATAAAAAATCCAGCTACTAAAAATCAGAACACATACACGTATGTACGTACTTTATGCATATAGAAATAAAACCTTCTAATGCATATGATTATTATATTATAGAAAAATCTGGCATTACTCTGCAAAAAATCATTGGATTATATGGTATACATGTCGTCACTTAAAGTGCAAACCGCGTAACTGACATTTTTGCTAAAAATGAGATTTCCCCAAACACACATTCCTGGGGTCCGACCCCATCCATTCATACAAGGATTTTGACGCGTTGTCCCAATATTGTAGTTGGTTGATACGCCGTTTTACACTTTAAACGACATTATGTAGTTATGTTAGGTACTCCATCAATTAATCCAATGTAGGTACTCCTTGGATTAATTTGATGTTATGCGGGACGGGAGTACATAGTCCATTGCAATGACATGCAATGTTAATTGGACCATATTTTTTGTATGAAATGTGGCAGGTTATGGATTACTCGGTTGGTCGATAGCGAGCACCCCATGGATGAGTGAATGAAGTACTACGAATTTTTGCAGGGCAACAGATACGTACATACAGATGCAGATTTACGTACAAACAAATGATTGCAGGTTGCAGTAAAAACACACGTCAACGTAAAGTTCTTTGTAAATCTTTTGATGTTTCATTGCCACGTCCACACCCGCAACTTTGTTGTGTTGAAACTGCACACATGCTAAATACCCAGCAGGGCTTTCTCTTACATGTAATGGGTAAAATCATCGAGAAATCTTGATTCATCACTTACACTTTCGAATACGGATTGCATTACTTTAACATAGGCATGTCATTAGCGGTATTGTCTTACAATATGGTAGACAGTAATGCATTATAAAGTCGCTACTAATATTGGGAAAAGTAAGCTGTTACAAGTAATAAGTTCTTTCACTGGTATAAGTAATTGCATATATCACACAATCCAGTATAATAATCTATAATGCATTATAATGAAAACTGGCAAAATAAACGAGAATGAGGGGAAATTGCTTTACAAAATTGCTATTTACAAAAATTTAAATCAATTTAGGTTTTGCAAAATATATCGACAGTGTTCCAAATCTTTTCGCTTATTTTATGCAATACCGGTAAGCGAAAAAATAATTTTAAAACTATGAGCGAGCAATTTATGCCGAAAACAAATAGCAAACAGAATGAATAAAGAATCAAAACATTATTTGCAAAATGTATTTAAAAAAAAAAATAACACTATTCGAATAATAATTATTACACTATGTATTTGCACAGCTATTGGCTTATTTAAAAAATTGTCAACGATGGAATAACGCGACTAACCACGACAGTTTTATAATGAAAACTGGCAAAATAAACGAGAATGAGGGTAAATTGCTTTGCAAAACTGCTATTTACTCGCAGAAAAATTAAAATCAAAGCAAAGCGTTTGCAAAAAAATAACGGCAGTACTCCAGACTTTTCGATTATTTTCTGCATTACCAGTAAGCGAAAAAATAATAATTTTAAAACTGTCGCATTACAAGTAATGAGCAAAGTAAGCGAAGGAGTGTTTCTTAGCTATTTGTAATGCGTTATTTCATTGAATACAAGTTCAAGCCATTACCAAAATATGGAAAAACCCTGCTGGGTATTTGTGTATTTGGGCATGTGTGTATGTACATGTCTGTATGCATGCTAATGTAATTAGAATGTCTTAATTTGATATCCCACATTTAACCAGAAAGACTCGTAAAATAATTTTTGCATATTTGCCAAAGCCACAAAGCCAAGTTTGAGTTGATTGCTTTTGTGTAGCTTGAGCTTTATGCAAGTGACATATGCATATGCACTTAGTAGATCGTATATTCATACTATTTTTTGCATACGTATATGTACAATGTACGTATGTGTGAAAAAAGGCAGCAACAATGTTGCATTGCTAAGTAATAGCGAACATAAAATTGTGAATACTTCTTTCTTGGTTCGGAATAATCGGTAAAAATTTAGAAATGCTAATAATTGAATAGCTTATTTCTGCGAATTCTAAGTGCATTTAGTTCTCGAAGTAATAAGATGGAAGCTGGAAGGCGTAATCTGCAGTTAAGAACCGTATATATATGTCCAAGATAATTTTAGTTCCAAACAACCTAAAAAAGCAACTCCAATTAAAAAATGCAGTACATACATATATTGTGGCCGCTGTGGTGCAGTGGGTAGAGTGCTCGCCTGCTATGCCAGAGGTCTCGGGTTCAAACCCCAGTCCGAGCAAACACCAAAAAAAAATTTCTAATTAGTAAAAATCCAATTATTGGATTTTATAAGAGCAGCGGTCACCTCTCGGCAGTGGGCAGCATACCCTGCGAGTGTATTTCTGCCATGAAAAGGCTTCTCACAAATAATGCATTCGCCGTTCAGAGCCGGCATAAAACTGTAGGTCCACCCAATTAGTAGGAAGAACAAAAAGGAGCACACCTCGAATTGGGAGAGAAGCTCGGCCATAAAACTCGTCAGAATTATAATAGCGCCATTGTATTATTATTAGTACATACATATATTGCAAAAAAAGTGTTCGAAACAAGAATAAACGCATGGAAATTACTAAGATACACTAGATTTCTTAACACATACCATCCTCTATAAATACATGCTACAAATCTATTCTAAATATAGCAAGTAAGGAAGCCTAAGTTTGAGTGGAATTGAACATCAAAAATTTTAAGGAGAGCCAAAAAACGTTCCTTTTTATAGGGCAAAAAAGATTTTTTGGCAGTCGCTAGAGATATATTCTGAATACTGAGCCTTCGAAAGCACACATCCCCACACATACGCAATAATCCCAACGCTGGCAGTCTGCTAAAGGCGAAAATGCCATATCGCTAGCTTATGCCTCAGACACACATGTGGTGGAAATATTATAATATCCATACTATGATTTGCCTTTCCCTGAAGGAACGATGGGGACAATTGTCTTAAAATTATAGCCCTAGGTATAGTTGCATTGTAAATAGACCAAAGAGAGTTCAAAAAATGAATGAAATGTATTGCTAAGCAGGTCAATTATCTCGAAAATGGCCCAAATGTAATGCAGGGTAGGTGAATTGTATTTAAATTGGCCCGAATGTAATGCACAATGTGCATTGTTTGTTATACGTAATTTGTATATATCAACTTTGCTTTTTCAAATATTTTGTGCCATGTTAGCTTTTCTTACTGAAAATTTTTGATTGTTAAAAAATTTATTTTCCCATTATTCGAAAAAGTTTGCGGAAGTTACAAGAAATTAATATTAATTAAACTAATTAATTCTAAGATCTTAACGGTTGGAAAAAGGTATTGTAAAATCAGTGTAGCTAGATTTTAAAAAATATTTGTTATTGAAATTAACGCATTCTTCATTCCTACAGAAGCGCTTGAACGGGTTAATCATTAAAGGACATTGATAAAAATAAAGCTAATGCTTTCATTGCGTCACAGAAATGATAATATAAGTATAATTTGTAATTTATTTCCTGCAACATGTTTTTGTTGTTATTTAGCTGTTTGCAATAAGAATTTCTTTAATTAATTACTTTTTGTTTGCTTGCTCTTCCGACAGGGTAGGAATATGATGTACTGTGGAACGATTTTCCGTCGTCTCTTGTCAAGTTTGGTTTGGAGACACACCGGTTTCAGCTAATATGCGCCATCTTTAGTGTCTTTTTTCGTTCTGTATTTTCTCGACACTGAAGATGGTGCATATTAGCCGAAACCGGTTTGTCTCCAAACCCAACATGACAAGGGTTAACGGAAAATCGTTCCACAGTACATCATTCTTTAATTAACTTTTAGATATAATGTACACTTATTTAATCAAATAAAGAATATAAAAAATAAAGGTCTAGACATGAAATAGTTTCAATGTATATAGGAAAAGTATACCCCGATTGTAATGTACAAATGTCCAATCGACCTAAAGCTGGTCCGAATGTAATGCAGATAGGGACAATTGACTTCGACCTAGGACATGCAATGTTAATTGTAAATAGAATTTTACATGGGATTGGCCCAAATTTCGAACCAGTTACAATCACTTACAGTCTAGTTTAAGAAGTATACTAAGTCTACTCCGACATCCTACAGGGTTACTATGAAAATTTTCGATTAAACTACAATATGAGAGTGACACATATGTGCAGGGCCGTGCGCACGGGGGGGGGGGGGGGTTTGGGGGTTAAAACCCCCCCATGATCAAATCTACACGGAAAGAAATTTGTATACTTGAATCAAAAAAATACTTTCTTGAACTCAATTTAGAAAAATTTTAGGGAAATAAGAAAAATTTACTTAATTATTACTGGAAATAAGAAATTGAGTTTTCCAAAAATGAGACAATTATTTTTTTATTCAAGAACACTAACAAAATCTATAGAAAAAAAGTGTTGAAAAAAAAATGTTTAAATAAATAAGAACATCTTTTCTTAAATTTACTTAAATGAAGAAAATCTTCTTGCTAATATCAAGAAGAATTTAAGAAAATTGTGTTTCGATGAATTGGAACAACAAACTACAGCAAAAAAAAAATTGAAAATAAATAAGAAAACAACAGCGAAGTAAAATATTTCTTGCTCAATTTGAACGCCAAAGTTCTTTGAGCATATCATCAAACTACAGCAAAAAAAAATTTTTAATAAATAAGAAAACGTTTTATTGAGCGAAGTAAAATATTTCTTGCTGAATTTGCATTTCCAAAGTAGCACGTATTTTTTTTTTTCATTTGCCATCCGCTTTGCATATTTCTGAATATTTCTGCAATTCTCAGATTGTTAGTGAAGCATTTGGTATAAGGAGTTCACTATTTGCATCTTCATTTATATTAATTGAAATGTTATCATTTCAGTGAACAAGTCCTAGGAAAATAAGTACTAGTTGACTAATTATGGTTTTCTAATCCCTTATGATTAGTTTTCATTTTCCTTATTTTTTACGTTTTTAATATTTTTAGAAAATTTTTACTTGATTATATATTTAATATTTTCTTATTTACTTAAGCTCGTATAAGAAAAGTTTTACTTGCAACAAAAAAATTATTTCTTAATTATTTATTCCTAAAAACAAGAAAAAAACACTTACCGTAAGTAAATTATTTCTTATTTATTTAAAGTCCATTTTTGCTTGAAGTGAGAAAACTTTTTCTTATTTATTTAAAATCCGATTTCACTTGAAGCATGAAAATGTTTACTTATTTATTTAAAATCCAATTTTCTTGGATTTTCTTGATATTAAGAAATTATTTTCTAAGTTCAAAATCAAGTCTAATTTTTCTTGTCTCGGCATTGATTCTAGTAAAAAATTCTTTCCGTGTAAGTTGCAATGATTTTGCAAAAATTTTCAAAATAGAGTTTATAAATTTTGCATTGAATATTGACTCATAATTTTTGACAAAATTAGTTGCAATAATTTTACGGAAGAAGAAATTGGTGAAAGTTGTAAAAAATAAGGTTGGCCAATACATAAGTTCGGCACTTTGAATTGCACTTGGAGCTTTCCGAAATTACAAAGTTGTGTAGCATATGTTCGTTTGGCATTTTAAAAAAAATTGTACTGATAACAAAAAATGTTCATTTTGTGAAAACAGTGAGCAGTTTCAATTAACAAGTACTGTAAATAGTACTATTTAGGACCTGGTTAACTAGATTTTGATGAATCATAATGAGTTTCAGAAAAGTTAGAGAACATTTAAATTTATGATGTATGGGTAGGGTTGCCAGATACCCTTCCCGAAAAAATCAGTACATTGCCTTCCAAAAAAAAGCAATATATGCGGAGAAAATCGTCTTTATTACTGGCATTTATTTCTTGTTTCCGTGTCGTTAACTGTCGATCATGTTTCTATGACATTTAACGTTCGCGTTGCTTCCTCCTTCTTAATCATTTCATGGTTATGCCGTGGTTATGCTTACGAGCAAACCCACAGATGAAATTCGGACACATTTTCGTCATCGATGAGAGGTGGTTACGCTTAAATCGATGATTAGAGCGCACATACACAACATAACACAATATTACCCCGAAGCCTCGGGTGCTTGTTTCACCCAGCAAATTTGATCGATGTCCGAAATTTCCCTCACTCGTCGGAGTGCACAACAACAATTACACGTTGGTCGTCGAGTAATATCGCAGGGTGATAAAATGATTTTTTTATTGTCGGCTAAAAATCAGTACAAATCAGTACAAAATCCAAAAAATCAGTATTTCTTAAGGTTTTTAAAACCATCAGTACGGGGTACGAAAAATCAGTATCGTACTGATCAAATCAGTACGTCTGGCAACCCTATGTATGGGTCTGGATATTTTTTTCAGCAAATATGTTTATCTTAGCGAAAAATGTATGCGAATGCAAACCAAAATTAAAACCCCCCCCAAGGCTAATTCCTGCGCACGGCCCTGCATATGTGGTATAGATCGCAATATTTCTACTATACTACGATGTGTGTCTCTAGCATTAGAGTGCAAACTGTGTAAGTCCATTTTTATGAAAAAGTGTTTTTATGTGTAGAAAGCTAGAAAAATCAAATACGCACTACGCTAAACAAGTCTGTGATACTTGTCATATTTCTACTCTTACACAATTTGCACTCTAAGCTAGCGATATTTGGTTTCATACCTAATATAAACAAAATGTCAAGCTCGCTTATAGCGCCTATAGCCAGAATTCAAAAAGCTGACTTCAGAGAATGGAGAGGCTCCAAGTTCTAATAACAAATACTTCTAATGAAGCCGACAACAACTTCGAGTTTGACGAAAGGGGCGTTTAAAAGTCACATCTCTACACGGAGAAAACTGTATTGATGTCACATCCATATACATACATATATGGGTAATTCTGTTTGATCCATAAAATATGGATGTCATATCCATATTTATTTATATATTACAAATTTTTTTTGGATATTGCACCCATTATATGGATATGACATCAATAATTTATGGATCAAGCAGAATTATCTATATATCGTCGTACCATACGAAAACTAGCACTTGCAAAATTTCTTCCATGGAATTTCTTTGTAAAAAATTTGGAAGTGCTAGTTTTCGTATGGTACGACGATATACGTCGGCCCCCTGCCAGAAACACGGATGTGAAAATTTTTTCAAGTACGATGTCTGCTCTTTAATATTTAAATATTAATTGTTATTACATCAATATATACCCGATAAAGAGCAGACATCGCACTTGAAAAAATTTTCACATTCGTGTTTCTGGCAGAAGACCGACGATATGGATGTGACATCAGTATAGTTTTCTCCGTGTACCATACATAGATAAATAGATACTTCCGCACCTCACGTAATGCAATACGGATTACGTTCACCCTGTGCGTAGGCTGTTGAAATAAACTTATAATTCTATAAGGTACAGAAAGCTCACATTCATAACATAATCTAATCGAAAACGCGTAAAAACACACCAGACTACGAAAATAAATAACCTTTTAAAATTAATCCCTACGCTCGATATCATGCGTGGCATTGTGTATGCATGCAAAAACATGTGCGTTTGAGTGCGTGTGTACGCCGCAGGTAAGCGTTAAAGTTATCTGTGTGCTTTGCTGTCGTAAGGGATCCCATTACCATACTTTCCCATTATTCCAGGCTTTGTTCTTGTTGTTACTAGATATATATTTTGTTGTTGTTGTTTTGCATGTTATGGCACCATGATTGTTAATACGGCTTATTCACACACTTTTCTATTTAGCTTGAAATCCAGCACAAAACTGCTGATTAACTGCATGGTAAGCAAGCAATCTCGTGTGTTCACTCATATTTGATGAGTCAGCTGAAATTAATATTAATGTAATTCAATGACACTTTCTTGTGTTTGCTGAGAAATAGAAAGGACTTTCGACACCAAAAAAAACCAACAATTGAAGTTGAAGAACAGCGGCCTGTTTTAACATATTTTTTGATTAAAGTTAGTTTTTTTTGTGCCTATAAGAGTTGTTTTTACTAAAGTAGCACACCTCCTACATTTATCGAAACGAAAAACAAATGGGAGTGGCAATTTACCGTTCCCGCGCCATTTTCAATACCATAAAACTCCACGTGTATTCAATATAACCCGGGCTAAAGTCCTACGACGTAAAATCGTACGTATATATATACATATGTATATCCATAGGTATATGCACACTTTTATTTCGGCTGCATTAGAAGTCAAATATGATGGGAAAATGCTTGCACATTGCCTTTTTACTCACTCCACTCCTATTTAATATTCCACTTTTTACCATTAATGTGTATGAACATATATATGTGAGTATGTATCTATTATTCCTCGGTAAGCTCTCAGGCAGTTATGCTCCCTGTGAATTAAGCTTTATACTTCCGCTATTCAAAGGAAAAACATGGCTTGTGCAATTTTGTTGGCATTGTTGTTGTCCCATTTTTCACGCAAGCTAAACTTAAGTACGAATGTACCAACGCTTTTTTTGGGTCCGTTAAAGTGTGTACAAAAGTCATACATATTTGCCACTACACAAAAAACGAGCATTTCACAAAAACAACAAAAAATGCAACATAAGCAATAGTTTCTTGCGGCGATGAATTTTAATCTCAAACAAACGCGCTAACCAACTATCCCTCGAAAGCATATCCCATGCATACATCACTTCCCTTTTGCTCGAAACAGGTACAACCCTACAATCCTGTAAGTTGATTCATGCCTTGAAGAGACTTTCTGTCAATCCCTCAGCCGCGTGAGGTTTGAATTGTAGTTGGATTCAATGAGAGCGATTCGGTTATGCATAGAGAGTGTGACGGTATCGTGCAGTTTCGTGAATAACAACAAGCCGTCAAGCTCCTCGAGGAGAATATGAATATGAACTTAAAATATTAGCGAGCAATTTCCTCTTGTTATTGGAAGTTTTCTGGTTTGACCCGCAAACTAATTACGTAACATCAGGGCCGTGCGCAGGGATTAGCCTTGGAGGGGGTTTTTAATTTTGGTTTGCATTCGCATACATTTTTCGCTAAGATAAACATATTTGCTGAAACAGATATCCAGACCCATACACCATAAATTTAAATGTTCTCTAACTTTTCTGAAACTCATTATGATTCATCAAAACCTAGTTAACCAGGTCCTGAATAGTACACGGAAAGAATTTTTACTAGAATCAATACCGAGACAAGAAAAATTAGACTTGATTTTGAACTTAGAAAATAATTTCTTAATATCAAGAATATCCAAGAAAAATGGATTTTAAATAAATAAGTAAAAATTTTCTTGCTTCAAGTGAAATTGGATTTTAAATAAATAAGAAAACATTTTCTTGCTTCAAGTAAAATTGGATTTTAAATAAATAATAGGGGCGTCAGAATGAATACTTTTCCGTCAATCCAGCAATCCGTTTAACTGACAGCAGAGTGGAATTACATGTATTTGAATGAAGATCGACACAATCAGTACTTCAACTTTGCCGTAACAAATATATGAAATTGAAGTATGTGTCAGTTAAACGCTGCTGGATTGCCGGAAAAGTATTCATTCTGACGGGCCCATAAGAAATAATTTACTTAGGGTAAGTGTTTTTTTCTTGTTTTTTGAAATAAATTAAGAAATTATTTTTTTGTTGCAAGTAAAACTTTTCTTATACGAGCTTAAGTAAGTAATGCGAGAGACACACATCGTAGTATAGTAATAATAGTTCGATCTATACCACATATGTGTCACCCTCATATTGTAGTTTAATTGAAAATTTTCATAGCATAGCCAAATCATAATATTGATATTCTAATATTCATACCACATGTGTGTCTGAGGCATAAGAAAATATTAAATATTAAATTAAGCAAATATTTTCTAAAAATATTAAAAACGTAAAAAATAAGGAAAATGAAAACTAATAATGAGGGATTAGAAAACCATAATTAGTCAACTAGTATTTTCCTAGGACTTGTTTATTGATATGACAACATTTTATTTAATATAAATGAAGATGCAAATAGTGAACTCCTTATACCAAATGCTTCACTAACAATCTGAGAATTGAAAAAATATTCAGAAATATGCAAAGCGGATGGCAAATGAAAAAAAATACATGTAACTTTGGAAATGCAAATTCAGCAAGAAAAATTTTACTTCGCTCAAGAAAACGTTTTCTTATTCATTTTACATTTTTTTTCGCTGTACTTTGTTGTTCCAATTCGTCGAAAAACAATTTTCTTAAATTCTTCTTGATATTAGCAAGATTTTCTTCATTTAAGTAAATTTAAGAAAAGATGTTCTTATTTATTTAAACATTTTTTTTTTCAACATTTTTTTCTATAGATTTGGTTAGTAATAAGAAAATAATTGTCTCATTTTTGGAAAACTCAATTTCTTATTTCCAGTAATAATTAAGTCAATTTTTCTTATTTCCCTAAAAAATTTCTAAATTGAGTTCAAGAAAGCATTTTTCTTGATTCAAGTATACAAATTCCTTTCCGTGTACTGTTTACAGTACTTGTTAATTGAAACTGCTCACTGTTTTCACAAAATGAACATTTTTTGTTATCAGTACAATTTTTTTAAAAATGCCAAACGAACATATGCCGAACAACTTTGTAATTTCGGAAAGCTCCAAGTGCAATTCAAAGTGCCGAACTTATGTATTGGCCAACCTTATTTTTTGCAACTTTTACCAATTCTTCTTCCGTAAAATTATTGTAACTAATATTGTCAAAAATTATGAGTCAAAATTCAATGCAAAATTTATAAACTGTATTTTGAAAATTTTTGCAAAATCATTGCAACTTAGATTTGGTCATGGGGGGGTTTAACCCCCAAACCCCCGCCCCCCGTGCGCACGGCCCTGCGTAACATTATATGTAATACAACTCAGAGCACTAATGCATATAGCTAGCTTAGAGGGCCAGAATCGTCTAGACGGTTAAGCGCCAATCAAGCTTAGAGTGCATAGTTGCTAAGTGCCTTTTTTCAAACCTTACAGGAGAGACAGAAAAAAATAATTTTCTGTTTATGTAATTATTTTGGACTTAGCAAATTTTCTGCGCCTTTGGACTTAGCAAATTGGCGTATCACTGAATAAAAACGAGCAGAGATATAGCAAGTATCACAGACCTGTTTGGCGTGGTGCATATATAGTTTTTCCAGCGTTCTGTATAAAAATATAACTTTTCATAATAGGCAGACATAGTAACTTTGCGCTCTAAGCTAGCGATATAATTTTTATGACAGATTCCTTCAATTTGTTGACTTTTTTCATAACTTAACATTAGGCGCATTTCTGTCGTACCCAAGCATGAAAAGAATACTCGCTTATGCATCAAATTACCTTCAAAGCAACAACACCAACTCGACTATTTTTAAAATAGTCGAGTTGGTGTTGTTGCTTTGAAGGTAATTTTATGAGAAAGCGAGTATTCTTTTCATGCTTGGGTACGACAGAAATGCGCCTATTAAAGGCGTTAAACTTAAATTCGTGTGAATTTTATTATTGCTCGTTAGTCTACTGACCTATAAATTGAAATCAAACTTAAGCTCTTTATTAAAACTAATCGATAAATTTACGTCTTTGTGAGCTCAATAATCGCAGTCTTACATTTCATATCAATTCTTTACTAAACGAACAGGGCGTGTAATCCATAAAAAATGTGAAGCATACTTTTGAGCGCTACACCAAATACGAATATGTATGTATGAACATTAGGGTGGCCGAAAATTTTATGCAAAAATAAAGTTCTCCCGAAATCAGGAGGACAACCCGCATATCATGTGACTGTACTACGGAAACCAATACCGAGAATTTTACCTTAAAATTTCCTCCTCCTTTTACATCAGTGATGGAAAGTACTTAAATAAAGGACAAGAAAGAGGGTTTTATCATTAAAAACGGGAACACGTATTGTTTTAGGAATAATAGAATAAAAATAGCCTTGTTTTTTCGGTTTTAATTTTTTGTGGACCACCTTAATGTACATATGTTTCAATGGAATTGCTAAACATACATAAATTCAAATAGGACGACAATAAATGGGTCACTAAAATTGAAAAAGTAGCAATTATTTTTCTTTTTTCCTTTCAGTGCAATTTTCTCTTTGTGCATAACTATGGAGCTAGGTAAGCACCAGTTTATTTGTGTATATGTACATGAAATGGAGTAGATATTTTTCTGAACATGCTTCGTTCTTAATATTTCCTAACTTTTAAAGAGGAGAAGAGGAAAGAAGAAACATAGAAAATAATTTAATGTTGACTAGCATAAAAATGCGATTGAAGGGAAAACATGGCTTAAAAGAAAAGATTGCTTAACACGAAATAAATACAAACATATACCTACTTATGAAGATATGTATACATACATACATACATACGCAATATCAGTTTGTATGAGCGCCAGCTAATATTTGAAAAGAGTTTTTCCGCTTTTCCGATATGCGTAGGTTTATGCGCATACATACGGCAAGGCTTGTCGCTATTATACCTATTTAGGACTAGCAAATACAGAAAAATGTTCAGGCACGTCCCAAACAAATATGTATATATGTATATACACAAAGCATTGAAGATAGATAGCCAGTTTTGCACTAAAAGGTAGAATATAGAAGATAGAAGACAGAAGTATAAGCGAAAAATTATGTGTGAATTATTATTATTTCAAGAACAAAAATAAGAACAAGCGAAAAATGGTTGAATTGGAAATTTATTCAATTGGCGTTGAAATTCGTTAATCTGCATGCGCCTACATGAAAAAACTAAAATAGCTATTCTGAGATAGAAAAAATAGGAAATCTACAAAATAGCAGTTAACATTAATTGTTGTATTAAGATTTTTTAAAAAGGATAGATTTAGCAGAAGTCTCCGGTCTCTTAAAGTTAATACAAAATGTCGTTATTAATAAAAAAAAAAGTAGCTTTCTAACAACTATTCTCACTTAATACGGGGCAGCATTGAATGTTTTTAAAATTCTGGTTAATCGTGAGTTCTTCCTTTTCTTTTGTTAATACTTCCCATTTTTAAGGCAAGTATGTATATGTACATATATCTAATTAGTTTTACTTTCAGCCATTACCCACGTTTCTTATATTTTTCTTTATTTCTTTTTCTTACTCGTTTTTTTCTATTTTTTCCCTTCAACCAAGTAAGAATTAAAAAGTTAGCTAAAGAATATGAAATTGAAAATTATGCTCTGCTGCTTTTGAGGAACACACACATACTACATAAGTACATACATACTATCTTTTCCTAGCACAATTCCATACATATTTATAGCTTGAGTTCTAATTACACGTAGCAAACGCTGCCAGGAAGATATATAATAATAATACAATGGCGTTATTATAACTCTGACGAGTTTTATGGCCGAGCTTCTCTCCCAATTCGAGGTGTGCTCCTTTTTGTTTTCCCTACTAAATGGGTGGACCTACAGTTTTATGCCGGCTCCGAACGGCGAATGCATTTTTTGTGAGAAGCTTTTTCATGGAAGAAATACTCTCGGAGGGTATGCCGCCCACTGCCGAGAGGTGACCGCTGCTCTTAAAAAACCCAATAATTGGATTTTTACTAATTAGAAAATTTGTTTTTGGTGTTTTGCTCGGACCGTGATTTGAACCCGAGACCTCTGGCATAGCAGGCGAGCACTCTACCCACTGCACCACAGCGGTCACCAGGAAGATATGCACATAAAAACATACATATGTACCTATGTACAATACAACGAAATGGGGGGAAAAGTATACATACTTATGTATATGTGAAAAGTTATTATTTGTCAGTAATATGGTTGACTATCATTTACACTTCAACGCTTTACAATGTTTAACTGTAGTATAAATTGTAAACATTGAACTATTTAGACGAATGTTTTGCTGCTGATGCATGACCCCAAGGGTAATGTGCCTTTACCTAACAAACATGTACATACCTAACAATATATAAATATAGCTAACTAAATATAAAATGCAATTAACAAGCAGACAAATGTAATTTAAAAGGAGTAAAGTCTTATGAAAAGTTGTAGATAGCGAAAGGGGTTTTTTTTTTATTCTTGAAAACTAAAGGATTTAATTAAATGTGTTTGTGTTTTGTTTGACAGATCTTTAGAGCTTTATGTCGTTCCGAAAGGCATTACCTTAGATATAGTTGCTTACATATTTGGATAGCTAAGAATAATTAATAGTGTCTATTTGATCGCGATATTTCAACGTGAGGCATTGAACGTAACTCCTCTGACAGTTTGAACGCCATGGCGTATGAGCAACCTCTCATCATACCACCACGGTACAGTAAAGTAACTTCCTAAGTATTTATTTAAAACAGTTATCGAATTTTTTGTTATAGTTTCAAGAGAAAATTTGTGCACTCTAGAGAAAATTGCAAAATACAACCGAAATGTATAATAATTCAACGAACTATATCTTTAAAAAAAACAAATAATATTGAAGATTTTTACATATGTATCTGTTAAATTTATTGCTCAAATTACAAAATTATGAAATTCCTCAAATCTATCAATTCTTCTATTTTTTTTCTACTTTAAACCAGCTACCGATTCCGATTCCTCTCCACTCCAACTCTCACCCTCTAATATAGTTTGCAATATCACTGCAATTCTGCATCTATCAACTAAAATGGCCGATTGCTAATGCCATCAATTGAAGTTTTAATAGCACTTGCTATCATTAAGCCAATTACCGGCAAGTAGTAAGTACTTGCTGATTGAAGTAAGCATCACAAAAGTCTGTGTATTCAATTTGCCAAATTTAACTCGAGTTAATCGTCCGCTCAATTTACTTACCTCCACTACATTGTACTTTCTTGCTTTCGTTTGTTACGCAAGTTCTTAGCAAACTTTGGCCGAACCTGCTTTTAAAAGTAAATTTAAAAGTTGAAATTTTCATGTAAATGCACGTTTTTGTAATTTTAATAAGCCAAGCCGTTAACCAAATCCAAAAACATCATCTTCTATCCCGTTAGCATTCTGTTAGCAGGCCAAGCAACATGGAGACTTGTAAGAGTGTATCAGTGATCTGCACAAGCAGCTTGTTTGCCCTTTCAAGCGCTTGAAATTTTTTCCAATCTCTCCCTTGCTTGGTTTGCTTTTAAACAAACAAGCAATAGCTTGTTTACAATTTTTTCAATCTGCTTAAAAGCGAAACAAGCTGATTGAAAAATTTCCAAGCAAGCTCTTGCTTGTTTGTTTAAAAACAAACCAAGCTGGCGGTTGCTTGAAAAAAAAAATTCAATCATTTTCAAGCAAATTTCAATCAAAAGCAAGCAGGCTGGAGGAGATTTTCAATCAGATTTCAAGCGTTCATTTCGCTTTTCCAAAAGTAGATTTTTAAAGAGATCTTTCAATCATTGAGGAATAGGCGCACAGAAATGGAAGATGAACTCAATTCTACCAGTATTTTTCTGCAGATAATTGTAAGAAAATGAAGGGCAAAGCCTTTTGTACATATTTAAGCATGCATATACCCTGCAAAAATTCCTGGTTGTTGACAAATCAGGTCTAAAAAAGGTGTATGCTGGCAGGACTGCTTCTGTTATGCACTCACTCTGTCTACTCCTAACTTTCTAATACATGACATCAACAAAAGAAAATCAGTCTTATTTCAAGCCTTACGCCAAACAAATTTGCTACCTTTATAATTTTCTGGCCTTATTTCCGAAGCCTTTAAATGTGCTGTTTAATTCTTAAATAAGGCTAAAATATTTTAGTGGGTATGTCAAATTTTACGACCAGCAGTTTTTATATGTAAATGGTCTTGTCGTCGAAATGTTCAACATTCGACCCAAAAAAAGAAAATTTGTGTGTATGCACATAAATTTATGTTGAGTACGACATTGAAATTCCCAAAGGAACTAAGAAATTATGGAAATAAATAACTAGCGGGAATGTGACAAAAATGCAAGTAGCTTAATTGTCATTAGATTCTCACCAGCTTGTAAGTGGTCAATTGAGTAATCATTCCAATGAAACTACTGCTGTATGTAGTATTATTATAAGCAAATTCACTTTTGAAACATGGAATTTAAAGAAAATCTGCCATCAGTGTACCTGAAAGAGTAGGCGCACAGAAATGGAAGATTAACTCAAATCTGATCTAGTATTTTTCTGCAGATAATTGTAAGAAAATAAAGGACAAAGCCTTTTGTACATATTTAAGCATACATATACCCTGCAAAAATGCTTGTTGTTGACAAATCAGGTCAAAAAAGGAGTATGCTGGCTGCACTGCTTCTGCTATGCACTCACTCACTCTACTACTAAATTTCTAATATATGACATCAACAAAAGAAAATCAGCCTTATTTTAAGCCTTACGCCATACAAATTTAATACAATGGCACCATTATAACTCTGACGAGTTTTATGGCCGAGCTTCTCTCCCAATTCAAGGTGTGCTCCTTAAGTTTTGTTTTTCCTACTAATTGGATGGACCTACAGTTTTATGCCGGCTCCGAACGGCGAATGCATTTTTTGTGATAAGCTTTTTCATGGCAGAAATACACTCGGAGGGTATGCCGTCCACTGCCGAGAGGTGACCGCTGCTCTTAAAAAACCCAACAATTGGATTTTTACTAATTAGAAAAATTTTTTTGGTGTTTTGCTCGGACTGAGGTTTGAACCCGAGACCTCTGGCATAGCAGGCGAGCACTCTACCCACTGCACCACAGCGGCCATACAAATTTGCTATGCTTAAAATTTTCTGGCCTTATTTCGTTATTGGTGGGTATATCCGCAAATTTTGCAACCGATACTTTTTATATGTAAATGGTCTTGTCGTCGAAACATTCAACAATCCACCCTTTTGTCTCCAAATAAAAGAAAATTTGTATGTATGCACATTAGGGTGCTTTTAATTTGTATGAAAAATTTAAAAGTTCATAAAAAGACTGTATCGCCCCCTCAATCTGTAGTAACATGGTCAAAGATATCACACATAAATTTTGGTCCCGATTGGTGGCGGTTAAGGTGTGGCGCATTGAGGTCAAAGTTCAGAAAACTCTATGAAGGGTCAAAAAATCAAAATATTTTTTTTAATTATCTAATACCCAAAATTAATACTTCTATACCCAAGGATAACAAATATAAATTTTGATCCCGATTGATGATGGTTTACTGGTGTTTCAAGGCGGTCAAAGTTCAGACCATATGCGACACTAAAATGTAAGTCTTCAATGGCAATGTGAACATTGACCCCCTTAAAACACCACTAAACCGTCATCAATCGGAACCAATATTTATATTTGTTATCCTTGGGTATAGAAGTATTAATTTTGGGTATAATATAATTAAAGAAAATATTTTGATTTTTTGACCCTTCATAGACTTTTCTGAACTTTGACCTCAATGCGCCACGCCTTAACCGCCACCAATCGGGACCAAAATTTATGTGTGATATCTTTGACCATGTTACTACAGATTGAGGGGGCGATACAGTAAAATATCTTTAATTTGAATTTTAAACGCACTCTAATGCACATATGTACATATACATGAGTGTGTTTTTATGAGTTTTTATGAGCAAAGTGGTATGTCCGGCGAACGTAAATATACCTGCAAAAAATGCGATTTCTCCGGGACGTGTCCGGGATCAATCGCAAGGGAGCATGCGACTAATACAAGTTTACATCCCTTTATATGGAGCGAATTGATCGTATTTATTCGAGCAGGTCCTTTGAAGAGACTAATTGTTCAATTTGTATACCCGAACAGGTACAAATGTAGATTAATCGCTTTCATCCAAAGTAGTAAGCCAAGGCAATTTTTTTATGAAAATGTCTAAAATTTATAAATTGTTATATATGTATATTAGAAGAAAGTTTATTCAATTAGCTTTTATCGTGTAGTGAAATCTTTTCAAAAAATTAAGTATTTTCTGAAAATATTTTAAGTTTTGAGAATGCATTATGTGAGTGTAAAAGACATGTGAAGAATTTTTCAAAGTTGTTAGCCAAGGCTGTTTCTTATAAAATTTCTTTAAAAATTATAAATGTTCATGCCTATTTAAATATTTTACAATAAGTTTTACTTTTGTTAAAAAAAATCTATTCAATAAATTAAACACTTTTTAAATAGTCAGTATTGAGTGTATAATTGTAATTGATTTTTCCCGTTCGGTATGAAAGGGATTAATTTACATTTATACCCGTTCGGGAGAAATCGAGGCCTAATTGTGGACTGATTGTTCCCGAAAGAGATCAATTCGGGATAAATCTCTATCGGGATTATTCGCACATTTTTTTTCCGGGATATGTATTTTGGTCTGTTACAAAAGTAGGAAGAATGCCATACATGTATATACATACATATGTATATTTTGGTTTATTAACAAAGTAGGTATAGAATACAAAAAGGTTAGAATATTGACGCCTTTGCAAATAAAGGATAGGTAATTACACAAGGCCATTCATATGTACATATTTACATACAAAAATATTTTCCTTTGTTGACAAAAGGATAAAATACTGATGCGTATAGAAAACAGAATGTATATACATACATGTGGTATGTGCATACATACAAATTTTCTTTTTTTTGGGTCGAATGTGGAACATTTCGACGACAAGACCATTTACATATAAAAACTGCTGGTCGCAAAATTTGCTGGCATACCCACTAAAATATTTTAGCCTTATTTAAGAATTAAACAGCACATTTAAAGGCTTACGAAATAAGGCCAGAAAATTATAAAGGTAGCAAATTTGTTTGGCGTAAGGCTTAAAATAAGGCTGATGTTCTTTTTTTGATGTCATGTATTAGAAAATTAGGAGTAGACAGAGTGAATGCATAGCAGAAGCAGTGCTGTCAGCATACTCCTTTTTTAGACCTGATTTGTCAACAACAAGCACTTTTGCAGGGTATATGCATGCTTAAATATGTACAAAAGGCTTTGTCCTTTATTTTCTTACAATTATCTGCAGAAAAATTCTAGATCAGATTTGAGTTAATCTTCCATTTCTGTGCGCCTACTCTTTCAGGTATAATGATGGCAGATTTTCTTTAAATTCCATGTTTCAAAAGTGAAATTGCTTATAATAATACTACATACAGCAGTAGTTTCATTGGAATGATTACTCAATTGACCACTTACAAGCTGGTGAGAATCTAATGACAATTAAGCTACTTGCATATTTGTCACATTCCCGCTAGTTATTTGTTCCATAATTTCTTAGTTCCTTTGGGAATTTCAATGTCGTACTCATAAACATACATTTATGTCCATACATACAATTTTCTTTTTTTTTGGGTCGAATGTTGAACATTTCGACCACAAGACTATTTACATATAAAAACTGCTGCTCGCAAAATTTGCGGACATACCCACCAAACTATTTTAGCCTTATTTAAGAATTAAACAGCACATTTAAAGGCTTCGAAATTAAGGCCAGAAAATTATAAAGGCAGCAAATTTGTTTGGCGTAAGGCTTGAAATAAGGCTGATGTTCTTTTGTTGATGTCATGTATTAGAAAGTTAGGAGTAGACAGAGTGAGTGCATAACAGAAGCAGTCCTGCCAGCATACACCTTTTTTAGACCTGATTTGTCAACAACCAGGAATTTTTGCAGGGTATATGCATGCTTAAATATGTACAAAAGGCTTTGCCCTTCATTTTCTTACAATTATCTGCAGAAAAATACTGGTAGAATTGAGTTCATCTTCCATTTCTGTGCGCCTATTCCTCAATGATTGAAAGATCTCTTTAAAAATCTTCTTTTGGAAAAGCGAAAATCTGATTGAAAATCTCCTCCAGCCTGCTTGCTTTTGATTGAAATTTGCTTGAAAATGATTGAATTTTTTTTTTCAAGCAACCGCTAGCTTGGTTTGCTTTTAAACAAACAAGCAAGAGCTTGTTTGCTTTTAAACAAACTAAGCAGCGCTTAGATTGAAAAAATGCAAA
This sequence comes from Urophora cardui, assembly GCA_960531455.1. Taxonomy (NCBI): domain Eukaryota; kingdom Metazoa; phylum Arthropoda; class Insecta; order Diptera; family Tephritidae; genus Urophora; species Urophora cardui. The sequence goes on along the minus strand of OY482670.1, from coordinate 166,412,534 downwards.
CAATCCCAAGCGCGCTTGTGATTGTTAGGTTACAAGCGGCGCTTAGATTGTTTGTTTCCGTTGCTTGCTTGTACAAAACAATCTGTTTGAAAATTCAATCTGCTTGTGCAGTTCACTGGAGTGTATAAAAAGTGGAACTTCTTTTTGCATGAATGAATCAATGCATTCGTATGTGTCTGTGTATGTGTGATCCAAGTCCGTGTAAAGCTTTAAGCAATTGTTGTACAAATAAAAGTTTTTAGCGTCTTACTTTCATCAAATAAAGGCACTTTCTTCCTTCAATTCTAGTTTTTTTTGCTCTTTTATTCTTTTCTATTCGCACTGCTTGCTTCAACTGTGCATTCAACTGAAACGCTTAGTCTTGCAGAACTTGAGTATAGTTTTCAAAAAAAAAAATTTGCACCTGTCAATGATTTTGCTTCTTTTAAATTGGTATTTTGATTTACATATGTATACTTGAATGTTTTTCTCCTTTTTTGGCATTCTTTAATCACGCCTTTCATTGTATCGCTCGCAGTTGTAACAACCCAATAAACATTGAAAAAGAAATTCTCAAACGTTTCAGAAAACATTGTCTCTCAATTTGAGAATCAGCGTATACACATATCATTTGAAAATAAGCTTTTTTTCAAGTGCTTCTCAAACGCGTTTATCAATTTGAGAACAATTTGAGAAGCATTTGAGAAAAAATGTATCTTTGAAATGGGTTTGAGAAAATGCAATTTCTCAATTTGAGAATCAGCCCAAAATCCCATATTAAAAATGTGCCTCTTAGTTTGAGAACGAGTTTGAGGTTTGAGAAAAGGGTTTATTCTCAAATGCATCTCAAATTGAGCATAAAGAAAAATATTTATTGGCAATTATAATAATATACGATTGTATTAAAAGTGTTTATTTATTACTGTGTCTTATTTCTAACCCATAGGATTACAATTGTATTACTCTACTGCCCACTCAGCGAGCAAAGTTTTGCTTGTTGTTAGCAACACTTAGCTTATCCTCTGATTATACATTATAATCCGAGCAAAAGATCAAAAAAAATTTCTAATTAGTAAAAATCCAATTATTGGATTTTATAAGAGCAGCGGTCACCTCTCGGCAGTGGGCGGATACCCTCCGAGTGTATTTCTTCCATGAAAAAGCTTCTCACAAAAAATGCATTCGCCGTTCGGAGCCGGCATAAAACTGTAGGTCCACCCAATTAGTAGGAAAAAACAAAAAGGAGCACACCTCGAATTGGGAGAGAATCTCGGCCATAAAACTCGTCAGAGTTATAATAGCGCCATTGTGTTATTATTATATATTATATAATAACTATTAGTAACCCCTTCTCATATAACCCGACTTTTGGTTCGTTGCTTGTTGTTATATCTTTAGTCTAAAAAGTCTCTTCTCCATTCACAGACAATGTAATGATCAGCAATTTTTGTTCCCCAAACCTTAACAGCCTTTTTTAAATTGAATGCAGTCAAATGGATGCTAAAAGCAAACGAAACTCCCAATGGCCATGCACATCTCCTACTTACTTTTCCAATTATCGATGGCTCTGCATTTGAACATTTTTCAGCATTCGTTCCGTCAAGTAGGATATCTCTGCGCGCTTTTCTTTTTTTTCCATTTTGCACATGCAAACCTACTTATATCATCGCATAGGCACTGCATGCAAACTCTCCAAAGCCAACCAACTAGCCGCTGATTTGCAGGTCATTGCGTCTGAAAGTATGCTTGTATGTATTTGTGTATGTGTATGTGTGCTGTTTGCCATTTACTAATTTGCTCTGTAGTAATTTTTATTTTATGTAATTCGCCTACTTTTTCCTTTTATTGCAGCCCGTTTGTTTACCTTATGCGTGTGCGCTACAGAAGGAGAAGTAAAAAAAAATAACAAGGAAAGAAGAAAAGTTGGTACTGCCTGTCATATGCCCTGCGTTGGATTAACTGCTATTTCTGAAGCGCGTTTTCGTGTAAGATTAAGAAATGAGGGGGTTTAAATATGTAATATGGTTCCTTTGGTCTAAGAACTTCTCCAATGTTGACTTCCCAACTCAATCTCTTCCTGCTGCTGCAAAATTTAGTTTAGTGCCCATATTCTTCTGCAGCATCTGGGCATAGATAAAAAATAATTTTCCTTCACAGAGAAACTATTCGTGTGTTAATGAGTAATTGTCATAAAAATCCAACGCGTTTGCATTCACAGCCGGCATCAGCAACTTTGCACAACACAGTGCGACTACGCCCGCCTTTCTCTCGTTCTATTTCACACTCCCTCATACTCTCTGATTTTTGTTCAACTTACCGGAGAAACTTTTTCGGGGCGTATTATGAACTTGAAGTTACTTGACCAATTGCCAGTGTAATGGATTTCAAGCCATTTGCTTCATCTCGTTTTCAGCACTTTTACTTCATTTCATTTTTCATTCATTTTTCTGAATTTTTTATATTTAACAACACTTTTTTTCATTACTCTCTTTTTATCGCCGTTAATAAAGTGATGAAAGAAAAGTAGTTTCTTTTTGCCTTGCAAAAGATATGCCATGAGTTGATAGATACGAAGAAATTTATATTTCTTTGGTGAAGACTTCAAAGTAAAGTAGAATACAATGAAGTTGGTTTGTTATCATGGAAAATTTGTTCGGCTTTGGGTAGTGCAACCTTAAAGCATGTTCAAATTGGCGTGATTTAATTGTTTTTTAGGCAAAAATCGTTGTTTTGGCGTTGATTACCCTTAAATAACGTTGTTTCACCATACAAAAATGCCTGCCGAAATTATCCTTGAAATGCGCATTTCGGCTAAATAACTCACGAAATTGCTCTGCAATCGATCTCTTCTCTAAGTTTTATCGATTATAATCGAAAACATCTTTACCAATCGCTAATATTTCACATTAGCTGTGTTTTATTTTAGCGGATATTAAATTTATTCGCGGCGGCTTCTTAGGTATAATAATAATAATAATAATAATAATAATAATAATAATAATAATAATAATAATAATAATAATAATAATAATAATAATAATAATAATAATAATAATAATAATAATGATAATAATAATAATAATAATAATAATAATAATAATAATAATAATAATAATAATAATAATAATAATAATAATAAAACCCAAAGTTTTCCCTCCACCCACCCAACCGCAATAGGGGCGCATCCGCATGTATATTGCATTAGCGATTCTTTAATTATAAATAAATTAATTCGGTGGGAGTATTTTGTAAAAGATATTTTCATTTAAGTTGACCATGTAAAAATTTTTATTTGGCGCAGGACCAGCGTAACTAAAACACGACTAAAATAAATTACTCAAAAACGTGTCTGAACGCACGTAATTTCGGAAAGTAATTTCGGCTAATCAATGTAATTTCAAATGCAGTCTGAATGCGCATTTATTTATCTTTAAATTTGTTGAGTTATTGCCTGCTTACCTATTTAAGTCACCAGTATAGTAAGCACTAATTATAAAGGTTTTGTTGGAAATTAAAATTGCTCAAACGCAATTAATTTAGCTTTTCTAATCTAAACTACGATGTATGTATGTATATAAATCGGTTAAGTGAATATAGAATATTATACTTTTCGAATTCGATGCATTTTCCTGCATAAGAAAAAATATGTTTAACTCTCCGTCCTCTTGTATGATATGCTAAGAAGTAAGAGATATGTAAAGTTTTAAAGGTAGAAACGAATTGTCTGAAGTAAGCTAAACATTAATGAAATAAAATGCTAGTGCCATACTTCTTCATATGTAGTTGTTTTTATTTTTGTTTTTTCGATACACATTTTTTTGTTTGTAAGCTCGAATGCTCGAATGTTTGTACGGGCATTTGAACAACAAACGGGCTTCAAACAAAAACGATCAATTCGATTTGTTCGATACCCGGGTATCTAGAGCTCTACTTTAAATTAAGTGAAATAAATTAAAATTTCAAATAACACTGCTCTACAGCCAAAAAATACTCTGAACGCAACCATCCTTTCTATATGTAAAATCGGTCGCTGATTCCGAAAATCGGGTTCATTTTTAATTCTATGGGAAGGTTTTTGAGATATCGGCAATTTACCGTTATTTGGCCAATGTGTCCACTTAATCCTGTATATCTCTTTAACACAGTGAGTTATATTCCTTAGGGTGACACCAAACGAAATAAAATTAAATTTCCTTTTCACATTTCATGCATAAAATATACCCGTGTAGAGGCATTGTGCGACTTGGCTGTATTTACTTGATCGCCTATAACTTTTCCATTTTACCATGGATTTTCTTCGTTGATAGCTTATTTTTTTGCTAATGGAATGGAGCTTCACGTAAAAGATTAAAACCGAAGGTGAAGACATTGGTTTTAAAGATATTGTCTGACAAAGTCAATTTTTTCTTCAAAAAATCGTAAAAAATCGAATAAATTAAAATTTAATCGTCAATATTTCAAAAACTATAAGAGTTAGAGAAAAATGTTATAGGAGCCGCGAAAAAGAAATTTAATTTTCTTTCGTATGGTGTCACCCCAAAGAAGATAACTCACTGTGTTAAAGAGCTATACTGGATTAAGTGTACCCATTGGCCAAATAACGGTAAATTGCCGATATCTCAAAAACCTTCCCATAGAATTAAAAATGAAACCGATTTTCGGAATCAGCGACCGATTTTACATATAGATAGGATAGTCACGTCCAAAGTACAGACAAAAAATTTCATTTTGTGATCCAGTGTAATTTGTATGACTCGAGTCCACAGTCGCTCTGATCAATAGCTAAATACAGCAAAAAATAATATTTTTAAGGTAACTCAGTAAAGCGAAAAAAAAAGCTACAATTTGCCACGAAGTTATTTAAACGTCACTCGAAGTGCCAGTAAATGTGCTAAAAACTATAAAATAGTAGATACATTCTACAAGTTTAAGTGTTCTGCTGTGCGCGGTCGAGCAAAAACCGAATGGAAGAACAAAAAAAAAAACACATTGACTTGGCACGCCGTTGAACGGAAGAAAAAATTAAATTGTCAAGTCATGTGCAATTCGCAAGGATGAATATTGTGAAAAGGATACAAGCGGCAAGCAGCTCGTGCAGTGCAACAGGAAGACAGAAGCCAAGGCGACAAGGCGTTATACTATATGGACACACTTATGTAATACATATTTACAAGTGTGGCGTGCAAGAGCATGAAACGAAAAGTCTGCGTGTGGCGACAAAAACACAAATAAAATTGAAATACATACATATCGCACCCTAAATCATCAAGTGGCACAACTCAAAATTCAAAAATTTTCAGGAGAGCCAAAAAACTTTTTTTCATTACAAGCAATCGTATGGCAAAGGGCCAGGTATAATGGTTATTTTTCGGTTAAAAGAGACAATTATTTAAAAGTTTTTTTTGGCAATCGCTAGAGATATGTTCCGTATACCCGTTTATGAAAAAAACTCGATTTCGAAAAATTTTGAGTTGTGCCACTTTTTGATTTAGGGTGCGATATGTGTATGTATGAATTTCTTTGCTGAATTCGCATAGTGTGGGCAGCAGCATTTATGTATATACATACATATGTACGTACTTGATAGCCAAACTAGGCGCACTCACTAAGTGCAAGGAAAGTAGATATACAGAAATAAAAAATGGCGTTGGAAAATCTGTAACCATTGCTTGAGGTGCAAAATTGTTCTTTATTGGTCATCACACTTCTGCACTATTTACCACCATACATATGTATCTACATATATACATGTATTTAAATAAGAACACAAAACCCTGTTCATCACTTTTACGCCACCTTATAGCGCTAAATACTCGTAACTTAAAGACTTAGCCATAAGGAAGTGCATTGCAAATTCACGTGTCAGAGCGCTCGGGAGGCAAAAGGCAAATGTTATGTTATGTTCAGACACAACCTTAATTGAACATTAAGAGCCTTCATTCAATTTTCAAGCCTAATGATTCTCAATTTACCATACAAAAAATGACTAATTTAATGCTTCATTAGAAATTAATGAGTTCATAATGAAGAACAATTCTGCAGGCAACCCTGTTAAAAAGCTTGTTTCATAAGCAAAATGAAAAGTCATGATCAGAGAAATGTCATTAGCGTCAGGGTCCACTAAACAGGTTGGTTCTTCAGATCAGCTGAATTCTTGTTCTTCTTCATCACCTATCAAATTTTTTTATTTCTGCTTATTCTATACATGCATTCGTATTTACGATTGGTAAAAGTTGTGAGCTGAATGTCAAATTATTTCGTCCTCCTTGCAATTTTGACATTTAGGTCACGAGAGTTTGATATTCAGCTCACGGCATGTATGTATGTATGTATCTTGAGCCGACCTGTTAAATGGGCCAAGTAAATTAAATATGTCTGAACACCAAATCTAGAGATGTTCAATCAAGCCTAATTGACTTCATTAATTTTTATGTCTGAACATGATATTAGCATATGCAGCGCGCAGACTTATGCAACACCACTAAAACTTATTTAGCGTAACCTCAATAGCTCAGTGAAGCTGAAGAAAAAAACAACAACAACTTCAACTTGACAATTTTATTTGCCTCGCGATTTGAGTTTGCGCTGCTAAGGGAACGAAAAACAATGCTTGCATGCGCAATGAAATGAACAAAGGAAAAACAAAAGCTAAAACAAAACAAAGAATATATAATAATAAAAGCAAAAACAATGTGCTAATGGCATTGCAGGCAACCAAAAAGTGCACTTATTGAGTGTTGCATGTTGCATGTGGCAACCTTCACCGAATGTAAAATATTTATGAGTTCGTTGTTGATGCTTTGACGTGCATGCATTTTCAACTGCCACGCACTAGACAGACTCTAACAACAAATAACGGTTATTTGTTACAAAACTTTATTTACACAGTGAAGGTAGCCCTGACACACTAAATGGTGTGAATACGAAAGTGCACTGTTGGCTGGCATGTCAACGAAAACGCATTTGTTTTTTGGCGAAAAAGCCATGGGGAGATACTACATACTCATACTCTACTCAGATGCTGTAGCATTATGTTGGTTATGGTTACAGAGAAGAGCTCTTCGGGAGATTTGCGGAGCGTTGGTGAGGATAAGAGAAAATGGTGTATGTACATATGTATACATATATACAATTTAAAATAAAAGCTTTACGCAAATTTCTATTTTGTTTTGCAGATTAAAAAAAAATTGAGCCTCAAGTAGAATATGCAATCAGGTGTGTATGTACATAGAATAAATAACAAAAGCAAATTGATGAAATTTTATATTAAAATGCACCCCTTTTTGTAGTAAATCCTCATCTATATACACACATATATATGTTCATACCCTGTAGGGAAAATCTCTAGTTCCGAACTAGGTCGCTTCTAGTGCATTTTTCGACACTACTAGTGCGAGCTAAATCTCTTTTGCATGTTATCAACTGGCGAATTTAACACGGCGATGTCCTAGGAGGTGTCAATTGTCCCTCTCTGCACTACATTTTCGATAATTCCGAACTAGTACTAAATTCTACAGTTTACACTAGTTCGTTTATTGGCACAATATCGATAGTTCTGAACTAGCTACAAGTATCTACAAATTCTACAGTTTTGCATCTGCCGCTTAAGTGCAGCCTTTGACACACTTCATGCAAGTAGCGCGATGGGCGACTGGTTAACGCATGTGCCTTTCAATCTGAGGGGCGTGGGTTCGAATCCTGTCGGTGACATGGTGGATGATAATTTTTTTTTAACTAATATTTTTTTATTTATTTATTTAATAAAAATTTTCAATAATATTTAAAAGTAATAAAATAAAAAAAATTAGAAATAAGCCTGAGGGATCGGAAAAGCATAATTAGGGGAACATTTCATTTCATACAAGATGCAAATAGAAAACTCTTTATATAAAATGCATCACTAAACATCTGAGAATTACAGAAATATACAAAGCCGACGGCAATTGAACGAACGAAAAATTTTCATAGAATTTTTGTCACTTCGAAATTGCATACAAATCAAAGTGTTTCTTATAATGGTCACTCAATTCACTCCTTTTGAACTGGTGACGTTCTAACTACAATTGATCTAGTTCCCTTTAGACACCTTTTCGCTAGTTCGGAACTAAAAATTTTGCTCACTAGTTATTGAGTTCCCTGCAGGGTATGCACACTCGTATAATCATGCTTGTACGTTTTATTGGCTTTTGGTCGTCATCCATGACATACATATACATATGTATGTACATATGTGTGAATTGTGAATATACAAATCGTATACATTTTTTAACACGCTTTTATTAGCTTCACCTGTATGTATATATGTATGTATGTATGTATGTATGTATGTATGTATGTATGTAACTTCATCCCATCCTAAAAGTTGCAACATTTAACTAAATTTAACTAAATTATTATATCTTTCAAACATTCACTTTTTGTGTTCTCTCTATTATTTCTATTCTCCTCCGGATTCGAAACATGACATCAACAGCCCAACGGCATCATATAGTAGGACATTCAACATTATATTTTATGCTACATTGCGGCTTTTATGTTACCTTTCTTCAAAATAGCCTCTATGAATTTCCATTCACTCCCGTATACAAGCCAATAAGTAACAAGCTTGCAGGGTACGGAAAAACTCACTCACGAACGCTCAAAAATACATTCTTCTCAAATCACAAACAAATGTTCAAAGAAAAACGTATAACCACTCAAATAGCGAGCGAACTAACGCACAACAGCCAGCGATCGCTCATAGCGATGGCGATAAACTCAATGCATAAATTCACTCAAAAATAAAGCTTGAAGCTTTCTGTTTTGGGTTTGTTGTATTTGCAATCAAATCAACATACATACGTATGCAGAGCAAGAACTGGTTTTGTGTTTTGTGTAACAAGCTTTCTGTTTTGTCGTTGTTGTGTTTGCAATAAAAACAATCGCATGTACATACATATGTATGCAAAGCAAGAACTGGTTTTGTTTGTAATTCATTTAATAGTAAGTGCTGAATCAACGAAAAGGAACCCTAATTACATTTTTATACAATGTTTTGTAAACGTGAGGTGAAAAAAATTTCTCCAAAAATAAAAAAAATAAAAAATAAATAAAATAAATAATAGCTTAAAAAAACTAAAAAACACACTTTAATCTTAAAAATCGTACTAGAAATTGAGAAATAATTTAATTAGAAACAAAATGATGAACGAAAATATAAGTATTTAAGGAAAAGCGTCGGGTGGTGCTCAGTATGTCAAAAAATATTTAAGATCGCTGTTTTTAACTAATATTTTTATTTTGACTTTTTTTGAGATTTCATATAACGTACTCTTTCGCAACTAGGTATGTATATTTTTGTACTAGTTGTACGAATCGAATATTTTCATGTTCAAATATTATTGAGCACCCCCACGCTTTTCCTTAAATACTTATATTTTCGTTCATCATTTTGTTTCTAATTAAATTATTTCTCAATTTTTAGTACGATTTTTAAGATTAAAGTGTGTTTTTTAGTTTTTTTAAGCTATTATTTATTTATTTTTATAGCGGCACGTTTTTAATAAAACTTTTGACAATTCAAATGCACACAAAAGCGAATAAGCCAAGGTACCCAGCAGTATTTATCAGCTGGAAAACGCACATATTTCCTACTGAATATTCAGTAGAGATGTAGTTCTAAAATCTGAACTTTCTCTTTCGTTTTTATATAAAGGTGGCGTCGAAAATCTACCTGAAAACTGCAGAACAAGAAGGGAGAGTTTCTGTATTAAAAAAAGGCCTGAATAAGCAGGGAGAACTTCCATAGCATATATTTCAATACACCTGATGGCTTCACTTCGTGTTCAGTTATTTTTTCAGCAATGAATTTTTAACTCAGTTTCAGGTTATTTTTCATACTGAATATTCTACTGAATATGCACCTCCTTACCTCAAATACTGCTGGGTATTTTAAATAACAATTTCAATACATATTCAATACACAAAAACGATTTATTTGTTGTAAGCATTTGCCATTACTTTCGTCAAATCACAAAGTAAAAAAAATTGCCCTTTCAATCAATTGTTGGAAATTCAATTCCCATAGAGGTAAGCAAGTATAAAACAAAAGCGGAATTCGATTTAAAATTTTGTTTACAGAAAAAACTACTTTGAATTCTTAACAAGATCTCATATAAAACCAAAATTTATGGCTTTCAGTACTAAAGTAGGCAGTCAACCGCACGTGTCTTGGCCTATTACTGGATTTACTTAATTATAGGAGGAACTCAGAGCATTTTCGAATCATGTGCCTACGTACATACATATCGTCGTTTAAAGTGCATTTTTGCGTAAGAGGTATTTTCATTTTCGAGTAAGGGACATTTTTGCCAAAAATGAGATTTTCCAACCCTGAGTTCCTGACGCTCAGCTCTATCGATCCATACCAAAACTTTGCAATTCTAACAACAAAAACGCATAATAACAGTAAATTTCATAATCGCTTATGAAGAGTATTGTTAAAATTTGGCAGCATTACCGCGTATAATTTCAGTTCATTCATACAAGCGAAGTTATATGTTATTAGATAAATAAATTAAATGGCCAATTTATATGAAAGGGAGCAAAAGTTAAATATTTTAAACAAATAATGTCAGGTAAATATCAAGCTGGTATTATTTTAAACCAGAGCTGGGCGCTAAGGATTACAATTACATTTTGATTACGATTACTGTAATCGTAATCCTAGAAATTTAAAGATTACGATTACTGTAATCGTAATTGAAATTTTTACGATTACGATTACTGTAATCGTAATCCTAAAAATTTAAGGATTACGATTACAGTAATTGTAATCGTACGTTCTATGATTACGATTACTGTAATCGCAATCCTAAAAATTTAACGATTACGATTACAGTAATTGTAATCGTACGTTCTATGATTACGATTACTGTAATCGTAATCCTAAAAATTTAAAGATTACAATTACAGTAATCGTAATCGCGAAAATTTCAATTACGATTACAGTAATCGTAATCCTAAAAATTTAACGATTACGATTACAGTAATTGTAATCGTACGTTTTATGATTACGATTACAGTAATTGTAATTTTTAAATTTTTAGGATTACGATTGCAGTAATTGTAATTGTAAAAATTTTGATTACGATTTAATTATATTTTGTACAGTAAAACTTCTTATACATTACCAGAACATCCCCTTAACTGCTTATACATATGTATGTACATATATCCATACATATGTGGTTACATAGACAGTTTGTATACACGTATGTACGAAAAATAGCACATTTGACTTTTGGCTGACGAAAAGTAGCAAACATATGTATGTATATATTGTTTTTACATTAAAATTGTTGTTTTTAAACAAAATTTCTACTTTTTGTCAGCCAAAAATTTAATGTGCTTGTATTCGTCAGCCAGAAAAATTGTGAGCTAGTTTTCGTATGGTACGACGAAATGTATGTATGTATTTAGATATGTATGACAAAGATTTATAATAAAAATTAAATTAGTAGTACGATATACATAGTTAAATAACGTTTACATATCGTCGTTTAAATTGCAATACCTCGTATCGACAAACCCCAGGAATGTGTTTTTGTTAAAGTAGGAGTTAAGAAGAGTAAACCGAAACAGAAAAATGAATACGAATGAAGTACATAACAAAGTTAGATGGTAGACAGATGTATATTCAGCACCACAATAATGCTACCATTCATGGTGAATACCTAACAAGATTATAATAACGACCATATGAAAGAAGCATGCGGCTTGGAATGAAAACCTTACGCTTTCGCTTCATTGCTTTTTTTACTATACAAAGTCATTCATGCAAAGGCGATCATAGTCATGGGGCATAGTCATGGAAGTTGTTATCTTCCCTAACGGAAATGTAAGGAGAAAAGTATTGATGATTGTAGTACCGTTGGGCCAAATGGGTAAATGTACATATATGTATACTAGGGTGGTCCCCAAATGTATGGAAACAAATTGCGTATCATATTTCGTGAACCTCACCACCAAGGTCGATGCTAATATAGTCGAACATATCATATATAAATTTTTGTCCCGATCGGAGACGGCTAAGTGGTGTCGCACAGGGTCAAATTTCAGAAAACTCTATGGAGACTGAAAAAATTAAATTTAATTTCTCGTATATCTAATGCCCAAAATCGATAGTCCTGCACTAAAGGATACCAAATATATATTTTGGTCCCGATCGGAGATGGTTAAGGGATATCGCACAGCGGTTTACTATATCACCTCTCTTCCTTTTGGGCGCTTACTAGTTTGGTCCGAAAATTTATATTTATCAAAATTCCTTTTCAAAAATATTTAATTTTCTGCTTATGAGGCGAAAAGATTCGATATACAGTTCAAGAGAATCTCTATTTTATTTTTATGTATTATTAGTTTTAGTTAGTTGCTTAATACCTGAATGTGATTTTGGTAAAGATCGTTGCTTTCTTTGAGAATTTTGAGGTAGTCCGTGTTAGCCAGCAAATTCAGAGTGTGACTTGCACAGCGCTGATGCTTGGGCAAAAATTGCAATATTTCTTTGAAATAGGGCATTTGTTCCTCAATTTCTAAATCTTCATATATGTATGTATATAGACGGCTCCTTTATGGGGAAAGTATATGTATAAACTGAATGAGAGTTTTTCAGTGTGAGATGTGTTTATCAACAGTACCTACTGTAACCGTAATCATTGAATATACCAATACGATTACAGTAATCGTAATCCTAAAAATTTTACGATTACGATTACTGTAATTGTAATCGTACGTTTTATGATTACGATTACAGTAATCGTAATCCTAAAAATATAACGATTACGATTACAGTAATTGTAATCGTACTTTCCATGATTACGATTACAGTAATCGTAATCCTTAAACATTTTACGATTACGATTACAGTAATTGTAATCGTACGTTCTATGATTACGATTACAGTAATCGTAATCCTAAAAATTTAACGATTACGATTACAGTAATTGTAATCGTACGTTCTATGATTACGATTACAGTAATCGTAATCCTAAAAATTTAAGGATTACAATTACAGTAATCGTAATCGTAAAAATCTCAATTACGATTACAGTAGTCGTAATCCTAAAAATTTAAGGATTACAATTACAGTAATTGTAATCGTAAGTAATCAAAATGTAATCGTAATCCTTAGCGCCCAGCTCTGTTTTAAACAAATTAAATGAAGTTTCTAATTGGTAAGCTCTGATACTACGTTTTTTTGCTACAATCTTTACAATTTTCCCAACCAAATTATGACTAAAGGTATCAAAAATTAAAAAAACAAAACAAGAAAGGAAGCCTCAGATCGAGTGGAGCCAAATATTGTAAGCTTTCATAGTTTTTTTACGTTTGCTGGAAACACGGTGCAATCTACATATATAAAGCCCGTGCCGCATAAAGTGGGCGCAGCCACGCCCATTTTGAAAATTCGTATCAATAATCCGACTAAACGTATAAATATTCTTGTTATTATAAAATTTCATCCCTTTATGACTTTTATTTACAGAGATGTCACGTTACAAATTTCTGAAGGGCATTCGAGAAATATTTTTACTAAAAAGTAGGCGTGGTCATAAACTGATTTCACTAAAATTTTGCACATATACTACCGCAAGTGGTAGAAATAAGTCCACCAATTTTCGTCATAATATCTCAATTATTTGTCGAGTTATGGGCTCCGAAATCTCGTAGATTCCTTTGTCTAATAAGAGCGGTGCCACGCCCATTTTCCAAAATTTTTCTGTTTATGGTCTTCTATCATGGTACAGTAGACGCTCACAAATTAGAACCACTTTGTTTTTAGGGTGATTCTAATTTCTGAAAAATTATAATTCCTGGACGTTTTTTTTTTTTTTTTGTTTCAATAAAACCTTAAAATTTAAGTCAATTTGCATTGAAAAATTACAATGAAATTTTGTCTTATTCAATTTTATTCCCAAAAACGAGAAAACAAACATATAGATATGCCTGTATACGAAATTTCATAAAAATATTTAAATCTGTGTATTATTATAGCTGTGTATAAAAATTAATTTATTACATTGCGATAAAAACATGTTTTTTGTAGGCCATGATTCTTATGCGAAAATTTATAAGACAGTCAAGTCAGGTTATAAACCAGATTGAACACGGATGTTCGTAATCCAATCCACAAGTAAGCTCAAAATTACAAAAAGTAAATATCAAGATTTAAAACACTTAAAACAAGTGATGCCCTACGATTGTCATAGCTTTTATGACAATTTACCACATTTACCTTACGACTTCTCCAGCAATGTGTAAACAAAATTACGTTTTCTTAATTAAAAATATTAATTTTAGCTTTAAATTTAATATAAGTTTAAGTTTTGTTACTTTTTTTCTTTATAAAATACTAAAAAAAAAGAATTATAATGAACATTTTGCCATTTCATAACCGCTTGTGCGTGATTTTTGTGCCAAATAAAAATTGCACAACCGCACATGAAAAAAAAGAGTCCTAATAATTCAATTTGTTTCTTTTTCTACACTAAGTTGATGTTTTAGCTAACAAACTGATCTACGTAACTATTTAAATTTAAGTTTGTACGCAGAAAGAAGTAACGGTTTTGAAATGAAACAGTTTTTTTGCTCTCCTGTAAAATTCAACCAATGTCCGCTACTCGAAAATGAAAATACCTCTTACGCAAAAATGCACTTTAAACGACGATATGTACATATATCTACTGAAACCATAACTCTCACTGTTTCTAAACCCCTTTTTTTCTACTAAATAAACTACACCGTATGATGTATATTGAGTATTAATACAAGCGACAGTTAACAACAAAATATTTGCAAACGAAAAAAATACACTCCATGCAACTGCATTTGCTGCAGGCTGCTAAACTAATTTAAAATTCCACGCGATATTTTCCACAAGCACACAAACGCATAATACCTACATAAATCCATACATACATTAGTGTATATTTCACTCATCCGGACCTAGAATTACATATGTACATTGCGGAAAATACATACATACATATGTATGTACGTAAGATGATATTGCTGCTACAATTTAGCTGTCTGTTCGAGTAGATAAGTATAGATAGTATAAAGCATGGAAAAATGAACTGATAATTTTTATACCCTGTTGCGGCAGCTCATTGTGCATATATGGCATTAAATTGTTATGTGTTTAGGAATAGAGTTTCTGCCATAGAAAACCCGTGGAATTTTTTCTTCTCTCACCGCGGGATATATAATATAATATTGCACAATTTATACTTACTTAATAAAGATAAACTCATGCAGATAGCCACTACTCCGGGTTGTGTGATTTTGATTTGGCTGAATCAAGAATCAAAAATATTTCATGAGTCTTGTTTTAAAATATTTTCAAATAAAAGATAATTGTTATTTGTGATTCGTTTCAAAAAATAATTAAAAATACCCTTTGATTCATGATTCAAACTATTTTCAAATCAAAGATAAATTTTATTTGTGATTTCAAATCAAAATTATTTTGAATCAAAATTTGATTCAAATCAAAAATTTATTTAGAATCAAAAATATTTTTTTAATGAAAAATTTATTTTTATTCAGATAAAAATACTTTAATGCTCGAGTTGAGGAAATGAAAAAAATCTAAATTTTCAACAAACGTGTGGAAGGATATGCAAGCAGACTTTCGCAGTTGCCTTATAGCATTGACAGACGGCAGCGATAATCCCGATTACCGCAACACTTAATTCGATTAAAATTTTACCCTGACAGACGGCAAGTATTGCGGATTAACAAAATAGCTGAAGGAAGGTAGGCGCAGCGGCGAATTCAAAAACTTCTTGTTTTTTCCAAAGGTAGGGTAATGTCAAAATCAAAACGAAATCACATCATGGTCAATAGGAATGGGCGACTCCCAAACGAATTCAGATTTCAACCAAGGCGAAATATCATTTTGACATTACACTCTACCAATTACAATAACAAATTACATTCGAAATTTCTGAATTCACTTATGCGCCTACCTTCCGAGATCTGCCTTAGGTTCTTCTTTTTCTTCCCTTTCATTCACAATAGACATTTTTCACCAGGGATGTCATTACAAAATGCTCTAATCCGCTAAAATTTTGAGGACTAACTCAGGATTACCTCCACTTAATTCTCAAGTTAAGTCCGAATTAGCTAGATATTCCGGATTATCGCTGCCGTCTACCAATGCTATTAGCCAAGTTTGTACTTACATATATACATACATATAACGTATAAATGAATAAATGAAATGAAATTTTTGATTCAAAATAATTTTTGATTCGAATCAAATATTTTTACAAAATATATCTTTGATTCGAATAAAATTTTTGATTTGAAATCAAAATTGATTCGAAATCACGCAACTCTGGCACTACTCGACCACAAAATGATAATCAGCAAAGCAATAAAATAAGCAGCAACATATAATCAGACGCTACTCGCTAAACGAAAATCCAAATGCACACTTTTGTAAACGTCTTTTAGGCGCACTAACATACTTTCAACAAACGCAACGACAACCGTGTGATTCGTTCATACTTACCCTGCAGCGAAGGTCCAAACTAGTCAGCCAACCTACCAGTTAACTGACTAGATAAATTATGGGAGTTGCCCAACTAGATTCATAAGGGACAAATTGAGATTAGTTATGAAACAGGAAGTTTTGCTAAAAAAAGGGTTTTAAATTAAAAACGAATGTATCCGGGGTTTCTGGAGGTTGCAATGAACTCGTATGCAGTAAAAGTAAAGCAACTTCTTTATTGTTGTTGTAGTATTCGAACCCTGCGTAGTAGGCCTCTTGTAGATTTAGTTGGTTGCAAGTTGTTAGATCATTAAATCAGGTGAATACCACAAATATAACATAGTTTGATATGTTAATATAGCCCTGAATATTAGATACTACTCCAGCCATAGAAAAAAGTACATGATATGTTTGTATAAAGTCAGAAAATCATCAATATAAAAAACAAGCTTAGAATGGTCAACGTGTTACTTATTCACAATGTTAATGTTAATTTTCCTAAATATTTAATATGCAAGATCACAATCTAATGCGCCTGAATTCTTTAATTTAAATATCATATTCTAATCTATATATATAAAAGGAAGTGGCGTTAGTACAAACGCGTATAACTCAAGAACGCCTGCACCGATTTGGATGATTGAGACAAATTCAGAATAGGAGAATATCCAATAAAATTCCCGAAAAATGCAAAAAAAAAAAAAATATTTTCCCATATATTTTGTATATCTATCTATCTAATACCTTTAAACGAGCAATTCTTGTATATATATATGTATATATATAATCAGGATCGCGAAAACGGCTCCAACGATTTTCATGAAATTTGGTATGCAGGGAGCTTCGGAGGTGTTCTCCCGAAAAATTTAATTTTTTTCCTAACTTTTATCCCGGGTCCCGAGATATGGGTCAAAACGTGGACCCGGATGAGCCTCGAATGTCTCTGAGCGATATGGGTATCAAATGAAAGGTCTTGATGATGACTTCAACATAGAACTCTTTTAGTTGTGGTACCTAGGCCGGGTCCCGAGATATGGGTCAAAACGTGGACCCGGATGACTCTCGAATTTCTCTGAACGATATGGGTATCAAGTGAAAGGTATTGATGAGGACTTCAACATAGAACTCTTTTAATTGTGATGCCTAGGCCGGGTCCCGAGATATGGGTCAACACGTGGACCCGGATGACCCTCGAATGCCTCTGAGCGGTATGGGTATCAAGTGAAAGGTATTGATGAGGACTTCAACATAGAACTCTTTTAATTTTGATGCCTAGGCCGGGTCCCGAGATATGGGTCAACAAGTGGACCCGGATGACCCTCGAATGCCTCTGAGCGGTATGGGTATCAAATGAAAGGTCTTGATGAGGACTTCAACATAGAACTCTTTTAATTGTGATGCTTAGGCCGGGTCCCGAGATATGGGTTAAAACGTGGACCCGGATGACCGTCGTATGTCTCTGAGCGAAATGGGTATCAATTGAAAAGTCGTGATGAGGACTTCAACATAGAACTCTTTTAATTGTGGTGCCTAGGCCGGGTCCCGAGATGTGGGTTAAAACGTGTACCCGGATGAACCT
The DNA here is from genome assembly GCA_960531455.1 of Urophora cardui. NCBI lineage: Eukaryota > Metazoa > Arthropoda > Insecta > Diptera > Tephritidae > Urophora > Urophora cardui. The sequence continues at coordinate 166,394,439 of OY482670.1, read as the reverse complement.
CGAATGTCTCTGAGCGATATGGGTATCAGGTGAAAGGTGTTGATGAGGACTTCAACATAGAACTCTTTTAATTGTAATGCCTAGGCCGGGTCCCGAGATATGGATCAAAACGTGGACCCGGATGAGCCTCGAATGACTCTGAGCGATATGGCTATCAAATGAAAGGTCTTGATGAGGACTTCAACATAGAACTCTTTTAATTGTGGTGCCTAGGCTAGGTCCCGAGATATGGGTCAAAACGTGGACCCGGATGACCTCGAATTTCACTGAGCGATATGGGTATCAGGTGAAAGGTGTTGATGAGGACTTCAACATAGAACTCTTTTAATTGTAATGCCTAGGCCGGGTCCCGAGATATGGATCAAAACGTGGACCCGGATGAGCCTCGAATGTCTCTGAGCGATATGGCTATCAAATGAAAGGTCTTGATGAGGACTTCAACATAGAACTCTTTTAATTGTGATGCCTAGGCCGGGTCCCGAAATATGGGTCAACACGTGGACCCGGATGACCCTCGAATGCCTCTGAGTGGTATGGGTATCAAATGAAAGGTCCTGATGAGGACTTCAACATAGAACTCTTTTAATTGTAGTACCTAGGCCGAGTCCCGTGATATGGGTTAAAACGTGGACCCGTATGAACCTCGAATGTCTCTGAGCAATATGGGTATCGAGTGAAAGGTATTGATCAGGACTTCAACATACAACTCTTTTAATTGTGATGCCTAGGCCGGGTCCCGAGATATGGATTAAAACGTGGACCCGGATGAACCTCGAATGTCTCTGAGCGATATGGGTATCAGGTGAAAGGTGTTGATGAGGACTTCAACATAGAACTCTTTTAATTGTAATGCCTAGGCCGGGTCCCGAGATATGGGTCAAAACGTAGGCCCGGTTGAACCTCGAATGTTCTTGAGCGCCCTTGGTATCGAATCAAAGGTCTTGATGAGGACTTTGAAATAGAACTATTTTAATTGTAATGCCTAGGCCGGGTCCCCAGATATGGGTCAAGACGTGGACCCGGTTGACCCTCGAATATTTTTGAGCGATATTGGTATCAAATTAAAGGTCTTAGTGGGGACTTGAACCTAGATGACTCCGAAAATTGGGAATCATGGCTTCAATATAGAGATCTCTTCGATGTAATGCTCATCCTGGTTTCCTAAGTAAAGGGAACATGAAAAGTCGAAATGTAATGGAAATGGGAAAGGGAGAAGAGAAGGAAACCAATATAGAACGGGAGAGGGAAGGGGTGAGAGAGAGATTGGGAGAGGGGAAGGGAGAGCGAATAGGAGGGTGATAGAAAAGGAGGGGTTAGGGAGAGCGATTTGGAAAGGAAAGGAAAAGAAAAGGAAACGGAGATGAAAGATAAAGAGGAAGGGAAAAGAAAAGTAGAGGGCGAAGGACATGAAGAGGTAGAGGTATCACGGCCAAGCCAGTCGGATTTACTTTAGTTCTGGATCGCACAAAAGGCTTCAGCAATTTTCATGAAATTTAGTATACCTACAAGGGGTTTAATTTTTCCACTTTTTATTTCGCTTGCGAGGACCTGCGAAAAAATGGCAGCCCGAGATAAGCTCGGTCATCCAGGTACTCTATATATATAAAAGAAGTGGCGTTAGTACAAACGCGTATAACTCAAGAACGCCTGCACCGATTTGGATGAATGAGACAAATTCAGATTGTTCTCTGGCCAGAATAGGAGAATATCCAATAAAATTCCCGAAAAATGCAAAAAAAAAAAAATATTTTCCCATATATTTTGTATATCTTCTATATATATAAAAGGAAGTGGCGTTAGTACAAACGCGTATAACTCAAGAACGCCTGAACCGATTTGGATGATTGAGACAAATTCAGATTGTTCTCTGGCCAGAATAGGAGAATATCCAATAAAATTCCCGAAAAATGCAAAAAAAAAAAAATATTTTCCCATATATTTTGTATATCTTCTATATATATAAAAGGAAGTGGCGTTAGTACAAACGCGTATAACTCAAGAACGCCTGAACCGATTTGGATGATTGAGACAAATTCAGATTGTTCTCTGGCCAGAATAAGAGAATATCCAATAAAATTCCCGAAAAATGCAAAAAAAAAAAAATATTTTCCCATATATTTTGTATATCTATATATATAAAAGGAAGTGGCGTTAGTACAAACGCGTATAACTCAAGAACGCCTGCACCGATTTGGACGATTGAGACAAATTCAGATTGCTCTCTGGCCAGAATAGGAGAATATCCAATAAAATTCCCGAAAAATTCAAAAAAAAAATATTTTCCCATATATTTTGTATATCTTCTATATATATAAAAGGAAGTGGCGTTAGTACAAACGCGTATAACTCAAGAACGCCTGAACCGATTTGGATGATTGAGACAAATTCAGATTGTTCTCTGGCCAGAATAGGAGAATATCCAATAAAATTCCCGAAAAATGCAAAAAAAAAAAAATATTTTCCCATATATTTTGTATATCTTCTATATATATAAAAGGAAGTGGCGTTAGTACAAACGCGTATAACTCAAGAACGCCTGAACCGATTTGGATGATTGAGACAAATTCAGATTGTTCTCTGGCCAGAATAGGAGAATATCCAATAAAATTCCCGAAAAATGCAAAAAAAAAAAAAATATTTTCCCATATATTTTGTATATATTCTATATATATAAAAGGAAGTGGCGTTAGTACAAACGCGTATAACTCAAGAACGCCTGAACCGATTTGGATGATTGAGACAAATTCAGATTGTTCTCTGGCCAGAATAGGAGAATATCCAATAAAATTCCCGAAAAATGCAAAAAAAAAAAAATATTTTCCCATATATTTTGTATATCTTCTATATATATAAAAGGAAGTGGCGTTAGTACAAACGCGTATAACTCAAGAACGCCTGAACCGATTTGGATGATTGAGACAAATTCAGATTGTTCTCTGGCCAGAATAGGAGAATATCCAATAAAATTCCCGAAAAATGCAAAAAAAAAAAAAATATTTTCCCATATATTTTGTATATCTTCTATATATATAAAAGGAAGTGGCGTTAGTACAAACGCGTATAACTCAAGAACGCCTGAACCGATTTGGATGATTGAGACAAATTCAGATTGTTCTCTGGCCAGAATAGGAGAATATCCAATAAAATTCCCGAAAAATGCAAAAAAAAAAAAAATATTTTCCCATATATTTTGTATATCTTCTATATATATAAAAGGAAGTGGCGTTAGTACAAACGCGTATAACTCAAGAACGCCTGAACCGATTTGGATGATTGAGACAAATTCAGATTGTTCTCTGGCCAGAATAGGAGAATATCCAATAAAATTCCCGAAAAATGCAAAAAAAAAAAAAATATTTTCCCATATATTTTGTATATCTTCTATATATATAAAAGGAAGTGGCGTTAGTACAAACGCGTATAACTCAAGAACGCCTGAACCGATTTGGATGATTGAGACAAATTCAGATTGCTCTCTGGCCAGAATAGGAGAATATCCAATAAAATTCCCGAAAAATTCAAAAAAAAAATATTTTCCCATATATTTTGTATATCTTCTATATATATAAAAGGAAGTGGCGTTAGTACAAACGCGTATAACTCAAGAACGCCTGAACCGATTTGGATGATTGAGACAAATTCAGATTGTTCTCTGGCCAGAATAGGAGAATATCCAATAAAATTCCCGAAAAATGCAAAAAAAAAAAAATATTTTCCCATATATTTTGTATATCTTCTATATATATAAAAGGAAGTGGCGTTAGTACAAACGCGTATAACTCAAGAACGCCTGAACCGATTTGGATGATTGAGACAAATTCAGATTGTTCTCTGGCCAGAATAGGAGAATATCCAATAAAATTCCCGAAAAATGCAAAAAAAAAAAAAATATTTTCCCATATATTTTGTATATCTTCTATATATATAAAAGGAAGTGGCGTTAGTACAAACGCGTATAACTCAAGAACGCCTGAACCGATTTGGATGATTGAGACAAATTCAGATTGTTCTCTGGCCAGAATAGGAGAATATCCAATAAAATTCCCGAAAAATGCAAAAAAAAAAAAAATATTTTCCCATATATTTTGTATATCTTCTATATATATAAAAGGAAGTGGCGTTAGTACAAACGCGTATAACTCAAGAACGCCTGAACCGATTTGGATGATTGAGACAAATTCAGATTGTTCTCTGGCCAGAATAGGAGAATATCCAATAAAATTCCCGAAAAATGCAAAAAAAAAAAAAATATTTTCCCATATATTTTGTATATCTTCTATATATATAAAAGGAAGTGGCGTTAGTACAAACGCGTATAACTCAAGAACGCCTGAACCGATTTGGATGATTGAGACAAATTCAGATTGTTCTCTGGCCAGAATAGGAGAATATCCAATAAAATTCCCGAAAAATGCAAAAAAAAAAAAATATTTTCCCATATATTTTGTATATCTTCTATATATATAAAAGGAAGTGGCGTTAGTACAAACGCGTATAACTCAAGATCGCCTGAACCGATTTGGATGATTGAGACAAATTCAGATTGTTCTCTGGCCAGAATAGGAGAATATCCAATAAAATTCCCGAAAAATGCAAAAAAAAAAAAAATATTTTCCCATATATTTTGTATATCTTCTATATATATAAAAGGAAGTGGCGTTAGTACAAACGCGTATAACTCAAGAACGCCTGAACCGATTTGGATGATTGAGACAAATTCAGATTGTTCTCTGGCCAGAATAGGAGAATATCCAATAAAATTCCCGAAAAATGCAAAAAAAAAAAAAATATTTTCCCATATATTTTGTATATCTTCTATATATATAAAAGGAAGTGGCGTTAGTACAAACGCGTATAACTCAAGAACGCCTGAACCGATTTGGATGATTGAGACAAATTCAGATTGTTCTCTGGCCAGAATAGGAGAATATCCAATAAAATTCCCGAAAAATGCAAAAAAAAAAAAAATATTTTCCCATATATTTTGTATATCTTCTATATATATAAAAGGAAGTGGCGTTAGTACAAACGCGTATAACTCAAGAACGCCTGAACCGATTTGGATGATTGAGACAAATTCAGATTGTTCTCTGGCCAGAATAGGAGAATATCCAATAAAATTCCCGAAAAATGCAAAAAAAAAAAAAATATTTTCCCATATATTTTGTATATCTTCTATATATATAAAAGGAAGTGGCGTTAGTACAAACGCGTATAACTCAAGAACGCCTGAACCGATTTGGATGATTGAGACAAATTCAGATTGTTCTCTGGCCAGAATAGGAGAATATCCAATAAAATTCCCGAAAAATGCAAAAAAAAAAAAAATATTTTCCCATATATTTTGTATATCTTCTATATATATAAAAGGAAGTGGCGTTAGTACAAACGCGGATAACTCAAGAACGCCTGCACCGATTTGGATGATTGAGACTAATTCAGATTGTTCTCTGGCCAGAATAGGAGAATATCCAATAAAATTCCCGCCGAAAAATTCAAAAAAAAAATATTTTCCCATATATTTTGTATATCTTCTATATATATAAATGGAAGTGGCGTTAGTACAAACGCGTATAACTCAAGAACGCCTGAACCGATTTGTTTGATTAAGACAAATTCAGATTGTTCTCTGGCCAGAATAGGAGAATATCCAATAAAATTCCCGAAAAATTCAAAAAAAAAATATTTTCCCATATATTTTGTATATCTTCTATATATATAAAAGGAAGTGGCGTTAGTACAAACGCGTATAACTCAGGAACGCCTGAACCGATTTGTTTGATTAAGACAAATTCAGATTGTTCTCTGGCCAGAATAGGAGAATATCCAATAAAATTCCCGAAAAATTCAAAAAAAAAATATTTTCCCATATATTTTGTATATCTTCTATATATATAAAAGGAAGTGGCGTTAGTACAAACGCGTATAACTCAAGAACGCCTGCACCGATTTGGACGATTGAGACAAATTCAGATTGCTCTCTGGCCAGAATAGGAGAATATCCAATAAAATTCCCGAAAAATTCAAAAAAAAAATATTTTCCCATATATTTTGTATATCTTCTATATATATAAAAGGAAGTGGCGTTAGTACAAACGCGTATAACTCAAGAACGCCTGCACCGATTTGGATGATTGAGACAAATTCAGATTGCTCTCTGGCCAGAATAGGAGAATATCCAATAAAATTCCCGAAAAATTCAAAAAAAAAATATTTTCCCATATATTTTGTATATCTTCTATATATATAAAAGGAAGTGGCGTTAGTACAAACGCGTATAACTCAAGAACGCCTGCACCGATTTGGACGATTGAGACAAATTCAGATTGCTCTCTGGCCAGAATAGGAGAATATCCAATAAAATTCCCGAAAAATTCAAAAAAAAAATATTTTCCCATATATTTTGTATATCTTCTATATATATAAAAGGAAGTGGCGTTAGTACAAACGCGTATAACTCAAGAACGCCTGCACCGATTTGGACGATTGAGACAAATTCAGATTGCTCTCTGGCCAGAATAGGAGAATATCCAATAAAATTCCCGAAAAATTCAAAAAAAAAATATTTTCCCATATATTTTGTATATCTTCTATATATATAAAAGGAAGTGGCGTTAGTACAAACGCGTATAACTCAAGAACGCCTGAACCGATTTGTTTGATTAAGACAAATTCAGATTGTTCTCTGGCCAGAATAGGAGAATATCCAATAAAATTCCCGAAAAATTCAAAAAAAAAATATTTTCCCATATATTTTGTATATCTTCTATATATATAAAAGGAAGTGGCGTTAGTACAAACGCGTATAACTCAAGAACGCCTGCACCGATTTGGACGATTGAGACAAATTCAGATTGCTCTCTGGCCAGAATAGGAGAATATCCAATAAAATTCCCGAAAAATTCAAAAAAAAAATATTTTCCCATATATTTTGTATATCTTCTATATATATAAAAGGAAGTGGCGTTAGTACAAACGCGTATAACTCAAGAACGCCTGAACCGATTTGTTTGATTAAGACAAATTCAGATTGTTCTCTGGCCAGAATAGGAGAATATCCAATAAAATTCCCGAAAAATTCAAAAAAAAAATATTTTCCCATATATTTTGTATATCTTCTATATATATAAAAGGAAGTGGCGTTAGTACAAACGCGTATAACTCAAGAACGCCTGCACCGATTTGGACGATTGAGACAAATTCAGATTGCTCTCTGGCCAGAATAGGAGAATATCCAATAAAATTCCCGAAAAATTCAAAAAAAAAATATTTTCCCATATATTTTGTATATCTTCTATATATATAAAAGGAAGTGGCGTTAGTACAAACGCGTATAACTCAAGAACGCCTGCACCGATTTGGATGATTGAGACAAATTCAGATTGCTCTCTGGCCAGAATAGGAGAATATCCAATAAAATTCCCGAAAAATTCAAAAAAAAAATATTTTCCCATATATTTTGTATATCTTCTATATATATAAAAGGAAGTGGCGTTAGTACAAACGCGTATAACTCAAGAACGCCTGCACCGATTTGGACGATTGAGACAAATTCAGATTGCTCTCTGGCCAGAATAGGAGAATATCCAATAAAATTCCCGAAAAATTCAAAAAAAAAATATTTTCCCATATATTTTGTATATCTTCTATATATATAAAAGGAAGTGGCGTTAGTACAAACGCGTATAACTCAAGAACGCCTGAACCGATTTGTTTGATTAAGACAAATTCAGATTGTTCTCTGGCCAGAATAGGAGAATATCCAATAAAATTCCCGAAAAATTCAAAAAAAAAATATTTTCCCATATATTTTGTATATCTTCTATATATATAAAAGGAAGTGGCGTTAGTACAAACGCGTATAACTCAAGAACGCCTGCACCGATTT